>CM060868.1:10215092-10957688 GCA_030737845.1 Acorus calamus
TTTTTCTTTTTCTTTTTTTTAAAAAGCCACACATGAAACTTGTTGCATCAAATGACCCCCCAAGTCTCCTCTCCCCCCCCCCCTCCTCTCATTCTCCTCTTCGAACAACAAAGAGAAAAAAAGGGAGGAGCACCACCTCCTGCAGCCTCATTTACTCGGCCACCCCCTCCCCTCCCTGTGCTCTGGTCGTCGACCACCGCTCGACCCCCTAGGTGACCCCCTCCACATCCCTTTCTGCAACCCCCTTTGCAACCCCATCGACGATCACCTCTCGGAGAAGCCCCCCCCTATGACCATCCTCCGGTCATTCCTCTCTCCCTCAAACATTTTTTTGAATTTCGTCTGTGTGTGAATCTGTGTGAATATTTTTGTTTGAATATGTTTGAATGTGTATGATTTTTGTTGAATTTTCATCTGTAATGTTTATGTTATCACACTATGATTACATCTATTACTGCTTTTGCTGATTGTTTTTTTTTTCTTCTGATCTTCTTAGGTCCGTTAAATGGCTGATGAAACTGGTTTGGACTTCAGTGAACAAATTAAGGAACTAGAAAGAAAGTATCAACAAGTACTTTTGATGTTTCACTGGGGCTTGTCTATTTTTTAAGCCTTTCATTTCATTGTATTTGTGTTTGTTCTGTTTAAGATCCAAATGTGTTCCTCTCTAATTGCCATTAAGATTCTCCTAATTAATGTTAAAAAGATACAAATATTGTATGGGGGCATCGTAGTGGCATTTGTTTTATTCATGTTAGGTTCTTTTGATTCACTCTTACTAGCATTTAAAAATCACAAATTTTTATTTTCTTTGAATTCATTCTATCAAAATTTGGTGCATGTTATCCTTCAAATTGAGTTGGCTATCTCTTATTTTTGGTGTTTTTTTAATTGAAAAAAAACATTGCTATTACAGTCTCCGTTTCTCCTATATTGGTTATATAAACACAGCATATATTATCAGTTATAATTTTAAAAAAAAGTGATATATACCTTTTTCCAGAGCTGTGTTTTATGTTATTATTGTTTGATTTAAATCCCTTTGAGCGGCAAACCTTTTATGAGTAATTACTGCCTCTTTTCTAATCTAAGATTTATTTATTAGTACAATGTAGTGATGTTTTATAACTACTATAAATATTTACAAAGTGGTTGGATATGCATCCAGCTCTAATCAAATTCTAATTGTGGAGATGTAGTATCAAGTATCAAGTCCATTTCCTAATAAATTTTATCAAGGCATTTCTTGCAGGTTTTGAAAGGATTGTATTCACATCTAACTCTCTTTAAGAGTTTGTAAATAGCTCGGCATCCGCACAGGCTGACTGTCCTTAATCATATAGCGAACATGACGACCAAGTTTCTTTCCACCTTTCTTTTGGAATTGATCTAGTTTTGGCCATTGTATTAAGTACTATACTAAAGCTAAGATTCTGATAGCTTTTGCTCCCATATCGTACTATGAAGTGGGTGGAACTACATGGAAATTGTTTAGGTTTTGATGATCCGGTCACTGTTACTACACTTGGGAGCATGGATGGTAAAAGCTTTATGTTCATTGGCCAACAGAAGGGTAGGAACACAAATGAGAACATTCAAAGAAATTTTGTTGTTTCGATAATGAAATCACTTTTAAATAGTCATATGGAACTCTTTGGCATGGAAAGTAATGATAATGAAAAGGAGATATCCAAGCACATCATGAAATATAAATAACATATTAATAGTCATTTGAGTCCCACTAGGCATGCATTTAACAATATTAATTTTCATAAATGTTTTGAACTGGATGTGTTTTAACTCTATAAAGTTATAAAAAGAGCTCACAGAAATTTTTTGTTTCCATGCAGTTACAGAAAGGCCTTGCGTATGATGAGGTATGCTGACCACCATATTTTTTCCTATTATTACATTTGTGGACACTCCTGCGGAATTTGCAAATCTCAAATATAAGGAACATGGTCTAGTGTGTATATAATATTTGTTATTTCCTTTAAAACACAAACATTATAACTTTGTGAACATGGTCCTTTAAAATTGAAATAAATGTAAAAATGCAGAGAGATCAGAAGCATGAGATTACTATTATGCAGTTATATATACGTATGAGTTTTGATTCTTTTTTATGCATATCGGCTTTGAAGTATACACAACTCTTCTTTATTGGTGTAGCAGAATTTGGAAAACTAAGAGTAATAACCACTAAATACACTGATATGAGAATATTAGACAATTTCGATTTATACATCAAATTGTTTAATACATCAACCTGTTCAGTACATCCACATCAACATGTTCAATACATCAATCTGTTCAATACATCAACATCAAATGTTTGGCTCATTAACATTAACTTAATACATCAACCTGTGAAATACATCAACAATAACCTGTTTTAATACATCAACATCAACCTATATTAATACATCAACATCAACCTGTTTTAAACAAAACTAAAATATGACAACTTGCAGTTGAAATATAATCTGAAGCATCACCCTTCTTCTAAAGAGAAGCATTTGAGAAGCACCACTCTTTTTCAACCATTCCTGAAGTAACAAATGAAGCATCACTAGTAATGGAACAATAGGAGAAGGAAATTAAACTCTAAATTACAAAATGTGAAGCATATTTACTGTAATATCAGTCAATAGTTGAAGCTTGGGTTTCATTAAAAGCTTGAGTTTCATTATGTGACAACCTGAAATAATCAAAACTTCAGTGTATTAGTAGAATGAGAGTTGTAACATTTTCATTGCAAACAAAAAGAAACTTACATTTCATCAACAGCACACCCACTAATATTGACTACATTAAGGTGCCTAAGCAATCTACATAGGGTTACCTACATATCGCCATGCATCCACAATTTAAAACCCACAATTCAAAATGATTTAAACAGATCCAATAAAAAAAAAACTTGCATTGGCATTTATAATGTAACTTACATATAAACATGAAAGCATGATCTGAGGAAGTCCATCCGCAAATTCTTGTTCCCAAAATGCCATATCAATGACAAAAATAGGAAGATGTCACATCTACTCTAGTTTTGGACAAAAATAGACTCCGAATCAATACAAACTAGTTATCCAAAAGCCTGAGAATGAATTTTCACCATCATCACCATGCGATGTTTTAACATTTTCACCCTCAACTTCTTCAGAATTGAACATTTTCATTGGATATCAAGTAGTGGAAAAAAATGACTACATGGAGTGATGAAAGAAAAAACAATAACACCAATAACACACTCACTAATATTGACTACATTAAGGTGCCTAAGAAATTCAACCAATGATGTTAAAAGACTAGCTTCTCTTAGAATTTTTATTGCTCACCTTACACTAATTGACAAGCTTCATCATAATGGTACAAAAATGGCTCTGTCACTCCAATTGAGATATTGAAAGGCATCAACACCTGTTGCTTGCTATTCGATCTTGCAGACCAGAGTGCACAACATACACAACAACTACCAAAATTTGATGCAGTTCAATTATAATATAGTATTGTGCAAAGCTTCAACTCTATCACCACAATTCTTATAAGATTTATGATCTACACAAAATCAAAGAATTTACACTCACTGGAAATGCATCATATTAATAGTAGAATATAAAAAATTTGAACACAGGTATATACAAAGTAGAAATTTGAACACAATATACATCTATTGCTTAATCTATAAAAAAAAAAATTTTGGCTTCAAATGCCTTCCTCAATAAGCATCTACAAAGTAAAAAAATCTGAAAAAAAAAAACCAATCACCTACCTAATAATGGAAACAGAACACGAACATTGGCCACACTGATTGAATTGTTTTATGTTTGCTATTAGACATAATTTGAAGTGTAGGGCTTCAGTTTAAGGACATAATCTTTAGAAGGCCCAAGTGAGTAGAAATTCAATAAGTTAATTTATAGAAAATGAACAAATATGTTACAAAAAAAAAAAGTTTTTCCAGCCCCCTTTCTTAGTTTTTTTAATTAAAATAAAAGAAACAAATTAATCTGTATTTGAAACTCTTTTGAACAAATCATCAATCTTAATTTGAATGTTGATTGGACGTTGGTGTTTTAATAAGTCAAGGAGTTTATCTATAAATGATCAAAAGGCATAATGCAGTTCAAAACATTTACATAAACATGTATGCATACCTTAATCATCCTAGTTTTCTTATCAAGTTAATATTTGACTTTACTTCCTTTTGTAATCTCCACAACCTATATCAAACAAAAAACAAAACATGATTATGAAAGACTTTTTTACAAAATAAAATGAAAAATAAATGAGTCAACCTCACACTCTTCTTCTGAACAATACTTACACAACTGACAATCATAGGTGCTCCAGGACCTACATATAATGTTAAAAGAAAAATCATATTCATTTTAGATGTAACATCAAAGTAATCCAATGTGTATAGTATGCATTTACACCTATTTCCAAATCATGCCAGAGGCTTGCAGCTACCGATCTCCTCGTCGACCACCAGCTTAATCTATCAAAAAAAATTTATTTGCTTCAAATGCCTTCCTCAATAAGCATCTACAAAGTAAAGCAAAATCTGAAGAAACAAAACCCTACATCATAAAAGAATATGAAAAAAAACCCAATGACTGAAAAAAATCAAATAAAAACCTAGATTTCAAAATAAATTTGAAAAGAAAACCATATGATTGAAAAAAGTCAAATAAAACCTAGATTTTAAAATAAATTTGAAAAAAAAAACCCTAAATTTGAAAAACAAATTAGATAAAAACCTGGATTGGGTGGGGGTTGCCGGTGATCGTCAAGCACGGGAGGGTGGGGGTGGCTGGTGGTCGACGAGCATGGGGAGTAGTGAGGGTGGGTGAGGCCGTAGAAGGTGATGCTCCCCCGCCCCCCTTTTTTTTCTCTGTTGAGTCGAAGAGAAGAATGAGAGGAGAGGGGGGAGGGAGACTTGGGGGGGGGGGGGGGGTTCATTCAATGCAACCAGTTTCATCTTTTGTATTTTTTTAAGAAAACCATCATCAGCTGTCCGATCGCGAGACAACGATCGAACGGCTGAAACCACTGTGCGCACGATGCACGTCCACACCCGATCACTTCCCTATATGTGTGTGTGTGTGTGCATGTCCACACACACACAGAATATATTTTTACATATATATTTCATTTTCAGTGATAGTATATATTTTTTTCATATATATATATATATATATATATGGGAACCGATTAGGTACGGCGGACGACGGGTGCAACCGCGATCACCGGTCCATCGCATCCGACGGTGATGGACGATTCACATCGAACCGTCGGATGTGATGGACCCGTGATCGGACGGCCCATGTCGTGGCCGCACTCGCCGTCCGCCGCACCTAATCGGTTCCCATATATATATATATATGAAAATTATTACGTGCGACGAACGGCGGGTGCGGCCGCGACGTGGGCCGTTCGATCGTGCGTCCATCGCATCCAACGGTCGATGTGAATCGCACCCGACCGTCCGATACGATGGACCCGTGATCGACGGCCCGTGATTGCTGCCGCACCCGCCGTTCGCCGCACACAATAACCCATATATATATATATATATATATATATATATATATATATATATATATATATATATATTTGTTCAGAAAGGGATTATAAGGTCCCTCCCTACTTTACTAGTACAAATTTTGGGTCAGCATAGACACACAAACTAATAATGATGTAAAGCCCATAAGACAAGCTCATATGACTATTTTTTCAATTTTTTTCCAGCAAAAAAAGTACAAACTTGATGCTTTTCATAGGGGGTATCGGACATCCGTATTATGCTACAGACTCCTCCTTGTAGTCAGAGTCTCTTACCAATAAGAGTACATGTGACGATATTGCATTGATTGTTACAAAAAAAGAGTATGTATTGTACTACAGACGAGGGGGCGGGGTGGGGAGGAGGATGTACATTACTAGGAGTGCGTTTAAAAACACACTTTGAAAAGTTGTTTTTACCTTTTAATTTTTTTATACAAGTTATTTTAAAATGTAATGATGATGGTACGGGTCGGCCCGGCCCGTTGAAACAGGGCCCAGGCCCACGGGCCTGCTTGGCCAACGGGCCCGGGCCGGCCTATGACAAAAAACAGGGCCCAGCCCCTGCCTACGGGCCCGAGCCTGAACGGGCCTCACGGGCCGGGCCTGGGTTCGGGCCCACGGATAGGCCTATGGGCCCAAATTTTAAACATCTTATTTTTTTTAATTTTAAGTTGTTCATTTTTATATAATGTTAAAATATCACAAAATTTAAAGTATAATATTAAAAATATATTTATATCTATTGAATTTTCATAATAAAAATATTAAATAAATTAATTACTTAAAAAAATGAATAAATACATGTATCAAACTAGGTTGATACCCATATAAATGTTAATAATTTGTATAATTTAACCACAATTCAAATAAAAATGACACATGACTCATTTATTGGAATGCCCCCCATGGGCCTGCGGGCCGGGCCCTAGAACTAAGCCCAAGCCTGGCCTGCCCTGAAAACGGGCCGGGCTGTGAACAGGCCCGGGCCGGGCTTTCGGGCCTCGAGCCTGTTGAAGACCCTTAGATTATATAATGATGAGGGCTGTTTTAGGAAACACATATTTCAATACACATTTGTTTGACAAAATTTAAATGTTGCTTTAATCTATATTAAGCTTTTAATTTTTAATAGTCTTAAGATCATCACAAATTGGGATGTAAAACACACCCTCAAAGACATGTGATATATATATATATATATATATATATATATATATATATATATATATGGTCGCGATTACGTGCGGTATGCGGTCGGTGCGGTTTACGACGTGGGCCGTCCGATCGCGGGTCCATCGCATCCAACGGTCGACGTGAATCGCACCCGACCGTCCGATGCGATGGACCCGTGATCGACGGCCCATGATCGCGCACCGCACCGACCGTAAACCGCACCTAATCGGCTCCCTATATATATATATATATATATATATATATATATATATATATATATATATATATATATATATATACCCGAGTGATAGCGTGCGGCGGACTGCACGGTGCGGATCCGACGTGCGTCGTCCGATCGTGGGTCTATCGCATCCAACGGTCGATGTGAATCGCACCCGACCGTCTGATGCGATGGACCCGTGATCGACGGCCCGTGGTCGACGCCGCACGCGACCGCACGCCGCACCTAATCACTCATATATATATATATATATATATATATTTCCGATAATATACGGTCGTGCGGTCGCGACCGCGGGCCGTCCGATCGCGGGTCCATCGCATCCAACGGTCGACGTAAATCGCACCTGACCGTCCGATGCGATTGACCCGTCATCGACGGCCCGTGAATCGCGACTGCACGACCGCACGACCGTATAATATCACGACTATATATATATAATAATAATAATAATAATAATAATAATAATGGGGTGTGAATAAGACAATTATCCAACCTTTTTTATTTTCCGAGTTTATCCCTACAGATTCATTTAAATGACATGTTGCTGTGCCTATCTATTTTGTTTTCCTCGGGGGGAAAATCAACATTTTAGCAAAGGGTTTAAGAGAATTGGTTCCATGTGAGGACAAACAACATGATCTAATCTTTTTTATTTACCTATTTTAGCTCTACAAAATTTGTTTATTATGTCAAGAATGGGGGTGTGAATAAGACATGATCCAACCTTTTTTGATTTTTCGAGTTTACCCTTTCAGATTCATTTAATGACATGTTGCTGTGCCTATCTATTTTGTTTTCCCCGGGGGGTAAATCGACATTTTAGCAAAGGGTTTAAGAGAATGGTTCCATGTGAGGACAAATAACATGTTCTAATCTTTTTTATTTACCTATATTAGTCCTACAAAATTTGTTAATTTACATAATAAGGGAGACAAATACCTTAAACACTAGCAGTGGTAAATGGGTAATTTTGCAGTGGTAAATGGGTAATTTTATGATGGTGGATTTGTTGTGGTTGGGACGGACAGCAATGTTGTATTGCTGTTGTGGGTCTCTCTAGACACTTCTTTGCCTCTACACACTTCTTTTTTAGTTCTTCTTTTTATTTTTTATATTTCTTTACTTTGTTGGCTGGTGAAAAGAATGAACATGGCAGGTTGAACAGGCCCCATAGAAGTTTTTTTTTTTTTTTTATATTGGTTATAGCCTTGTAGGTTATGTATGTATTGCTCATGTATAAAGATTTTACGTTTTTTTATATATTGCTCATGTATAATTGATTATAGGCCATGTAAGCATTGTTCATGTATATAGATTCATTTGTTTCAGATATTTTATTTGTTTTCATATATGGATTTTAGTTTTCATATTTTTTTTGTATGTATTGTTCATATATAGGGATATTAGATTTTTGGTATGTATTGCCTATGTATAGTTGGTTATAAATTATGTATGTATTGCTCATCTACACTGATTTTATTTATTTTCATATAGCGATTTTAATTTTCATATTTTTTGGATGTATTAGTGATGTATTTTCTTATATATTGTTCATGTTTGTATTGCTTATGTATTTTTTGTATATATTGCTCATGTATATGGATTTTCTTTATATTGAGATAAATTTGTAAACATTTTCAATAGCTTTTCTATTGAAAGGTAATTTATTTTTATTTTGTGGGGAACTCTCAAATTTATCATCCCATTAAGCAGATTTTTATTTATATAACCATAATAGAATTCAATTAAGATATAATCATTACTATTTATTTTTTTTACAAAGAAAAATTATGAGCTTATTTTTAAATAACTTTCTTTTTAACAACTTGTAATTTTATTTCGTTATTCATTATGTATCTATGATTAGTAATTAACACGCTCATTAACGCATGCATGTAAACTAGTATTTATATTATATACACGAAGTCCCCGTTTGGATAACGGAATTGAGTTATTCTGAATAGATAATTATGCTAGTATAGATAACAAATCTACATGAATAAGAGATTTTATGTTTGGTTGTGTTTTTTTTTATTCTCATTGAAAAATGTAAGAATAAATGTTGAGTTGTTTGGTTGATAAAGAATAAAATATAAATAAAGCGTAAAAAAGTTGATTTGACATGTGAACCCTTTGATGTATAAGAGGTGTTGATATGTGATTTGATGTGATAAGATGTAAAAAATTGATGTGGGCCCATGAGAATAGATAAAGTGAATATAATTTATTATAGGGGTTATTTGGAATTATTATACTCTCTTATACTCGTTTAAACTGATTTAATAATACCAAATTATGTTATGCAAATAAATATATTTTCTTTATCTGTTCTTATACCATCTTTATACTACTCTTATACCCGTCCATTCCGTTTCCAAACAGGGCAGAAGAAAATCAAAATGCATGGTTGTGGAACAACGGTGAACATCGTTTTCTTGCAATAATCAAAATAAAAATATATGTACATCCAAAGCACGACAAGACACGTGTCCACCCACGCCCCACCGTACGACATGCACGGAGGGAACATGCGAATCCAACATGCACACACGCAGACAGCACGGACCAAGTACGAACACAAACACAAAAGCAGACATTTGAGGGTGTATATTTTTATTCCATGTTGACACACAAGTGACCATTCTCTATGTTTTCATTTGGGCAGTGATAGACCCACTACCCTACTTAATTTTTTCACTACCTCTAATTACGAAAATGTCATTATTTTTTTAATTTTTTGTCACCCTTTCTCACTACCCAGTTCAACAGCGTCCAGTTGAAGTGTTTTTCACTGAGACGACAGAGATCCGTCGAACTGTCTGAATAAGTGTCGACAGAGGTCCAGTCGAAATGTGTTTCACTAGGACGACAGAGACCCGTCGAAGTGTGTTTGTAAATGTCGACATGGATGTGTCGAACCCTTCAAAATAAAAATACATGTACATCCAAAGCACATCCAAAGCACGACAAGACACGTGTGCACCCACGTCCCACCGTACGACATGCACGGAGGGAACATGCGAATCCAACATGCAAACACGCATACAGCACGGACCAAGTACGAACACAAACACAAAAGCAGACATTTGAGGGTGTATATTTTAATTCCATGTTGACACACAAGTGACCATTCTATAAGTTTGCAGAATATTATCATTTATCATAAAGATTAGAAGATATAAATAAAATATTAATCATAGAAGTTCCTAGATACTCTAAATTAAATTAGTTGAACAATTCTAAGTTTATTGAAGGAATTCAACTATAATTTAAGGGTTGACTAAGCGGGGCGAGAGATATCGGATGGTCGGGGGATGAGATGCTTATTTGAGGTATAAGCTCTTCGTGGCGGCTGCGGCTGCGGCTAGGAGCTTGTCTTCGCACGACAGTCTCGTGTGACTTTCTTGGTGTGGGTCCTATATGTTTTCTATTATGCTATTTTGGTTTCTTCATATATCTCCTAAGAACTTTATATCTCAGATTCGTTTTTTCTATCATTCCTTATCTTTGTATTTGGATCTCTTATAACTATTTCGTCTGGTTCTTAAATATCTAAGTTTTTTTTTAAAAATATAAAAATTTTTAGAGTTGACATCCATGTATGAAACATGCATGGGTGATGGATACAAAATTTAAATAAAAAGCAACACTGAGAGAACAATTTTAATATTCAAGTTAATTAAGTTGGTGTGTCTTGTTGTTCTCATTTCTACAGTATCATTTTGTAAATCATTTTTCATATCACCATAAATAAAGATGATGATGATGATGATGATGATGATGATGATAAATTTTTACTTGTCAACCAATTAATTGCTAGCCAAAACAAACATAAATGCACTCATACACCAATATATTGTTTAAGCTTATTATTATGAACATTCATCCACCTACCATGCCTAAATATAGGAAGATCTAATGCGCCAAAAATAATAGAAACAGACGCCTTTCTAGGATATAATGAATATTAAAACAAAGAACAAATGTGAATACATATATAATTCATCCTTGCATTACAACTTAATCTATCCTGGATGACGTACAGCTCCATAAATTAAGGATAACTATATATATATATATATGGGAAATGATTGACATGTCCCATCTTCATAAGCCCCAAGTAAGCCTCATGTGTATAATATTTGTTTTATCCTTTTATTAGTTTTTTCTTTATTCAGTAACTGTTCCCATAATTAAGGAGGCAGCAATAATTACCCTTTTCCACCTATATAGAATTAATGAGTGACAATAAATCATTTTCATTTATAATTCATATTTATTGTTTTATTTTTGAATTTTGAATTATTTATACATCAATAATCAATAGTTCATTTCCTTTTTAAAACACAATTATTGTTTTTAAAAACACCTAACATCATATCAGAAATGATTTATGTTATGCAGTTGTGTGTAATTACTTGATTTTACAAATTTATATTTGTTGAATTTGGTCTTTGATAGTAAATTATTTTTATTGGCATGTTCTTTCATTTTAGATGATTTATTACAAATCTTCTAAATTCGTTTAAAATTTTCTTTTTTCTTTGATTTAAAATTTATTTTTAAATGTGTAGTAACACTGATACAATGTTTTTTTAATTTTTTTTAAAGTGAGTTACATTTCAAAAGAAGTCAGTTACATTTGTAAAAAGTCAGTTACATTTATATAGTCATTTACATTTTCTTTGGAAGGCTATCTGGAAAATGATTTCATTATTGAAGTTGAGCAGCAATGTGCAGAAGCAATCATGTCAAATATTGGAATGACATTTTAAAGATAGTTATATTCATCATAACATTAACATTAACCAAACTGAATATACATATTCTTTAAAGTTGTTTACATTCCTCTAATAATTAGTTACATTTTCTATTACACGATTAATATTGTGTGATTCTTGTCATTTGATTTTTCTATCTTTTTTTGACCTGCAGTAATTGATATTATATGTCATACACATGTGAACATACATACTCTTAAAGTATGACTCCACATGCATAATAGAATTCACACATACAACAGTCATGCATACACGATGTTAGTTACACTTCAAAGATAGTTACATTTTGCAATTTTAAACAAACTGAAAATAAGAATGTGTTATTTTTTCTTAAAAAAAAGAAAAAAAATATTTCACGTATTTATTTAAAAAGTGTACTGTAATATCACATTATAAACTACAACTACTAAATGATCGTTTGAATTATTGTTGAAAATGGTAGTATGGTTTGTTTTCTTACTTTTTACCACTAAAATAATAAGGTTATTTTGCAGGACAATTCTTTTTAAATTGAACACACATAAAATGAAGATTGGACATTCCTAGGAAAAATAAAGGGAGACCAGAAGAGGTCCCCTCACTTTCTGAAACTTCTCGGTGGATGGGTTTTGATAAAATTTCATGATCAATCTATTATGTAGTATCAATGAATGTGCATGTCCCAATTTTTGAAAAGGTATAGAAAGATAAAATTGGAAAAACACCACAAAAATAGGGAAATGGAGTGAGAGTGTGTTTTAATTAGGGGTAGATTTGTATTTTACTTTTTTATCTTTTTATAAAAGTCAACCAGGTAGCCAATAACATTTTGACACATCATGGGGCTTATGGAAGAGGCTTATAAACTGGGGCCTGTGTAGCAAAGCTCTCTCTCTATATATAATACAGTGAAGTGATTGGGTGCGGCGGACGGTGGTCCATCGCATCCGATGGTCCGATCACGGGTCCATCGCATCCGACGGTCCGATGTGAATCGTTCATCACCGTCAGATGTGATGGACCCGTGATCGACAACCCGTGATCGCGACCGCACCCGCCGTCCGCGGCACCTAATCGCTCCCCTATATATATATATATATATATATATATATATATATATATATATATATATATATATTTCCGATAATATGCGGTCGGCGCGGTCGTGCGGATTCGACGTGCGTCGTCCGATCGCGGGTCCATCGCATCCAACGGTCGACGTGAATCGCACCCGACCGTCCGATGCGATGGACCCGTGATCGACGGCCCGTGAATCGCGACCGCACGACCGCACGACCGTATAATATCACGACTCTATATATATATATATATATATATATATATATATATATATATATATATATATATATATATATATATATAATTGATTGGGTAGGGCGGTGAGACAGGTGCGGACTGAATCCCAGCCGTCCGATTTGAGTTCATCTAATCTTACGGTGGGGATTAAAAGTTTCAAAATCGACTGAACCGGGTGCACCGGTGACTAAGAAAAATAAAAAAACAAAGCAGCCCGTGCCCGTATAACATGGGAAGTCAAAATGCCAGTCAAAATCGAAAAAAAAACTTTGCTCGACTCGCCTCTCTCTGCCTCCCTCTCTCGTCGTCTCCTCGGGCTCTCCCTGCGGCCCCTCCTCCGTCTCTCCTTGCAACCCCTCCGCCCCGCGTCCCCTCCTCCGTCTCCCCTTGCAACCCCCTCCCCCCCACGGCTCCTCCGTTTCGACTCGCCTCTCTCTGTCTCCCTCTCTCGTCATCTCCTTGGGCTCTACCTGCGTCCCCTCCTTCGTATCCCCTTGCGACCTCTCCGCCCCACGTCCCCTCCTCCATCTCCACTTGCAACCCCCTCCCCCCCATGTCCCCTTGCAACCCCCTCCCCTTGCTTTTGTTTTTTTTTATTTTTCTTAGTCACCGGTGCACCCGGTTCAATCGATTTTGAAACTTTTAATCCCCACTGTAAGATTAGATAAACCCAGATCAAATGGTTGGGATTCAGTTTGCACTTGTTTCACCACCCTACCCAATCAATCAAACATATATATATATAGGGGAGCGATTAGGTGTGGCGGACGGTGGGTGCGGCCGTGATCACGGGCCATCGATCATGGGTTTATCGCATCCGACGGTGATGAACGATTCACATCGGACGGCCCATGTCACGGCCGCACTCGCCGTCTACCGCACCCAATCACTTCACTATATATATATATATATATATATATATATATATATATAGTCGCGATTACGTGCGGTGTGCGGTCGGTGCGGTGCGCGATCACGGGCCGTCGATCACGGGTCCATCGCATCGGACGGTCGGGTGCGATTCACGTCGACCATTGGATGCGATGGACCCGCGATCGAACGGTTGCCACACCGTGCGGCCGCCGCACCTCATCGCGGTCGTGTATATATATATATATATATATATATATATATATATATATATATATATATATATATATATACCCATTCCCGTCTTGACTGCACAATATATATATATATATATATATATATATATATATATTGTGCAGTCAAGACGGGAATGGGTACATTGTGCGGGATTGAATGCGGACCGTCCGATCAGTGATCCCTTGATCGGACGGTCTGATTGAGTTTTTCTTTAAAGCATGAGAAACCTGATGACCTGGTAAACCAGTCAGCCCACCTACTCCTCTCTCTCTCTCTCCCTTTCCCCTTTTTTTTTCAAATCAGATCTGAAATATCTCCGGCACTCCTTCTGTGACCACCACCCTCCGCCACCATATGCATTGCGACCACCACCCCCCTCCTCTTACGACCACCGCCCGACGTGAATACGACCCCGGCGATCTCCTCCTACCCCAGAGAGCCCCTACACCGGCGACACCCACACGGGTGATCCACCCACCCGTGGATGCCTCCCATGGCCCCGGTGTTTGACGGTGACTTCTTCCTTGACACCTGATGAACCACACGGCGACGGATCTACCAAACCCGATGGCGATGCCTCTCCTTTAGCTCATCTTATGTCATGATTTCAAACGCCCATCCGTAAATGGGTTTTTCTTAATCATTTGGTTTTATATTTTTTTAAAGGTATTGGATGTAATGTTGTTTGAACTTTATTGAAATAAATATTTGATGTCATGTTTTTAGGACTATATTTATTTGTATTGTTGTTGTTGAATAAGATTTTGGATGTAATGTTGTGAAAAAAATCCACATTTGTGAAAATGTTTGTTAACAGGAGTTGTTCATTGAGACTAGTAACTATTTGTGCACATAATTTTAGAGTGAAAGTTCACCAATATATATAATCGGTGAGTTTTATGTATGTAAGTGTGTCTTAAAACATATTTAGAGATATTGGTAGCTTCAGAGAGTGAGTAAATTCAAGCGTGTATGTATGTAATTTAAGCCTACATGTAGTTAAGTAACTTGACTAATATATGTAACATGCTAAATCTATGTAGGTAACTGTCTTAAAACACATCCACACATATTTGGGTAGCTCCAAATAATTAGTATATGTATGTAATTTATGCTTACAGGTAGTTAAGTCCCTCCACAAATATATGTAACTAGTTAGTCTTATGTATGTAACTGTGTCTTAAAACACATCTAGAGATGTTTTTCATTTCACACAGTGAATAAGTCAAATCGTGTATGCATGTAACTTATGCTCACATATAGTTAAGTCAATTCACACATATATGTAACTAGTTAGTCTTATGTAGGTAACTGTGTCTTAAAACACATATAGAGATATTGGTAAATTCAAACAATGAATAAATCAAATCGTGTATGTATGTAATTTAAGCCTACAGGTAGTTAAGTAACTTCACTAATATATGTAACCTGCTAAATCTATGTAGGTAACTGTGTCTTAAAACACATCCACACATATTGTTCTAGCTCCAAATAATTAGTGTATGTATGTAATTTATTTCCACAAGTAGTTAAGTCAACACACCAATATATGTAACCCGTTAAATGTATATAGGTAATTGTGTTTTAGAACAATCCAGAGTTATTTTGATAGCTCCAAATAAATAGTGTATGTATGTAAGTTATTTTCACAGGTAGTTAAGTAACTTCACCTATATATGTAACTGGTGAGTTGTATATAGGTAATTGCGAGAGGTGAAAACACATTCAACAAGATTGGTAACTTCAACCATCCAGTAAATTCTAGAATGTATATATGTAATTTAATCTCACAATTATTTTATATAATCAAGTATCCACTCAACTCTTGTTTACCATAATATGTAACTAGTACTTATATCATGGATCTGGAGTATCCACCCACTATTTTAACTACCCAAATATCCCTGGATGTGTTTTAAAACATAGTTATCTACATAGATTTAGCATGTTACATATATTGGTGAAGTGACTTAACTACCTATAGGCTTAAATTACACACATACATGATTTGACTTATTCACTGTTTGAAGTTACTAATATCTCTAGATGTGTTTTAAGACAGAGTTACCTACATAAGACTAACTAGTTACATATATGTGTGAAGTGACTTAATTACATGTGAGCATAAATTACATACAAACATGATTTGACTTATTCCCTGTGTGAAATGACCAACATCTCTGGATGTGTTTTAAGACACAGTTACATACATAAGACTAACTAGTTACATATATGTGTGAAGGGACTTAACTACCTGTGAGCATAAATTATATACATATACTAATTATCTGGAGCTACCTAAATACGTGTGGATGTGTTTTAAGACATAGTTACCTACATAGATTTAGCAGGTTACATATATTGGTGAAGTGACTTAACTACCTGTAGGCTTAAATTACATACATACATGATTTGATTTATTCATTGTTTGAATTTACCAATATCTCTAGATGTGTTTTAAGACACAGTTACCTACATAAGACTAACTAGTTACATATATGTGTGAATTGACTTAACTACCTGTGAGCATAAATTACATGCATACACGATTTGACTTATTCATTGTGTGAAATGACAAACATCTCTGGATGTGTTTTAAGACACAGTTACATACACAAGACTAACTAGTTACATATATTTGTGAAAGGACTTAACTACTTGTGAGCATAAATTACATACATACACTAATTATTTGGAGCTACCCAAATATGTGTGGATGTGTTTTAGACAGTTACCTACATAAATTTAGCCGGTTACATATATTAGTCAAGTTACTTAACTACCTGTAGGCTTAAATTACATACATACACGCCTGAATTTACTCACTCTCTGAAGCTACCAATATCTCTAAATATGTTTTAAGACACACTTACAAATAAATATATTCACTACTATAAAAAAGGTCAAAGATCACGGTACTAAAGATCACGGTTCGCGTTAAACCGTGATAATAGCTACTAAAGATCATGGTTCGCGTTAAACCGTGATCTTTTCCTGCCTAAAACCAATTTTAAATTTTTTGACAGTAACATTTGATCACGGTTACAACAAAAAGCGTGATTAAATCTACTCTATTATCACGGTTTTGTGGACCGTGATCAAATCATCATATTTGATCACGGTTTGTATAATCTACGATCACGGTGATATTCAAAGCGTGATTAAAAACTGTGTTTAAAATTATTTGTTATATTATTGAAAAGTAAAAAGATCACGAGTTATATAACTCTGTGATCGAATAAATTATTTTTAAAATAATTAAAACATGGCATTTGATCACAGTTTTTTGGAAAGCGTGATTAAAAATTGTGAGAATTATTTTTGTTATATCATTGAAGAAGTAAAAAGATCATGGTTTATATAACTCTGTGATCGAATAAATTATTTTAAAATATGTTAAAACAATTAAAATATGACATTTGATCAAAGTTTTCTAAGAAATAAAACCAACAAACGTGAAATATACATGTAAAAGATCTTGGTTTCGTAATCATTTTTTTTTTTACATTAATAATTGATCATGGGTTTTATGTCAGAAGATCACGGTTTAAAACATACCGAGATTAAAAGGTTTTGAATTAATCCCCAACTATCCACCAAAACACAATAACAAAACCCTAGTACCCACCAAAACACATGCTTTAACACAACCCCACTGTCCCCACATTAACACAGCCCCATGATTTTGAATCAATCACCATCTAAAACATATCCCCACCGTCCCTACATTAAATAAATTTAAAAAAAGCCAATAGCCCCACCGTCCCCACATTAAAAAAAAAGAAGCTAAATCACTGTTACCTAAAAAATAAAAGAAAACAAACCCGACCCCACTGTCCCCACCTAAAACGCACGAGACCCCAACATCCCCACCGATTCCATCCCCGTCGGCTCCGATCTCAACCGTCTCCGTCGACACCGATCCCCACCGGCTCCGTCGACGCCGATCCCCGCCGGCTCCATCTCCAACCGTCCCCATCGACGCCGATCCCCGCCGGCTCCATCTCCAACCGTCCCCATCGACGCCGATCCCCACCGGCTCCATCTCCAACAGTCCCCATCGACGCCGATCCCCGCCGGTTCCATCCCCAACCGTCCCCATCGACGCCGTGCCCACCAGCACCACCACCGGCATCATCCCCGTCGTTCACACCACCGATCTCCGCCGTCCACGGACCGATCTCCACCGCCGGCGATCCATCCCGTAGCCCATTGTCGGATCTCCATCCCGTAGCCCACCTTCGGATCTCCTCCTCGTATGTTCTCTAATCTCTTATCTTGTGGCCTTTGGTTTTCCTTTTTATTCTTTAATTGATTGATTGAATCTATGACATGGGTTTTGGATTGAAAATATTTAGGAGTTGATGAGGGTATGTTTTTAGGGTTTCGTATTGACCATGAAAAAGGTCTAAAAAGGAAGAGAGAGAGAGAGAGAGAGTATTTATATATATGATGAACATATTTGGGGAGAGATGGTCAAAGGAGTTGGGTGCTATGGCATGTGAGTGAAATCCAGAATTGAAGTATTATAATAAAATATATTGAAGAATAAATAAAAATTCATGAAACAAAAAAAAAATGCAATAGAAAACTTTTTTTTTAGAGTTTCAATGACATTTAATTCACATGATGGATTGATCATTTTTTAATAATGCCATGATATGCCATATTTAACGAAACATCTATGAATCTCATACCCTATGAGTTAATATATATATATATATATATATATATATATATATATATATAGATTTCATAGAAAAGGTATTAGCTTAATCAGACATCTCTGTAGCCCACATTAGTCATGAAGTAGAATCATTAATTAATTAGAAATTAAATGATAAACCAGCCCCAGATTGAAACATAAATTAAACATGAACCAGCTGAAATGACAACCCCATTGAAGAGACTTAAATACCAAGCCAAGGGGAGCAGCAACAACAAACAGAAAAAGATGACCCTTGAAAAGATGCAGAGTTTTAATAGCTCCAACAAATGTAGCTGTACATAAACCTTACATTCCAAACTTCACCAAAACTTGTTTTTTTTTGTTTTCAATTACATATATTTCATATAATTGATTGATCATTTTTTTCTCTCATATGAGTATATATATTGTTGTCCGGTTTCTTTTGTTTCTCATTCTTTTTATATTTTATCTATGTCATTTCATTGAACAATTGTTTCAACTCATATAAATATAGTATTAAAGTCATTTAGATTGTTTGGATTCGGGAAAAATTCAATTGTCAAATCAAAATGGATAAATCTTGGGTGTTTAAGGATAGAAGATCATCAAAATATTCTGAGGGAGTTGAATCATTTCTAAATTTTGCAATGGTCCATGCGGGTAACAATGATACAATGCGTTGTCCATGTACACGATGTGGGAACTTACAATTCCATACACCTACTGATATAAAAGGCCATCTATTTTTTAATGGTTTTCATTCAAGTTATCGGACGTGGGTTTGGCATGGAGAAAGAGTACCTATAGGACAAACTACAAGTAGAATAAACATACAAAATGCATCTCATGGAGAGTTTGAAGATCCTTTGGATGAAGTTGCTAATAATACGATCGAAATGGTTGAAGCAGCACGTGATAATTACACAGGTGATCCCGATTTCTTTAAGGACATACTTGAAGATGCCGAAAAACCCTTGTATCCAGGATGCACGAAATTTACAAAGTTGTCTGCTTTGGCCAAATTGTATGCTGTGAAAGCGAGGAATGGATGGTCCGACAAAGGTTTTTCAGAACTTATTCAACTGTTGGCTGAGATGTTGCCAGAAAAAAATGAGATGCCCTTATCCATGTATGAGGCTAAGAAGACATTGAATGTGTTGGGAATGGACTATGAAAAAATACATGCATGCTCGAATGATTGCATACTATACAGAAAGGAATTTAAGGACTTAAGTTCTTGTCCCACTTGTGGGGTATCCAGATGGAAAGAAAATAAAAAACCAAATGAAAAAAATAAAGGTGTGCCTGCAAAAGTTTTATGGTACTTTCCACCTATTCCAAGGTTTAAAAGAATGTTCCAGTCTGCAAAAATAGCAAAAGATTTAACATGGCATGCTCGTCAAAATGATCCTGATGGTCAATTGCGTCATCCAGTAGATTCCCCATCATGGAAGTTGATTGATAATATGTGGCCAGATTTTGCATCGGAATCAAGAAATCTTCGATTGGCGATTTCAGCAGATGGCATAAATCCACCTGGTTCACTTAGCAGTAGATATAGTTGTTGGCCAGTTATAATGATTACTTATAACCTTCCTCCATGGTTGTGTATGAAGAGAAAATTTATGATGCTATCACTGCTGATATCTGGACCTCGTCAACCTGGTAATGATATTGATGTGTATTTGAAACCATTAATTAATGATTTGAAAATTCTTTGGGAGGTTGGCATTGAAACTTATGATGCTTACCAACAAGAATACTTTACTTTGAAAGCTATACTTCTATGGACAATCAATGATTTTCCTGCATACGGTAACATGTGTGGTTGTACCGTGAAAGGTTATTATGCTTGTCCAATATGTAGCGAAGAGACATATTCTATTAGATTGAAGTATAGCCGAAAGAATGCATATACTGGCCACCGTAGATTTCTTCCACGTCATCATCCATATCGGAATCAGAGAAAAGCTTTTGATAATTCTCAGGAGTTTGGTATCGCTCCGAAACCTTTAAATGGAGTGGAAATCTTTAAAAAGATTGAAGGGATTGAAGCATCATGGGGAAAATGTGGAAATCCTCGAACAAGGACAGCTGAAGGGGTTAATTGTTGGAAGAAGAGGTCAATATTTTTTTCACCTTGAGTACTGGAAGCATCTGCATGTTCGACACAACCTGGATGTTATGCACATTGAAAAGAATGTTTGTGAAAACATCATAGGTACTCTACTCAACATTCCTGGGAAGACAAAAGATAATTTAAATTCTCGCAAAGACCTTGTAGATATGGGTTTAAGGAATGAATTGGCACCGAAGCTTGATGGCAGAAGAACATATATTCCCCCAGCTTGTTATACATTGTTCAAGGAAGAGAAAAAAAGATTTTGCAAAACATTAATGGATATCAAAGTTCCAGAAGGGTACTCTTCAAATATTAGAAGCCTAGTCTCAATGCAAGATTTGAAGTTGTATGGTCTTAAGTCTCATGATTGTCATGTACTCATGCAACAATTGCTGCCTCTTGCAATACGATCAGTGTTGCCTAGGCACGTGAGATACACCATCACAAGATTATGCTTCTTCTTCAATGCTCTTTGCAGCAAGGTGGTGGATGTTTCAAAATTAGATGAAATTCAAAAAGATATTGTGATCACGCTATGCCTGCTTGAAAAATATTTTCCACCATCATTTTTTGATATAATGATTCATCTTATGGTTCATCTCGTTAGAGAAGTCCGCCTTTGTGAACCTGTTCACTTTCGATGGATGTACCCATTCGAGAGATATATGAAAGTGCTAAAGGGATATGTACGTAATCGTAATCGTCCAGAAGGTTGTATAGCCGAATGCTATATTGCAGAAGAAGCTCTTGAATTCTGCACAGAATACATGAAGAATGCTGATGCAATTGGGATTCCAAAAGTTAAAAAGAACACATCTGAAGACATGGAGATTGGCAAGCCTTTGCCTGGGAGTTGGGTAGTTTCTATTGACCATACGAAATGGTTGCAAGCCTACCATTATGTTACCCAAAACATTGATGAGGTCCAACCATACATTGAGTAAGGAGTTTTCATGACTAATAATTTTTTAAATCAATTATATTGTATAGTGATTGATGTTGTAGCTCACAATATTATCTTTATTCATAATTAAACAGCGAACATATGAATTGGCTGAGACGACAAAATCCTCGACAGTCTAAAAGACAAAAATGGCTACAAGATGAACATAGTCGCACCTTTATTTATTGGCTACGTGAAAAGGTAAATTATTAAATAATTTGATAAGATGTACAATTTAAATATAATAAGTTAATTAGTATGCCTAACATATATCCACAGGTTGCAGAAGAATTAAAGGAATCAAACAAGACCATCTCGAATTCCTTGAAGTGGATTGCAAATGGACCTCGATTCCAAGTATTAAAATTCCATGGATACATCATTAATGGATGTCGTTTTCACACAACTGATCGTGATAAATCAAGAGTGAACCAAAATAGTGGAGTCAGTTTAGTGGCCACATCATTTCATATCTCTAGTGCAAAAGATAAGAATCCAATACTTGCAGACATGTCTTATTATGGCGTTATTACAGAGATATGGCAACTCGATTATAATTTATTCAAGATTCCATTATTCAAGTGTGATTGGGTTGACAACAATAATGGTGTTAGAATAGATGAGCTCGGTTTTGTATTGGTTCATCTTGAAAGGTGAGTTAAATTATCATATCCACGTGGTATGCAATCACAAATTCATTAAATTTTTAATGTTTATTCTTAATTTTCAGCTATTTACAGAAGGTGAATGCCAATTCTAGTTATGGATTTGTCAATCCTACTTCTGTGTCCGCCTCAAAATCATCAATAGTTGTGCGGGCTCTAACTGATCGGTTTGTGAATGCTCCCCATGTCGATCTATTTCTATTGCCTTATAACCCGGGGTAATTTTCTGAACAACATAAGTTATAATATTATGTTCATTGCATTTATAACAATCTCATATTTTCGTGATTGAAAATGTTTAGCCAACATTGGATCTTGTTGATCATGAGCCCCAAAGAACATATAGTTTATTATTTGGATCCATTGGCGAATTTAATTCGTAAAAAAATCAAAACGATGATAAACTTGTAAGTATTTTGATGTTCATGTACTCCTCATATTTATTACAACATTACTTTTAGTCTCAAAATTGTTTCTTTGTAGGGCATTGAAAACATACAACATGAGTATTGGAAACAAGTCAAAAAAAATTACCTCTTGGATACAAGTCTCGGTATGACTATTGTATCTTTTATTTTCTATTGGAATCATGTATGACTTTTTTTTTATTCCCTTTTGCAAAATTCTAATTGTTTAAATTTAATTTGCTAATAATGTGAGATAGCATATTTGGCCTAGCATATTTGGCCGCTATAATGATAGCTAAGTGTGAATACATTTTAGTCATTTGATAGAAGCTTTTTATTTCTTGTAGCAATGTATTATGTTTGCTCTCAAATATTTGCAAGTCATTTTAAAATATTGAAAATTATATCTATGATGTTTTTTAAATAGTTGTCCATGAATTTATGATTTACTTATATTTGTAGTGCCCAAAGCAAAGAGGAAATATCGAATGTGGTTATTTTGTAATGAAGTATATGAAAGATATCATTGAAAATCCAGAAATTCACATTCTTCAAAAGGTAAAATCTTTATTTTTTGTTTGGGTTGATATATTTAGTTAAATTCATTGGCTAATTAATATCATAGTTATGTTGTACATGCTGTTCGAAGGAATAGTCTCATACAAAGAAGATGAAATAACTACATTGAGGAATGAGTGGTGCAACATAATTCAAAAATTTATATAGTTGAATATTGTGAGTACAATTGCAGTTTTTTATTATATTGTAGTTTTTTTATTTTGAAATTGATGCCACTATTGAGTATTTGAAGCTCAACAAGATATTTTGATGTGTTTGATTCAAATACAAGATTTATTTTGGATATTTCAGCTTGTATTTGCATGAAAACAGGTGGATGTATTGGAACAATTGTATGGAAATTGTTTTGTATCAAAATGATTTTTTGATATGATGTGGTGGTTTTATTCATGAATAATATTAAATATATATGCAATTTCAAGAAAAAGATCACGGTTCAAATGTAAATGTAATCTTTTCATATTATAAATTATCACGGTGGCCAGATAAACCGTGATCCATACCAAGGAAATAATCACGGTTCTCATAACCACCGTGATAGTGAACCAAATAACAATCACGGTGTAGTCTAAAACTGTAATTGTTGCCCAACAAAAGATCACGGTTATGTATAAAATGTAATCTATTCGTACTTATAGATCACGGTTTGTATCCTAAATGATCACGGTCAAATAATAAACCGTGATCACTACTAAGGATGCAATCACGGTTTACATAAATATCGTGATAGTTAACCAACTAACAATCACGGGGTAGCCTAAAAGCGTAATCGTTGCCTAAGAAAAGATCACGGTTGCCAGTTAAACCGTGATCTTTACCAACAAATAATCACGGTTAGACACCGTGATAAAATCATCAATCAAAAGATCACGATCACCAACAAAAGATCACAGCCCGGTAGATCACGGTTTGTGAATCGTGATCTATTACTTTTGATCACGGTTTTTAGCCGTGATCTTTGACCTTTTTTGTAGTAGTGATTTGTGAAAATCATGTGAGCAAATAGTTACTAGTCTCAATGAACAACTCATATTAACAAACATTTTCAAAAATGTGGATTTTTTCACAACATTACATCCAAAATCTTATTCAACAACAACAATACAAATAAATATAGTCCTAAAAACATGACATCAAATATTTATTTCAATAAAGTTCAAACAACATTACATCCAATACCTTTAAAAAAAATATAAAACCAAATGATTAAGAAAAACCCATTTACGGATGGGCGTTTGAAATCATGACATAAGATGAGCTAAAGGAGAGGCATCGCCATCGGGTTTGGTAGATCCGTCACCGTGTGGTTCATCGGGTGTCAAGGAAGAAGTCACCGTCAAACACCGGGGCCGTGGGAGGCATTCAAGGGTGGGTGGGTCACCTGTGTGGGTGTCGCCGGTGTAGGGGCTCTCTGGGGTAGGAGGAGATCGCCAGGGTCGGATTCAAATCGGGCGGTGGTCGTAAGAGGAGGGGAGTGGTGGTCGCAATGCAGATGGTGGCGGAGGGTGGTGGTCACAGAAGGAGTGCCGGAGAGATTTCAGATCTGATTTGAAAAAAAAAGAGGGAAAGGGAGAGAGAGAGAGGGGGGGGGGGAGGTGGGCTGATTGGTTTACCAGGTCATTAGGTTTCTCATGTTTTAAAGAAAAACTCAATCGGACCGTCCGATCAAGGGATCACTGATCGAATGGTCCGCATTCAATCCCGCACGATGTACCCATTCCTGTCCCGACTGCACAATATCAGTTATATATATATATATATATATATATATATATATATATATATATATATAGTCGCGATTACGTGCGGTGTGCGGTCGGTGCGGTGCGCGATCACGGGCCGTCGATCACGGGTCCATCGCATCGGACGGTCGGGTGCGATTCACGTCGACCGTTGGATGCGATGGACCCGCGATCGGACGGCCCACGTCGCACACCGCACCGACCGCACACCGCACCTAATCGTCGGCGCATATATATATATATATATAGTGAAACGATTAGGTGCGGTGAACCAGCGGGTGCGGCCGCGACACGAGCTGTCCAATCACGGGTCCATTGCATCCGACGGTCGATGTGAATCGCACCCAACCATCGGATGCGATGGACCCGTGATCGACGGCCCGTAATTGCTGCCGCACCCGCCGTTCGCCGCATATATATATATAGATTTCCGATAATATGCGGTCGTAAGGTCGTGCGGTCGTGATCGTGGGCCGTCCGATCGCGGGTCGATCGCATCCAACGGTCGACGTGAATCGCACCCGACCGTCCGATGCGATTGACTCGTGATCGACGGCCCATGATCGACGACCGCATGACCGCACAGTATCACGAGTTTATATATATATAGAAATACTTACGTGCGGTCGTGCGCCCGTGGTCGCGAGCCGTCCGATCGCGGGTCCATCGTATCCAACGGTCGACGTGATTCGCACCCGACCGTCCGATGCGATGGACCCGTGATCGACGGCCCGTGATCGCGGGCGCACCGACCGCATGACCGCACGTAAGCACGTCCCTATATATATATATATATTCTTTGAATACTTGGTGATAGGACCTTTATTTTTTTAATAAAAACATGATGATAGTTGCATAGACAATAATAACAGAGCCGGCATGAAATGGCCTTTCATTTGTTTGTACCAAAGAATAATTGACAATTGATGACAACAGTCAGGAGACCACGCACTGCGCACAGGAGAGTTGACCGCCTTTCATTCAACACGTATATATCATGCCTTCTCCTACCAAAAATAATATACTATACTCAAATGAATGTTATATACCTTTTGTAAATTTTATTATTTGTAAATGTGGCGTCTACAAGGTGATAATCCAATCTGATTTTTAAATTAAAAATTTTATTTAATGTATAGTTCACATCACATTATAAAAACAAGAGTAATATACTCATATAAATTAAGAAGAAATATCTTGAAGAATTATTCCTAACTCACTTTTGCAGTAATATATGTAAAAAATATAATATGTAAATAAATAAATAAATTATATATTCTATGAAAAAATTATAATATTATGTTAATACTACAGAATGAGCAGGTGTATATATATAATCATCGTGTAATTAAATGTGTTCAACATTACAAAAATTCCTTTAACCTTTTTAAGTAATAAATATTCACCACTCAAATGATTTATTCCCAAGAAGTCAACATCCAAGCTCTTTAAAAGTTACATCTTAATTTTAAGAAAGGATTCATATATACTAGGGAAAAAAATTGTTAATTTGTTATGTGTGACCACATCGCAATCATTGAACGTATAATTCATTAACTAATCCCAAATTGACATGAATTCACATACATGATTAATTGGTTAATTAAGTTATTATAGGGTCATAAGATTGATTTTTCATGTGAAAAATGATCTAATAACAAAAAAATTAAACCAATTTAATAACCCAAGCAGCATAAATAAATCCAAAAGTGATAGCACCCAGGTTAAAAAAGTGTAGAATAATTTGTCATGATTTATTCAAGATCAATAGTTCACAAATATCGTAAAAGAAAAAAGTTACACATGCATCACCCTTTAAATTATCTTTGAAATATATATTTATCTAAGAATTTATGTACTTAATTTACAAAAAAATAAATTCTGTACTCGAATAAATTAATTTTTTTATAACAGAAAAAATATTGACATCGAGGACATAATTGTAAGATATTTCAACCACATAACGGGGCATCTGCAAAAGTGATAAAAGTGTGGTATTCATTGCAATTTTGGGCCATTATATTGGCTTCCATATCATATGAGGCGTGCACGGATATCCAGTTGCCAAGATTAAATTATTATCAACTGGACGTAACCGGCATATATTCTCTCATCAATATATGCCTCTATAAATAAGCAGAGCCAGGAACACTCACAGTTCATCCAAACAAAGAAGACTCACAGAAGTGTTAAGAGAGATCGAGATAGAGAGATGGAGGTAACACTGCGGTCTATGATGAAGTTCTTGATGGTGTTAATATTTGCGGGGTGGCTGTTTTTGTGGGTTATGCTTCCAACCAACACATACAGATTGAATTGGATGCTCAAACTTCGATCAGCCACTGATTCCACATATTTTGGAAACCAGGGTACGTACATATATATATCAAGTACTGCTTCAAAGGATGTACATTTTCATTAATCTAGTGGGACAAATCGATGTACACATGCAGGGCTCAGGCTCTTGTTCTTCGCATTCCCCATGCTATTCATTTCTGTTCTGGGGTGTCTCTATCTTCAATTGGGAAAGAAAAGCAGCACAATCTTGAGGTCTGTATAGATTTCATGCACAGTTTTTTTAATAATTCATCATGGTATATTAATTTCATATTTTTTTTTTTTGGCATGGTTTTAAATGGCAGCCAACGTAAGACCAGCCAGCTTGATCCATGGAGGAGACCAGTGCTTGTGAAGGGTCCTCTCGGAGTTGTTTCTGCAATAGAGTTGGCCTTTTCACTGATGTTCATTGCTTTGTTAATCTGGTCTTTTGCGGTATACATAGACAATGGCTTTAAGAAGCTTCACAGCAATAAACAACACCATGAAATGTGAGTTCACATGATACTTATCCTATTAGTGTTAGGCCTCATTAATACTCATCAGTCTTCAAGGAGTAACTGACATGCGTCAGCTCACATGTATAACATGTATGTGTGTGAAATTTTGGACAAGTGTAAATTTATCTCTCCATTAAATGGGATTTAATACTGATTGATCCCATCTAAATAAAATCATGGGTAGTTGAATTGCCTGCATGCTCTGCTAATTTTTTTTTGTTTGATTGGGGAAGGTGGAAGATGAAGCTGGAAGTTGTTTCCATTTGGTTGCCACTAGTAGGGAACATATGTTTTGCCTTCCTCTTCTTCCGTCACTCGGCTGTCCTCGCTCCTCCCACTTGTCGGCCTCACTTCTGAAGGAAGCATGAAATACCATGTGTGGCTCGGACACCTCTCTCTCGCCTTCTACGCGGCTCACAGCATCGGTTTCGTCGTCTTTTGGGCGGTTACTAATGACGTAGTAGAGGTGTGTATAATATATTTTAATAAATTAAAATTGAGTGTCGACTGCGTCAAAAAATTTTGATATTTTAATAATAGAACGTGTCAATAATATCAATTTTACAAGATATGATATCAGTGGCAGATCCAAAGTTGGCTGGGTCGAGCAGTAGCCCGGCTCAGATTTGCATTTTTTATTATTATTTATTATATATATTGAGATAATATTATGTATAGTCTATTTTTCTGTTCTAATTTTAGTATACTCGTGTTTTAAATTTTAAAAAAAATAGCATATACTTCATCTAGATACATGTTTTTTTTAAAGTGAAACAAATATTTTAATAAATTGCATGAGTACATTAATAGAAAATGTAAAAAAATTTATCGAAACACATACCTCGTTAATTAAGTATGTGTTCTAGTAATAATGATATGTCCAGTCACTTCTGCAATCTCATTTGCAATCCGCACAGTTTTTTTTTTTTTTTAAATTATACACTCACATATTGAAGTATATATTGTTATATGAAGCATTATATAAACTAAGATATACTAATATATTTTTTTCATTGTGAATAAATTTTTATTTTATTTTAATACACTATGATAGAACCATACACTATGACACGCAGTATATACTATGTTATTAAAGTGCATGAGATTAAAAAAGATCAAGTGACTTTTCAATATCATATTATTTGATATATAAATAATTACGTTAAATAAAAAAAATCCCTCTATATCAATATTTAATATAGCTCATCCTAAAAAATTGTTCCGATCCGCCCTTGTATGATATTAATTTGTGCAAAAGAATATCAGCATTCAAGAAAATTCCAAAAGCATATCTTGCAATATATATCTTGCAATATGTTATTTATAATTAAAAATTATTTTACTCTCTCCTTTAAATGCTAGTTAGGTTGTTTGAAAACAAATTTACATTAAACACGCATGATTCTTATAAAACTATACAAACTGTTAAAATTCATTTTCAAATATTATTTGAGAAGAACTACATAAAATAGAATATAATTGTAGTGAGGCCGATTAATCTTTCACTGTTTTCTTTTATGCTTATTTTGTAGTTGATAACATGGGCAAACACCGGCGTGTCGAACGTCGCCGGAGAATTGACGATGATAATCGGGCTTATTATGTGGGTGACGACCATCCCCCGCATACGGCGCAAGGCGTTCGAGGTCTTCTTCTACACCCACCAGCTCTACTTTCTCTTCCTCTTCTTCTACTTGCTCCATGTGGGGATCAACCACTTCAACCTTACCCTCCCCGGCGTCTACCTATTCATGATCGACCGCTACCTACGCTTCTTGCAATCTCGACAAAACGTCAGACTCCTCTCCGCCCGTCTCTTACCCTGCGAAGCCATCGAACTCAACTTCTCCAAGAGCCGGGGGTTCAACCATTCCACCATGAGCACCATCTTTGTGAACGTGCCTGGCGTTTCCAAGCTCCAATGGCACCCATACACTGTGACATCCAACAGCAACTTGGAACCTGAGTGTCTGAGCATTGTCATTAAAAATGAAGGGAGTTGGACACAGAAGCTCTACCGGACTCTCTCATCCCCCTCTCTCGATCGTCTCGCAGTCTCTGTCGAGGGCCCGTACGGCCCCTCCTCCGTCTCCTTCCCTAGGCATGCATTCTGAGTTCACAAAAATTACTCTTAACCAGCATTTCCAAAAAATTAAAGTATTTACATAAAAATTCGTTTAGATCCTTTTGGATATGTATTTTTATATATTGTGCAATTAGATCTAAACACATTTTTAATATTGTTTAACTGTTAAAATCATTATATTATTTTTCAGATCTAAAAATCCAGTCGACAAGTTTACATAACAAACATTTTCTAAAAACCGAGTTCAAAATGTAAGATTTTAATAATCTTGATGTTTATTTACACATGAAAACACACAGCCTTAAAAAAAAAAAAACTGATTTTACAGAAACAGAATCACCCAAAGTTTTGTGTCACAGGTACGACACATTGGTAATGATAAGCGGGGGCAGCGGCATCACCCCATTCATCTCCATTATCCGCGAATACATCTTCAGAAGCACCACCGCCGACAACCACGGCGTACCAACGCCGAACATCCTCCTCATCTGTGCATTCAAGAACTCCCTAGACCTCACCATGCTTGACCTCCTCCTCCCCGTCTCGGGCGCACCCTCCGAAACATCACAACTCCCGCTCAAAGTCGAGGCCTTCATCACGAGAGAGAAAACCAATCCCGAATCAGACCAACAGAAGCTCATCCGCACCGTCTGGTTCAAGCCGCACCCATCCGACGCGCCAGTCTCGCCCGTGCTCGGGCCGAACACCTGGCTCTGGCTCGGCACTATCATATCGTCGTCCTTCGTGGCCTTTCTATTGATCCTGGGCATCACATACCGCTACTACGTCTACCCAATCGACAAAAACACATACAAGATCTACTCGTACTCGTCAAAGGCGCTGTTGAACATGATTTTCATGTGCGTCTGCGTTGCCGTAACGGGAGGAATCGCGGTTGAGTGGAACAAGAGAAAGATTGCTAGAGAGGCCAACCAGGTCCAGAACTTGGACGTGCCCACGCCAACGGCCTCGCCGGGGTCGTGGCTGTATAACGAGGATCGGGAGCTCGAGAGCGTCCCTCATCAGTCTTTGGTTCAGGCCACCACCTTGCACTATGGCGCAAGGCCTAATCTTCAAAGTGAGATATCAAACCAATACTTGTTTTTTTGTGATTATCACTCTTTTATTTAGAACTCATAAAAACTGAGGTTTGGATGATTCAGATATACTGTTGGAGATGAAGGAAAAGAACGTCGGAGTGATGGTTAGCGGCCCAGCGGAGATGCGACATGAAGTTGCAACCATCTGTTCGTCTGGGCTGGCGGACAATCTGCACTATGAGTCTATCAGCTTCAGCTGGTGATCATGATCTGTTGGATAGAGGTGCTTTTTGTTGAATTTGGATTTGATGTTTGTTTATTTCGTGTGCAGTGTGATCAATAAGAGGTGCTTGTGTTCTTGTGTTGTGGGTATTGAACAAGCCTGTAAATGCCGAATCACATCCTCATGGGAGTGGGTATTCAATGTGTATATATCATGGGACTGTGGAGATCCAGATATATCCAGATATATCTGCCCAATGTTGAAGAACAGATGAGTCTGTGTTGGGGGTGCTTGAATAGAAGGTATTTTTATTGTGTACATCTCATTTTTTTTTTATTAAAGAAAGAAATTGAAGTTTCGGTGTTCCCTTTGTGAAGCTTTGGTTGAGCAAACAATTTTTTTTCACTCTCCAAATGGGTTATCTGATAAATAAACATTCTATCTCAGTTGCTACAAGAAATCTTATAGACAAACTCTCATATTATCCCAAGTCCTCCTTGGTATGCAGTTTATCCTTGGTGTACATTCAATGGAATGAAAGCCGACTCAAAAGTCAAAATAACAACTCTTCTCAATTTTATCCCACACCACCATGGCCACATTTAGGGGTGGTAAACGAGTCGAATAACTCAAACTCGACTCGATTAAAACTCGTTTGGGATCGTTTGATTAGGCAACACTACAAGAAAATTAGGATTTACCGACGCTCATTACCGACGGCCTAACAAAATCCGTCGCTAATACGAATCTGTAACTGAAATTCACGATTAAGAAGAGTATTACCGACGGCCGGGAGTTGACCGTCGCTATATCTCTCCCATAACTCAATGTGATTTTCGTGTCCACCAATACCGACGGGTTTGGCCGTCGCTGATACCACTAATACCGACGGCCAAATCCTGACCGTCGCTAATAGTCTATGTTTTGAAAAAATTTAACCCGACTTTTTTTTAACTCAATTCTTTTAACCCTAACTATCGCCGCTTCTTTCTTTTCATCCCAACCACTGCCTCGCCCGATCCACCGCCACCTCCCCCTGATCCGCCTCTCCCGATCTGCCACACGTACCTCGCTTGATCCGCCACGCAGATCATCGCCCCGATCCGCCCCTTCCTCGCCCGATCCGCCGCCCAAACCATAGTCCCGAACCACCCCTGCCTTGCTCAATCGGTTACTAGGTTGTGACTCATCTCTTTGCCTCCACCGGTCCCATTTTCTTTTTTTAATTCCTCTTATGTTGGGTTTCATTTGATGTTGTATTTTTTTACATGTGTTTTAATGTTTGTTGAAATGTTCAAATAGTGTTTCGGTTGAATAGATTCAAATTTGAATTGATGTGAGGAATGCTTGTGATGGTTTCATTTTGTTATTGCTGGATTGTTATTCTGGAGGTTCAGACCATGCTTATACAAGATGTCTTTTTTCATTTAGTAGTTTAGATGTCTCCACCATGATGTTCACTGCTGGGTTATTAATAAGATCACAAAGCTAAGGTAGATGTTAACAAAAGAAAATTTCAGCCATGTGGTTTTATAGAAATTATTTTTATTGTCTATTAGAATTGCATTTGATGTGTTGATGATTGAGGGACTGAGGGCACTATCTTGATTTTCTTTTATGATTTTGATTTTCATTGTTTATATTTTAGGAATGAGTGAGATAACTACCAGTTTTTAATAATGAGACCAAAAGAGAGGAAGTGATAAAGAAAAAATGCTAAGAAGATGACAGTCTTCTCAATTAAATAGGACATCACTATCAAACTTCCATGATGAATATTTATTATCTCTTGTTGCAATAAGACTGTCTGTTAGCTTGACCACTGTGATTGATTGTTCTCTGCAAAGTTTCCAATTTATCGGATGCATTTTTCTTATAGTCCTATGTCAGTGAACTTGATGATGTTAAATTTAGAATTCTTTGTTGCTCACTGTATGCATCTTTTTTTTATTGACGACTAATCTTTATCCTTCATTCCTTTCCTGCTCTTGAGTTTATTATGTTGCATCTTGTATATAAATTGCTGGATTTCCATACTCGGGCTCATGATTGTCTGTTCTCTTCATAAGAACAAGAGTTAGTGGTTGAAAGCTCAAAATCAGCTAAGGTACATGTGATTTAATAAACTTTGTAGCAATTTATACATTTCAATTACAAAAATAAAAATGATATTTATATTTCATACTTGATTAGACATCCCTGGTTATTTTTTTATGCTTTCTGTTTGATTTCAACATGTTTTTTATTAATTTTTATAACAACCTTAATTTTGTGCCTTTAATCCTTTATGTAGTTTTTTTTTGTTTTGTTAGAAGAATTTGAGGAATCTAGGTTTTAGATATTTATTTTTTATTAGATGAAATCATTTATTTATATGTGATAGTTTATTTTTTGATCATATGAACCAGGTAAAAGGTGTTCCAAATTTTCACATGCTTGTTTCATATTTGACTGGGAGCGATGTCCATGAACCTGATGTGGTTATACATTGTGTTGTAAGTTTTGGCCTTTTTTGAATGTTATGTGATTTGAACGCGTCTTTCCCTCCTCACTAGTACAAGAGCCAAACCAGCTGTAAGAAGAGTAGAGATGTTTCATTTATTTTATATTCTGAATTCTGGTGGTGTGAATTACTCTGTGTTTCAGCTGAACTGGTTTAAGCAGGACTTATGATCAGTGATCACAACAGTTCTTATATAGCGATCTTTTCTAGCTTCTTCATAAATTACATGCTAAGTAGCTCTCCTATATATCTAGGGAGAAAAAACTGGATTCATCGATTTTTCATGAAGATCTTGCTGTTATACATGCATAAAAGAATTTTGTGTAGTAACTCCCTTGAACAAAATCTTTAGCTAACATGAGTATGTAAAATGGATACCTAAGTATATATTCATTGTGCCCACCACTTGTCAAATGTAATTATAGTACTGCTCCATGTGTACTTGTAAGGTTAGAATGTCAAAATTGATTGTTTTCATGCATCAACTCTGTAATTAAGTGATTTTGTGAACTGTGTTGAGCCAACATCATCACTACAACTAAATAGAGTCCTCACATACTTGAATGAATGGTGCTAAATAGCTGTGCTGCCCATAGTGCTTTCATCACCAAGTTTTTGCAATTTTAAATCCAACCTTCATACATGAGTCCATTGATCCTTATGACTGTTCTATGTATCATTGATTCTGTTTAATCTTGGTGCATAATGTAATTTGCATTTATCCTGGGTTTAGCTTTTTGGTGGAACTTTTTTTTGTACGAGCATATATCTTAGTAATCATTTTCTTTTTCCTATTTCACAGGTTCCACTTGGTGGATGCTATAGGCTCATTGATATTCCAATGAGTAACTGCATCAACTCAGTTCAACTCAGTTCAACTGCATCAACAGTGGGATAAATAAAATCTACATTCTTACTCAGTTCAACTCTCAATCACTTAATCGCCACATTGCTCGCACCTATAATTTTAGCAATGGTGTCCATTTTGGTGACGGATTCGTTGAGGTATTATTCACATTTTGTAATACTAGGTGGGACTGCATTCTATTGGTCAGTGGTAACAAAAATATTATGAAGGCAAAAGGCTGATTAGTCTTTTTTTCTGTTGAGTGTATATTCAAAGTTGATATTAGCAAATCCACAGCTTAAGTAGATATGGACTTTCAATTGGTTTCTATTTGGTGAATTTTCCATCTCGTGATGTTCTATCATGTTTAAACCTTAACCATGTAGGTTTTGGCCGCTACTCAAACACCTGGAAAATATGGAAACAGGTGGTTTCAGGGAAATGCTGTAAGACAATTCATTTCGATTTTAGAGGTGTGTGATCAGTAAATGACATTTTTAGCACATCTTTCCAAATGTACTTGAAGGGTACAAATTGCATTTATTTAGTTTTGTTATCCATTAAATCCAGAAACATGTGCAGCCAGGTATTCTCAATGTGTTTACAATAAAGAAACAATAGTTATGACTGCTTATGCATTGACTGGTTACAAATTTACATTTCATATTAGCACATCAACACACAACAAATTCATATTCGGCACAACAACATAATGTTTCGGCACATTTACATTCAATACATAAACAACACGTGAGTTCACATTCACGTTCTTAATGCATTCAACACACAATAGCGCTTCACATTCAACACACAATTTCATATTCACATAAATACACATTAGTGATACACTGTGAACGACACTTCATTCAACACATAACAGCAATCTCCATTTATTAACGTCTTTGATTTTTTTAGCAACTCAGTTTTTATGTTCTTAATGCATGAATGATTAATTTCTTTTAATGTAATCAACAACCATTAATACATTATTTTCAAATCAGATTATACGTGCCGTGCACGTGCACATAACTAGTATACTTTTATGTGGTCCAATCTTCATATTTCACATCAATGGTTAACATCTAACTCTTATATGCTTGTAAGATAGATGTAATGAAATTATGGGTAGAATAGCTTGAATGTTTAGACACTGAATGGGAGACAATAGGTAGTTGGTTAATTACTTAATTATATTTAAATCTATTGTTTTGATATTGAACACATTATCCATTACATAATTATATTTTAATCTATGTAATATTTTTTATACAGGGATGAAGCACAATCATATCCTCTATGGAAAGTCGACGTCAGAGGGGAGTTGCAAGGAATTAAAGACTCAAATAAAGAGGATTATTTAAGAAAAAGAAACCTTCAATAGAGAGTTAGTTTTTATTTGAGTTGTAAGGAATTCGTTGATGTTAGCAATGTTATATTTTGGATTATGAAAATATTTTATTTAAACTTAGTGAATTCAAAAAATTTTAAATTGTAATTGTGAATGAAATATTCAAGAGGTGGAATTGTTTAATTACTTTTAAAATTTTTAGGTATAAATTTTAAAAAATATCAGCAAATAAATAAAAAAATTAAAAAAAATCATTAGCGACGGTCACTGACCGTCAATAAAGAATTGACACTACCTGCAGTTTAAGGATTTAAGGGTTTTAGCGACGGTCACCGGTCACCGGCCGTCGCTAAAACCTACATTGTTAACTATGGTTAGCCCAATGGAAAATCTGTTTGCCATATTAGCGACGGTCAAGGCTGTTGGTGTAGGTATTAGCGACGAGGGATTTTGCGACGACGTCCGACGGTCGATCTGGCCGTTGGTAATACCTATAGCGACGGCTTGGGGGTCTTTTAGCGACGGCTCTGGCCGTCGGTGAAGGCTGTATTTCTTGTAGTGCAAATGGGTTGAGTTTAAACATGTTTTGAAACTTGGTTTGTAAATGAGCCGAGCTAAGTTGAGTCTGAACTTATACGAGCTTATTACTTAACATAAAAGAGAGGACACAAAAAAGCTGAGCCCGTGCTCGAGTTTATGTCATTTTCACAGGTATAAGATGTTGTGATTTGTGAAAGATAACTTCTCAAATGCTAAACAAATTTATTTTTTAGCTAAACGAGCCTGAGCCAAGCTTTGGTTCGAGCTTCGGCTTGGCTCATTTAACAAACAAGACGAGCCGAGCTTCAATCGAGCTTTTTACGAGTCAAACGAGCCAAGCTTAAACACAAAATCAAGTTCGGTCATGAGCCGAGCCTGATATTAAATGAGCCGAGCCTGAATAAGTCAAAGCTCGACTCGTTCTGCTCATATACTACCCCTAACCACATTATATTATAGCTGACATCCTATTCGGCTTTCCCTTCACGAGGTCCCCCCGTTTGTTTGTTATCCCAACATGACTCATGCATTCATTAACAACTTTGCAATCTACAATCTGATGCAGTGTAGGAATATGCTCCTCACGAAAATGTCAGTGAGCTTCAATGATTTGTGAACAAAGAAGACAAATAAATTCGATTAATTATATATCTCAAATCACAAATTTATTTGACCAAATCCTAACTAACTGCAAATTCGAATTCCAATTAAAATTCAAATCTTAACTAAAAAATAAAAAATCATATTTGAATAATATCTAAATATTAACTAATCATAATTATCCAGAAAAGATATGATAAATCTAATAAATAAAACTAAAATATAAAGAAGTGTAAATCATGCATAATCCTCCATTTGGTGGTCCTCAACATTGATTGAATTGTCCTTAATCGTGCTGCATCATTATCTCCCTCTTCATAAAAACTCGTCCTCGAGTTTGGTTGAAGGAGTTGGTGATGAAGTCCATGTAATTGATAGCGTGATCCACTGTATTATGAAACTATGGCTTTATGGGCATTCAATGAATCAATGTTTGCATTCTTTCGATTTTCGATAGTCATGAGATTTTTTTAAAATCTATATTCGATTGGAATGAAAAAAAATATTTGTTGGGTTGAATGTTTTGGAAGAAAAACTTAGGTATGAGAGGTTAAATGAATTTTATTTTTTTTATGTGAAAGGAGAGGTATATGTGGATGGGGGCAGATTCACCCACCAAATTCCCTAACACACTACATTGCTGAATATACTAGCTCTACTTTTTAATTTTCCTAAACTCACCGCCTTATAAATACAGATGATATGAAACCCCACACCCACCACCCTCTCTCTTTCTCACCTCTCTTATCTCACTTCCTCTCTCCTCATGTAATGCAAAGATCATAGCCACAAATTATATGGATGGACGAGATCAGATAAACTAGAAAAAAAAGACATATTGATCGTTTGGGTGCACCATGACTTCATGATAGCCATAACTATCAAACAATATATTAATATTGATATTATAATATATCCATGCGTTTATAACGACGAGCCCTACAAGAGTAATCACTATATCAAATTTCAGAGCGTTCTGAGATCGTCTTGAGGATCAAATCGACGGTTGAAAGTTATTTTTACTATTTTTGAGAACTTTGACTCAGTTAGTATTTATTCCCTTATTTTATAATCTATATTTAGATTTGAATTTTAAATTTTGATTTGAATTCAAATTTGAATATTAGTTAGGGTTAAATAAGAATTTATTTATGATTTTTGCAGATTTAAATAATATGTTAAAATCATATTTTGCAAATTTAGATAATCAGTTGGGATCCTAATTTGTTAAGGATTCTTTGCTATATAAATAGACATGTAAATCACAATTAATTAAGTTTTGATTATTAGAATTTATTTTTTTTCCTTCGTTTTGTTATGCGTAGTGAATATCAATAATATAGAGATCCATCATCTGGTATTTTATCAAGAAATCAAAAGATTGTTGAAGTCCATCATCGCCTTGACATTCTTTCTGAAGAATCAAGAACAGTGTCGTTGGTGTTGGGATTATGTCTCGATCCGGTGTATCACATCGGATGACCATGATGAAACCATATTAGGTTGGGCACCTAATGAGTAGAATATTATTTAAGATTTGATCTTAATTAATATTTAAAGTGAATCTCCTAAAATAGGAAACAATATTTGTTTGTTAATTAGGAGAGTGAATATCTCCTAATTAATGGGAACAATATTTGTTTGTTAATTAGGAGAGTGAATATCTCCTAATTAATGGAAACAATATTTGTTTATTAATTGGGAGATTACTTGGGGAAGAAGTTATTTATCTCTATAAATATCTTCTAGGGTTTCATGGCAAGACATGGCAATGTATACAATGTAGAGATCCTAAGGGAAGGTTGAGAGGTTCTAAGAGAGGGTAACTCCATTGGAGAGTTTGTGAGTCTCTTAATGTATCTCAACTATCAAAGTGGATTCTCTGTTTTTTGCCCCGTGGATGTAGGCTTAGGCCGAACCACGTATATCTTGTGTTCTTCGTGTGATATGATGTTTCGTTCTTGTGTTCGATCTCGGGTTTGTTGGTGGCTTCCGCGATTGGCCTTTCCAACAGTTGGAGCTTGTAGATTTCATATCATTGATCGGATCCACAGAAGAGCATGACCCCATGCTACATCATCATGCCACCGTCTCCATATACCACCACCCCCACCACTAGTCGCTACCATACACCACCACTTCCCCACTCGCCTCAACCACCACTTCCTCACTTTGCTGCCACACAAACACCACCACCTCCACTCAGTGCCGCCCCAAACCACCACCACCTCCACTCAATACCACCCCGAATTGCCATCACGTCATCAATCCCCTGCTGTTGTGCCATCGTGCATGATCGCCCCCACCACCTCCACTTGCCGCGCGTCATTGCACACAACCAACACCACTGCCACTCGGGAGGAGCCGTCTTGCGATGCAAGGCCCGGTGCCGCTACATGAAGCAGTTGGTGAACGCGGGCTAGGTGTTCTCCGCCTCGCACTCTCTCAACGTGCACGAGGTACCGATGACTCCTCCTTCTTCAAGTTGGCAAGCTCCGAGGCCAACCTCCACGACCACCCCCCTTCCCTTCCCCCACCGCGACCACCTCTGCCCATCCCCATGAGCCTCACCTTCAAGACCTGGCCCCATGAGCCCCTCCTTCAAGACCTGGCTGGAAGGGAAGAAGGTGGTGGCTTTAACGCCAAATAAACCATTTTTTTTATTTTTAAGTCACCGTTTGGAACAACGGGAATATGATTTATTCTTGGATATACATTTATCCAAGCATAAATGAGTATAAATAAGGATAAAGTGATTTTGTGTTTGGTTGTCTTGTGAATTATTCTAGTTGGTAAACATAAGAATAAGTGTTTTGTTATTTAAGTAAAATTTGAATAAAATATGGATAAAGATTTATAGAAGGTGAAAAAATAATGATAGTTGATTTGATATGTGATTTATAAAAGATGATGACAGTTGATTTAACAGTGAGCCCACATATTCTTTGAGTGTAATAACTTAGGATAACTTTAATTACAGGGGTTGATTGGAATCCGTATACCACTTTATACCAGTTTATTCTGGCATATTTTATCAAGGGTTATCCTGAGTTTCCAAACACCATTTATTCTTTATCCGAGGTTATCCAGGGTTATCCGGGGGTTTATTCCCAAAACAAACGGGGGCTAAAAGCAAAGAGAGTTTTTTTGGTAAATATGGGAGAGGTATTTAGAAAGAGGGGTGGTGGGTATATCTACTCCCTATGTGGATTGGCAGGGGACGTACCGGTTGATTAAATGTAATGGAGATGAATTTTTTTTTAATGAGATTTATTTAGAATGGAAGAGATAAATTGGATAAATGAGATGTAAATAGGATATGGGTTCAGTAGTTCAGTGACGGCAACTACAACAACGACGGCATGCACCGATTCTTGACAGCAGTGGGGTTGCACGATAGCAGCAGTGACGACTGTTCGGTGGCGATGGGGCTCGGAGACAGTGGCTCTCGATGGTGGCTCGTGAAGGTACTTGCAACTTTGGCTCTGATATCAATTGATGCAACGTAAGACTACGCATTTCTGCTGACCCGATCATAGTATAACAAAATACAATAGAGAAAATAAAACTCTATTCATGAAAATTTGAATTAATTATGTGATTACATATTCAATTTATAGAGCAGATGATCCTAACAAATTAATTAGTATCTCAACAAATCTCTCTAAATATCTCAAATCATAAATTTACTTGAACAAATCCTAACAAACTGTAAATTCAAATTTAAATCCTAACTAAAAGAAATCATATCTGAGGGATCAAGGCACACGTAGTTCTCGAAATGCCCTTGTAACCGTTTTGCCAGTAAGTGTCTAGTGGGTTTTTTTTCAGGGAAATGTCCTTTGTATTTACACTACATTTCGGCCCTTGATTACCAACGTTCTGTTGGCAGTGGGTCTTAAGTGCCAGCTTGGCAATTACATGCGTTAGTGGTCTTCTGACTGTTTCTCCATCCTACTCGGGGTCCTTTGGTGTACTCGTTCATAAGTTACGCTTCCGCTAATGTCCGTGAGGAGTAAGGTCAACCGACCAGACCTCATGTCTGGTCGTGCCTTAGACCGCTCATTCCCGATGAGTAAGGTCGACCGACCAAACCTCTTATCTGGTCGTGCCTTAGACCACTCAAGGTGACATTTGCTCACGATGTGTTCGACCGTCCAACTAGACCCTCAATCTAGTCGTACCTACACACTTGATGACATCCTCGTGAGGTTACCCATCTTGGACCAGGTCTTGTGGGCCCCAAGTCAGATGGTCCATGTCCGTCTCATCGTGACATGTGTACTAGCGCAGTTTTTTACCTCCACAGATGCCACCTCTCTTGTTCTTTTGAATTGTCGAGAGAGCAGGAGATATGAAAAATCATCTCGCATCCCTCCCTTCTTTTGATGGCTGATTCGCCAAGTTAGCTTTAATGACGCGTGGCTTTCCACGGTCTTCTCTTCGAAAATCCAAACGTCAGCGCCTCTTGGGTTTTCGTGAAACCCTTTATGAGGCATTGATTACACCTCAATATCTGCAGTAAATAATTGTTGTTGTCCCTGTGAAAAGTCACCTCAGCAGTATTTAAAGGTTGAATGGGAAGCGCTCTGTCCCATCTCGTCCTTCCTCTTCTAATATCTCCATTGCCTCTGATCATGGAGAAAATCGCCATTACCGTAGCCCATCAAAGGGAGTCGGGCATCTCCTCAGACTTCGCGATCGACGAGTTATCTGAGGATGAGGTCCCTACCATTTTCCTTGATTATGTCCTTCTCTATCCAAGTTATTTCACAGATGGGGGGTCTTTCTCTTCCTCTGCCACGTTTGGTGGTAAAGTTTCTTGACTTCTTCAACCTCCACCCAATCTTGGTCATCCCTAATGTGTACCGCATCCTGATGTGAGTGGTCGCGTTGGGGAAGAAGACATGAGTTGAGTTGGGCCTGACTGAGATTCGGTGGATCTATCAGGTAAAGGGTTCGACCTCTGGGCGGTCTCGGTCCTTCTATATCTCTAGCCATGTCCGGACACCAGAATTGGTTCTTAGCATAACCCTGGGTGATATTCACGACTGGGAGAATCGCTGGATCCTGGTCCGGGCTCCTTGGATGCCAGTGGGTTGGGACTCATCCCATTGCTACTTGTGTCGTCCTCAAAAGCCGATGGTGGATGCCCCCAGGCTAGAGGTCAAGGAGGTGGAGATGGATGACATCTCCCGGATGATGAAGTATCTAGACCGATCATGATGAGAGCTGCTTGGATTGGAGGGACCGCGACGCGTTCCTCCCGTTGCCAAGTTTCCTGACGATGTGGTTGAGCCATCTAGTAGCCATGATTTGGCTCCTCCATTCGTTCTACACAATGGGGCGAGGCGGCGCTCTCAGAGGCTCCTCTGGTTGGGTTTTGAATCAATTTCCACTGCCCAACCGGTGGATCTGACTTTATTGCCCCCGCCTCCTGACTCACTAACTCCATCCCCCGCCGTTTGATCGTCCTCCCCTTGCGCTTCCACTTCTTCTTCTTCTTCGTCATTGTCTTCCTCAGCTTCTGTTGCCACTAGGGGTATTGCTCTTTCCTCTGGTGGCATGGAAGTTGACACCCCACCAGTGGTGCTTCCAGAGACCTTAGGTGCCGGGACAGATGCTGCTCCTATGCCTGAGGATCGTCTGCAAGGTGTCCCTCTCCCTCCTGATGGTCCCTCAAGGAATTTGCAAGTCTCAATTCATGTCACTGCCCTCTTCATAGATCATAAGTTGCGGTCCCTCCGCGAAGCTTGCAAGGGTGATGAAGCAGATCGCCTTCTAGACTTCATCAGCGGCTACCACCTGGGCTATTATGACCATTCACGTGATTTTTGACATATGAGCAATGAGGAGCTACTCATACTTCTTCACACCGTAGAGAGAATAGAATCCGAGGGAAAGACCGAGCAGAAGACAGAGCAGAAAGTTCAACACATGTTGTCTTTTAATTTTTTGTAACTTTTATCCAATTAATGAATAAAAATTTACTTTTTCTGCTCAACCTTGGTCATGCTCTATTTACTCTTGTACTTCATATACTGTTTCTCCTCGATTACATTTCTTATTTGTCAATCATAGAGCTGGTCGTACACACTATTGTTCATGAACAGGATTCGCGAACAGAACTCTTAAACAGAATTCACGATCAAAACTCTTAAACAGAATTCACGAACAAAATTTATGACCAGAACTCTCTATCGTGACTATCTGGTCATAAAAGTCATTTCGTTGATCTGTCTTTTCTCTGTGCCACGTAGCAAAGTCGTAATTATGAGCTTGCCGCGTATTCAAAACCATCGCCTCACCTTTTGCGCCAGCTATCCCTCAATGACTAATCTTCCCACGATCTCAATTTTTGCGCCTTCGTCATGATTACGGGGGTTTTTCGATGAGAAATTTCTCTTCCATATAATTACCTTCACTTCGAGAATGACAGGCAAAATATCCGAAAAAGAACATACCTCCTTCTCGACTTCAAGCTTTGTTTCTTCTCCATTTTTCACCATGTCGATGGATATTGTCCAGAGGCTGCGGACCTCCTTGTCCATTCCAGACTCCATCACTATCACCCTGACACCCTATAAAACCATAAATGATATGAAGGAGTCCAGTCCTGAGAGGCTCTTCACGTATCCTTCTCAGATGATAAGAAGTTCTCTCTCTTTCCTTCTCCCCGAACTGATCAAAGACTTCATGTGCCGATTCAAGCTTCACCCGTTGCAATGTTCCCCGAACTTGTTAAGGGTCTTTATGTGTGTTGTCACGATCAACCGCGAGCTGCAGCTCCAACTCGGGGTAGATGACATCCACCACCTGTATGATATGAGGAAGACAGAGCATGCATACTATCTACGAGCAAGATCCAGCGCTTCCCCCTTGTGGAGAAACTTTCCTCTTCTGACAGTGGATAGCGTGAAGAGTACCTCATACAATTGACCGGCCCTTGGGTGCTCCCTGCTTCTGTTCTGAGAGGGAAGGCGGTGATCTTGTGTCAGTTTCATCCTGCAAAGCTGGTTGAGCACAAGATTGAATGAATTGTTATTTCCTCTCTATCTGAGGCTGACAATCATTGTGTGCCCTTCATAGATGAGTTGGAGCGTGTGGCCCTGCGGTGAAGTTTGATCATATTGCTAGGGCCCCAGAGTTGAAGGAAAAAGATTTTCGTAAAATCCTCAACCTCCCCACCCCCAGAGCTTCGGGTTCCTCCTTGAAGGCTGCTGGTTCATCTTCGGGAGTCGATGTTCCTTCTGCTTCATCTCCAGCCATCGTCGAAGAAGCGGCCGAGCAGTCCACCACTTCTGTCGGTATCGGATTTTGGGATGGTCGACCTCCTTCCCTTCGGTTTTTTGTGGTGGCGTGTGTGGGGGTTCTTCCCTTCGATATTGCTAGGTCCGGTGCATGCCTTGGCGGGCTCGGTCATTTCATCTCTCGGAAGGGTGGTGGGGGTTTAGTTCCTGACTGAGATGCCCGACAGTTACCCAAGAGGATTTAGAGGTGTTTGTGATCGTCATCTGCTTTCTCAAAAAGTAGAAAAAGTTGGGGTGGATTTGATCACTTTTGTGGGGAAGTTTGTGCGGTTCTCGATCTGAGACACGGGCATGCCATACACAGAGGTGAAAAACATGTATCATATTCTACTTCGGGAACTTGCTAGAGTAGATTTGAAGGTTGGGGTGTAGATGAGGGTCAGCTAGTGAGAATTAGCCGCCTGGTGGGGGGACGGCTGGTTTGGATAAGCCGCCTGGGACTTGGTTCAATTTGGGCAGAAACTGGACAGGAAATGAGTTTGGTTTTGGCAGAGGTTAAACTAAGTTTAATCTGAGTTTTTTAGAGAGTGGATTTGAAGAGTTCATTTGTATAGGGAATGGGCTTCTCTCTCATTTTCTCTCTTAAGGGTTTGAAGTGGTAGTGTAGGGTGTGGGCTTGGGAATGAAATGTACGTGTTGATTTGAATTGGTGATGAATGAAATATGAGTTGGATGCCCCCTATTTATAGTAAAAAAGGGGCAGGGTAGTGTCTACTAGACAATAGATCAAATTGGATAATAGGATAGTTGATTTGACCCCACATTAATCATCTGTTCTTCTGACAATGTCCAGGTGAGGGGCTGCTAGTTGAAACTATCCACCCAGTGAGGGGCGGCTACTCTCAAGTAGCCACCCCCATCATGACCTGTCAAACATTCCATTTTTTGACAAGCGGTGCCTTGAATCGGTTACTAGGTTTGAACCAGCTAAGATGCGGTGACAAACTGCTGCAATCATCAGCATTAAATGCTGCTTTATGTCCGATCCAGGAAAGTGGTTTGGGGTCGGCTTAAGTGATGGCTAGTTGAAACTAGCCGCCTTTTATGGGGTGGCTAATCTAAAGTAGTCGCTCCTGTCCAGGCTTTATATTTTTCTAAGTGTGGATCGGACTTAGTGTTTCTGGTTTTGTTTTTCTGAAGAATTTTTCTATTAGATATCCAAATGTGGTCATTTTCTAATATTACTTGAAGTAAATTTCTTTTCTTTGAACGGTCAAAATTAAGGTATCTACAGCCTTCAAGGCCAAATCTGCCTCCAGTAAGAGGTCGAGGTTGCCTCTTACTTCAAAACGAATGACCAAAGCCTCTCGCCCAGCCTTGCCGGTTGAAGAGGCGGACTCTGAAGATAGAGTTGATGCCTCATCTGACGTCTCTCGGGCTCCCCTTTCGGAGGTTGATTTGCCTTCGATTGTTGTCGGTGCGGCTTCCGTACCTTCCCACGAAGAGGGATGCACACCAAGTCCCGTGGTTCATCGTGCACCAGAGATGTCGTTGAGCTTCGATGATGAAACGCTTTAGGTCTTCTTGAAAGCAGAGGGGGGCTGTCTTGAGGTCGGGCTCATTGGAGAGTGACAAGGTGGAGAGGAGGGTCACGGAGGAGACGACTCAAACAATGGAGACGCCGATGGTTGGTGCGGGTGAGGGCGCGGGTGCGTTCTCAGGGGCTATCCCGAGTGGGTGGTGCGGGATGAGGGGGGTGCCATTAACGAGGAGATGGCCCGTATCTTGGGCGAGGGTTTTGGTGAGGACTAGGGCGGCCTTGGCGATGGTGAGGCCAGTATTGTGGGTGAGGAGGAGGCGAGGAGAGCCTTGGATGATTTTGAGGCGTTGACCTCGGGTGCAGTGGTCATGGAGGAAGGCGAGGAGTCAGGGTCGAGACCGCGGAGGCCAAGGATACATATGTAGGGGCTAAAAACACAGAGGCCAGGGGTGTCGGTGTGGGAGAGGCCGAGGAGGCTGGGGTTGAGGAGGAGGGGGATGACGAGGAAGGAGACAACGACAGGATGGATGATCCCGACGAGGCTGAGGCGAAGGCTCCTGGGGCTACACGAGCCATGGTATGCTTCTGTTCCCCTTTTGCATGTTACTCTTATGTTTAAAGATTCTTATATGCTAGTTGTTTTGGTATATGCTTAGGAGTAGTGGACACATATATATTTAAGGGTGTGTAGGGGATTTAATTGATCACGGTGGGATTTGGCGAGCGTGGCATAGAAAGGGGTAACCTTTATATATTTTTTCTTACTATACATGCATATATATATACACATGAAAAAAAGGAGACATAATAAAAAAAGAAATAGTAGATCATAACATGCTTGTACGTGTTTATTTTTATTGGAGATCTTGCGTGCATATTGTGTAGGTGTCTTAATCATGGTGGGGTAGAACGGGGGCATGCATTCATATGTCTTATGGGGTTCTAAATGGGTGATCATGGAACTGTTCTATATGTGGGTATGTGTATTTAGGAGAGGGATAATTTTTTATGTGCTTTTACTATTATAAGTATGCATATATGATAGGTGGTTGAAAATGAAAAGAAGACATGAATATGATAGATGACCATGGTGGAAAGGGTGAAATCACAAGAGAAAAGGGTCTTGTAGTGAGGGAGGCTGAATTTTCTTTTAGGCTTGTATATTCCATGCTTTTATTTTGATTTCATATGTGATGATTGTATTATTAAGCATGGTTTCAAAGTGAAGATCTTGTTTTGGTTCAGGGTTCTTACTTTCTCGAATGCTATCTTAAGGAACCAACCCATTTTTGCATTGTTGTTTCCAACGGCTGAATTGCATCCGGGCCCTCTAGCATAGGAGGAAGAGGTGGTACTCTGCCTTGGGATGGGAGGAGAGGAACCTAGCGGATGGAGTGGACTTTCGCTCCTTTTTTATCAAGCCGTTCCATGTCCACCGCCCTTATTTGGAGGCGTTAGTAGAGAGATGGGACCCCGAGAGCTGCGCCTTCATTGGCCCTACGGGCGAGGTGATGCCGACCTTGGAGGATGTTCAGGGGATTACCGGTCTTTTGGTTTTGGAAGAGACGGTGATTGCGACCACCCTTGCTGATTACAAGGCTCTCTTCCAAGAGCTGATTGGGGAGTGGAAATTCGTGGAGTGAGAGAGGACGAAGAATCGGATTCCCTTAAGCTAGTTATCGAGGCTGTACAGCCTTGGCTCCTTCACGCAGCGCCAGAAGGGTGAGGCAGCGGCTAGCTATGAGCGACGGAGATTGATGGTCGAGGCGAGAGAGGCGGCCGCGTGCCCGTAGAGAGCACGAAGGGAGCTGAGAGCGTTCTTCCTCTACTTTTTTGGTAGGGTCCTCTTCCCGACAGCCTCGAACAAGGTCTCTTCGCATTTTTTGATGCTAATGAGGGACTTGGGGACCATGGGACGCTTCGCTTGGAGAGCTGTGATGCTAGCCCACCTCTTTGCGGAGCTCTCGAAGAAGGTGAAGAGGGCTGGGGACAAGAACCTCGGTGGTTTCGCGGCCTTTCTCCAGGTATAAGTTTACTGAAAAAAACGTCTTTCTTTCAGATTTGTTTCACTTGATTCTGATAGTATTCTTCCTGCAGATCTTTGGATACGAGCACTTCGCCATCAATCGCCCGACCTAGCTCCCCTTTGACAGTGTTTTACCATGGACCATGAGGTGGGCACCCTCGGGGTTTTCGCGATTGCGTCGCCTCGCACAGTTTCGGGAGGCCTTCCACGCTCTAAAGGAAGAAGAAGTATATTTTCTGGATCTCTAGTTCTTATTTGATCTTTTTTTTACTTAAGTTCTCTCTTCTTATTTCTTTAGTATCTTGTCTTATAGATGACTTAGAGGCCCTACATGGGGAGGAGGTCCCAGAGAAGCTGTCAAGGGATGTTTTGTTGATCTTCTTTAATGAGGTCATCTTTCACGCGATCAGCCGGGTCATTCGTCAGCTTCGATATCATCAGTGGGTGTCCGCCGACCTGCCAAAGCGTCCTTCGATCCCTATAGCCGGAATTATGCAACATATATGGCGGGATAGGTGAGCAGGGGGCTCTGGTGGAGCGTCATTCCAAGGTGACTAGCAGTGAGGAGTACATGAGTGAAAAGCGCTTCTGTCGTAGCCCAGAGACCACTGACCAAGTCACCCTCGAGAAGACAGCCCCTGAGTTGGGCACTGACAAAATCTTTGCTAGCACGATCAGCAAGAGGGCCCTCAGAAGAATTGCCGGCCAAAGTCACAGGAGCAGGGGCTGAGGCGAAAGGAGTATCCAAAGATGCTGGGTGCGGAACACCAGCGTCCACGACAGCAAAAGGGGGAGCCACTGAAGCTGTCGAAACGACCGGGGGTACCCTTGGGAAAGAAGGCGTGATGGGAGTGGTATCCATCACTTTGATTGGGGACATCTCCAACCAAGCTAGAACCGCAGGAGATGGGTCAGCAAGAGTCTTGTCGGCAGACACCTCAACCGGAGGATTAGATGTGGGAGCTGCAACCACCTCAACTTCTGGAGAGGAACAAACATCTACAGTCTCTAGTGCATGATGAACCACGGGACTTGGTGGGCATCCCTCTTCATGGGAAGGCACGGGAAGCGCAATAGCAACTGCATTGACAACACACGAGGGCAAATCAACCTCTGGAGGGAGAGTCCGAGAAACATCAGATGGGGCATCGACTCTATCTTCAGAGTCTGCCTCTTCAACCGGTGAGGACGACCGAGAAGCTTTACTCATTCGTTTTGGAGGAAGCGGCAACCTCGACATCTTCCTTGAAGCAGATTTGGCCTTGGAGATAACGGACCGCTCAACCACTTCTTCGGCAATGGTGGGAGGTGAAGCAGAAGGAACTTCAACTGCCGTAAAAAAACTAGCTGCCTTCGAGGAGGAACCCGAAGCTCTGGGGCGGGGAGGTTGAGGATTTTGTGAAAATCCTTCTCCTCTAGCTCTTGGGCCCTAGTGATCTGATCTAACTTCACCACTGAAGGAGTCGGGGTCGCACGCTCCAAGTCATCTGTGAAGGGCACACAGATTGTCAACCTAAGACAGATAAATAATAAAAATTCATTCATTCTTGTGCTCACCCAGCTTCACAGGATGAAACTGACATGGGATCACCGCCTTCCCTCCTGGAACAGGAACAAGAAGCATCTAAGGGCCGATCAATTTTATAAGGTACTCTTCCCACCATTCACTATCGGAAGAGGGAAGTTTCTCCAAAAGGAGGATAGCGCCGGATCTCGCTCGTAGATAGTATGCATGCTCTGTCTTTCTCAGATCATACTGGTGGTAGATGTCATCTACCCCGAGTTGGAGCTACAACTTATGATTGATCGACAACACCCATCAAGACCCTTAACAAGTTGGGGGAACACTGTAACGGGTGAAGCTTGAATCGGCACATGAAGTCCCTAATCAGTTCACGGAGAAGGAAAGAGATAGAACTTCTTAGCATCTGAAAAGGATACATGAAGAACCTCTCATGATTGGACTCCTTCATATCGTTTATGGTTTTGAAGGGTGTCGGGGTGATAGTGATGGAGTCTGGAATGGACAAGGAGGTCTGCAGCCTCTATACAATATCCATTGACATGGTGAAAAACGAAGTAGAAACAAAACTTGAAATTGAAAAGGAGGTATGTTTTTTTTCAGTTTTTTGCCTGTTATTCTCGAAAAGAATGTGATTATATGGAAGGGAAATTTCTCCTCTAGAAACCCCCGTAATCATGACGAAGGTGTAAAAATCGAGATCGTGAGAAGATTTACCACCGAAATCTTTTGTGAAAATCGAGGGACAGCTGGGACAAAAGGTGAGGCAACGGTTTCGAACACGTCACAAGCTCATAATTACGACCTTCCTACGTGGCATGGAGAAAAGATGGATCAATGAGATGGCTTTTACGACCAAACGGTCACGATCGAGAGTTCAGTTCATGAATTCTGTTCAAGAGTTTTGTTCATGAATTTTGGTTTGAGAGTTCTGTTCATGAATTCTGTTTGAGAGTTTTGGTCGTGAATTCTGTTCTAGAAACTTGTTCGTGAATCCTATTCATGAACATTGTGGTGACGACTATGTACCTCTACTCGTTAAATGTAATTAGTTTAATATGACGTGCCTTGGTTTTTGAAGCTTCGTACAACGAGAAGAAATAGTTACGCGAGTAGATAAAACATGAGTAAGGTTGAGCAGAGAAAGTAATTTTTATTTATTGTTTGGATAAAGGTTACACAAAAAATAAAAAATACAACATGTGTTCAACCCTCTGCTCTGTCTTCCACTCGATCCTTCCCCCCGGAATCTCCTCTCCCATACAGCGTGAAGAAGTTTGGGTAGCTCATCATTGCTCATCTGTCAAAAACAACGTGAGTTGTCAGAATATCCCAGTCGGTTGCCACTGACGAAGTTTAGAAGGTGATCTTCTTCATCACCCTCACAAGCTTCGTAGAGGGACTGCAATTGATGTCCTATGGAGAGCGTAGCGACATGAACTGAGGCTCACAAATTTCTAGAGGGAGCGCCAAAGGGGAAAAGAACACCTTGCAGACGGTCCTCAGGCATAGGAGCAGCATCTGCCCCAGTGCCTAGGGTCTTCGGAGCAGCATTGGCGGGGTGTAGACCTTCATGCCACTGGTGGAAAGAACAATACCCCTAGTGGTAGCAGGAGCTGAAGAAGAAGAAGAAGAAGAAGAAGAAGAAGAAGCGGAAGGGGAAGACGATCGAACGGCGGGGGATGGAGTTAGTGCGTCCGAAGGCGGAGGCGATGAGGTTAAATCCATCTGTTGGAAAGTAGAACTTGATCCAAAACCCAATCGGAGGAGCCTCAGAGAGCGTCACTTCTCCCCATTGTGCGGAACGCTTGGAGGAGGGACCAAACCGTGGCCACCGGCTGACTCAACCACATCACCAGGAAACGTGGCGACGGGTAGAGCGCGTCATGGTTCCTCCAATCTGAGCAGCTCCAATCATGATTGGTTCGAATACTCCATCACCCGGGGGCATCCACCATCGGCTCCGGGGATAACACAAGTGGCGATGGGATGAATCCCAACCCACTGGCATCCAAGGACCCCGAACCGGATCCGGTGATTCTCCTAGTCATGAATTTTTTACCTGATATATTCACCGGATCTCGGTCAGGCCCAACTCAACTCCTGTCTTCTTCTCCAATGCGACCACACACATCAGGATGCGGTACCCATTGGGGACGACCAAGATGGGATGGAGGCCGAAGAAGTCAAGAACCTCTGCCACCAAATGCAGCAGAGGAAGAGAAAGACCCCCATCCATGCAATAACTCGGATGGAGGAGGACAAAGTCAAAGAAAAGAGTGGGGACCTCATTCTCAGATAGCTCGTCAACCACGAATCTGAGGATATGCCCAACTCTATTTGAAGGGCTGCGATAATGACAGTTTTCTCCATGATAAGAGACAATTGAGATATTAGAAGATGAATGATGAGATGGGACGAAGAGCGCTTCCCATTCGACCTTTAAATACTGTTGAAGCTACGCTTCGAAAGGACGATAGCAATTATTCACTGCAGATATTGAGATGCAATCAATGCGTCGTAAACTGTTTCATGAAAATCTAAGAGGCGCTCACGTTTGGAATTTTGAAGAGAAAACCATGGGAGGCCACGCATCATTGAAGTTGACTTAGCAAATTGGCCGTCAAATCCTGAACGGATTAGAGAATCCCACGGAGACAGGCGACCATATCTTTAACTTCCAAAAAGGGAGGGATGTGAGATGATTTTTCATATCTTGTACTCTCTTGAAAATTCAGAACAACAGGAGATGGGGCATTTGTGGAGGCAAAAATCTGCGCAAGGACACGTGTCAAACCAAGACGGATATTGGCTATCTGACTTGGGCCCACAAGACTCAATCTAGGACGGGTAACCTCATGATGACGTCATCAGGTTTGTAGGCATGACTAGGCTAAGGGTCTAGTCGGACAGTCGAACACCTCTTAAGCATATGTCACCTCGAGTAGTCTAAGGCACGACCAGACATGAGGTCTGGTCGGTCGACTTTACTCCTCGGGTACGAGCTGTCTAAGGCACGATCAGACATTAGTTCTGGTTGGTCAACCTTACTCCTTGCAGGCATATTTGGAAATGTAACGCACAGGCGAGAACACCAGGAGACCCCTTCAGGAGACCACTAACGCCTGTAATTGTCAAGATGACACTTAAGGCCCACTACCAGGAGAACGTGGGTAATCAAGAGCCAATGTGGAGCATAATTATTAGGGCATTTCCCTGGAAAAAAAGCCCACTAAAGACTTAATAGTAAGGCGGTTACAATGGTATTTCAGGAACTACGTATGGCTTGATCTCTCTAGGGTACATAGGCAGCCTATAAAGAGGTCAGCGCAAGCACTCTAACGGCACAGCCAAAAATCCATATTGTTTTAGTTTTGTTCTACTACCTAAATCCCTACTCAAATTATCCTTTGCAGTTTTCAATCCCAAAAGAATTACAAATTTAATTGAAGGAAAAAAATAACTACCTTAGCTGGGTTTAAAACTAATTTTATAGGAAGCTGCCTCCCCCAACTTTCTCAAATCGCAGCTTTTGGATACTATTTGCCTTAAATCTGTTTGTAGGAAGCTGCGATTGTAAAACTGTTTGGTTGCACGATTGCGGAACTAGCTTTCTGCAATCACAAACACTGTACAATCACACAACCAAACAACTATCTAAGTGTTTTCAAGGGGTTAAATAGATTTTAAGAAAAGTCAGGGGGTTATATGAATTTTTTCCGAAACAAAAACAATGGGATGTCTTTCACTTTTTAATTGGATTTCACAAAATTACTTAATTTTCAATAGTCATTGACCCTACACCACATACCATATCTACATTCTTTTTTATAATAACAACAGTATTTGTGCTCTTCTAGTTGGTCTAAAAATTTGATGGAGAGACCTCGCTGTTGTAGCTCGGACCCCCCTCACATTCTCCTAAATATGCGCACGCCACCCATTTTGGAGTCTAGTAGTCTACGGTCGCAATTGCAAGTGAAAGTCACAAAATAATCATTTGTGCTCGCGCGTGCACGCACACGCCCGCGCACAACCACCCCGCCACATGTACATAGACACACACGCAGGCTTAAAGCGAGCACGCACAGGGTCGCGTGCCCAGCCACCGAAACACACTACATGCGCGCATGACACAAGCGGGTGCCACGCGTCTGCCGTCTGGTCCGAGGGAGCTCCCCACCGTTGATTTAATATTTGTTTATATAGAGAAATAGTTATAAACCCTTTGAATATTATAGAATAAATCTAAGCGAAGGTTTTTAGTTATTTTAACGAAATGTTTTACCAACATTCTCATTATCTACTATGAGAAATTGTATATAAAATATTTCATTAATGTATTCATTTTTGAACATTTCAATAAAATTTATCTTTTAATAGAAGCCATTATAATTACATGCATTTTAAAAAAAATGAGAAATTCTCATTTTGAACAAAAGTTATCTAATGGATCTTAAATCTCTGGTTGGAGTGAGATTAAGAAATCGATATTTTATAATTTTGAATTTCAAACTCAACTTTTAAAATAATAATTTTTATAGCTTTTTGTAAAACTAATTTATTACATTGAAAATGCGAAAGTATAATTGGAAAGCGCAAAAAGTAAATGTGTTTTGGATCCTATTTATTTATTTGTTTATTTTGGATTTTCAAATCTAAAATCTGTTTAAATGCGGGACTATAAAGGACCGAAATTTGTTGACTTCTTTTCACAGCGGAAATAGCTAGGAGTGACCCGAACAATTTTATTATTATAATATAATCATAGTTATATATAATTAAATTGATGATTTGATATAGATCAATAATGGAATTACTTAATATATTAAAAAAAATCAACTCTTCGCAATATAAATAATAAGATATTCTTTCTATCACATCTCAAAATCAATTTAGGCTTACCTATAATTGATTAAATTTTTAATTCACTGGATTTTGAATCTTTTATAATAAATACTTAAAACAGCTCCACCAATTTTAGACGATACACTGTATTATATAACCATTGATCATCATTATAAAAGCAATCCTCACCAAATCATCATGGAATAACAATCGCAGCAGCAAATCTTCATTAGTAATCATCAATTCAGATATTATCTTATAACAATATTATACCATTAGTTGTGTTCCTTGTAAGCATAGGAACTTTGATTTCATTCTTTGTTAACATTTGTCATATATATAGTACTCACATGTTTTTTTTTTCTTAAAGTATATACTTTTATATAATGAAATTTGTACCATCTTTTTAAATGAAGCATATATTCTTGGAGTTGCATATAAGAAGTTTTGAAAATCTTGCTGGATTGGACAAGTTAGGTTTCTTTGTTGTTCCTTTATTTTCTTAAAAAAAAAAACATTAATCTTTAGCCTGTGCACTTTTTGCTTTTGATAAAGCTCCACATTGTATGAACCTCGAAACAGAAAGGCACAAATAACTGACTTTGTTGGTCCACATTATGTGGCATATCAAATCTTTGAAAATTGCATCAAATAAGGACCCTTGCCAAACTAGCCAGATCCTGCACTGGGATATCCCAAATCATTGTCATGCATCTCAAAGCATACATCTCTGTGTGTTGGCAGGATAACACAAGTAAAATGTTAGGATAATGTTATGCACAGTCATGTTGTCAACTTTAATTTCAGTCTACACATATTTTAATTTTTTTTAAATAATGTACTTCTTCTAATCTAGTGTATGCTTTTATAAAAACTGAAGCATATATCTTACAATGAATTGTATGAATGCATTTATAAAAAATATTAAAAATTTATGTTAGTGCATATACCTTATTAATGTAAGTATATGTTTCGTTAATTTTTTATCAACGCATGTAGGACTGGAATTGGGGCTAGAAAAAAAACCGGTTGTAACAATACTCAAAATGTTAATTCATATTGGATGCTTCCAGCGCCAGCCTGATATTAGTTAGCCCAGGAGGTGTTTTAAGCGAATTCAGAAAATGGGACTACATGTATATTTATACTGACAACTTTTGTTTTGTTAGTACCCAATAATAAAAAAATGGTATCATATATATAGTACGGTGATAAAGAAAGTAAAGTTTGATACAAAAATATTCAAATACAGCAGGAAGAAAGAAAAACAAAGAACTAAAAAACCATTTGTTTAAAAAAAATGAAAATTAGAAAATAAAAAATAAAAAACAAAATAAAAATAATTTTAATACTCCATCTCTCATGTGTCAATTAGTCACTCAAACTAGTTTTCATATTTAAATATGTCAATTATCTAAAAAATAGCCATCAAAATCCACATATTAATAACCGTAACCAAATGATTTAAGATTAAACGCGGATATTAAGGAATCCTTACTCTCTGTATATACAATTTCTAAAACCGACAAATATCAACACATACGGTAGTTCTTTTTTTTTTTTTGCCTAGACAGGGTGACATAGTTCTAATATACGTACGTTGATAAGACTATTTATGCCTAATTCATGACTCATAGGCCTACAAGATACTGTGGGTCGAGCTCATCACAACTAGCCAACTAGTTCGGACAACTAAGGATTGAACCGAGAAACCCATTTATAGTGGGAGAGCGTGACCACACAGCTAAAGCCGTTGGGGACCATATGCAGGGGTAGAGGCACTAGGGGGGGTGGGGGGTGTGCTCAAGCCCCTGCTTGAATTTTTGAATAAAACAATGGGTGTGATTGAATAATGTTAGGAGTAGTTTAATATCCGGTTATTATATGAATAAAATTTTATTTTATTTTTTTTAATTTTTCAATCTCTTACATTCTTTATGTAATTCCTCGGGTCTACGGTATCAGAATTCTCTCTTTTTTCTTATAGAACTCAACTCTCTCAGACAAGTTACAACCAAATAAAAAAAAAATTCTAATTTGAACGATATTTTATAATCATTCTTTTCAAGCAATATATATTTATAAAAAATTGATTATATGTTTTGGGATTTGAGGTGCAACTTGGGTGGGTAGGGAGGTTGGAGCTCAATTTGAACCCAACATGAAATTAGAGGAATTCAACTCAAACAATATTGGATAATTTAAATTTTATCTTACAAGTTAAACAATTAAATTTAACTTAAAACATGTAAATTTATCACTCCTTATTTTGAGTCCTGGTTGGTCCGGGTTATCTGAATCTACAACTCAAACTCAACCTTAATTAGATGTGGGATCAAATTGAACCCGAACGCCAAAATCCCATCCCACACACGTCCAACTATTGGGTTGAGTAAGGTTTAATCTGTCCAAGTTGTACCCCTATTTCGGATTGTATTGAAATTAATAAAGTAAAATAATATTAAATAAAATAATTAAATAATAATAATAGTATATTTGAAGCCCCCACTTAACTACAATCCTGGTTACGCTATTAACCATACGGTAGTTCAATTTGATTGTGGGAGATTAATATTCATAGTGGTAACTTTTTCTAGCATAAATAGAGGGAACTGTGCACATATATATATGTTTTAAACAATTTACATGCCTCTGATCTGGCAACATTTTACATGTCTCTGGCACCTATACATCTTTTTTCTGTGTTTCTTGAATTCCAGGAAACCCAGCCCTTGCTAGCAGGTCTTGTTAGGATTTTCAGATCTTAGGATGCAATTAATCTAGGGAATAAACAAACAAATCAAAATTAGAGAATAAAAATTTACGTGGTTCGGCAAATCTTGTTTACGTTCATGGAATACACCAGAGATCAATCCACTATCAAGGAGAAGTTTTTACAATGATCACACCGAAAATAAAAACCCTAGAACCTCATGAAGAAATATGAGATGTCCTTTTATACTGACATCTCATTAAGGACATCTCATTAAGGGGTCGATCCCGATCCACCCCTGCATAATGCCAACAATCCTCTGCACACATCATCGAACTCCACAGTATATAAGAGGCCTTACAGTCATACAAAGTCGAGCTCCACGTTTCATGAGGGGCTGCATGAAACTTGCCTTCAAGTGCTGAATAAGACAACACGTGTATATGATCGTCCTTAATTTTTATACCACAAACTGAAAATTAAAAAAAAAATAGAAAAAAGGAGTGATAGCGAAGTGACAAGAGCGTTGACAAAAGTGATCTAGAGTCAACTTGTGGCCACAGGAGAGTTGACCTGCTTGTGCGGCGTGCCCTTCACAGCCGACGCGCTTCATGCCTTCCAACACCACAAATTCATGCATTATTTATAAAAAAATCATGTTTACCTAAAAGTACAATATATTTTTGTTCATATGCACAGATACAAAATTGGACAAAATTCTATGACGAACATTAGGCAAAATTTTGTTAGACATGGTATCAGGAATTCCCAAATCATACTAAATAAATAGGATAAAAATACATTAAAAAATTAAACTTTTTTAAAATGAACTCTAATTATTAGTACATGCACAAACTTTAATGTTGTGTGAAATGGACAAGACAATTAGAATCAATATGATAATCATTCAAATTAGTGTATAATCGTACATGTTATAAAGATAATAACAGTTCGATGGTAGGGATATTTTTATTAAAAAAAAAAGCAGAATACTTTGTGGTTATTTTGGAGCAATGTTTTTGACTAAGTAGCTATAGAAGCTCATTTGATATTATAATCTTGGAAGGTGCCAGAATCAATGAACCAGAAATTTGGAGATGATGTAAACTTGAGTAAATCGTGAGCTACTTCATTAAATTTCAGTTTGGTTGAGGTGGCAAGCATTAACTATAATCGACCTCCACATGGCCCGCAATTCCAGGCCTCCTGACATTCAAGCCTCTATAAATAACACCACTCAAGGTTCATCCAAATCAACAATCCCAAGGAAGTGTATTCAGAGAGAGAGAGAGAGAGAGAGAGAGAGAGAGAGAGATGGAGGTGTTGCAGTCCAAGGTGACCATTCACAATGCGATGAAGGTGTTGATGGGTCTTGTTTTTGCGGGATGGATCTTCTTATGGGTCATGATGCCAACCAACACTTATAGGTTGAATTGGCAGCCCAAACTCCGAGCAGCCACCGATTCTACATATTTCGGAACCCAAGGTATGTATACATGATCAAGAACTTCCAATATACATGCCAAAGATAATACATAATTGTTCTGTATGAAAATACTGACTTAGCCATCCCAATCTTTGTATGAAGGACTTAGGCTCCTATTGTCCATATTTCCCATTCTCTTCATTTCTGTTCTGGGGTGTCTCTATCTTCACCTAGGAAAGAAAAGCAGCAAAATCCAGAGGTGTGTGTCTAGCTTTAATTCACAGCTTTTCTTATACATTAATCATATATAGAATATGTTTTATTTTATTCATTCTTTTTGCATGGTTTTAAATGACAGCCAACCAAAGAGCAGCCATCTTGATACATGGAGGAGACCAGTTCTTGTGAAAGGTCCTCTGGGAGTTGTTTCAGCTACAGAGCTGGCCTTTTCACTGATGTTCCTTGCTCTCTTAATCTGGACTTTTGTGACCTATATAAACATCGGCTTTAAGAACCTTCACACCAAGAAGCAGTCCCATGAAATGTGAGTAATTCTGTTGTTTACCGGGATACCATCATGACTCATCAGTCTCAAATAATATACTGTTTAACATAAGAGTCCTTAAGCTAACCAGATGATTATTGTTGTTTGATTGGTTCAGGTGGATGATGAAGCTGGAGGTGGTTGGGTTACGGTTCGCGTTCATAGGGAACATATGCTGTGCATTCCTCTTCTTTCCAGTGACTCGGGGATCGTCGCTCCTTCCACTGGTCGGACTCACCTCCGAAGGGAGCATCAAATACCATGTCTGGCTCGGACACATCGCTCTCTCCTTCTTCGCTGCTCACGGCTTATGTTTCATCATCTTTTGGGCGGTTACTAACAATATGGCAGAGGTATGTATGTGTAACTGTTTTGGAATTTTGTTTTTCTGCCTTTCAACAACATAAAAGTACATGTCGTTTGCGAATAGTTTGGATAGCTTTAGAAGGTTTATCTCTTTAACACAAACCTGTTTTAAAACGTCCCATGTGATTTCAGCTTTTGAAGCAAACAGAATGTAATGAAAATCAGCTTCTTGAAAAGCTATTTTAAGTGAATGCCTTCTTACACTTCTAATAAAAAAATAGAAACAATTTTTTGTCATGTTTATTTTTTTTTCAAAGACATATTTTCATCTATGTAACTAATCACTAGTGATGTCTTAAAAATATATGGTGTGAGCTAATTATACAGCCCTTATATCACAATCCATACATAAAAAAACAGAGCACATCAGCAGTCGGTACAAACTACAAACTGAGAGGAAGCAAAACACAAATCCTGAATCCAGACCTCTGAGAGCATATTAAAATTCCCACTGTTGATTAGGCCAAGTTCATTTACTTTGGCATATGCAATTCAGCATAAAGAAATCTTGTTCTTCCCCTTTTTTCTATAGATGATAAAATGGTCACACACGGACATTTCGAACGTCGCCGGGGAACTTGCCCTGCTATTCGGGTTGGTGATGTGGGTGACAACCATCCCTCGCATACGGCGCAAGGCATTCGAGGTCTTCTTCTACTCTCATCAGCTCTACTTCCTCTTCCTCTTCTTCTACTTGCTTCATGTGGGGATCAACTTCTTCTGCTACATCCTCCCTGGCGTCTACCTCTTCCTCATAGACCGCTATCTGCGCTTCTTGCAATCTCGACAAAATGTCAGACTAGTCTCGGCCAGGCTCCTACCCTGCGAAGCTATTGAACTCAACTTCTCGAAGAGCCACGGCTAGTCTTCTATTCGATACCAATAAATGCTTGTGAAGATCATTCACATTCATCTCATGTGCTAGCATGTTTTCTTTGCAGGTTTTAGTTACTCTCCTATGAGCACAATCTTTGTGAATGTGCCTAGTGTTTCCACACTTCAGTGGCATCCATACACTGTGACATCCAACAGCAACTTAGAGCCTGAGAGGCTCAGCATTGTCATTAAAAAGGAAGGGAGTTGGACACAAAAGCTCTACCAGACTCTCTCGTCGCCCTCTCTCGATCGTCTCGACGTATCCGTCGAGGGCCCGTATGGCCCAACCTCCGCTTCCTTCCCAAGGCATGCATAAAAGCTACTGTCAATCAGCTTTTTTTAAAAAAATCAATCAACATGAAAACAGATTTTACAGAAGCAGAATCACCCAAAGTTTTGTGTCACAGGTACCACACATTGGTGATGATCAGCGGAGGCAGCGGCATCACCCCATTCATCTCCATCATCCGCGAATTCATCTATAGAAGCACCACCGACAACCACGCCGCACCAACGCCGAACATCCTCCTCATCTGTGCCTTCAAGAACTCCCTGGACCTCACCATGCTCGACCTACTCCTCCCCGTCACGGGCGCACCGTCCGAAACATCACAACTCCCCCTCAAAGTCGAGGCCTTCGTCACAAGAGAGAAGGCCAATCCCGAATCAGACCAACAGAAGCTCATCCGCACCGTCTGGTTCAAGCCGCTCCCATCCGACGCGCCCATCTCACCCGTGCTCGGGCCGAACACCTGGCTCTGGCTGGGTGCCATCATATCATCGTCCTTCGTGGCCTTCCTATTGATCCTGGGCATCACGTACCGCTACTATATATTCCCAATCGACCACAACACGAACGATGTCTACTCAAGCTCGTCGAGGGCTCTGTTGAACTTGCTATTCATATGTGCATGCATAGCTGGGACCAGTGGAGCCGCGGTTCAGTGGAACAAGACAAAGGATGCTAGAGAGGCTAACCAGATCCAAAACATGGACGTGCCGACGCCGACAACATCGCCGGGGTCGTGGTTCTATGAAGCGGGCCGGGAGCTCGAGAGCCTCCCCCATCAGTCCCTGGTCCAGGCCACCACCTTGCACTATGGGGCAAGGCCTGATCTCCAGAGTAAGTTATTGGTCAATTTACACATCTGGCTCTTTTTTCATGCATAATTTTAAATAAAATTGATGTCAATTTCAATTGCAAAACTAACTTTTCATCACCATTAACTGAAAGACGTAATTTGAAATCACGGTAGAACAAAAATAACTCTGATCAAATTGACATTACATTGTATCAGGACTATTAAAAAATGAAATATAAAGGGCTAAAAATGAAAATCACCCTGAAATCTGTTTCATATGGGAAATAAATTCACAAACCTCTTTTTCAAAAACAGAATTCACAGCCTTTTCCATGAAAATCTTTTGATAGAATTTTATGCAAGCTAGAAATCTTAAACGGATGGTCAGGTCTGGTGAAGTCCCTATGAAATTGAAAAATACTAGTGGCATTCTCACATGATAAATTTGTTAGATTAGAATAATCAAAATCATCACATTGATCTAGTGCACCAATATTGAGTATGACATTAGATCATTTTCAATGTTGACACAGTTACATGATTTATAAGTACACTTTTTAATTGAAAAGGTGCCACTTATCAAACATGGGGGGGCACTGGTTATATTGAATTCAAAGTAACCTATGGTGATCTTGGGTGTTTCAGAGATGCTGTTGGAGATGAAGGAAGAGGGAGTTGGAGTGATGGCTAGTGGCCCAACGGAGATGCGACATGAAGTTGCGACCATCTGTTCGTCTGGTCTCGCAGACAATCTGCACTATGAGTCCATCAGCTTCAGCTGGTGATCTGTTAAAAATTTGGAAGTGCTTTTGATGAATAAGAGGTGTGAGTGTTGTGGGCACTCAATATGTATATGTCTGTATATGTTGAATCACCTCCTCTCCGGAGCTAGAGATCCAGATATCTCAGCAAAATGTAATATAACAAATGTTGAAGAACAGTCTCTCTCTTGTGTACATCAGTGAACCGGATTTTAGGTGAACTCGTAAAATGGACCACGAAGATATTTATGATGAAAACTATTGTTAGCACCTAATGATAAGAAAAACAACTTGTTTCCTGTATGAATTGTGCATTTGGTGGTTTTTTACTGATCTAAAAAAAAATGGTTTCATGCAGTAGAATGATAAAAAACATGAAATGATACATCAAGGCATCCAACCCTATTGCAGCTTCAATTGCAGTCTGCACAATTTTTTTTTTTTAAATCATACTCTCGCTCGTTGAAGTTATAATATTATATAAATAAAATGAAATATATACTGAGATAAAGTAATGTATTTTTTTCACTTTAAAAAGTAAAAAATTAATTCATATACTATAATAGAACTCATATACTTTGATATAGCAGTATATGCTATGTTATCATAGTATATAGGACTGCAAAATGGGCTACAAAAAGGACTGAGTGTATCCGCACTAATAAAAAATCAAGGATAGAAACAAAAAAATCCAAATAAAGTAGGAACAAAGAAAAAAAAATAATGAACAATTCTAAAGAGAGTAGAAACCAATTTGTTTCAAAATAAAGAAAAATTGGAAAAATAGAATATAAAAAAGATATGAATTTGTTTTTTTAGAAAATTAGAAACCAATCATTCAATTTATTTTTTTAGAATAAAGGATATGAATTTTTCTTATTATATTAGAAGAGTCAAATGCTCTATTTATAGATACACAAAAGAAAACCTAACATACCAGAAAAAGAAACTAAAAAAATGGAAAACTAATAATACCATAATAATGACGATAATGACTCAATATTCTAACAACAATGACTCTTTAACACCCCTTCCCAAACTCTAAAGAGTATAATCCTTAGAGTTTATACAAAAATGAGACGGTGGTGGAGGATGGCAGCAGTGACGGGCGGCCAGTGGTGGCTGGCGCAAATGAGCGCAAAGACGGCCGTGGACGCGCATGCAGACGGAGAAGAAAAGACAGAAGAAACGCAATGCAGACGGTGAAGAAGAAGACACGACTGAAGTCTTTCTGCAACACTATAAACGCTGAAGACGAAACGTAATGAAGCCTTTCTGCAATTAATACTGCAAACATTGATGGAGAAGCGTATTGAAGAAGAAGAAGAAGAAGAAGAAGAAGAAGAAGAAAAAGAAGAAGAAGAAATGCGACGTGAACGGTGCGGGCAGCAGAGATAGAGAGAGGACAAAGAGCACACATAAAGGAAGACGCGTGCAAAGATAACAATGCTGCGAAAAGAGAAAAATTGTATATAAAGAAGACTTGTGCAGAGGCAAGAACGCACGAACGTGGGTGAAGACAGTAATGCTACATAAAAAGATGCCACTAGGCGAATAGTGACAACGAAAGGCCAATAGAATGACTGACGATTGAGGAAGACGATAACAAAAATATCCACAAAAAAAAGTGAAATCCAAGAAAACAAAAAAAACTAGAGATTCTAGGTAAATTAAAGAAGCGCATAGATGTGAAGAGAACGAAAAAATGATTAGAATGAGTACCAAGATGCTGCATTCAGAATTTAGATGAGTCCATAGCGGCCAAAGAAGGTAGTCGGCGGAGTGCAGTGACATGACTAGACTGGGCATGGCGGGCATATGGGCCTGGACCGGACTGAGCCTGGCAAGCATTAATTATTATCGACCTCCACATGGCCCGCAATTCCGGGCTTCTTGACAATCAAGCATCTATAAAAAGTGCTATTACACTCAATTATAAACTCAGTTCATATCTTATACTCCACGTCAGTCCATCCACGTGGAATTTGTTTTTTTTTTTGTTTTTTATTCCAAGTCAACTTCTAAAAAAGCCTGCGAATATTTTCCCCCCAAAAAGTTCCCGCCCAAGTTCACATGACAATACCAATCCTAAACCCTTCATAAAAACCCTCAAATCCAAAACTTCTAAAAAAAATCATAAAAATAATGTCGTCAATAAAGACCGAGTGGGAGGATTGCATCGATGATGGCTTTGTGTACAAATGCCCCCCCTGAAACCCCTAGACGATGATGACCACCACCACCGTCCGCCGCTGTAGACAGGGAGACGGAGGAGAAGATTTGGTGTAGGGAAATAAAAAAAGGGCATTGAAGATGGTGATGGAGAGGTACCGCAAGGAGCTCAACATGTGGGAGTCCCTCTTTTCAATGCTCATCGACATGAAATCCAAGATCCCCTCCACCCCACCATCCCCACCACCTCCTTCTCGCCGCCGCCATCCGATCTGACGGTGTTGAGCGTCATCAGACCTATTAGGCATGTGTCATTTAGAGTCTTAATCTCGATCGGAGTCACTAAAATTTTGACTTTTAGCTACCTGCTAGGGTTTGAGGACTCTGATTGAAATTCTAACTGCATATTATGGGTCCTGGTATCATTTTGTACTGCCATAAAATTTTCATTTAATTCCGATAACGTTTTTGGAATTATGCAGTTTTGATTTGGTATTCGGATTTGATTTTGTTAAAATCCAAGATGATGAGGTAAAAATCCGATATTTTTATGAGATGTTCAATTATGAACTAGCTTTCAAATAAAAGTAGAATTGGATCAACTGGATTCATATATCAAAAGATATGGATATTTTTCTGAGTATACCCCAAAGATGAGAAATCCAGGCAGCAGCCATGTTCGATGTTTATCCTAGATTTCGGAATAACTAAAGAGGTTATTTGATCTGGGTATAAAAATAAAAGTTGTAGATAATCTTTTTAGCTTTCCAATGGTGTTAGAATCGTGCAATTTGGAGTGAATTGTAGAAGTTATGACCGTTTTAGTGCAGGCTATCCAAAGTTTTTAGTCCGAGGATGGCTTGGTCATTTCATTTCCACTTTTGGCTATAAATACCCCCCAAATGCACGACTTTGGGGTATCTTACCCCTCTTTTTCTCTCTGGTCCAGCCCCCCTTTGTGTGTATGTTGGGTGGGGGAAGTGGTGGTGATGGTGGGGAAGGAGCACAAAAGGAGAAAGAAGGTGTGTATACTTTTAGTTTTGTTGTTGTGTCGTTGTTTCTCCTCCTTCTCCTCCTCCCCCCTAGATGATCCCCCCCCCCTATGTTTTTCCCTCCCCTTTGGACCAGAAGCCCCCATGTGTTTGTGGAAATGCCACAATGGCTTAGAAGAAGTACAAGATGAAGTGCATTAGTGAAGGTTTGTGTGTGTATTCATGTGTGTTGTGTATTCCTTCCCCCTTCTCCATCTCATGCTCCATGGACTATTCCCTCCCCTGATTTTCAGCCAAGTAAGGAGGAGGAGAGGCTGAAGAGGAGGCGTAGTGGTGGTGGTGGTAGAGGTGGTCGTGGGTGCGGTGAAAGCCCCGCATCTCCCCCTTTCCCTTCCCCTCTTTTGGTAAGTCCTTTTCCCCTCTTCTTTATGATTTTCTAAGGCTTGGGAGGTTTGGAGGGGTCATGCATGCTAGGAGAATGAGTTTGGGTGTGAGTGGAGGGTTGGGGAGGGGTTGGAGAGGGCTAGGCGCGTGCGCGGGGCCGTCCGCGCGCGTGCGCGCGCAGATGCGTGCATAGAGGGGTGCTGGTGCGCGCAGTCGGGCGCACTGGTGGGCGCGCGCCCGTGCGCCGGGGGGGTGCGGGGGCGCGTGCGCGTGTGCATATGCGTGCGTATGAGTGCGGGGGCCACGCGTGTGGCTGCCCGGGGGTTTGGGTAGGTGCCGAGGCACTCGGATATGCGTGCGTACGAGCGTTCTTGCATGCATGCGAGCCCGTATGCATGCGTATCTGATTCTTTGACATTTCTAGTCTATTTTAAGTATTTTTATGTGTTTGTATGTGGTTATACTCACCCCTATTGATACCTTTACCTTGCAGACCTCGTCGGAAGTGATGCGCGTCGATCCGGGTATCGGTGAGTGGTTTGATCCAACACTTCGGGACGCGCTCGATGCACGCCATCATGCATTGCGCATCCTTGGGCATCATAACCCCTAAATTTGCTAGATATTTACATGTTAGGGTTGTATAGCTCGTATATTGTGTAAAACCCCATATTCTACCCTATACTTGCATAAGTATGTTTTCATGTTTGAATAATTGTGTTTTCATGCGCCTCTTGTGTTTTGGGTAAGTATTTTCGAATGAGTTTGTGTATGTATTAGAATATGGCATGCCTTATGTAGTATTGTAATACTACCCCCACTATATTAAGTATATCCAGCATATTTCATCATGGGTTAATAACCGGATGCATAATTAATATTCCTTGGTCAAAAGACTGTAGGACGTGGTATAGTTGTTGCACCCATCTGTTGCGGCAAAGCTATGACTAGCTTTCATAGAGGATGAGATTTTCCCTATCTCTCACCCTCCCTCTTTGCGTAAACTGAGTAAGTAGATTTAGTTCCTTGGCTTTTCTACACGAGTGTAGAGATAGTCCTCACGTCCGAGTGACGCCTCCATGTGGGAATACAAGAGTATTCGATATCATCGATATATATGTAAGTACCAAAGGTAGTTGGCTTTCCCATAGAGTTTTCATTGCGAACGCAGGGTGCTTCCTCCTGACATCGTCATGAGTTGAAGCTACCCGATATAAAAGCTGTCCTGTTTGGTGCCACTACTTGTAGGTGCTACCGATGCGTACTGCGGTACACATCTAGCGAATGTACTGATCGTGGAGGGCCGACAAGTAGAGGCTGCACGGGAGAGGGCTACCAGGTGATATTGCGGGCTTGAAGTTGTTCTCCCCTTTGTCGGATCTGTGTCGAAGCTGCCCGGTTAGTAGTTGTCCTGTGGGGTGCTCCCAGACGCTATTTATGACACCTATTGGTGCGCCCATATGGTAGAGATAGCGGTCATGGAGAGGCTATCAGGTAGAGGCTCTCCGGGAGAGGGCTACCGGATGACGATGGGTGTAGAGCTACTGAGTTCGTTCCAAAAGTCTCTAATGTCACCCCTCCGGGGGCTAGGGTGAGGACGAGTTGTGGTCACGTCATCACGTGACCCAAATACCCGTCGAGTATACTCTGGGTATGTTACTCCTAACGCTTGAGGTATTGAAGTATATCTCTACCTCATAGCAGATGGACGCGTTGTGTCTTGTTAACCAGTAACACAAAGTGTTGTGGTTAACCCTCGTTTCTCCCCGGGTTTCCCTGGAACTCCCCTTCGGGGGTGGAGGTGGGGAACGTGTTGCGTCACGTCGCTACGTGACCCATTCGTTTGTTCATCAATCCCCATAGTTATTGGGGTTGGTTAAGTATCGATGTTGGGATACATCAGTGAGCAATTATTTCCATATAGATGATCAAATAGTGTTGTGTAGACCAGTAATTCCGCGTCTCCTTGACAAACGGTATGGTCTCTCCCCAAGAGTCTCCCTTCGGGAGTGAGGGTGAGGGTGAGGATGAGGGTGAGGGTGAGGTGGGTTGCACCGCCGTGTGACCCTATTATCCATTGGGTTTCAACCCATGTTATTTCTGGAAAGGAAATTGCCTTAACATTAAATTGTTGTAGTGGTGTTTGGTTTCCAACCACTCACTGAGCTTGTAGCTCACCCCTCGCGTACTGTTTCTTTTACAGGGGCATTGTTGGGCGTGGAGCTGGAGTTTCCCTATGGCGTGGTTTTGCGTGCGTGGAGGCGTTTTGTCTGACGGATTGGCGAGTGCGAGGCTGTCAGCAGTCCTGGAGTCTTGTGTATTTGTAAATCGTGCGTGTGACACTTGTTATATTTTATTGGATAGACTTGGCTCTCACAAGACAGTGATTGTGTATTCGAGTCTGTAATAATATTTTTGGTTTACAGACTTATTGATAGTTTATGCTTCCGCTTTTCAGTTGTGTTATCAGTTGTCATTGTTTCATTAGCCTTGTGTATTATTTATTGGAGTCATTGTTGACCTCTTGTTTATGATAACTGATATTATATTATTGCCACGTCTCGGGGACGGCCGCCCTGGGGCGTGACAAAAGTTGGTATCAGAGCCTGGTTCTGTCAGAGCCTAAGTCGAGTCGTATAGATGAGTCTTAGGATTGTTATCCGAGTACTCTGGTTTTAGAAGTTTTCTTAGGTTGCTGACATGCCTCCTCGCATCCGTGGACATGGAAGTGGCTACCCCTGGACCCCCTTAAGTTGTCGACTGGGTCGACTAATCAGGGTCATTGTTGGGTCCCCTGTTGTGGGACTAAGGCTTGGGAAGGAGTTTCCAGCCCAGTTGTGTTGTATTGATTGGATCGTTGCAATTTCTAAGGTTGGATCACGTCTTGACTATGGAGTTTCATTCCGGGACATCGTTATTGCTATTAACCATGGAGTTCACGTGCGGCGCCGGTTTTAAGTTTTGAGGATGTGGCATATTGTTCATTAATGAGCAATGTCTTCTCCCATTTTCCTGCTCGGGATTAAGGGGCCTTGCAGGGTCATCATTGAGATCCGGGCTAGGGTGCTCCGTGTTCCTTGTTTGGTTGTCGGGATATCCTATATCGGGACCTCATGGTGCCCTCCTAAGAGATTCTTTTCCCCAGATAGGGAATATCTTTGAAACATCTATTTGATGATTGCCTTTCCCTCTCACTTGGAAGGTGCTATAGCGAGTGGTGATGCGTACGATCGGGATTGAGTGCGTCCTTTTGCATCTTGGTGGGCGATAGCTTATGGACTAGGGTTCCATAGCTACATCTGGAGTCGCTTCGATATATCATCGCGCGTAGTAGTAGCTCGGAAGAGGTCAGAGTCCTGTGAGGTGCTCCCATGTACTATCCACAACGCTTGTTGGTGTGCCCATATAGTAGAGATAGTGGACGTGGGAGGCTACTAGGTAGAGACCACACCGGGAGAGTTCTATTGGATGACGTCGAGAGCTTGTACTCCCCGTGATGAATCTGCCCATTGAGTGCAGGATACTGGAGTTCCAATGAGTAAAGTTGGGCGACCTGTTGGTGGCGGCATGTGAAGCACCGTTTGCGGTACTGTCGCGTTTTGCCCCCCCCCCCCCCACACGGGCCGTAAACGAGGAGACGTGACACTAAGCGATTGTGATGAGACTCAACCGCCATATCACATAGATGATGTCACACAGACATTGTCAGAATTCGACAACCTTCTGTTGCGTGTCTTACGGATTAAGTGCGGTCGAGCGGCTTACCCAGCGTGTAAGTGTCATCATGAGCGCCAACCATGCTCGAGGAGCGAGAATCTGGACTTAATCGTTCAAGGAATTATTTTGATCTCCCCGCAGGGGTTGAAGATCGTGTACCCCTTGCCGCGAATTGATGATCTGTTTTGACCAGCTCTGGGAGCCAGTGTCTTTCTGTTGATCGATCTTCATGCAGGATACCCTAATTGGAGATCCGGGAGTAGGGCATTCCGTAGATGGCATTTCGTGACCGTTTCGGACACTACAAATTTTGAGTACTGCAATCGGGGTAGACGAATGCGTCAGATGCCTACAAGGATCTCAAAAGTTTTATTGGGCCTCCGTGGGCTATTCCGAGGTAGCCTTCTGCATGCCCTCAGGTGAAGTTGTGGATCGTCGCATTGGAATGCGTTCGTCCATCGAGATTCCTCAGTGGACGTGGGAGTGAGTTATCATGAATTTTGTTGTGGGCTACCTAAAGTCACGTTCGGGTCACGACGCCGTCTAGGTGATCATTAACCGACTAACTAAGTCCGCAATTTCCTCCCTATCTGACTAACTGAGTTTCTAGACGCTTTGACGTGGGTATTCGCCTTCGCGATTGTTCATCTTCATGGCACTCCAGTCGGCGCTATTTCGAACCGAGACGCGTGGGTTACTTCGAGGTTCTGGCATAGCCTTCGGCAGGCTTTTGCGCGAGCCTCCCTTTAAGTACAGCGTTTCATCACCGACGAATAGCTAGGCAAGAGGACGATTTAAACCTTGGAGGACATGCTAAGTGCCTGTATGCTTGATTGTGGGGTTTGCCTGCGAGGCGACTGCTGTTCGAGCATCCAGATGGAATTGTAAGAGACACTCTATCGGCGCTATACTATACCTCCCTCGTGTTGGGACGGTTGAAGAGCGCCAGTTGGAGCGGCCGCAAATAATTATTTGACCTTGTGGTGGCCGAGATGGTTCGTGTGTGCCTCTACACCACCTAGAACCGTCGGAAGGGCTACGCAGGTCATCGTCGCCATGAGCTTACCATCGGATTTGGCGATTAAATTTTCCTGAAGGTGTCCCGGGTAAAGGGCATCCTCTGTTTCGACGTTCGGGGCTAGTTGAGTCGGCCCTCCATTTGGACCGTTCTCGTTCTTGAGTGGATTGGGGAGGTGGCTTGTCATGTAGCCTTTCCCCCACAGCTGGCTCATGTCCGTGACGTCATCCATGTCTCACAGCTGAGACATTAAGTCCATGATCGTGCTCATATCTTTCAATTCGAGCGGCTCATCCTCGTGCTGGATTTATCGTTCACGGAGCAGTTGATCGAATCATGGACCATTGTGAGAAGAGGCTCCGCACCAAGACTGTTCCTTCGGTTAAAGTGCGTTGGCAACACCAGTTTTGTGCCGAACCACTTGGGAGCCAAGGGATTCTATGCGTGACACTTCTACGTTCGGTCTTCCCTTTGGGTTTCCTTGAATTTCGAGGACTAAATTTCCTAAGGGGGGGGGGGGGAGAATATTAGGCAAGTGTCATTTAGAGTCCTAATCTCGATCGGAGTCGCTAAAATTTTAACTTTAGCTACCTGCTGGGGTTTGAGGACTCTGATTGAAATTCTAACTGTATATTATGGGTCCTGGTACCATTTTCTACTGCGCATAAAATTTTCATTTAATTCCGATAACGTTTTTGGAATTATGTTGTTTTGATTTGGTATTCGGATTTGATTTTGTTAAAATCCAAGATGATGAGGTAAAAATCCGATATTTTTATGAGATATTAAATTATGAACTAGCTTTCATATAAAAGTGGAATTGGATCAACTGGATTCATATATCAAAAGATATGGGTATTTTTCTGAGTATACCCCGAAGATGAGAAATCCAGGCAGCAGCCCCGTTCGGAATAATTAGCGAGGTTATTTAATCTGGGTATAAAAATAAAAGTTGTAGATAATCTTCTTAACTTTCCAATGGCGTTAGAATCGTGCAATTTGGAGCTGTATTGTGGAAGTTATGACCGTTTTAGTGTGGGCTGTCCAGAGTTTTTAGTCCGAGGACGGCTTGGTCATTTCATTTCCACTTTTGGCTATAAATACCCCAAAATGCACGACTTTGGGGTCTCTTTCCCCTCTTTTTCTCTCTGGTCCAGCCTCCCTTTGTGTGTATGTTGGGTGGGGGAAGTGGTGGTGATGGTGGGGAAGGAGCACAAAAGGAGAAAGAAGGTGTTTATACTTTTAGTTTTGTTGTTGTGTCGCTATTGTAGATACCCCAATTTTGACCGTCCAGAGAGACATAAATACTTCAAGTAACACACGGAAATATCCCACAAGTGGATACTAATAGAGAACCAAAGGTTCGGTAAACCGGAAACCCTAACCCTAGCCTTGACCTAAACCTAAACCGGAAACCCTAAACCTTGACCTAGCCCTAAACCCTAACCCTAGCCTTGACCTAAACCTAAACCGGAAATCCTAAACCTTGACCTAGCCCTAAACCCTAACCCTAGCCTTGACCCTAAACCATAAACCTAAACCAAAACCTAAACCCTAACCCTAAGCCAAAACCCCAAACCCTAGCCCAAACCCTAACCCTAAACCAAACCCAAGCCCGGACCTAAACCTAAACCTACCCTAAAAACCAAAACCCTAAAAACCTAAGTCCCTGGAAAGGGGCGGCTAGCCCTAACTAGCCGCCCCTCACTGGGCGGCTAGTTTACACTAGCCGCCCCCCTAACCGCCCCCTGGCCGACTTTTGACCAGTCCCCTGGATGGGACATAAAGCAATATTAAATGCTGATCATTGCGGCGGGTCATGACCTTTAGCCGCCCTCTCTTGGCCGGATCAAACCAAGTAGCCGACCCAAGCCACCGCTTGTCAGAGATGGGACGTTTGGCAGGTCATGATAGGGGCGGCTACCAGGAAGTAGCCGCCCCATCCCGGGCGGCTAGTTAGCACTAGTCGCCCTTCACCTGGTCTCTGACAGAAGAACCAGAGAATTAATGAGAGGTCCAATCGAAGCCACCCACTCCATTACCCCCTGGATCTTCCCCTGCCTCTCTTTTACTATAAATAGAGGAGGTCCCAAGCCTTACAACATCATCCACAACATCAACAAATCCACAAAACACCACCAATCCACCATCCCCACTTGTTCAAACCCTTCCACCACTAGGAATCCCAAGAGAGAGAGAGAGCCCCTTTTGTGAGAGAAACACCCATTCCCTACATAAAATACCCTCTCATCCCACCCTCCAGAAACCCAGGCTAAACCTAGCTTAGCCTCTGCCCAAGACCCCACCCTTTTCCTACCAAGTCCTGCCCAAATTCCCCCAGACCCTGGACGGCTAACCCTACCTAGCCGCCCCAATCCAGACGGCTCAAACCCACTAGCCGCCCCACACCTACACCCCACCCGCACTCCTTTGTCCCAAGACTCCTTTAGTCAAGCCCCGGAAGCAGAATAGGATTACCTGTTTTTCACCTCTGTGTACGGTATATCCGTGTCTCAGAGCGGAGACCCCACAAACTCCCCACGTAGGCGATCAAATCCAACCCAAACCCTTTCCTGTTTTTAGAAAAAGCAGGTGGCGATCACAAAACCCCTTGAATCCTCTTGAGCCGCTGTCGGGCGCCTCAACCAGGAACGACACCCTCACCCCTTCCGAGAAGACGATCCGACCGAGCCCGCCAGGGCACGCATCCGATCCGAATCCCCGAAGAACCCCCACACACGCGGATTTTTCAACACCGACAAAATGGCGATCACGGTGGGACCTCCCTCGTGAAAAACAACAAAAGGTAATCCTCTTCTGCCCCCTTTTACAAGCTTGACTAAAATGCTATCAACCCTCTAGGAAGGTTAGAGTTTCTCACTCCTTGAATTAAATCCTCTTCTACTGTGCATTATAACATCCTTTATTGCTTTGTAAGCCGCACACAGCTGCGCAATCCTTACTGCTTTCGTAAGTCGCACACAGCTGCGCAATCCTTTACTGCTTTCGTAAGTCGCACACAGTTGCGCAATCCTTTACTGCTTTATTTACTGCTTTCAATCTGCATTCATCCCCCACTCTACGTCATGGAATCCCACATAGAAGAGGAGATATTAGAGGAAAGGAATCATGAAGAGGGTCAGGCCACATAGTTCCTGACCCATCTAGAGGAAAGGATGGCTAGTCTAGGGTATCAAACGGTAGAGGACATGTTTCATGACCTCGCTGACTACCGTCATGCCAAGACCTCGAGACAGGAAACCCCTGTCGAAACCCCTAAATCCACTCCCAAAGCCCCATCTACACCCAGTCACTCGGTCAACCCGAGTGTCTTTTCGTTCACCCCCCTTTCCCCGCGAATCCAATGTTCCCAGCCGTTTCCACCCCAGGCCCCTACCAGACCACCCCAAACCCGGGACCACTAGGCAGCCCTCCCCGGGGAGAAACACTGGACGATACCATCCGGAGAATTCTCTCCGAGACTGGTCCCTCGGCCCCCAAACACATGTCTCTACATAACCTGAGACAAATCCCGTCAGTCCACCTACCGGAGGGATTCAAAATCCCCAAATTCCGCCGGTACAACGGTCGTGGAGACCTAGACATTCATTTAATTGCCTTTTATCTAGACGCACGCCCGTTTTAGATAATCAACCTCTACTAGTCTTCCTCTTCCAGAAATCATTGGAAGGAGAAGCACTACAATGGTTCTCTACCCTCCCTGTAGATCACTTGTCGAATTTCTCGGCTGTAAGCGAGAAATTCTTGGGCCGCTACGGTTACCAGAGGATTAGGACCCCCTCTATTTCAGATCTAACCGTAGAGAGAATGAGGCCTAGGGAGGAATTCGAACAATACGTGTCTCGGTGGCGCACCCTTGTCCACCGAACCGGTCTGCAACTCACAGAATGTCAAGAAATTGACATGATGTTACAGAGCCTGAGTCCAGAGCTCCGTACGAGCCTTTCGTACGGAGACTGCACTACGTATCAACTTCTGATTGACCGCCACAACAGGATTTCCCGTTGTGCAGCCCCAGCAGTACAAACCCAGTCCCCACCTATCAGCCATAGGGTTGGACAACCGCCTCGTAAGGCGCAAACCCCCACGGTAGAGGGGATCATTAGCCAAGTATCGGCACTCTACCCGAACGGAGCGCGAGTTCCTGACCGAGGAACAGCTCCGAGACAGTACACGCCCGGTTCATCCGGATATGCACCGCCTCGGCAAGCGAATCAAAATTTTACCCCTCGATCAGTACCCGTCCCCGTGCCAATACGACAAAACTTCACAACCCATGATTCCCCAATTCAGGCCCCCTCAATCCATAACCAGGACCAAAACAGGAGATCCTCTTATCCTATCCCCCAAGAACACAAGGTATAACCCTTAGAGAACCCGCGTACGGCCCCCATGATAAGGCTACACCTTCCCCCTCCTACGGCCCAAGATGGTCAAACAGAAGAGATAGCTGTTCCCCCCTCCCGGAAACCCTAGGGAACATCCTCAGAGCCTTATTAAAGGTCAATAGCATTTCCTTACCCGCGGCTAGACCTTCACCTATCGGTGCTGACCCAACCCGTTTTTGTCAGTATCATCGGCATCACGGCCACACCATCGAGCAATGCTCCTTGTTTAGAGACATTGTCTACACCCTTGACGAAGAGAGACGCTTAGACTGGGCCACCATTAGGGGACTCAACAACAACCCAGTTACGAGATCACTAGAAGTCAAGAAGGTCCCAGAAACCCATAACCCCGTAGAAACCACAATCCAAAACCCAAGGCCAGCTACGAAGGCTCCCTTGGAAGAACCAGAAAACCTGAGCTATGAAAGCGTCTACACCATAGAAGTCGCTGACCATGAAGAGTCACCCAGAATCGTTCCAGGTGGCATAATCTTACCAGCCTCTTCCCCCATCCTACCAACCCCCTCCCCTATTCTCCCCAAACCCACAAGACTCTTTCCCCCCAAAAAAGACCAACCAATATCCCCCTTACAAATCAACAGAAGCCTGCGCCCAATAACACAAAGCCCCCGAACCACCATTGACGCACTAAACCATCATACTACTAGAGCAGGCAGAATCTTCAACACTGTACCCTCTTATAGACACCCCCTGCCTGAAACCGAAACTGAGGAGCCCCGCGCCGGGGATAGGATCGACATCCTAGACCAACTCTGAAAAATCCCCGCGAAGATTTCCATTTTGGAGCTAATCGAAACCTCAGAACACCACCAGCAGGCTCTAAGAACGTTCCTAGAAAGAACCCAAGTCGACCCGCAAATCTCTACCCTAGGCATACCAATAGCTCTAGCCACCGCAGGACTAGGGCCCGTCATCACCTTTAGACCTAAGGAAGAAGTTCATGATAAAGTCGTCAACACCTCAACCCTATGTATAACAATCAACCTCGAAGGACACTCGGTGGATAAAGTTCTAATTGACACCGGGGCAGGAGTAAACCTCATGTCATTACAAACCTTCGAGCACATTGATGGGCGCATAACCACACTCTTTGAAACGGACACCCGTATATTTGCCTATGACAAAACGGCTCGTCCAGTTCTAGGCTTCAAGGACTTCCAATTAAAAGTGGGGCCGCTAGAAACTAGCACTAAAGCTTATGTCCTAGAAATGGATTCAGATTATAATATGATCCTAGGACGTAAATGGCTAGCGTCCATAAAGGGGGTCTCCTCTCCCTGCACCAGTGCTTGAAATTTCCCTTGGGAGGTCGGATAATCAAAATACAAGGGGATGCGATCAGAGAACCTAAGCCAAGGTTCGCCGATAATGAAACCACCGCCATAAAAACCAGTAGCTCAAGACCCATGGAAACCACCATCCACATCTTAGATTTCCCGGCCAATTGGCTAAATCCCCGGAACACTCCCCCCGTTACCTCAAAGACAAGCCACCCTAGGTTTGAAAATCCTGGCTGGCATATAATGGGGACCATGGGTTACCTTCCTGGGGAAACTCTGGGACACAAAAATGGGATCCTGGACCCCATCGACCTCCCAGCATGGCTAGACAAGAGGGGGATCGGCTCACCCAAACACAAATCTAAATTAGAGGGAAAATATAATTGGAAGTTGTACGAACATTTCGTAAGGGAAATAATCATAGAACCCGCCGAAGAAACCATATGCCCCCGCCCCCTAGACCCTACCCGGGAAAGCGAGCTAGACTATCTCTCTGGCTCCCTAGAATGGCTGTTCCCACTCCCTGATAAACACCTGAATCCACACTCACCACCAGACGACAAAACTCCAGCTGACCCAGCCTCCTTTTCTCGCAGTGCTCAAGCATCGCAACAAAGGAGCGCCAGCTGCTGGAGGAAAGTCGGCTGAAACACTTCCACCAATCCAGTAGGTTGTAAATAATAAGTGTCTTTTCTGTTAAAAAAAAAAATGGAAACCAGAACCCTAGGATCCCTGTTCGACAAAGATGACTTCACTCCAGCATGGCACCCCTTCAGTGACGACTCTGATCTCCTGAACGAACTACAGCGTCTCGCCAGTCAAGCCAAAAACCCCAACCCTAGTGTCTCGTCCAAAACGGTAAAACCCACTAGGAGCCAAGTACCTGACCAGATCATTAGCAACTTGGAAGGATATAGCAGGGCCATACTAGGTTTAGAGAAATTTGAATCAATAGCGGTTATAGAAGAACCAGACCTAGATAACATAGAAAACCCAGATGACGGTCTAGGAGTCTTCGAAATCTGTGATGAGGACGATAAAGAAAGAGAAGACCTGTCTAAGGAATTCAAGCAGAGCCTTCAAAGGTTCGATGAAAAAACAGAGGAAGCAGATGAGAAGATAGAAGAGCTAAACCTAGGGACAAAGACTGACCCCAAAATCATTTCGATTAGCGCAGAACTAAATCACGATGAACGAGAGAGACTGATTAAAATATTACACGAGTATAAAGACGTCTTTGCGTGGTCTTACAAAGACATGCCTGGGCTCGATACCTCGTTAGTCGAACATCAGTTAATCTTAGAACCAAACGCAAAACCAGTCAAACAAAAGCTGAGGCGCCTCCATCCCGAAGTGGCTCTAAAAATCAAGGATGAGGTGGACAAACTCCACCAGGCTAAATTTATCCGGGTGGTCTTATACCCAAAGTGGATAGCAAATATCGTTCCAGTGTCAAAAAAAGATGGAAAGATCCGAATATGCATCGACTTCAGGGACCTCAACCGAGCGTGCCCGAAAGATGACTTCCCACTCCCACACATCGACCTCCTTGTCGACAACACTGCAGGATATGAGATGCTCTCGTTCATGGATGGCTTTTCTGGATACAACCAGATCCGGCTGGCAGAAAAAGACCAAGAAAAGACCTCCTTCACCACACCCTGGGGAACCTACTGCTACATAGTGATGCCTTTCGGGCTCAAAAATGCAGGGGCAACCTATCAAAGGGCAATGACCTCAATATTCCATGATATGATGCACAAGCTAGTAGAAGTGTATGTGGATGACATCTTGGTTAAATCTAGAACTCGAATAGGACACGCAGAAATACTTAGGCAAGTACTGCAAGATGCAGGGAATATTCACTTAAAATGAACCCAAAGAAATGTCGTTTCGGTGTCTCCTCGGGAAAACTTTTGGGATTCATGGTAAGTAAACGGGGGATAGAAATAAACCCGACCAAGGCAAAAGCCATCGCCCAAATGCCCCCACCCAAGAACCTAAAAGAACTAAGAGGGCTTATAGGAAGGTTGCAGTTTATTAGGAGATTTATTTCTCAACATGCTGAACGATGTCGCCCCTTTTACAAACTACTAAAAGGGGGAGTCCGGTTTAATTGGGATAGTGAATGCCAAAAGGCCTTTGATAATTTAAAAGAGTACCTTCTTAAACCCCAGTACTTTCGGCCCCGGTACCCGGGCGCCCCCTACTCCTCTATATAGCTGCAACTAAAGAAGCCATTGGTGCGGTACTTGCACAACACAACGACATGGGAAGAAAGGAAAAGGCCATGTACTACTTGAGTAAAACCCTGATTGAATACGAAAAAGCCTACCCTCCTACAAAAAAAACTTGTCTAGATTAGTATGGGCTTCCCAAAAATTACGACATTACTTTCTCGCCCACAAAGTCAAATACTTTGCCAAAATAGACCCAGTAAGGTTCTTATTCGAGAAAGCCATATTGACGGGACGCTTAGCCCGATGGCAAGTACAGTTAAACGAGTTTGACGTCACGTACGCCACTCAAAAATCCGTCAAAGGACAAGCCATCGCTGATCACCTCGCTCAACTACCCCTCCCCGATTACGAACCAGTAAAAACGGACTTCCCGGACGAAGAAATATTTGCGCTTATTGAAGAGAAAAGTAGAGAGACATGGACGCTATACTTCGACGGAGCAGTCAACCAAAAGGGAAAGGGAATAGGGATAGCACTAATCTCTCCCGAAGGCGTCATTATCCCACAAGCGTTTCAGCTTACGTTCAGAGCCACCAACAATATTGCTGAATACGAGGCCCTGATAGCAGGCTTTGAAGGCAGCCCTAGCCTTAGGAGCTAAAAATTTAGACATCATTGGAGACTCCCTCTTAGTGATCCGCCAAACTCTTAAAAAATATCAGACTAGAGACCCAAAGCTGAAGCCATACAGAGAACTAGCCATAGTCCTGTTAAAACAATTCCGTGAGGTTACTCACATTTTCACACCCCGGACTGGCAATATTCTTGCAGATTCTCTAGCCTCCCTAGCCTCATCACTCGCCTTCCCCTTATCTAGGACATCTGAAACAGTCACTATTCAGAGACTGGAAACACCTGCCACCGAACTCGGTGACCCTAAAACTCAAAGTCTCCTAAAAACGAACCAGGCCAACAAAAATGCTGGTACCGCGGAAATCCTAACTCTTGAACTAGGAAATATAGACGACGGAAACCCATGGTACTTTGATATTAAAAACTACCTTAGAGACGCTTCATTCCCAAGCTATGCTACCAACGACGACCAGAAAATAGTTAAAAGGATAGCAGTCAAGTACTGCCTCCGAGGGGGTATACTCTTCCGAGCATCTTTCAACGGAGAACTACTCAGATGCCTGGACGACGAAGAAGCATACACCATTGTAGAAGAAGCTCACTCCGGAGTATGCGGAGGGCACGTCAACGCCCAGATGCTAGCAAAGAAGGTACTAAGAATGGGCTACTATTGGCCCACGCTCGAAGGAGACTGTAACAAATACGTTAAGCGTTGTATCCAATGTCAAACCCATGCCAACAAAATACACGCACCAGCATCTTCTTTACATCCCATGACTTCACCATGGCCCTTCTCCATGTGGGCATTAGACATAAAAGGACCATTCCGGGACACTATAGAAAACACTACCCAAAAAGCCTTCATCCTCACTGCCACATAATATTTTACCAAATGGGCTGAGGCCGAGTCCTATGTAGTAATTAAAAGCTCTACCCTATCTCGTTTTGTCCGCACTCACATCCTGGCACGGTTCGGCACCCCAAAGTGATCATAACTGACAATGGCCCCCAGTTCATCTCCCAAGAATTCCAAGACCTATGCAATAAACATCATATAGAACTTCATCATTCCACGCCATACTACCCACAGGGGAACGGACAAGCAGAGGCCACCAACAAAACCTTACTCAAAATTATAAAGAAAACGGTAGAAACCCACAAGGCTACCGATTGGCCTGATAAACTGGTAGACGCCCTCTGGGCATACCGAACCTCCATTAGAACGTCCACTGGTCAAACCCCCTATTCACTCACATTTGGGACCGAAGCAGTAGTACCTTACGAAATCCTCGTCCCATCCTTGAGAATAGTACTAGAAGAAGATCTCCAAATTGAGGAAAAGCGGGAGGCACTCCTACTACGCCTCGAACTACTGGACGAGAAGAGATTAAGAGTGGCAGACCATGCCCAGGCCTACCAAAGAAGGGTGGCAAGGGCATTTGAAAAGAAGGTGATAAAAAGAAAATTCGAAATCGGGGAATTAGTACTTAAGCAAATCATGCCATCAAGACAGCCTCACCCGAGAGGAAAGCTGCAACCCACATGGGAGGGACCCTATGTGTAACGCCCCGCATTTACCTAACCGCTTATCAGACGGTAAATGGGTCGCTACTAAACTTAATCCAAAAACTCAAAATCCCATAAAATAAAATATGCTTAATCTTAAAAAATAAATCAAAACCCAAATTTTATTTTTTAAAATAAAAATAAAAATAAAAACTTAATAACCTAAACATAATACCAATATCACTAATAATTAACAATAATCTAGAAGAAATAAAAAAAAATAATAAAAAAAATAAGAAGAATACCTCTCTCTCTCTCTCTCTCTCTCTCTTTGCCGAATAGGTACACAGCCGCACACCCTAATTTTTCTTTTCTTTTCTTTCACCCCAACATATATATAGACATGAGAAGTTCAGAACCCTAATTAAACACTGTTCACGTGTAAATAATCCATCCATGCATATGGGCCATCATTGGTTCCCTAATAAGGCCCATCATAGCTTAAACAAACCCATGCCCATTCACACACACCCACCTAATAATTTTTATCTAATCTAATATCCTAAGTATAAAAAAAACAAATAATTAAATATTGAAATTTGATTGAAATGCAATTATGTATGCCATGAATAATTAATTTTTTTTATATAAATAAATAAATAAAATAAAATTTTAATTAAAAAAAAATGCAATCGTCACATTCTCTCCCCCTTAAGGAATTTAGTCCTCTAAATTCAAAAAATACCTGGGGCAGAGAAAAGATCAGGATAAGCAGAACGTATGTCCTCTTTGCGTTCCCACGTAGACTCAGCCCCAGAATGGTGTTGCCACCGCACTTTAACAATTGGTATAGTACGGTTGCGCAGTACATGCTCCATGCGATCCAAAATCTCGATAGGTCGCTCGATTAGAGTAAGATCATCCTCCAACCGCAACGGCCCATACTCAATGACATGAGAGGGATCACGAATATAACGCCTCAGCTGAGATACGTGAAACACGTCATGGACTTGTGATAATTGCGGAGGTAACGCCAATCGATAGGCTACCTCACCAACACGCTCAAGGATCATAAAGGGTCCTATAAATCTAGGACTAAGCTTTCCTCGAATGCCGAACCGCAAGAAACCTCTGATAGGAGAGACCTTCAAGAATACATGATCGCCAACTTCAAACTGAAGAGGTTTTCGACGCTGATCGGCGTAGCTTTTCTGTCGATTTTGGGCTGCGCGAATGCGGTCGCGAATCAAGTTAACCCTCTCGGATGTATCTCGAACAATATCAGGACCCAAAAGTTAATGTTCTCCAACCTCGTCCCAACACAATGGTGACCTACAACTGCGACCATACAGTGCCTCGTATGGCGCCATCTGAATGCTTGCTTGATAGCTATTGTTGTAAGCGAACTCCACCAATGGAAGATGATCCTCCCAACTACCACCCGAGTCGATTATGCAAGCTCGAAGCATGTCTTCGAGAATTTGAATGGTGCGCTCAGACTGACCATCAGTCTGAGGATGAAAAGCTGTACTGAAGTCTAATCTTGTTCCAAGAGCTTCATGCAGACTGCGCCAAAAACGCGATGTAAAGCGTGTATCCCGATCAGATACGATACTAAACGGAACACCATGAAGACGAATAATCTCCTGAACAAACAATCGTGCTAACACCTCAGGTGAATCTCTCACCTTTATAGCAAGAAAATGAGCGGACTTGGTCAAGCGATCCACTATGACCCAAATAGCATCACGACCCAATCGAGTTTTGGGTAAACCCGTGACAAAGTCCATAGTGATGTGTTCCCACTTCCATTGAGGAATGGAAAGGGACTGCAATTCTCCAGAGGGCCTTTGATGCTCTGCCTTGACGCGCTGACAGGTAAGACACTGAGCTACGAACTGAGCTATATCCTTTTTCATGCCAATCCACCAATAGTTCCTGCAAAGATCATGATACATCTTTGTTCCTCCAGGGTGAAGAGTATATCGCGATCGATGAGCCTCAGAGAGAATTTGGTGGCGCAATTCCTTCACTGCAGGGACACATATACAACCACGAAAGCATAGAACTTCATCTTCACGGATCTGAAAGTCAGGATGCTCTCCATGAGCGATAGCCTCCATTTCTGCTATAAGATTAGGGTCATTCTTTTACGCCACGCGGATTTCATCGATTAACATAGGCTCAACCACAAGTCGTGCAAGGAAATGTCCCTCACGAGTCTCCCATACACGAACCAAACTAGCTGCCTCTTCCAAGAGCTTCTGGTTGTGCACCCTGATGTGAGCGACCATAGGTGAAGGTCGTCGGCTAAGAGCATCTGCAACAACATTCGCTTTCCCTGGATGATAGAGGATTTGACAATCATAGTCTTTCAAGAACTCGGTCCAACGACGCTGACGATTGTTCAATTATGGCTGTGACTTCAAATATGTCAAACTTTTGTGGTCTGTGAAAATCTCAAATTGTTCCCCATACAAGTAGTGACGCCATATTTTTAGCGTAAAAATGACAGCCGCAAGTTCCAAATCATGAGTGGGGTAATTTAGCTCATGGGGCTTCAACTGTCTAGACCCATACGCCACTACATGTCCACGTTGCATGAGAACACAACCAAGACCATGGTGGGATGCATCACAATATACTGAAAAACCACCACCACCAGAAGGAAGGGTTAAGACTGGTGCACACGTCAGACGTCCCTTAAGCTCCTGAAAGCTTTGCTCACAAGCCTCAGACCATTCAAAGTTAACTCCCTTCTTTGTTAGACGGGTTAGAGGAACTGCAATCTTGGAGAATCCTTCAACGAACCTCTGATAATAACCTACTAGCCCAAGGAAACTTCGAACTTCAGTTGGATTAGATGGTCACTTCCAATCCAACACTGCGCTAACCTTCGCTGGATCAACAGAAATACCCTCGCCTGAAATGACATGTCCAAGAAACACCACGCTCTTTAACCAGAATTCACACTTGCTGAATTGCATATAATTGGTGCTTCTTTAGGACGGTCAGGACTGCTCGAAGGTGTTCTGCATGCTCCTCCTCGCTCTTCGAATAGATGAGAATGTCATCTATGAAAACCACCACAAATAGGTCAAGGAAAGGCTTGAAGACACGATTCATCATGTCCATGAAAGCCGCAGGTGCATTTGTCAATCCGAATGGCATCACTAAAAATTCATAGTGACCATAGCGAGTACGAAATGCTGTTTTCTCAATATCACCTTCCTTGATCTTTAATTGATAATAGCCCGAACGTAGATCAATCTTTGAAAATACTGAGGCTCCCTGAAGTTGGTCGAAAAGATCATCAATACGAGGAAGAGGGTATCGATTCTTGATAGTCCTCTGGTTCAACGTCCTGTAATCAATACAAAGCCTCAAGGTACCGTCCTTCTTCTTAACAAATAAGACCGGCGCTCCTCAGGGTGAGACACTGGGACGAGCGAACCCTTTGTCTAGAAGTTCTTGAAGCTGCTCTTTCAACACCTTTAGCTCAGCAGGGGCCATCCGATATGGAGCTTTAGAAATCGGCTCAGTTCGGGAACAAGATCGATAGAAAACTCTATGTCACGATCAGGGGGGAGTCCGGGCAACTCATCTGGAAATACCTCAGGAAATTCAGAAACAACAGGAGTGTCACTGACTGAGGCCTTCAAGTCCGTAATAGCATTTACAATAACTGTTAGATATCCCTCGCACCCTTTATCTAGCAATCTTTGAGCATGAAGAGAAGAGACGAATCCGATTGGATATGACCCACCAAAACCCTCGAAGTGGAATGATTGTCGGCCAGGAATACGGAAGGTCACAACCTTAGAAAAACAATCAACACTTGCATGGAAAGCTGACAACCAATTCATGCCAAGAATAACATCGAAGCCGAGAATATTAAGAAGAAAGAGATCAGCAGGCATTTCATGCCCATTAATTTGAACTATGCAAGAAGGGAAGCAAATCTTGGTGACAACTTGTTCACCGACAGCAGTGGTCACATGAAGTGAAGACATAGAGATATTAGGCTCCCTTGCCAGGAGTTTGGAAAATTTTGATGATGTGAATGAATGTGTGGAACCGCAATAAAAAAGAACATGTGCTGAATGACCAGAAATAGAAACAATACCTCTGATAGGATCTCCAGTGGCCTGAGCATCACTTGGTGTAAGTGCCGCCACTCGTGCTCGAACAAGCCGCGTAGAGCTTCCTTGAGCTTGAGATCGATCCTGGCCTCCTTTGTTATTAAGTTTGGGACAAAAAGTCTTTATGTGGTCTTGTTCCTTGCAGTAAAAACAAGTCCTCATATTTGGTCCACGAGTCTGGTTTGGTGCTGCATAAGGTGCTGGAGGAAGTGTCTTCAAAGGTACGGCAGTAGTAGGAGGTCGCTGATTCGCTCTCTTTGCAGGGGTAGAGTATTGTTGATCCTGACGACGTTTAACTCGAGCATCACGAGCTTGTGCTGCCTCTGCGCACCCACGCTCAGCTGTGCGCGCGCTCTCCACCAAGTCGAAGAAATTGTCTAACCTCAAAACTTCAACTCGGCCCTTGATTTGCCCCCTCAAACTGCCCTCAAATAAGCGACAACGTTCACCTTCGTCTTCAACAAGATGTGGAGCAAAACGAGACAGTGCAACGAATTGTGACTCATACTGGTCGACAGTCATACTATTCTGCTTCAGATTGGTGAACTCGCTGATCTTCGCTCTTCGTGCAGATGGAGGAAAGTAACGTTTGTAGAAGAGCTCCACGAATCGATCCCAGGATAGAGTATCATGCTCTGCTTTAAGACCCCTCCTGGTAGTCTTCCACCACTGCTCCGCTTCATCACGGAGTTGGAAAGATGCCAACTTGATTCTTTGACGATCTGGACAATCCATCACATCAAATCTCTTTTCCATTTCTGCAATCCAAGCCTCCGATTCTTTGGAATCACCCATGCCAGTGAACGCAGTTGGACGCGTCCTCTGGAATCGAGTAAGCCAATCCTCATTAGCATTTAACATAGGGGCAGGAGCCTGAGGATGAGCAATGTCTGCTTGAGGAGCGTGAGGAGCATGAGGTTCATCGGGAACACCAGCCGAAGGATCTTGGGCAACAGGTGGTGGATCATTCTCGACAACCTCAGGTGGTGGAGCTTGGTGCAACTGTTGCTGAATCGCATTCATTTGTTGGGCTTGTTGTTGCATTTGTGCCTGAATAGCTGCGTACATTCCAGTCAATTGTTGAAGCGACTGATGTACAAGGGCCATAGCAGGATCCAGTACTGGGGGATCAGCTACTGGAGGATTGAGCTCCTCAGGTTCAGCTGTTGGAAGGTGAGGTGCACCAGACACTGGAACACTACGTTTTCGTGCCATAGAAAATCCTGAGCGGAATAACAAACGTTAATCTTAATGACACCTATTTTACCCTAGACTGAAACCCTAACCTAGGCTCCGACAGGACGTGGCTCTGATACCATCTGTAACGCCCCGCATTTACCTAACCGCTTATCAGACGGTAAATGGGTCGCTACTAAACTTAATCCAAAAACTCAAAATCCCATAAAATAAAATATGTTTAATCTTAAAAAATAAATCAAAACCCAAATTTTATTTTTTAAAATAAAAATAAAAATAAAAACTTAATAACCTAAACATAATACCAATATCACTAATAATTAACAATAATCTAGAAGAAATAAAAAATAATAATAAAAAAATAAGAAGAATACCTTTCTCTCTCTCTCTCTCTCTCTCTCTGCCGAATAGGTACACAGCCGCACACCCTAATTTTTCTTTTCTTTTCTTTCACCCCAACATATATATAGACATGAGAAGTTCAGAACCCTAATTAAACACTGTTCACGTGTAAATAATCCATCCATGCATATGGGCCATCATTGGTTCCCTAATAAGGCCCATCATAGCTTAAACAAACCCATGCCCATTCACACACACCCACCTAATAATTTTTATCTAATCTAATATCCTAAGTATAAAAAAACAAATAATTAAATATTGAAATTTGATTGAAATGCAATTATGTATGCCATGAATAATTAATTTTTTTTATATAAATAAATAAATAAAATAAAATTTTAATTAAAAAAAAAATGCAATCGTCACACTATGTGATCACCCATGCCTATTCCGGGAATGCCTACCGCCTGGTAGATGCCGAAGGAGTCAAGGTTCCATGTTCGTGGAATGCACTTTATCTGAAGAAATTCGATGCATGAAAAGCTTTCAATACTTAAGAACTATTATTCTTCCTTCTTGCGATTTCCAGCGTTTAGTACTTGATATAGAATTGTAAGACTCTCAAAGATAAACTCGTATCTATTTGAACACGTTTCCGCCAAATCATGTCATTCCCTTCACACACGTATAACTGGACTAGATTTGCCTGATAGAAGAAAAATTGCCTACCCCGTGGACTGGGACAATTTAAAAACTCCCCAAAGCAAAATATCCCTTATTTCCGTCCCGCTCGTATTAACCCTAGGTCAAAATGAGGAGTTACCCGGACCTAGCATATGTCCCAAAAACTGGCTCTGGCACTATATAAACACTTCTAGAGGGGAAGCATGAAAAGAATCGGGGTGAAAAACAGAAGAGCCCCCCCCCCTCAAATCAAAACAAAACAAAAAAAAAGCAAAAAAAGAGAAAATCAGGCAAGGAGAGGCCAAACACCCAAGTGAACGGGTTAAACTCTCTATTTAGCAGGCTTTCACACCTTTACGCACGGTATACGCTAAACAACGGCTATACCAGTACAGATCCAAACAACGGACTGTACTTTCCACCCAAAAATAAAGAAGTGGTAAAAAGAAGAAAGCCAGAGGGACCTAGGAAGTAAGACATGTGCTAGACTGGGACAATTCTAAAATATTGCCCGAAAGGAAGATATTACTCTTACCTCATTCACCCTCTCCCCTTTTTATTTTTTTTGCAATGGGGGTTCAAAATTGAGCTATGTCCACCGGGAAAAGCGAAATTTTGACCAAGGGTAGATCACGTCCAGGTTTACACCTACACACACACTCACACGAGTTCACTTAGAAACTTGCCTATCCAAAGAAAGCTTATTTGACTTGACTCTTGGTACATTCACGGATCTTTCAGCATGTTTAGAATAATACGATTAAGCATTTGAAAACCATGAACCCAGGAAAGTCGACGCCTAAGGCTTATACCTCTCAAATACAATCCTGGTTTGGACATGAGTGACCACAAGGGCTCCTCCACGGGGACTTGATGGTGTCTTTTACTTGTGAAGATCGAGAGCATTGCCCTCTCACCTAAAAAAGTCATTGAAGAACTAAAATGCCCCCTTATGCCACTTACACTTACGCATAAGCTTGCATTTTCCTTTTCAAAACCACCTTGGCATACGATTTTCTTGAAACATTAAAGTTAACCCCCCCCCCCCCGAATATTAGAATTATCCCCACTCATATGAGAATTGTCCCCACGAAATTTAAAATTATCCACACTCATGTGAGAATTGTCCCCACTCACCTCATGCCCTTCCGCACATGCGTGAGAAGAAATTGTCCCCACCTCCTACACGTAAGTTCTTCTTCACTCACGCACTTGGAATCCCTTCCTTGCGCACTAAAGCCTGGTCTCCCGCACTTTACTTTCTCGCATTTATATTTCCATTCCGCCTTAAGATGGATTGTAGCCCTTGACAATTCAAGCAAGAAGGGCTCGAAAGTCAGTGCAGGGGCACAATCTAGACAGATTTAACACTTGGTCCATGGAAAGAATGTTTTTATAGGTACTGAAGGTTAGAATGGTCGCAAAGACTTTCAGCGGCAGCAGCAGACAGGAGCAGCAGGACCAAACTGCCCCAGGCAGGGGGTGGCTAGTTTATACTAGCCGCCCCTGCCCTTTGTCTCAGGTAAGTTTGCCCCAGGCAGGGGGCGGCTAAACCTAACTAGCCGCCCCTCACTGGGCGGCTAGTTTACACTAGCCGCCCCTTGCCTGCACCCCTTTCAGTTATATCATTCCATATCCAATCAACTCTTCAACACTTCTTTACCTATTACAATCAAATTCTTTCCAAAACCTGCATGTACACATTTCATATACATATTCATACGCAAAACCTGTATAGATACCATGCTAAAACGAATTATATATCAAACCCTACACCCATCCATGAATCAAACCTATAAAAATCCAGATTCATCTACACATACATACATATCCATGAACATCCATACTAACTATTCCAAAAGACATGCATACAAAGGAGAATGATTAAATTGTCCCACCCAAAAGCACAAGCATAGACTGTTTTTCTAAACCTAAGAGAGGGAATAAAAAAGGGAATCTTTTCCTTCGAGACGCTCCAAAATCCGAAAGTCTTAAGCTATACCTCACCAAAATATCACCTAAAACCAAAAACAAAAGAAGAAAAGCTTGAATTCATCGCATATATACTATTCTTCTACTTAAAACCAAGACACAAAGAAGCTATACCTCGACGTATCGTCATCCGCTGGAGGCTGAGTAGGAGGAACGTCCTGACTTGGCTGAGAAGGGAGCGGCGGATGAGGAGAAGACTGAACCTCTGGAACATCGGGAGCAGCAGGAGTCTCTCGAACCGAAGACGCGGCCCTCGCGTATATCCCACGACTCCGAGACACCGAAGGACGAGAGGCACGGCTGAAGGTGGCCCCGGTAGCCAAGGAAGCCGAGAGAGAATGGTCAGGCTCAAGTGGAAGAAGATCAAGGTCCGCCTCGGTCATAGAGCCCCCTCCAACCAATTTCCCCCTCAGAGTGGCCTCCCAGAGACGGACCTGCTGCATGTCTCTGTCTCTCCTCTCCAATCTCTGTCGGAGGCGACTCTCTGTCCCTCTGGCCCGATCCTCAGCGGCCCTCAACCTCTCCTCCAACTCCCGCGCCCTCACTTCCGACGCCCTGACCGCCTCTCGATCCCTATCCCCGGCCGCCTGGAGAGAACGAACCAGGTCTCCCATCAAACCTCCAGGAACGCCCGCCGAAGCTTCCAACTCCGACACCCTCATCTGAAGGGAGTCCCTCTCACGGCCTAGGGTAATGAACCCCTCCTCTCTCAAGGCCACCATGGACCTCAGCCGGTCCACCTCCTCCTCAGCCCGAGAAGCCCTGCCCCTTGCCTGGCCCAACTCCATCCGTATGGCCGTCAACTCACTTCGGGCCACATCCAATTCCCTCGTCAGTTCGAGCTCCTGCTCGGAAACCACGGAAGGAGGAGGAACGGAAGAAGAGGAAGCACCGTCAGCCCTCACTCTCGACAGAGCATCCACCTGAGCCTCAAGGACCCGGACCTGGCCCTGCAAGCGTCCTCTCTGTACCCGCAAGGCCTCTATCTGTCTGGCCCGCGCTTGGAGGTGCTCATTGGCGGTCTTGAGCCTTTTCTCCATCTCATTCAACTCAACCTACAAAAAGAAATACCATTCAGAAGATGCTCAAGCAAGAGAGAACGAGGAAAGGAAAAAGGATTTTCAACTTACATAAGCGTCCGGGATCTCCTCCATCGTCCCGAGGATATCCGCATACTCCCGACGATACCAAGCTAGGTATTCGTCACTCGAAGTCACCTCAGGACGACGCTCCACCAAGATGCCTCGACTCATCCATCCCGCCACATAAGTCGCGTAGTTCCTCAGGAGATTCGTGTCCCGAGGAATCCCGGCCACCGGAATCGAAGGGCGCCGCGGAAGAGGATCGGGCACCCACTGATGGTACCCAAGCTGGCGGACGACCCGGCTGATCGCATGGAACACGACCTCATTGAAGTAGATCAGCCAGATGTCTCGCGCCAGGGCCTCAGGAACCTCCTCCGAGTAAGGCCTCCACGTCATCTAAAAAAGCATCGAAAGATAGGAAGAGCGCTTAGTCAAAAAGAAAACCAAGTACAAGCCAAAGAAATTCAAAGAAAGCTCATACCTCTTCCTCCGACAAGACGCGGAAGGCCTCTCGGAATTGGGCGAGGCGGTGCAAGCGGGAAGATCCCCGGGGTTCCCATCTCATGGCCCAAGGGAGGGTATGATCGAACAGAGCCAAAGTCGGGCGATCAATGGAGAAATGCTCGTACCCAAAGATCTAGCAAAACAAGAGGGGAATCGTCACGATCAAAGAGAGCTAAAGCCAAAGAAAAGACATTTACCGCTCACTTACACGTACCTGAAGAAATGGCGCAAAGCCACCAAGGTTCTTGCCCCCGGCCCTCTTGACTTTCTTTGAGAGCTCCGCAAATAGATGGGCGAGCATCGCCGCTCCCCAAGCATAGCGCCCCATGCCCTCCAGGTCCCTCATCAGCAGAAGGGAGTGCGAAGAAACTTATCAGAGGCCGTCGAAAAGAGGACCCGGCCAAAGAAGTAGAGGAAGAACGCTCTCAACTCCCTCTGTGCCCTCTGTGGGCACGCGGCCGCCTCTCTCGCCTCGATCATCGCCCGCCTCCTCTCGAAGCTAGCTGCAGCTTCGCCCTTCTGGCGCTCTGTAAAGGAACCGAGGCCGTACTGCCCCGAAAGCCGCCCCAAAGGGATCCGGTTCAGCATCCGCTCCCGCTCTACGAACTCCCATTCCCCGATCAACTCTCGGAAAAGCCCCCTGTAGTCAGCTAGGGTGGCCGCGATCACTGCCTCCCCCAGAACCGGAAGGCCGGTGATCCGATAGACGTCCTCGAGCGTCGGCATGACAGCACCGGTAGGGAGGATGAACGTGCAACTCTCCGGATCCCATCTCTCCGCCAAGGCCTCCACATATGGACGGTGGACGTGGAATGGCTCGATCAGGAAAAAGGAACGGAAGCCCGCTCCATCCACCAAACTCCTCTCCTCCTGCCCCAAGGCGTCGTACCATCTCTTCGTCCCGTGCCATAAAGCCCTGATACGATTCGGCATCTACAAAACAAACGAAGGGAACATGGGTCAGTTTAAAAATGAGCGAGAGGTAAGAGTCCAAATCTACGAAATCATTTTAAACCATGCTTAGCGAAATGAAACTTCCACATGCTAAAAAAAAAACAAAAGCATGAAAGTAAGAAGCTACACTCTCATATGATCACGCATGCTAGACGAATATCAAACACATCCCACCGTGGTCACCACTCACACACTTTCTTACATCAAGCCTATCATGCTTATACCTCCCCTAAACACACCTAAGCAATACAACAATATAGAACTCGAACCCATGAAATGCATGCATACACTCCCTCATGCCCTACCACGATCAAACACGTACGAAATCACATACACATAGAAAAGTATTGCATGTAAGCATATTAGCTATATCATTTCTCTCTCCTTTATATGCATATAACAAACATGGATATATATATATAGAAATTGTCCCCCTCCCTATAAAAACAAACCCATCTCAGCATACTTACACATCCCACCGTGATTAAACTTATACACAAGCATGCCTATTTAAAACACACATATACGAGTATAATACACATATACACCCATCCATACCACCCAATAGACATGCACATACAACCAAACAAAAGGCTAAAGACTAAAGAGTTAGGAACATACCACGGCCCGTGTTAACCTAGGAGCTTCCACCTCGGCCTCGTCGGGATCGTCCATCCCATCGTCATCCTCCTCCTCATCCTCCTCGAACACGGCCTCCTCGGCGGCCCCAGTACCCATACCCTCGGCCTCCCCGGCCCCGTCCCTAGCCTCTCCTATCCCCTCCACCCTCCCCATGCCGGAGATAAACTCCGCAAAGGCCCCCATAGCCCTACTCTCCTCCTCCTCAGCCCTGGCCTCTGTGGCCTCCCTATCCAACATCCCGACGAGGGCATCCAACGACGCCCTCACCTCCTCGCTAACTCCCTCGACCCCTACCCCCTCGGTTGCACCCTCAATCGATCCTCCAACCCCCGGAACCACCTCCTCGGCCACCACCGGTCAATCCCCACGCCTCCTCTTGCGTGTATAGCCTATCACCCTCCCCCTACCTCCGGGACAGCCCCCGAAGGCAAATCCCCAACCTCACCCACGCCAATATCCACCGGCGGCACCTCCGTCATACCCATACCCTCCCCCACGGCCTCGACCTCCGGCCTATCGCTCTCCGATGATGAAGAGCTCGGGCTACGCTCCCCACGAGCCACCCGTGGTCGTTTCCCCCTCGAAGCAATCGCTTTTGACCTCGTCATCTCCTCGGTTTGATAAAGGAAAAGGAGAACCCAAACTAGGGTTTCGAAATCAAGAGAAAGAGAGAGATTGAGGTCAAAATAGAGGAAGGAAAGGCAAAGAAATCAGGGTTTTTGAGTTTGAAACCGAAGGGAAGAAGAGAAGAGGGAAGAGAAACCATTTTTAAAACGTATGGGGAGAGAGAGGGTCTTTTCGGTTATAAGGGACCCAGTCGAGGGGCGGCTACCCGCGAGTAGCCGCCCCCTCTCGGGCGGCTAGTTACAACTAGCCGCCCCTCCCAGTTTCTTTGTTTTGCTTCAAAACCCCTTTCCAAACTCTTCTCAACCCTAAATTCCAAGGCTCTCCATACCAAACAGCCATATATTGGCTTATTTCCAGATATTACTTGATCAAACACGACTTTCCCGAAGTTTCGCCACACTTTCAGTACCATTCAAAATTCAAATTTCTTCAGTTCTGGTTCTTTTCCAGAGTTCTTATCCTTCGGATGATCCAATTCACCCAAATCAACTTTTACTTGCTTTCTGTCGGCGATATCCCCTCCTTGCTTTGACCTAAACCTAAACTGGAAATCCTAAACCTTGACCTAGCCCTAAACCCTAACCCTAGCCTTGACCCTAAACCATAAACCTAAACCAAAACCTAAACCCTAACCCTAAGCCAAAACCCCAAACCCTAGCCCAAACCCTAACCCTAAACCAAACCCTAGCCCGGACCTAAACCTAAACCTACCCTAAAAACCAAAACCCTAAAAACCTAAGTCCCTGGAAAGGGGCGGCTAGCCCTAACTAGCCGCCCCTCACTGGGCGGCTAGTTTACACTAGCCGCCGCCCTAACCGCCCCCTGGCCGACTTTGGACCAGTCCCCTGGATGGGACATAAAGCAATATTAAATGCTGATCATTGCGGCGGGTCATGACCTTTAGCCGCCCTCTCTTGGCCGGATCAAACCAAGTAGCCGACCCAAGCCACCGCTTGTCAGAGATGGAACGTTTGGCAGGTCATGATAGGGGCGGCTACCAGGAAGTAGCCACCCCATCCCGGATGGCTAGTTAGCACTAGCCGCCCTTCACCTGGTCTCTGACAGAAGAACCAGAGAATTAATGAGAGGTCCAATCGAAGCCACCCACTCCATTACCCCCTGGATCTTCCCCTGCCTCTCTTTTACTATAAATAGAGGAGGTCCCAAGCCTTACAACATCATCCACAACATCAACAAATCCACAAAACACCACCAATCCACCATCCCCACTTGTTCAAACCCTTCCACCACTAGGAATCCCAAGAGAGAGAGAGAGAGAGAGCCCCTTTTGTGAGAGAAACACCCATTCCCTACATAAAATACCCTCTCATCCCACCCTCCAGAAACCCAGGCTAAACCTAGCTTAGCCTCTGCCCAAGACCCCACCCTTCTCCTAACAAAGTCCTGCCCAAATTCCCCCAAACCCTGGACGGCTAACCCTACCTAGCCGCCCCAATCCAGACGGCTCAAACCCACTAGCCGCCCCACACCTACACCCCACCCGCACTCCTTTGTCCCAAGACTCCTTTAGTCAAGCCCCGGAAGCAGAATAGGATTACCTGTTTTTCACCTCTGTGTACGGTATATCCGTGTCTCAGAGCAGAGACCCCACAAACTCCCCACGTAGGCGATCAAATCCGACCCAAACCCTTTCCTGTTTTTAGAAAAAGCAGGTGGCGATCACAAAACCCCTTGAATCCTCTTGAGCCACTGTCGGGCGCCTCAACCAGGATCGACACCCTCACCCCTTCCGAGAAGACGATCCGACCGAGCCCGCCAGGGCACGCATCCGATCCGAATCCCGGAAGAACCCCCACACACGCAGATTTTTCAACACCGACAGCTGTTTCTCCTCCTTCTCCTCCTCCCCCGTAGATGATCCCCCCTTATGTTTTTCCCTCCCCTTTGGACCAGCAGCCCCCATGTGTTTGTGGAAATGCCACAATGGCTTAGAAGAAGCACAAGATGAAGTGCATTAGTGAAGGTTTGTGTGTGTATTCATGTGTGTTGTGTATTCCTTCCCCCTTCTCCATCTCATGCTCCAAGGACTTTTCGCTCCCCTGATTTTCAGCCAAGTAAGCAGGAGGAGAGACTGAAGCGGAGGCGTAGTGGTGGTGGTGGTAGAGGTGGTCGTGGGTGCGGCGAAAGCCCCGCATCTCCCCCTTTCCCTTCCCCTCTTTTGATAAGTCCTTTTCCCCCCTTCTTTTATGATTTTCTAAGGCTTGGGAGGTTTGGAGGGGTCATGCATGCTAGGAGAATGAGTTTGGGTGTGAGTGGAGGGTTGGGGAGGGGTTGGAGAGGGCTGGGCGCGCGCGCGGGGCCGTCCGCTCGCGTGCGCGCGCAGATGCGCGCATAGAGGGGTGCTGGCACGCGCAGCCGGGCGCACTGGTGGGCGCGCGCCCGTGAGCGTAGGCGCGCGGTGTGCGCGAACGTGCGCGCAGGCAGGACGCGCGGCAGTGCGCCGGGGGGGTGCGGGGGCGCATGCGCGTGTGCGCATGCGTGTGTATGAGGGCGGGGGCCACGCGTGTGGCTGCCTGGGGGTTTGGCTAGGTGCCGAGGCACTCGGATATGCGTGCGTACGCGCGTTCTTGCATGCGTGCGAGCCCATACGCGTGCGTATTTGAGTCTTTGACATTTCTAGTCTATTTTAAGTATTTTTATGTGTTTGTATGTTGTTATACTCACCCCTATTGATACATTTACCTTCCAGACCTCGTCAGAAGGGATGCACGTCGATCCGGGTATCGGTGAGTGGTTCGATCCAACACTTCGGGACGCGCTCGATGCACGCCGTCGTGCATTGCGCATCCTTGGGGCATCATAACCCCTAAATATGCTAGATATTTGCATGTTAGGGTTGTATAGCTCGTATATTGTGTAGAACCCCGTATTCTACCCTATACTTGCATAAATATGTTTTCATGTTTGAATAATTGTGTTTTTATGCGCCCCTTGTGTTTCGGGCAAGTATTTTCGAATGAGTTTATGGATATATTAGAATATGGCATGCCTTAGGTAGTATTGTAATACTACCCCCACTATATTAAGTATATCCAGCATATTTAATCATGGGTTAATAACCGGATGCATAATTAATATTCCTTGGTCAAAAGGCTGGAGGACGTGGTATAGTTGTTGCACCCATCTGTTGGGGCAAAGCTATGACCAGCTTTCATAGAGGATGACACTTTCCCTCTCTCTCGCCCTCCCTCTTTGCGTAAACTGAGTAAGTAGATATAGTTCCTACTAGACTCAGTTTCGTTTGAGAATATTGGCATGCACCTGTTAGTGCGCGAGATCGCGCTTGACCCTTTCCTCTTAAGTTAGTGATAACCAACGAATGTTAGGATATATTTTTGTATGATTGTATGATTAATGGCTTATAAGCATGTTTAAGTAGGCCATACTTTGTATGCATGTTGTATGATTTGTTGTTTATGATGTAAATCCATGTTAGGGAGTACCCCTATAGTTATATAATATATTATCGTGCATGCAGCACATATAACTATGTTATGATTCTCCTTATATATATGTGTGCTTGTTAACTAATTGGGCCTATCTATAATATGCGTAGGTATGACCTGCTCTCGGGTCCTACCCTATTAGATAAAGCGCTAGCGATATAATCGCCCCTTGCATCCGAGTGATGCATTCGTATCGAATTCCGAAGAATTCATCGTGGCATCGGTTTTGTTAAACCGATAGCTACGGCATTAATTTGGGCCTACCCGTGCTAGGCGTGTGTCTGAACCGCCTATTGGGTTATGCCCTTGTCTTTTCTACACGAGTGTAGAGATAGTCCTCGCATCCGACTGATGCCTCCATGTGGGAATACAAGAGTATTCGATATCATCGATATATATGTAAGTACCAAGGGTAGTTGGCTTTCCCATAGGGTTCGCATTGCGAACGTTGGGTGCTTCCTCCTGACATCATCATGAGTCGAAGCTACCCGACATAGAAGCTGTCCTGTTTGGTGCCACCACTTGTAGGAGCTATCGATGCATACTGCGGTACACATCTAGCGAATCTGTGTCGAAGTTGCCCGGTTCATAGTTGTCCTGTGGGGTGCTCCCAGACGCTATTTATGACACCTAGTGGTGCGCCCATATGGTAGAGATAGCGGTCATGGAGAGGCTATCAGGTAGAGGCTCTCCGGGAGAGGGCTACCGGATGACGATGGGTGTAGAGCTACTGAGTTCGTTCCAAAAGTCTCTAATGTCACCCCTCCGGGGGCTAGGGTGAGGACGAGTTGTGGTCACGTCATCACGTGACCTAAATACCCGTCGAGTATACTCTGGGTATGTTACTCCTAACGCTTGAGGTATCGAAGTATATCTCTACCTCGTAGTAGATGGACGCGTTGTGTCTTGTTAACCAGTAACACAAGGTGTTATGGTTAACCCTCGTTTCTCCCCGGGTTTTCCTGGAACTCCCCTTCGGGGGTGGAGGTGGGGAACGTGTTGTGTCACGTCGCTACGTGACCCATTCATTTGTTCATCAATCCCCATAGTTGTTGGGGTTGGTTAAGTATCGATGTTGAGAGACATCAGTGAGCAATTATTTCCATGTAGATGATCCAATAGTGTTGTGTAGACCAGTAATTCCGCGTCTCCTTGACAAATGGTATGGTCTCTCTCCAAGAGTCCCAAGAGTCTCCCTTCGGGAGTGAGGGTGAGGGTGAGGTGGGTTGCACCGCCGTGTGACCCTATTATCCATTGAGTTTCAACCCATGTTTTTCCTTGAAAGGAAATTGCCTTAACATTAAATTGTTGTAGTGGTGTTTAGTTTCTAACCACTCACTGAGCTTGTAGCTCACCCCTCGCGTATTGTTTCTTTTACAGGGGCGTTGTTGGGCGTGGAGCTGGAGTTTCCCTATGGCGTGGTTTTGCATGCGTGGAGGCGTTCTGTCCGACGGATTGGCGAGTGTGAGGCTGTCAGCAGTCCTAGAGTCATGTGTATTTGTAAATCGTGTGTGTGGCACTTGTTGTATTTTATTGGCTAGACTTGGCTCTCACAGGACAGTGATTGTGTATTCGAGTATGTAATAATATTTTTGGTTTATAGACTTATTGATAGTTTATGCTTCCGCTTTTCAGTTGTGTTATTAGTTGTCATTGTTTCATTAGCCTTGTGTATTATTTATTGGAGTCATTGTTGATCTCTTGTTTATGATAGCTGATATTATATTATTGCCACGTCTCGGGGACGGCCGCCCTGGGGCGTGACGAGACCATCCATTGATGAGCTCGTATTACAGATGGAGATCACAATGTGTTTGATGAAATGCGTGAGTGGGATTGTTGATGTTGATGATACATTTGTTTGTTGTAGGTGCACGTGCAGGCGGTGCTGATTAGGGAGATGGAGAACCTATGCGGCATGGCAGAGGCGTTGGTGGCGGAGGAGGAGAGGGTGACACGGTCTCTGTTGAAGCTCCCCAGTCTGAGGGACCTCATCGCGATTGCAGGCCCGGCCCTGGGTGTAGGCCCAGTAGGTAGCTAGCTGCCTAGGGCCCCACTCAGGGAAGAGCGGCCCCCAAGCCCAAATGCAAAAGTAATAGGTGTGTTTTGTGGGCCTCATTCTGTCCTGGCCATCTAGCTATTTGAACCCATTCAAGGCCCCAAATGAAAAGAAAAAAAAAAACTGAAATCAATCCCACCTAAAAATTTTTAAAATCTTTTTTAGGAAGGTGAATAGTCACCTTCTTTAATTAGCTAACATTTACTTTTTTTTCTCCCTTAAATGATCTCTCTCTCTCTCTCTCTCTCTCTCTCTCTCTCTCTCGGTCTCTCTCATAATCTAAGTCAAAGAAGCAAAATAACAAGATTTTACAACAAATCAATCTTCATTATAAGGTATGTAGTCCCTTTTTGAATCTTAGTTTTATTTATTTATTTTTTTCTTGGATATATGTTTTTTTTTAAATTATATTCACATATTCTTGCTAATAGAGATGATATTAAAAAGTTGAAAATCTCATTTTTTGAGATGATTGAAAATCCCTAATTAGAAGAAAACAAATTACTCAGTCATATTCTTATATAAAAAAAAGGGATGAACAAAATAAACATGGTCCTTGAGGTGTAACCTAATTTTTAATATTTTTGTATGACTTCTAATGGAAATATTGTTCTTGGTGTAAATGTGATTTATATGTATGTGCTTGTAATTTTTCTAATATAATTGTTACAAGATATATTTTTAAATAATCATATGTTAATTGAGTTATTAAATGAAACTGATAAGAGCATGTATTTATTTTTTACACTCTTCTAGTTCATCAATGAAAAATGATAATTTATTGGGTCATTTTTAAACAAGATGATTTTTTTATAGGGCCCCATCTTGAAAAATGGCCTAGGGCCCCACTTAAAATTTCAATTCTCAGGGCCGACCCTGCGCGATTGTAGCCGATGGTGGTGGCGACAGTGATTCATTGATCGAGGTTGTGATGGATTATTTTGTAGATGTGTTGCTGTTTTTTTGACAAGTGAAATTACCACCCTATACAAGCATGCATACAGACAAATTAGTGGTACAAGGCATATACCTTATTATTTGAAGTACATGCTCTTCCAAAAAGTGCATGCACTAATTTTTGTATTTGGATTCATGCTTCCAAATGTGCGAGTGACCCATGTCTAGGCATCATCTTTGTCTCTAGCACATCCTAAAAAAGTTTTGGAAAAGCTCTATAACGTGATGTTTTACATTCTAAAAATGTTATTTGTAATAAATGTGAATAAATATTTAACCAGTTTTTAAGGGCATGTCGATGGGTACAAGACATTTGTTTTTCGATGTGGTTTTGGTGTTATGAGGAGTGAACCATCATGAGCAGTATGCTTTAACAAGTGTAAGAAAATATTTAATGAGATATATACAACAACTAACGAGGTATATGCTTACTGGATTTTTAACGTCGTATATAGGACTATGTTTTGGGTTGAGAAAAAAATTGAGTGTAACAATACTCGTTGGTTATTTATAAAAAGTTGATTTATTGTTTCTAACCTGGCGTGGATATTTCTTCAAGTTCTGTAAGGTGATATTTTACATTCTAGGCATATACCTAACTTAACAAAGCATATACCTCATCCCACAAGTATATAACATAACTAACAATCACATCACACAATAATTATTAAATAAATTAATCACACCAGAATATAACGCAACAAAAACATCACGTATATGACAGTCAAAACATGGCTGAATAAACATCAACCAAAACTGTATCATTTACTTGTTTAGATTTTACAAAATTCATCACCTATAAATCTAGTGGTAATCATAGCACGCATATAAATCATATCATCCTTGGTATAACAATGGATTCGAATATCAAACATCCTGCAAGCAATCCAATGATAGAGGAAGACGTCACATTCTTGCTGACCGAACTGCTGCGGAGCAGGGACATCAAGAACATGGGGTCTCACCCCTCTTATTCCTTTAGCACTGTCTTCTACAATAACTTGATAGCCCTCTCCACCCAGGCATTATGCTCCTTCTTGCGATGGGAGTCATACATGAGGAACTGCTAGTTCATCATTTTAATGCAATCACAAGTTTCACTTTCGGGTGCTTTGGTCGTTGCATCCTCTTTTGATGCTTTGGTCGCCTCAACTCATTTTGGCGTTTTGGCTCCCTTCGTTTAGGTTGAGTTGTTCCTCCTTTCTCCAAGTTTCACCGCATGCTATATCGATCTGATCCAATTGTCTTCGCTATTAAAGCATATACGAGTGCCATAAAGCATATAATTATTTAACTGGAGTATATATCATATCATAAATCCATATTATGACCCCTATGTTCCCTCTTCCTCTTCTTAGTTGGGGAAGATATTTCAGGTTAAAATATTTGATTAATGAAATAAATATTGAACAAATAATCCGTAATGTGGTATATTCTAGCCTCATGTAAGTATATAGCAGTAAAAAAAAGGTGTATGCCTATATAGCACGAATGTTAATTTTCAACATAGCATATTTGGATGAATTTTTTAATCAACATTATTTATTTTCAAAGATACAAGTTAAGATTAAAAATAATTGAAACACTAACTCATTGAATGAAAGACAGCGATTTATGAAACCATATGCTATCAAAAGAAAATAAGAAAATAAAGAATCAGTGTGAAAAATGATTTATGAAACCATACGCTACGAAAGAAAATAAAGAAAGCGAGAATCTCTGTGAAAAATACCTTTCTGAAACCATATGCTACCGGAAAAAAAAGGAAATAAAGAATCTATGTGAAAAATGATTTATGATGCCATATGCTAACAAAAGAAAATAAGAAAAGCAACAATCTCTGTGAAAAATTTATGAAATCTATCCTAACAAAAGAAAATACAAGAAAACAACAATCGAAAAGGAGGCGATGGTGAAGACGAAGAAGATCCATGCTTCAAAGATGGTGAAGACGCAGCAGAAATACCACATTTGCAGGCACCGACGGTAAACCATATCGATGAGATTGAAGAGGGTAAGTGAGAGAGGTAAAGGGAAGAGAGAGAAGAGAAAGAGAGAGAGTTTTTGTTGTGGAAGATGAAATGATTGATAAAAGAGAGAGCATGTGAGATGTGTCAAAAGAAAATATTATTTTATTTAAAATAATTGGACAATCATTTAATGCCTGTCAATGGGTTTCGTCAGTGGGTTCTTATCGAGGCATTTTGAAATTCAAAATTCTTAAAATCTATCTGGGCCCGCCGAAAGTTTTCAAAATGATTCCACGTCAGCCCACTTTCGCCATGTCGGATCTTACGTGGGGTCTGAGAAACGAACTGAAAAACTGCCTGAGTGTAACATTTTCCCTCTATAAATAATAACACTCAAAATGTAACATAACAAATCTTGAAGAACAGAGGAGTACTCTGTGTAGGGAATGTTTGACTAAGTCTCCATATCTCTATTGTGTACATCAATGAATAAATGAAGTGTGGAGGTTAACATTTTTTTTTTTGAAATTGTGGGCAATTCTATTTCTCAACGAAATAGACAAGGGAGACGATGAAAGCAACTAAGAAAATTCGGCCACTCCTAATAATCGTATATTGACAAATAAGATTTTTACTGAACAAAACCACTAGGAGTACCGACCAAGCCGTAGCTCCTACTATGTGACTTGCCAAGAAGTCTCTCTCATAGTGACACTAGCCGCCCCAGCAAGCACTATTCCCCACTCCCTATTGCACCGTCTCATCTGCTCCAAGTATTCTTAGGTGTGTTTGTGCACAAAGTTGAAGGGAAAATGAAAGAAAGTGAAGGAATTTGGGTCAAAGGGAAAGTGGTGGAAAGTAAAAAAAATTTCCTTTGACCAACTTTCAAGGTGTTTGTACATGTGGTGGAAAATTTTTCCTTCACTTTCTCAATTTCTCACCTATGGGGAAAGAAAAAGTTTTTCCCACTTTTTCTAATAAGACAAAATAAGAGAGGGAAAGTGATGGAAAATTTTTCATTTTCCTTGTTTGGCACAAATGCTAACTTTTTGAGTGGTCAAAGGAAAATTTTTTACTTTCCCTCACTTTCCTTCACTTTCCATCATGCACAAACACACCCTTAATGTAGAAGTGCGAGCCCTTGAAGACCACCTCATTCCTACTTCTCCAAATGCTCCCAAGGGTGTTGAGGTTACCCTTGTGAAGCATTAATGTGATAATAAATCTTCTTCCATAATCTATTATCCTATAAACATATATCCAGAACATGAAATATATAAAAATTCCAATCATTTAGCCATGTTTGGGTAGAACAATAGATGTGGAATGAGATAGAATGAGGAGAATATGCCACATTTTTATATTATAGAGCTAATAATGTGCATAGAGTATTGTTAGCACTCCTCTGAGTTTGATGGGAGTCGAGCTCTTGAAGATAGTTGATTGATCTTTGATGTGCTCTATAGACGTAGGTAAGGTTTACCGAACCATGTTAACTCAATGTGTCTTCTTTGTGATTTGGTTTATTATTCTCTAGATTGATTGGATCCTAAGATCCTCAAATCTTAACAAAAATAATCTATTTATTTCGTAAATAATATATATCAGAATAAGTGAAAATAAGATGATATTAGTATTAAGGTCCACCAAAATTTATGTCACTCCACCCACTCTATCATACTTTTATAAAGGACCACAAGTCAAATTATCTTTCATAAATTCTTATAAATTAGGGGTCTACATGCCACATCTTTTTTAACATCTTACAAATGATATTCGTAGCTAATGCCTTGTTTTCTTGTAGTGATTTCCAAAACTTATCCATCATCAACAAACAATAACAAAAAATTATTATTATATTTTTGAACGACAATAATGAAAAATATAACCAAACAATTTTTTTTATCTCACTGGTCTATACTAGATAATTGTCTATCCTGGAATATCCTACGTGGTCTAAAGTTTATCACTCAGCAACCCCAACTAGGGATGGCAATGGGTCGGGTTGGAGTTGAGTTTACCATAATCCAAACCCAACCCGTCTACCCAATGTTAGACTTCATACCCCCCTCACCCCACCTCAGGTTTTATATATTGAAATCCATATCCACTCCAATACATTTTCGGTTTTCTATCTTAAAATTCATATTCGTTCCACCCCATCCCGTTCAAAGTGAATTTAATTGATCAATCACTATATTTAATATAATAAAAAAATTATATAACAAAATAAATTATTTTTGACATAAATGTGGATTATATTCATAAAAAACTTCAATTTGAATACCAAAATATCAAAATAGATATATCATAAATAGTTTATGACAATCATTACATCCAATTTGAAAGTTAATTAAAATATTTTTTAATACATAATATAAATAGGTCAAAATTACATATAAGATCAAATAAATAAATTTTTTGATTTATATGTTGAAAGGAAGAGGGAAAGATAAAATACTATAAATAATAATGATTCATAGGCCCCATTTTATAGGCCCCATGAGGTGGCACAAAGTGTTAATACATATTTTATCATTTTTGTCATTTTCAATAATTACTTCCCATAATCAAGAAGTTGGTTACAATAACTGATGTGTCATGATTTTTTAAATTTGTTTAGAGGTTCAAATCTCATCATCTTTAGTAATTAATAGTCTTCTCTCCTTTTTTTATAAGACAAAAAAAAACATGATCTGTCTGTCCATCTACGGCTTCTTTTTCTTCTCCGCTTAAAATAAAATTTGTATTTGGGTCACATTCCTTGTTTTGCATTTATTACAATTTTTTATTAGTGAATTTGATGCTAAATGTTAAATTCGATAATTCTTTTGCAACATTTTTTTAAGAACACAGAGAACCGGATCATAAGGTTGTTTTGGAGGTTTTTTAAGCGTTGATTTATTTTTTGGAGGACTGAAAGTTTTTGAAGCATTAATTTGTTATTCGGAGGACTGGAGTTTTTTCAAGCATTGATTTGTTTTCAGAGGACTTTTCAGCCTCCGATCAGATCGGAAATCATAATTGAACGATTAAATGTTGTTTTCAATGTTTGCCGATTTTGGTGCGGCCTTTCATTTTTTGTTTGTTTTGCATTTGTTATAATTTTTTTATTGATTTGATGCTAGATGTTAAATCTGAACAACCATAAATCTGGGCTTTTGATCTTTAAATGATTTAATAATTATATCTAGAAGTCAGTTACATTGTGGAACATTGTGGAATGTAACTAACTTTTAATTGCTTTATATAAATGAAGTATGTTACATACTTACATTTACAAATGTAACTGACTTTTAATGTAATTTATTGTTAAAATTAAGTTACATTTTATAAATTTAACTGAATTTTATTCCGAACTCTAATTTTATACTATGATTTGTGTTTCATTTCTGCATCTATTGAAAAAAAATTCACATCAATCACAAATACTTTGTTTGATGATTAGAATCGAAAAATTATAAATTAACAACAGTGTTTAAAAAAAAACATTGATTATTCCTTATCGCCATCATTTTCAGGTTGAATAATAGCCCCAAACAAGTCTTTTTTGGTGTTTTTGATGAAATTGATTATTTGAATGATTTGGTTTTTTAGTTTTTTTAAGAAATCCTAGAGAATTTGAATTTCGGTTCTGTATTCACAAATGTAATTAATGGTTTTTTTTTTGATTTTTTAAAAATTAGGTTTATTGAAATGAATTGAATGTGTTGATATATTTTTTGAAAAAGGTAGAGATGGATTTAATGAGGGTGAAAATCGTGGGTTTTAAATGAGGGTAATATTGTATTTTATTTCGTAACATTTTTTAAAAGTCAAACAAGAAACTAATGAGATAATGACACCTCATGGGACTTGTGAATGAGGCCTAAATAGTGGGGCTTTTGTAAGAGGACTCTACTATAAAATATCAAACATCTTTTATTATTATGGTGACACATGATTAATTTTAAGAAGATGTGTATTTTAAATTTTAGCTATGAGATGAATGTAAATCAATGGATGTAGAGAAACAAAGAATGATGATAGTTGAGTTTTTTTTTAACTATACGAGGAATTGATTTTCATTTATAGTTTATAAATCTTAATGATCGAATATAGGTTGCTAGTTGGGGTTTTAAATATAAAACACAAACTCAACCCATGTATTAGATGGATTGGGACAGGTTGGGGCGGGTTTGAAAAAACATAGAATCTAAGCCCACCCTAATAGGGACTGTTCAATCGTGATACCTGTAAAATCAACCCCATTGTCATTTATGTCACACTCTCACACCTAATACCTCCAAACGCACACACCACCATTTGGAATCTAACATGTGATTGCAAGGAAAGTATTTGTGGGCCAATCATTTTAACTTTTTTTTAATTGGACATAGACCTATACTAAAGGGTCGACTTGAGGTCAACATGTGTGTCATGGAGATCATTTTTATCTGTAATCATGTTATATATGTAAATTAGTATTACATTTTTATAATTAATAGTTAAATTTTTATAATTGTCTATTACATATATGTAATTTATATATCCTTAGTTTAATTTTATATATAATATTATACTTCTGTTTTGTAAATTATAGTTTTTGTAATTTCTGTTGTAATTGTTATAAGAATGATATATGATATTTTCTGTAAATGGTAGATTATGTCATTGGACATTACATTTATAATTTTTATTGTAGTTGTTATATAAATGTTAGTTTCTATAATTGTTTAGTACATGGATTAAGAAGTAATTCTACTAAAATATGACAATCACTCATAAATTATCAGTTCGGATTCATGCTATTACTAATTTTGTTCATATCGCTAAATGAAAATTTATTTAGGTGTTAACTGTTCGTTGTATTTGATATGTAGCTTGGAAAGTCCGTACTTTAATATTTTTGTAGATAACTATTAAATATATGTAACTATTTATATAATTCTGTATGTATCATATTATATTTCTATATTTGTGAACTCTGTTTGTAAGAGGTAGTTCGCGTATTAAGTCAGGGCAAAAAAAAAAAAAAAGGATCAGATTTCACAAGTAAATAAAAAATAAAAAAATCCAGGAGTAGAAAAAAAATTAGACCATTGATCAATGGGTATTTGAACAATTCACCCTTAATTTTTTTTTTGTCGCCGTTCAACAAGTCCGTTTGAGTGTCCACATGGATATATTCTATTGGGTTAAAATTGTATTTCATGTTCCTATAGAAAGGGAATCTGAGCCCCTCAAAGTTCATCCAAATCTACAATCCTAAGGCAGAGTATTCGGGGGGAGAGAGAGAGGGAGAGAGGAACTGTTGCAGTCCAAGGTGACCATGCTCAATGCAATGAAGGTGTTGATGGGTCTTGTTTTTGTGGGGTGGATGTTCTTATGGGTCATGTTGCCAACCAACACATACAGCTTGAATTGGCAGCCCAAACTCCGATCAGCCACCGATTCTGCCTATTTCGGAACCCAAGGTATATATGTACATACATGAAGCACTTCCAATATACATGATAATTGTTCTGTATGAAAATACTGACTTAGCCATCCCAATCTATGTATAAAGGACTTAGGCTCCTAGTGTTCACATTTCCAATCCTCTTCATTTCTGTTGTGGGGTGTCTCTACCTTCACCTGGGAAAGAAAAGCAGCAAAATCCAGAGGTGTGTGTCTAGCTTTCACAGCTTTTCTTATTCATCCATCATATATAAAATTTGTTATATATTCTTTTTGCATGGTTTTAAATGGCAGCAGCCAACGTAAGAACAGCCATCTTAATGCATGGAGGAGACCAGTGCTTGTGAAAGGTCCTCTGGGAGTTGTTTCAGCTATAGAGCTGGCTTTTTCACTGATGTTCCTTGCTCTCATAATCTGGATTTTCGCAACCTATATAAACAATGGCTTTAAGAACCTTCACACCAAGAAGCAGCCCCATGAAATGTGAGTCGCACTGCACTAATTCTGTTGACGTTTCGATACCATCACGACTTATCAGTCTCAAATAATATTCTGTTTAACATATAAGACTGACTAGTCATGCCAGGATCTCATCCCTTAAGCTAACAAGATGATTATTGTTGCAGGTGGATGATGAAACTGGAGGATGTTGGTTTACGGTTAGCGTTGATGGGGAACATATGCTGTGCCTTCCTCTTCTTTCCGGTGACGCGGGGATCGTCGCTCCTTCCACTGGTCGGACTCACCTCCGAAGGGAGCATCAAATACCATATATGGCTCGGACACATCGTTTTCGCCTTCTTTGCTGCTCACGGCGTCTGTTTCGTCATCTTTTGGGCGGTTACTAACCATATGGCAGAGGTAAGTATATGTAACTGTCACGCCCCAGGGCGGCCGTCCCCGAGACGTGGCAAATATATAAATGATATCAGTAATCCATACACGAGGTCAAATAAATACTCCACAATAGAAAAGGCAATACACAAGTAACTGACATCAAATATATACAAAAAGTGGAAGCTCAAATGACTAAGTCTGTAATTCAAAAACATATTACAGACTAGAGTACACAATCAACTGTCCTGTGAGAGCCAATATATACAATAACTGACATCAACAGTCTACATACCGTGCACAAGCATAAGTATAATACATACAATGAAAAGGGAATGCTGATAGCCTCCGACTCGCAAGACATCCAACGCGAACGCGGGTCTCCTACTCGGATGGCGCCAGGGGAGCTCTTCTCTTGGATCCGACTCAGCGTCAACTGGGGAAAAACATAAGCGAGGGGTGAGCTACAAGCTCAGTGAGTGGTCAGAAACCAAACACCAACACCAACATTCGATCCTAAGGCAATCACCTATCAAGGAAACCATGGGTAGAAACCCAACGGTTAACAAGGTCACACGGCGGTGCAACCATACCTCGTCCTCGCCCTAGCCCCCACAGGGGTGAGCCTAGGGACTTGAAGGACAAAACTTGCTGTTCTACACCGTTCGTCATCCGGTAGCGCTCTCCCGGGCAGCCTCTACCTGGAGCCGGCCACGGTCAGTACACTGTCGACAGCGTCGATGGTACCTACAGGTGGGGGTCCACCCAGGGCGGCTCGTACCTAGGAAGCATCCACACGGATCCGGCGAAGGGGAGAACATCATTCATGCTCGCAATATCGTCCGGTGGTCCACCCTCGCGTAGCCTCACCTGGTACACTCCCATGATCAGTACATCCGCCGAATGCATCGGGAGTACTTACAAGTGGGAGTCCTCTGTCAGGGCAGCTTCAACATCTGGGCCACGACATGCGACGATATTGGGAGGAACCACTACTTGTTCGCAGCGCGAACCCCATGGGAAAACCTACTACACAAGCTGGTGGGTCGAGTATCAACTCGAGCCCACCCCACTCACGCCAATACCCTCACCCTCACCCCGATGGGTGACATAGGATCTTGGGAGCAATACCCTCACCCTCACTCCGACGGGTGACATAGGATCTTGGGAAATTACACGAACTGGCAGATCGAACCAACGCCGACCCACCACACCCTCACCCTCACCCCCTCCTCGGGGTGACATAGGCTCTTGGGGAAGAGGTCGATTGTTCTACTCCACTCGTCTTCCGGTAGTCTCTCCCGGTGTGGCCTCTACTACCTCGTGCACAGGGTTCAGGCCTCTACCGGACTAGTCTCCCAAGACCGCTACCTCAGCTGTATGGGCACACCAACACGCGTCATGAGTAGTATCTGGGAGATCTCCACCGGACTTTACTACGCCGGGCAGTCTCTACTCGGAGCCAACGAAGGAAAGAACACTCGACACTCGCGAATACGATCCCTATGGATCCGTCATCATCGGTTATCAAACACCGATAAGCGCAATGAATTCTCATGAATTCCCTCCAGGGCGCATAACTCAGATGCGGGGAAGACATTTTATTCTAAGTGTCAAAGGCATGGTACGACCCCATAGGAGGTCATACACTTGTCTAATCCCATTAAACAAGGCTCACGGCCTAAATAGGCATATACAGAATATGCCATTAATTACCCAGGGATAACTTACTTAAACATGCATACGAGGGCATAGTAAATATTCAATCACATAAGTACGACTTAAGCAGGCGTTGGATATCACCAACTCAAAGGGGAGGGTTAAGCGCGATCCGCGCGACAATAGGTGTATGCCAATAATTCCAAGCGAACCCGAGTCAAGTAGGAACTACATCTACTCACTCGGTTCGCGAAAGGAGGGAGGGCGAGAGAGAGGGAATGCCTCATTCCCTCTCGAAGCTGGTCATAGTTTTGCCCCAACAAGATGGGTGCAACAACTATACCATACCCTCGAGTACTAAATCGGGATTATTACGCATACACCCCGTTATTAACCCAAGTTAGACATGCTGGATGTGTTCAATTAATAATAAGGGTAGTAATTCAACAAAATAACCTAAGTCATGCCATATTCTATACAATACATAGGCAAGTATAAGGTAGAATAGGGGTTCTACACAATATACGAGCTATACAACCTAGCATGCATGATATCTAACATATTTAGGGTGCAATTAAAGCCCCATGGAAGCGCGAAGCACGACTACGTGCATCGAGCGCTCCCGGAAGGGTTGGAATCAAACCACTCACCGATACCCGAGTCGTCGCGCATCCCAACCGACGAGGTCTGCAAGCCAAGGGTACCAAAAGGGTGAGTAAAATCATAAACAAACATATAAAATCAATTAGGGATGCCTAAGACATAGACATCCACGCATACGGGCTCGAACGCACGCATGCATGCACGCACGCACGCGTGCCCGAGCCCCCCGGACACCCACCCGAGGGTGCCGACCCTCCGCACGCCCAAAACGGGCCCCGGCAGCCCTGCACGCACGCACGCGGAGCCCCGGGCGCAGCCCCGGGCGTCCCGTGCGCACGCCCCGCGCGCACCGCGCGCAGACCGCGCGCAGACGCGCGCACCACGCGCAGGCAGCGCGCAGACGCGCGCACCCGCGCGCAGGCACGCGCGCCCGACCCGCGCGCACGCCCCCGCGCCCCAGCGCGTGCGCGCGCGCGCTCCCGCGCGTCCCAGCGCGCCCCAGCACGCTCCAGCGCCCCGCGCGCGCCTCAGCGCGTGCCAGCGCCCCGCGCGCGCCCGCGTGCGCGCTCGCGCGTGCGGACCCGCGCGCCCAGCCTCCCAAACCCTCTCCCAAGTCCCCCACATGCACCCAAACCCAAACACTACCCATGCATGCCCTCCCAAGCACCTATACATGCATTCAAACCAACAAAAGAGGAGGGAAAACTTACCCGAAAGGAGAGGGGGGGGAAGGGGAGATGGAGGGCTCGCAAGCACACCCTCGCCCACCTCGACCGCAACCACCGCAACCACCACCTCTTCCTTGCTCTTCTTTGCCTCTCCTCTTCATGGCTGGACCAAATGGAAGGGGAATTTTAGGGGGGGGGCAGCAAGGGGTGGAGGAGAGGGAGAAGACAACCTCAACAACAACAAGGCACACACACACACACCTTATGTGCTCCAAACCCTTCTTCTTCCTCTTCTTGCTCCTCCACCAACTTCTCCTTCACCAAGACATAAATACAAACACATGGGGGGCTGAGTGAAAAAGAGAGGGGAAACCATTAGGGAGGCTGAAAGAGAGGAGATGGGGAAGAGAGAAAGAATCACAACAACAACAACAACCACCCCAACTCACCTTCTTCAACTTCTTCTTCTCCTTCACCACCATCCCCAAGCCTTCATCAAGGGCTGGACCAGCTCAAAAGAGAGCCCAAACAGTGGCTAATTGAGGCTGAAGTCGTAACATTTTGGGGCCTTTAAATAGGCAAAGTCGGAGTGAAAGACCAAGTCGTCCTCGGACTAAAAACTCTGCGCAGTCTTCACTTAAACGGCCATAACTTCCTCCATACAGCTCCAAATTGCATGATTCCAGTGGCATTGGAAAGATAAGACGATTATCTACAACTTTCATGTTTACACCCAGATCAAATAACCTCTCCAGCTATTTCAAAATCTAGGCTAAACATCTTACAGGGCTGCTGCCTGGATTTCTCAACTTCGGGGTATACATGGAAAAATACCCATATCTTTTGATATACGAATCCAGTTGATCCAATTCCACTTCTATATGGAAGCTATCTCCAAACTTAACATCTCGTCATAATATTGGATTTTTATCTCTTCATCTTGGATTTTAACAAAATTAAATCCAAATGACAATCCGAAACTGCATAATTCCAAAAACGTTATCGGAATTAAACGAAAATTTTATGGGCAGTACTAAACAATACCAGGACCCATAATATGCAGTTATATCTTCAATCAGAGTCCTTAAACCCCCGAAGGTAGCTAAAAACCAAAATTTTAGCGGCTCCGATCGAAATTAGGACTCTAAATGACACAGGTCTAACAGTAACTGTTTTGGAATTTTGTTTTTCTGCCTTTAAACAACACAAACGCATATGTCGTTTGCGAATGAATTTGGACAGCTTTTGGAGGTTTAGCTCTTTAATACAAACCTATTTTAAAACGTCCCATGTGATTTCAGCTTTTGAAGCAAACAGATGTAATCAAAATCAGCTTCTTGTAAAGCTATTTTAAGTGGATGCCTTCTTACACTTCTAATAAAAAAAAATTGAAACATTTTTTTTCATGTTTATTTTTTTTTCAAAGACACATTTTCATCCATGTAACTAAACTAACCACTAGTTATGTCTTAAAAATATGTGGCACCCCAAGTGAGCTAATTATACAGCCCTTATATCACAATACATAACAAAAAACAGAGCACATCAGCAGTCAGTACAAACTACAAACAGAAAGGAAGCAAAACACAAATCCTGAATCCAGACCTCTGAGAGCATATTAAAATTCCCATTGTTGATTAGGCCAAGTTCATTTACTTTGGCATATGCAACAGCATAAAGAAATCTTGTTCTTCCCCATTTTTCTACAGATGATAAAATGGTCACAAACCGATTGCAGATACCTAATACTATGTGAAAAAGAAAGAAAAAGCAAAAAGAAAATAGACTTTCATATAGACATTTTTCGTCTATGTAACCAAAAAGGATACTTCTAGTGATGTCTTGGAAAAAGTTGGTACACCGAGTGCCCTATTGATACAGCTCTCATCACAAATACATAACAAAAAACAAATCTTATCTTCAGTCAGTACAAAGTACAAACTGATATGAAGCAAACTATAAATCCTGAATTCAGATTTCTTGAGAACATATTCTCATCGCTAATGTTGATTATGCCTAGTCCATTCACTTTGATAATGTAATTCAAATTGAAGAAATGTTCTTGTTCCCCATTTTCAATAGACGATAAAATGGTCACACACCGGTATATCAAACGTCGCCGGAGAACTTGCCCTGCTATTCGGGCTGGTGATGTGGGTGACGACCATCCCCCGCATAAGGCGCAAGGCGTTCGAGATCTTCTTCTACTCCCACCAGCTCTATTTCCTCTTCCTCTTCTTCTACTTGCTTCATGTGGGGATCAACGTCTTCTGCTTGATCCTCCCCGGTGTCTACCTCTTCCTCATAGACCGTTACCTGCGCTTCTTGCAATCTCGGCAAAATGTCAGACTAGAGTCGGCCAGGCTCCTACCCTGTGAAGCTATCGAACTCAACTTCTCGAAGAGCCGCGGTTAGTCTTCTCTATAATCCCAATCAATGCTTGTGCAGATCATTCGCATTCATCTCATGTGCTATCATGTTTTCTTTTCAGGTTTTAGTTATTCTCTTATGAGCACAATATTTGTGAATATGCCTAGTGTTTCCAGGTTCCAGTGGCACCCATACACTGTGACATCCAATAGTAATTTAGAGCCTGAGACGCTCAGCATTGTGATTAAGAAGGAAGGAAGCTGGACACAGAAGCTTTACAAGACTCTATTGTCGCCCTCTCTCGATCGCCTTCTTGTCTCCGTTGAGGGTCCATATGGCCCAACCTCGACTTCATTCCCAAGGTATGCGTTCCTGATGACCTAAAATTTGATCAATTTAGTAACTCAAATAGATTTATGATTCACTTTTGAGAATGGTTCATTGGGTCTGTCATATATATTAGATTATATTAATTATTATTAGATTATATATGTCTTGTATTATTGTGTTACAGATGTATTGTTGTGTTACACATGTATTAGGTCTTGTATATAAAGGGTTTTATTTCCGCTCTAATAAAATCAGGTCTCATTATTCTTTTCTACTCCAAATTTAATATGGTATCAGAACCACCCCAAAAACCCTAACCCTAAAATTTTTCTTATTTCAGATCTCATTATTATTATTATTATTATTATTATTATTATTATTATTATTATTATTATTATTATTATTATTATTATTATTATTATTTTGGATCTCCTTCTTCCTTTGAGATCCTATTTTTCGTGTCTACATCGTCATCTTTGCGCGCTATCATCTCCATCGTTTTCATAGTCTTCATCACGCTCGTCATGCCGATCTAGCCCGTCGCGCCCTGAAGATTGTTGCGCTCGTTTCTGAGTAAAAAAAAAGAGCGGTGACGGAAGGTGTCTTATTCCGTATTTATTTATTATTTTTTTGGTATTTTCTTTCTCCCTGCTCTGGATTCGTTCTAATTCCGAATATAGTCATCTTGGTACTCATTTTTCTTCATTTTTCATCCTCTACGCATAGGGGTGGTAAACGAGCCGAACGAGCCGAGCTTTGACATGTTCAAGCTCGGCTCGTTTATAAACGAGTCGAGCCGAGCCGAGCCGAGTCGAGCTCACGAGCCTCAACGAGCCTAGCGTTCTTCTTCATTTTAGGGTTTTTAGGTACTGAAAACAAAATTTTAGTCTAAATGAGCCAAGTTTATGAGCTTAAACGAGCATAATTTTGTATTAATTTAATATTCTGATTTTATAAAGGAGTTTAGTCAAGTTTTAACTAAGTTTTAATAACACAAACTGATCGAATTTGAACATAAAATGAAGCTCGATGCAGGTCCCGAGCCTAACCGAGCTTTAAAACTTGTTCAAGCTCGCTCGTTTGTCTAAATGAACGAGCCTGAACGAGCTCAAACCGAGCCGAGCCCGAGCCGAGCCAGAGCGGCTTGGTTCGTTTACCAGCCCTATCTACGCATCTGTGAATTTTTCATTTTCATCTGACATCTTCTGATCATGACATCGATGAACCTACCACCATCGGATCTGGTATATCTGGACTCATCGTCGAAGATTACTACTGTTACTTTTCATAATATTTATGAGGGTATTCTGGGTGCCGCCCCTTATGCGGATTCCTCTCGTTCGCGATCTCTTTGCGCCTATTGCAAGAAACTAGGTCATCAGATTGTCGACTGAGGAAACTTCTACTAAAAAGGCATCAAATTTTCTATGGTCATGGCCAGCGTCGTCCCACTTCTGCTACAGCTATCTCCACAGCACCAAGTCAACCTTCCTTGGACCAATTTGGACTGTTCATTCAGTGCATCGATCAGCTTCTACTTCAGCACCTCGATTAGCTTCCACTTCCACAGCCTCTGTCTGCTCCTTCTATTCATTCTGCCTTCTCTTCCGCAATGGGTCCTTCTGTCTCTCTGATTTTGTATTCTAGTGCACCCCATCATATGATGCATGATAGTTCTGTGCTTACTACCTGCTCACCTGCCCCTTCCCATTTACCTCTGATTCACACTGTTGATGGTTCCTCCTTGGTCATCACACAATGTGGTTCTATCACCACCACCTCTGATCTCACTGGTCGTCTCTCCCTTCCCTATGTATTGCATGCACTGGATCTCTGCATGAATCTTAGTTCTATTAGTCGTCTTTGTGGTTCTGGTTTGACAATTTCTTTCACTTCATCTGGTTATTTTGTGCAGGATCCACATTCGAGACAGAGGAACAGCGTTGGTTGTAGGGTTGGTGTCTTATACTTCATGGAGTATCTGCATCTTCCAGTTCTAGATCCCTCTGTTTTCTGTGGTAGTGTTACCTCTCATACTGACTTGTGGCATAAAAGGTTAGGTCATGTCTCTTAGTCTCGTCTTAAAAGCCTTTTTGAATCTGGTGTTTTAGGTTCTGCTTCTTTTTATCCTTTATCTATTTGTGAGGGATGTAAACTGGCCAAACATGTGGCCCTTCCTTTTACTTCTAGTAACTGTCAGTCCACAAGTCCTTTTGAGTTAGTACATTATGATTTTTGGGGTCCTGTTCCTGAGCAATCTATGAGTGATTTTCTTATTATATTATCTTCGTTGATGATTATCTTGGTTTACTTGAGTTTATTTGTTACGTAATTGCTCTGAGATTGCTCACATTTATGAATTCTTTACCATCATAAAACTCAGTTTCAGACTCGCATCAAAACCTTTCAGCCTGATTGTGCAAAAGAGTATGTTTCCTCTACCATCTGTTCCCTTCTTCAATCCCATGGTACTCTCTTTCAACAGTCTTGTCCATACCCTCATGAGCACTATGGTGTTGCTGAACACAAACATCGTCACATTCTTGAGACGACTCGTGCTCCCTTACTCTCTTCTTCTGTTCCTCGGCATTTTTGGATTGAGGCAGTTTTTTCTGTTCATCTCATCAATATCACTCCATCTACCGCTCTCTGGCATGTCTCCTCACGAGCGCCTTTATTCGTCCCATCATGATTACAGTCGTCTACACATTTTTTGTTGTACATGCTATGTTCTTATTTCTCCTCATGCTCGCATCAAACTTTCTACTCGGTTAGATTGATGTGTCTTCTTAGGGATCAGTTTTGAGCATAAAGGTTATTGTTGTTATGACCCCATGAGTCGTCGTTTTAGGATTGCTCAACATGTGTCATTTGTAGACGATGTTCCTTATTTTTCTTCTACATCCACTTAGTTCGGTCCTTAGTATACTTCTGTTCGACCCTCTCCTCTTGAGTCCCTACCTCTTCCTAGGCTACCTTTCGTGTCTTCACCCTCTCCTAATCCTCCCCCTATTGAGTCTTCTCCGATCGAGTGTGATCGTCCGACCTCCTCTCCCATTCCTCCTGCAGATACTTCTTCTAGTGGTGCAATGCCTTATGCACCTGAGGCCCCTCTTCTGAATGTGGATCCGAGTTGCGTTACTCGCTATCCTCAATGCGAGCGTCATCCACCTATTCGTTTCAGTTTTGATAGACTCCCTGATCGGTTTGATTTTGCTTCAATGAGCTCCTATTCTCCACAACTTCAACCTTTCTTGCAGCTATTCATGCTCATCGGGAGTCACAATCCTACCAAGAGGCAGTTCAACACCCTGAGTGGCAACAAACAATGGATGAGGAGTGATATGGTCATTATGGGAGATGATTCGGCTAGTATTACTCTTGTGAAGTAATATCTCAGTAGTCAGTTTCAGATGAAGGATCTTGGTACTCTTTGTTACTTTCTTGGACTTGAGATTGCTCAGAGTAAGTGGGGATTCTTCTCTCACAACAGAAGTACACAGCAGACATTCTTGATAGTGCACCTATATCCGATACTCGCACAGTTGAGACTCCTCTTGAGCTTCATGAAAAACTTCGTCCCACTGATGGAGAGCTTCTTCCAAACACTACACAATATAGACATATTGTGGGTCAGCTTATGCATCTTTGCATCACTAAACCTGATATTGCTCATGCCATCAGTATTGTTAGTCAATTCGTCTCTACTCCTCGTTCGTTTCACTATGGTGCTCTCATGAGGATCCTCAGATATTTGTGTGGGACTGTCACTCGAACATAAACTCTCTTAGGAGAATCATTGGGCTCTGCTTTCTCTGGGATGGATGGGCTAGGAGGGATGGGTTCAAAATCTAGGTCCTCATGGATAAACCTTATCATCTTCAACATCATTGCTAGGCCGAATAACATTGTTGTCCACTTGTCTATCAGACCTAAGAGTAGTGATTGCATTAACCTTGTTGGACTGGTTACTAGAAGATTCTTGGATTTGTCATTGAAGAATGAGTCCTCTACGGTTAGGCTCAGGCTGACTAGGAAACTTTCCTTTCTCTTTCTCACTCATGGTGGTGGCCAATTGACCAACTTAAATCTCGATACGGGAGATCGTCTGTGTGGTGAATCGAAGAATTTGTCATGTAGATTGCATAAATTGATTCAAAATGGCAGACATTTGGGAGGATGATTGAGTTAGATTTTGAGTGGACTTCATAAGAACATCCAATGTTCTGAAATGCGGCATGCGGTTTCTGTGCAGGGAGGGTACCGAATAGAGTATATGCGGTTCTATATTTTTATTAATAAAAAATATAATTTGTAAATATATGAAGATAAATATTAAAAACATATATACAAATAATACATTAAAGACTACAAGATGTTTCTATTTTAACCAAAATTTAAAAATACACCTTACATCACTAACACACACACATATATACATCAAATAAAAGAATAACAAAAAAAATAACTGAAAAAATTCACTCAAAACTGTCCCATGTCTATCTGTCCCGTCTGTCCCATGTCCAGCTATCCCCATTGACATTTCTAATAAATGTCCAAGAGAGAGAGAGAGAGTTTGACTCTCAAGTCTCACCATTAATCAACAGAAAAGCTTCACCATTATTAGCTCTGTTTTTTCATATGTGAGAGAGAGAGACAACTCTGTGAAGGTAGTGGTCGGCAATCGAAGAAATGGAGATTGGCGCTGGAGTAGCAGGAGGGGAGGTCGCTGCGGTGGGTCGAAGGAGGAGAAGCAGTCGGTGAGGAAGAAGGTCACTGCAGTGAAGGTTGGTGGTCGCTACGGTGAAGATCGGTGGTCGCTATGGTGAAGGTCGGTGGTGGTCGAAGAAGCAGCAGATTGCTGCGGTGGAGGTCAGTGATCAAAGGGAAGGAGCAAGTCGATTTGTTAGGGTCGGCTGTTTCGAAGGAGAAGAAGACCCTGTTTGTAATTTTTATACCCGTCTAAATTTTTTCTGAACTGATGCGCCCACTTAAGCGGGCGCATACCGCACGTCGGCCCGCTTATGCAGGCCCTGTCCGCATTTGGGCGCTTTTTGACCTACGCAGTTCGGTAGGTATACCGAACCGCCTGTGCGGCCGCACAGACCGCATATGAGAACACTGAGAACATCTAACTCTTTCTTTAAGGAAGAGAAACTTGGGATTGTCACTCGATCGCACTATATGACATCATCTTCATCTCTTGTTCTTCGAGCTTACACTGATGCTGACTGTGCAGGAGATCCTACTACTCATCGTTCTACTATAGGCTTCTGTATTTTCTTTGGGGACTCTTTCATTTCCTAGCACAGCAAGAAACAAGATGTAGTTTCTCTTTCCAGCACAGAAGTTGAATATTGAGTGATGGCCATCACGACTAAAGAGATTGTTCATCTTAGACGTCTGCTGGTCGATCTTGGAGTTGATGTTTCTGGTTCTACTTCACTTTATTACGATAATCGGAGTGCTATTCAGATTGCTAGCAATCTGGTTTTTCATGAGAGGACCAAATATATTGAGATTGGTTGTCACTTCGTAGGTCAACATTTCTTTGCTCATACACTTACGCTTCCGCATATTTCTTCTGTTGAGCAGCTTGCTGACTTCTTTACGAAGTCGCATCCCCTTCAACGATTTCAGTCTCTTGTTCGCAAACTCGCGTTGTTTGATCCACCTTGAGTTTGAACGAGAGTGTTAGATTATATATGTCTTGTATATTGTGTTACACGTGTATTGTTGTGGTATACACATGTATTAGGTCTTGTATATAAATGGTTTTCGTTCCTCTCTAATTAAATTAGGTCTCATTATTCTTTTCTTCTCCAAATTTAACAGTTATATTCATAGCCTATGCCAAATCATTTAAATGTGGATGTTAATATTTGAATTCAAATCTTTTCATATTTAAAGAGTATTATGATATTTTTCAAATAATTGACATATTAACTCTTGATACATGTTTGGGTGTTTATAAGATATGTTAGAGAGATCAAACCAAGACTTTAGGACATTTAATTTTGTCTCATTTAGAGATCATACAAAGATAATATGTACAACAACTATTTAAATTTTTAAGATTAGGAATAATCATGTAAGATATTGAATTTTTGATAATATATAATGGACTTTTTGGAGTTTATACATTGATATTATTATCCAAGCACATTTAGGATATTTGAATATTGAAAATTTGCTGATTTTTCGCACATATTGACCATTTCCACCACCAGCTAATTTCACTATCCATGTTTCATGATAATTGTAAACTCAACACTACATATATATATATATGAAAAAAATTAAACTTCTAATTCCACCACACCATCTCTCTTTTTATTCATTCTCCTCTCCCTCCCCTTCGCCCCCCTCCACCATCGCCACACACCACACCATCAGCACCACCACCACCACCACCACCACCTCTGCCAAACCATGATCCCCTCCATTTCTCCCCTCCTTTGTTGCCGCTGTTGCACATCACCCCCCCCCCCCCCCCCCCCAACTCTCCCTCCTCCATAAAATTGAGATTTTTAATTTTTTTTTAGCTGGTGGGCTTCAAGAATGGGTTAGTGGAGATATTTGCACCCTTTCGCACAAGAATGCTAATAAAAATATTTTTTAAATAATTGATAGACGGCATTGATTATGCTTTTAATTGTTCTTCTATATCAATCACTAAATTGATCATGGTTAGTGGTCATCAAACAAAGCATAGCCTAAAATGCAAATTTGTGTCACAGGTACAAGACATTGGTGATGATCAGCGGGGGCAGCGGCATCACCCCATTCATCTCCATCATCCGCGAATTCATCTTCAGAAGCACCACCGCCGACAACCATGCCGCACCGACGCCGAACATCCTCCTCATCTGCGCATTCAGGAACTCCCTAGATCTCACCATGCTCGACCTCCTCCTCCCCGTCACGGGCGCACCCTCCGAAACATCACAAATCCCGCTCAAAGTCAAGGCCTTCGTCACGAGAGAGAAAGCCAATCCCGAGTCAGGCCAACAGAAGCTCATCCGCACCGTCCGGTTCAAGCCGCTCCAATCCGACGCGCCTATCTCGCCAGTGCTCGGGCCGAACACCTGGCTCTGGCTCGGGGCGATCATATCATTGTCCTTCGTGGCCTTCCTATTGATCATGGGCATCACATACCGCTACTATATATACCCAATCGACCACAACACGAACTATATCTACTCAAGATCGTCGAGGGCTCTGTTGAACTTGCTATTCATATGTGCATGCATAGCTGGGACCAGTGGAGCCGCGGTTCAGTGGAACAAGACAAAGGATGCTAGAGAGGCTAACCTGATCCAAAACATGGACTTGTCGATGAGTTCGGCACCCTCGGGGTCGTTGTTCTATGACGCGGACCGGGTGCTCGAGAGCCTCCCTCATCAGTCCCTGGTCCATGCCACCACCTTGCACCATGGCGCAAGGCCTGATCTCCAGAGTAAGATACTAAATATTTTCACATTTTCCCCCCATTTCATAAGTTTTCAACTTTGAGTTAACCTTTTCTTATAAAAAGAATTTACCAACTTTTCCAAGTAAAACTTTTGATAGATTTTATACAAGCTGAGATCTTAAAAATGGGTGGTCAAGTCTGGTGAGTCTCTAATGAAATCTAAAAAATATTAGTCGCATTCTAAAATGATACATGTGATATTAGGATAGTTTCAATCGTTTTCTTGTCATAAGCATCATCACATGGATTTAGTCCAACCAATGTTTAATACGACATTAGATCATTTTCAATGTGGATGTACACAGTTACATGATTTCCAAGTATATCTGTGGGATTTTGGGTGTTTCAGAGATGCTATTAGAGATGAAGGAAGAGAGCGTTGGAGTTATGGTTAGCGGCCCAGAGAAGATGCGGCATGAAGTCGCGGCCATCTGCTCATCTGGTCTGGCAAACAATCTGCACTATGATCCATCAGCTTCAGCTGGTGATCTGGAAAAATTAGTGTTCGTGTCGTGAGCATTCAATATGTAAGTCTGCATATGCCGAGTCACCTCCTCTTCAGAGTGAGACTATATGTCATGAGACTAGACATCTAGATGTATCAGCAAAATGTAACATAATAAATCTTGAAGAACAGAGGAGTACTCTGTGTAGGGAATGTTTGAATAGGTCTCCATATCTCTATTGTGTACATCAATGAATAAATGAAGTGTGGAGGTTAACATTTCTTTTTTTTGAAATTGTGGGCAATTCTATTTCTCAATAAATTTTAAAAATAGATAATGTCTTAATGTGGAAAATAGAACAACAAGAGGATAGGCAAGGGAGACAATGAAAGCAACCAAGAAAATTCGGCCACCCCTAATAGTCATATATTGGCAAATAAGATTTCTACTGAACAAAACCACCAGGAGTACTGACCAGGCCGTAGCTCCAACTATGTGTCTCGCCAAGAAATCTCTCTCATAGTGACACTAGCCGCCCCAACAAGCACTATTCCCCACTCCCTGTTGCACTGTCTCGTCTGCTCCAAGTATTCTTAATGTAGAAGTGTGAGCCCTTGAAGACCACCTCATTCCCCTACTTCTCCAAATGCTCCCAAGGGTGTTGAGGTTACCCTTGTGAAGCATTAACGTGAGAATAAGTTTTCTTCCATAATCTATTATCCTATAAACATATATCCAGAACATGATATATATAAAAATTCCAATCATTTTGCCATGTTTGGGTAGAACAATAGATGTGGAATGGGATAGAATGGGGAGAATAAGCCCACATTGTTATATTATGGAGCCTAATAACGCTCATAGAGTATTGTTAGCACTCCTCGGAGTTGGATGGGAGTCGGCTTTGAAAGATAGTTGATTGATCTTTGGTGTGCCAGTAGACGTAGGTATGGTTTGCCGAACAATGTTAATTCTTTGTGTCTTCTTTGTGATTTGGTTTATTAATCTCTAGATTGATTGGTTCCTAAGATCCTCAAATCATAACAAAAACAATCTATTTATTTGTAAAGAATATATGTCAGAATAAGTGAAAATAAGATGATATAAGTATTAAGGTCCACCAAATTTACGTCACTCCACCCAATCTATCATACTTTTATAAAGGACCACATGTCAAATTATCTTTCATAAATTTTTATAAATTAGGGGTCTACATGCCACATCTTTTTTCACTTCTTACAAATGATATTCATAACTAATTCACATTTTCACAACTTATCCATCATCAACAAACAATAAAAAAATTATTATTATATTTTTCAACGACAATAATGAAAAATATAACCAAACAAAAAAAATTATCTCATTGGTCTATATTGGATAATTGTCTATCCTAAAATATCCTACGTGGTCTAAAGTTTTTCACTTAGCAACCCCAACTAGGGATGGCAGTGGGTCGGGTTAGAGTCGGTTTTACCATAATCCAAACTCAACCCATCTCCCCAATGTTAGACTTCATACCCCCTCACCCCACCTCGGTTTTTATATTTTGAAATCCATATCCACTCAAATACATTTCGGGTTTTCTATCTTAAAATTCATATCCGCTCCACCCATCCTGTTTAAAGTGAATTGAATTGATCAATCACTATATTTAATATAATAAAAAAATTACATACAAAATAAATTATCTTTGACATAAATGTAGATTATATTCATAAAAAAAAACTTCAATTTGAATACCAAAATATCAAAATAGATATATCATAAATAGTTTATGACAATCATTACATACAATTTGAATTAAAATATTTTTTAATACATAATATAAATAAGTCAAAATAACATATAAGATCAAATAAATAATTTTTTTGATTTATATGTTGAAAGGAAGAGGGAAAGTTAAAATACTATAAACAACAATGATTCATAGGCTCCATGAGGTGGCACAAGTGTTAATACATATTTTGTCATTTCTGTCTTTTTCAATAATTACTCTCCATAATGAAGAAGTTGGTTACAATAGCTGATGTGTCATGATTTTTTTAATTTGTTTAGAGGATCAAATCCCATGATTTTTAGTAATTAATAGTCTTCTCTCTTTTGCTTTATAAGACAAAAAAAACATGATCTGTTTGTCCATCTACGGCTTCTTTTTCTTCTCCACCTAAAACAAAATTTGTATTTAGGTCACATTCCTTGTTTTGCATTTGTTACAATTTTTTATTAGTGAATTTGATGCTAATGTTAAATTCAATAATTCTTTTGCAACATTTTTTTTAAGAATACATAGAACCGGATTATAAGGTAGTTTTGGAGGTTGTTTAAGCATTGATTTATTTTTTGGAGGGCTGGAAGATTTTGAAGTATTAATTTGTTTTCTGGAGGACTGGAGGTTTTTCAAGCATTGATTTATTTTTCGGAGGACTTTTCTGCCTCCGATCAACTTGGAAATTATAATTGAACAATTGGATGTCGTTTTCAGTGTTTGTCGATTCAAGTGCGGCCTTTTATTTTTTGTTTGTTTTGCATTTGTTATAATTTTTGTGTTGAATTTGGTGCTACATGTTAAATCTGATAGCCTTAAATCTGGGCTTTTGATCTTTAAATTATTTAGCAATTATACCTAGAAAGAAGTCAGTTACATTGTGGAATGTAACTAACTTTTATTTGCTTTATATAAATGAAGTCAGTTGCATACTTACATTTACAAATGCAACTGACTTCTAATGTAATTTATTGTTAAAATTAAGTTACATTTTATAAATTTAACTAAATTTTATTTCGAACACTAATTTTATACTATGATTTGTGTTTCATTTCTGCATTTATTGAAAAAAATTGCATCAATCACAAATATTTTGCTTGATGATTATAATAGAAAAATTACAAATTAATAACAATATTTAAAAAAAAACATTGATTATTCCTTATCGCCATCGTTTCAGGTTGAATGAGAGGCCCCAAACAAATTTTTTTTGGTGTTTTTGATGAAATTGATTTTTTGAATGATTTGGTTTTTTAGTTTCTTTTTAAGAAATTCTAGAGGATTTGAATTTCGGTTCTGTTTTCATAAATATAATTAATGCTTTTTTTATTGGTTTTAAAAAAAATAGGTTTCTTGAAATGAATTAAATGTGTTGATATATTTTTTGAAAAAGGTAGAGACGGATTTAATGAGGGCAAAAATCGTGGGTTTTAAATGGGGGTAATATTGTATTTTGCCTTCTCAACCTTTTTTAAAAGTCAAACAAGCAATCAATGAGATAATGACACCTCATGGAACTTGTGAATGAGGCCTAAATTTTAATAGTAGGGTCTATGTAGGAGGACTCTACTATAAAATATCAATCATCTTTTATTATTATAGTGATAGATGATTGATTTTACGAAGATGTGTATTTTAAATTTTCTCTTGTGAGATGAATGTGAATCAATGGATGTAGAGAAGAAAAAAAGAATGATGATAGTTGAGTTTTTTTTTTAACTGTATGAGGAATTGATTTTCATTTATAGTTTATAAATTTTAATTACATTTATTGATTTTCACCCTCATTAAATTCATTTATAAACTAAAAAACCAAATCATGGGTTGGGTTTTAAACATAAAACACAAACTCAACCCATGTATGTATTAGACAGATTGGGATAGGTTGGGGCGGGTTAAAAAAACATAGAATCCAAACCCACCCTTAAGATCGGGATACCAATAAAATCCACCCCATTGTCATCTTATGTCACACTCACACCTAATACCTCCAAACGCGCACACCACCGTTTGGAATTTAATAAGTGATTGCAAGGAAAGTTGAGAAACTAATGCATTTGTGGGCCAATCTTTCTGACTTTTTTTTAATTGAAAATAGACCTATAATAAAGGGACGACTTGAGGTCAACATGTGTGTCATGGAGATCATTTTTATCTGTAACCATGTTACATAGTCACTTTGTGATTCATTGAGCTCCATTTGCAAGGTCTTTCGGCACCACTATAATCATGTTATTGTGGGTGATCCTGTAGACATATATGTATTTCCATAGAAGAGCAGAAGGGTTGCTCGAAAGACCTTGCAAAAGCCACAACTCAAACTTGTGTAAAGCCCAACTTCAATTTACCCCCAAAAAGAAGGCACAATTCCATGAACACTTGTTATACATAATCACATTTCTTCTTGTCTCATGCCTCCCCATGATCATGTTACATCAAAAAAATTTGGGGAAGGAATGGTTAACCTTAAACGGGATAGGATGGGTTGGTTAGAAATTTTATATAGGCCCTCATTCCAGGAGAATAATTGGGTTGAAATAATACAATTCTAAGATTGTAAAGACTCGTATGTAATTTTGTTCATATTTCAAAGGAATACAATTTTATTTTTTATATAAAAAAAACACAATTCTAAGAAGACCAACAATATCAATACTATTTTATTTTCATATATTCTGATATGTCTATATCCAACTATTCTTTGAAAACAAATAAATTTTTTGAGCTTATTCATCACAATTCTACAACTATTTCTCTATCCAACCAAGGACTCAAGAACCATCTATACTATTCAAACATGCATTGTATTTGTGCAAAGCATAGTCATCCACATGAAAGGCAAATATTCGGCAAATCCGTAAATCACATGACATAAAAATGATAAAAATATAAAGATAATTATGTATAATTTTACTCTATGTATACAGATCATTAATACGAAAAATTTATGTTAAATGTGAAGACGATAACAAGAGTTAATAAAGAATGTTATGAGTCATCTAAAATACCAAATTGTGAAGGACTATAGATTTACACAGATTAACAAACAGTAATATCTAATCCCCCGAAACTTTTTCTTAACTCTCAAAATAGTTTGGAATTCTTTTGTGCCTCAATGAGAGCACCTGCGTAAAGGGCAACTCCAGATACTTTGATCTAGGAGAGTATGTCATGACACAAAAACTAATAACAAAGCTAGACTTCTATATATATTCTTTCAAGGTGGTTCTGTTGGAGGCTTCCCACTTGTTTACTTTCTTGATGAATTGGCATAAGAAATGGCTGTTTAAATGTAATACCTAACTTACACATCAAGATAAACTGCCTGTCTACTCTATTCATCAACGGAATCTTCATCATATATAAGGGTACGTTTGAAAACACAGTTTGAAAAACAGTTTTTAACTTTGACATGTTTTATGCACACCTTTTGAGGATGTAATGATGATAGCTGTTTTATGAAACACAGATTTCGAAACACAATACAAAAACAAAATCTAGTAATTATGATGTATTGAAGTTAATATATTTGATAACGAGTTTTTGTTTTTTACAAAGCTTAAAGTTGCTGAATCTGTGTTGCTAAACGGGGCATAAGAAGACGAATTGCACCACAAAATTTATCAATAGAAAAACTAGTGCTGTGTGGAATTATATATGGCTGTATAGACTTCCAAATCAATGTGTGGTTTTTTGTGGATGACATTGATTTGGTCAAGGTGTGGTACCTTCGTTCTAAATTATAAAAAAATAAATACACCCAATCCTAATAATATTGTCCTTAAAACCGGCATGTGTTTTATTTGAGGTCATATACGCATTTATAGGTAGGGCTGGTAAACGACCCGAGTAGCTCGTGCTCGGCTCAGTTAAAGCTCATTAAGGCTCGTTCGATTAGATAAACGAGTCGAGCTTAAACAATTTTTAAAGCTCGGTTTGTAAACGAGCCGAGCCTGAGCCGAACCGAGTCGAGCCGAGCCCGAGCTTGGACGAGCTCGTTTACTTAATAGAAAAAAGGGAAACGAGCCGAGTCCGAACCGAGCCCGAGCTCAAGCCGAACCCGAGCCCGAGCTTATGTTATTTTCACATGTATAAGGTGTTGTGATTTGTGAAATATGACTTTTTAAATACTAAACAAGGTTTTTTTTTTATCAAAATGAGCCTGAGCCGAACCTTAATTCGAGCTTCGGCTTGGCTTGTTTAACAAACGAGCCGAGCCGAGCTTTAACCGAGCTTTTCATGAGCCCAACGAGCCAAGCTTGAACACGAAATAAAGCTCGATCCCAAGCCGAGCCTGCTGCTAAACGAGCCGAGCCTGAGCAGGTCAAAGCTCGGCTCGTTCGGCTCATTTACCACCCCTATTCATAGGAGATTTTCTTGTGCATCTTTGCATATGACATCCAAATAATTGTATGATCTATTAGAGCTATAAATTGAAATTTTAGGAAAAGTCATTATAAATTATTTTCGTATAATCCAAAGAGATATACACCTCGTTAATTAAGACATATACCTCATTTATAAAAAAAATTTGCATTATCTAAAAATATGTTTAATCCATTATGAAATATTTATATTTTTTTAATAAAATTATTAACGTCATTAGATAAAATTGACTAATAAAAAATGCTTAACATTTTGTGAAATATGTGCAACGTTGAAAACAAGGTTGTACTTAATATTTTTCCATTTTATTAATTTATGATAACACTTATCTAATATATATAAACACAACATAATTATAACCCAAATGAACTCTAATTCCCCTCCATTAAAAATGTCTCAATTAACTCTATAGATGAAAAAAGATGGTCAAGATGGCCGAGTTGATCTACACCAATTTCGAATTTGTAATTCGTCATCAATGAAATCGGATAATAAACATCTACCGTTTCTTTAAAAACACAAGCACATGAGTCTATTACCCAGAAAAAGCATAAAACTAGAAATGGTCTAAAATATCCCAATGCTAAAAGTCCCACTAAAATCCACCTTTCTTCAATTTTCCATCTTCAGTTGTTCTTCGTCTTTTTGTGGTCTTATGTTTTCATGACCTTACATGTCCAGATGGGTGTTGAAATATTCTATCTTTATTTATTTATTTATTTTAATGGGTATTCACTCACTCAATTTTTTTATGGGTAAATATTTTTTCTGAACAAATCTTTCTTACAAGTAAAAAATAAGATTCAAACCCAATATATGAGAATAAAAAAGGCTGTAAAATCGAACTTGCTCTTGGTAGAATGATAGAGGTATTCCTTCCTTAATGAAGGGATCTGGATTCGAGTTTTATCGCATTCTGGTAGAGACAGATTTGACCAAGAACAATACTTATATGTGTAAACACTCAATATATTCACTTAATTAGGGTCCTATTATAACAATTAAAATAAAAAGAAAAAAACAAGTTTATATAAAAAGCAAAACAAAATTAAATGAAATAAAATATTGTAAATATTCAATTTTAGAAAGTAAAAAAAAAAAAAACTATTATATAAATTTAAACGTATTTAATATTTTTTAGGGATTCGGGGTCCTCTTTTGGGTGGGACTCAAGCAGGGATGCCTTGGTTGCTTATACCTATGGTTGGATTTGAAGGTGAGCTAGTGCATGAATTTGCTCCCAAATATTCACACAGAAGCATTGTATAATTCTATTTTACTCCTTTTACTTTGGAACAAATACGCTTCATTGACAAAGTCTTTGATATGATGATTGTTACACAGTTTATTTTTATGACCCTGATTCTAATTTCATATATATTGTTAACTACTTGTACTCATTTTAACAAGAATATATCAAAGTATTTTTGTGTTCTTCGTGTGATAGTGTTCCTTTCTTGTGTATGATCGCGTCTTTTATTGATGGCTTCCGCGTATCCGTTTCCCAACAACTGGTATCAGAATTTTAAGTTTTGACCTAGGAGGATGAGATCTAAAGAACGATGAAACGATACGCGTTGACGATGGTGTGGACGTCAATAGAGAAAGCCGGCAGTATGGTGTCGGGTCCATGCATGCGAAGAAGAAGAAATACACGAGGAGCCTTGTCTTGATTATATATAAAAAAAATTACCCGTGCAGAGAGCATGGATGAGTGCCTACTTGATGTTCAGGACCTCAATGTACGTGCGGACAATGGTGTAGACGCGAGGCAATGGCATGAGGAAACAATGGTGTGCTTGCCGCGGACCCAGGACCTTCTCGGCTGTGGCCGAACGATATGAAGGCACTGGCGAGGGTGTGGGTCGACGCGCAGGCACACGTGCGGAGGCACGAGAGAAGATGCGAGATGTGATGCGACGACGACAAAGAGCGTGGAGTCACAATGCGAGGCACATGATGTCGATGCTCAGTTCGTGCAGAAGAAGAAGAAGAAGAAGAAGAAGAAGAAGAAATGCGATGCAGACAGTGATGCGGATGGTGCGGACAATAAAGACAAAGAGAGAGGAGAGAGGACAAAGACACGTGCAAAGACAACATGCTGTGACAAGAGAAAAAATGCACATAAAAAAGACGTGTGTGGAAGCAGCAATACTGTGAAAAAAGAAAGAGCACACAAACGTGTGCGAAAATAGTAATGCTACATAAAGAGATGTCACTAGCGAATAACGACAACACGGTGATTGAGAAAAACAGTAGAAATATGGACAAAGAAAACAGTGAAATTCAAGAAAACAAAAAACTAGAGATTTTAGATGAATCAAAGAAGTGCATAGATGCGAAGAGAACGAAAAACCGATCAGAATGAGTTTCAGGATGACTGCATTCAGAATCCGGATGAGTCCATAGCGGCCGAAGAAGGTAGCCGGCGGAGTGGGCATGTGGGCCTGGACTGGACTGGGCCTGGGGGGAAATGGGACGTTGGGCCTGACTGGACAGTGGGCCTTGGTGGACAGCAGGGGACGTGGAGCGTGGGCCTTGGTGGATAGCACGGGGAAGGCAAGTGTCAGAGGCGCGTGCGAAACGGCACGCGCGACGCGCGGAGGCAAGTGTGCGCGGATGGAGCGGAGGCATACACGTGGAAACGTCAAACAAATGAAAGAAAAACAAAAAATAGGTACCAAAAGTCGCTTCGATTGACGAAATGGATTCTTTTTATTAGATAGACGAGTTAAATGTTTTATTTAGAAAAACTTAAATACATAAAATATAACTAAATTTTTAAAAAAAATTAATAATATAATAATAATAATAATAATTCAATCTTCTAGTAATAATTACTCTTTAACCGTTTTAATTTTTAAGAAATATTCAATCTCGCTTAATGAGATATATATACTTAAATAAAAATTGTATATCGATCGTTTCGAAATGAATGGTCTCAATTTTAATAAGTATAAAAAAATTTAACGAGATATATACTTTGTTAAATGACTAACAAGGTATATGAGTGTTTTAAAAAAACAGTGTGTGTGTAACTGTGCCCAATAATATAAAAAAAATTAAAATAAAGCGCATTAAAAGGAATAAAAAATTCAGAAAAATCCTTAAGCAGGGATTTATATTTAGTAGGTTGGGAACACATGATCAGAGAATAAAATGTGGTATCAAATGTATCTAATATCTATCTATAAATAAGGGCTTCAATGATTTCATTAAGTAAATGCATGCCATTTAAAATCATCCATTGCATGAGAACAGTTTTTTTTTTTTTTTTGAAAAATTGAAATGGTAGGCTAGCTACTTCTTTGAATTTAATTTAAAAGGAGTACAAACCCATATTAGAAACCAAACAAAGCAGAGAAATCAAACAACATGTAGGAAACCCAAAAAAAAAAAAAAAAGACAGAATTAAATGAACTTAACTAAGTCCCCCTCCTCACTTCCCCTAATTGCATGAGAACAGTTATCCATCAAAAATGGTACACGTAGTTTGTTTGGCAACTGTGTTTTAATTTCTCCACATTATAAATGACGATCAACGGAAATGTTTTGAAGCCGCAAATTCAATTATAGATTTTTTTAAATCACAACTTAGATTTAATAAATTTATATCTCACAACCTCCACATGGCCCCACAATTCCGGGCCTCCAAAATCTTGTATATATAATATATTGACATCAAAGCCACTAAACAACACTCAAAGTTCATCCAAATCCAGAATCCAAAGGAAGTATATTGAGAGAGAGAGATGGAGGTGGTGCAGTCCAAGGTGACCATGCACACTGCAATGAAGGTGTTGATGGGTTTCGTTTTTGCGGGATGGATGTTCTTGTGGGTAATGATGCCAACCGACACGTACAAATTGAATTGGCAACCCAAACTCCGATCAGCCACAGATTCTAAATATTTCAGAACCCAAGGTATATATATACATGAAGCACTTCCAATATATGTTTCAATGTGTGTGTAACACATTTGTAACCAATCCATATATATGTGTTAAATGTATATATGTTAGGGTTAAGGGTAGATTAGTCTTTTTTCCGTTTCTCTTTTTTAAATTATAAATATTGATACAAACCCAAATAATATTTTGGTTCATTCTCTTCAATTGATTCTAACATGGTATCAGAGCTTGAATCTAATTTTTTTCTTTGATTTTATTTTACGCTCCGCCGTCCGTGTCACCCCCGCGCAGCCTCGCCGCTGCCCCGTGGTGTTTCGCTGCCCCTGCCGCAGCCCTGTCGCTGCCCTGTTGCAGCCCCACGCATCCCCGTCAGTGCCTCGCGCAGCCCCCGTCACAGCCCTGCTGCCCCTGTCGCAATCCCGTCGCAGCCCCTCCGCCACGCCGCCTCTGCGCCGCCCAGTCGCGCTGCTTCGCACAGCCCGCGCGTGCCTAGGCTGCCCGCGCCCTCGCGCGAGCACCGTTTGCGACCTGCACGCGCGTCATCCACGCCTCGCCCGTGTTGTGTGATCCGCGTAGATCCGCCCGAATTTCCTACGATTCTGTCCCGGACAGCATCCTGGATCTCCAGGGAATTCGTCCCGGACAGCATCCCGGATCTCCCGGGAATTCATCCCGGATAGCATCCTAGTTCTCCCGGGAATTCACCCCGGACAGCATCCCGGATTTCCCAGAAACTCGTCCCGAGTCCGCACGCGTCACGCCCGCTCGCAACCCGGCTCTGGGACCCGACCCGACCTGGATCCACGACAGTTTGTCGCTCCGTCGTCGCTCTTTCGATATTTTCTTTTTCCGGTCGCTACGGGCTCATTCGGACTCCAAATATAGTCATATTGGTACTCATTTTGTTCAATTTTCATTCTGCACGTATCTGTGACCTTATTTTCTTCATCCGTGACATATATTTTTTTATTATTCTCATTGTTTGGTTATTATGGCTACGGATAACACTTAGATCATCGATGTCAAGTTTGATGGTGAAAATTATGACACCTGGTCTATTAGTCTTAAGCTTCAACTTGATTTTCTTCGTCTATTGGGTCATGTTACTGGCACCACTCCAGCCCTTGTACTTGAACCATCTCCACCGGGTTTTGATGAGACCACCATCAAGGTCAAAGCTGAGGCATATACTAAGGCATTGTTGATATGGAAGGAAGCTGATTCTCGGGTGAAAGCCTGTATTATTTCTTCGGTTGTTCCAAATATTCATAAACATTTGAAGCCATTCATTACAGCCAAAGAATATTGAGACTTTCTTAAGAATTTCTACATGCAAACTGATGGTGCTCAGGAATTCTATCTGCATCAGGCCATTTCTACTTCTTATCAAGGAGAGCTTTCTATTCGTGATTTTTATTCTCTTTTGTCTGATTACTGGGATCAACTCACGCCTATGGATCCTCAGATGGAGGGTATTTTTCTGACACACTACCGTGAGTACCGTAATCGTCAGTGATTATACCAATTCTTGATGCGTCTTCGTCCTCAGTTCGAGGCAATTCGTGCACAAATTCTTCATCGCTCTCCCAAACCGTCTCTCGATACGGTTCTTTTTGAGTTGGTTACTGAGGAGACGCGCCTTCGCACTGTTGTCACTCCGCCTATCGTTAATCACAATTCTGTCAATGTTGCACATCTTCCAGACAATCGCTCCACTCAAGTCACTTGCTACTATTGCCATAAATTTGAACACGTGCAATCTGAATGTCGTAAGCGTGCTCGTGATGGTACTCCTTTTGTTTATGTACCTCGCACTTCAGCTCCTGGAATACTTTCTCCAGCGTCTCATCCACTAGATCATGCATCATCCTATCCACCAGCACCTCGGGCACCATCTATAGTTCCTCCACGTCGCTATCAGCCTCGACCTGCAACTGTTGTTGTTTCTGATTTTTTTACTGCTCCACCGGCATATTCTCTCTCTCAGATCACTAAGAGTCTTGCGCAGATCCATCTCCAACAACAACAGCTCGAAGATATACTTCCTCATGGATTCTTGATTTTGGGGCTTCCCATCATATGACTTCTCATGCATCCTTTATTAGTTGTCTTACTCACTTATTTTCTACTCTTGTAATTCGTACAACGGATGTGACTCCTTTGTCTGTGTTGAGTTCTAGTTCTCTGGCTGATCCTTCTCATCGTTTTCAACTTCCTGATGTTTTTCATATTCTTGGCGTATCATTAAATTTGCTTTCTGTTGGTAAAATTGCTGATCATGAATGTCTCATTACCTTTGATTCTTCTACTTGTTCTGTACAGATCGTCGTACGGGAAGCAGATTGGGACAGGACGTGGGCTCTACTACATGGATCATCTTCATATTCCTTCATCTTTGCAGCTTCTGCTCACATGATTTTCTCTTCTCCTTACTCCTTTGATATCTGACACCGCCGTCTTGGCCATCTCTCTCCTCCAAGACTTCGTTATCTATTATATACCGGTGTTTTAGGTTCTTTTTCAAAAACTGAACTTCAACCTGTGTGGGCTGCAAGTTGGAAAAACACTTGGCTCTTCCATTTCCTACTAATAATAACATTTCTGCTTCTCCTTTTGATCTAGTCACTCTGATGTTTGAGTTCCCTCCCTATTCCTTCTAAAGGTGACAACTGTTATTATGTTATTTTTATTGATTACTTTTCTCGCTATACTTGGATATGTTTGATGAATAGCCATTTGAGTTGATACCCATCTATAAATCTTTTGCTACAATGATTGAAACTCAGTTTTCCAAACGCGTCAAGTGTTTCGCTCTGATTGTGGGGGAGAATATTGTTCTTGTGTTTTTTGTGATTTTTTATCCTCCCAAGGCACTCTACCACAGCTTTTCACTCCTTATGCTCATCAGTAGAACGGGGTTGTTGAGTGTAAACACCGTCATATCCTCGGAACGACCCAGTCCTTACTCCTTTCTGCTTCTGGTCCTGTTCAGTTTTGGGGTGAGGTTGTTCTTACAAGTGTGTATCTCATCAATCGCACTCATTCGTCTATCATTGCTGACATCTCTCCCTTTCAGCGTCTTTATTACAGTCCTCCCGATTATTCTCGTCTTCGTGTTTTTGGATGCACGTGTTTTGTCTTACTTCCTCCTCTTAAGCGTACGAAGTTGTCTTCTCGTTCCGCTATGTGTGTCTTTCTTGGGTACAGTACTGAGATCAAAGGATATCGCTGCTATGATCCTGTTGCTCGTCGTCTTCGGACATCTTGTCATGTCACATTCTTTGAGAATCATACATACTATGCTCTTCGTTCGCCTCCTGTTCCTCTTCCCCATCCACGATTGAGGAAATCATATTTTTGAACTTTTTATTCCTGATTTCTCATCTTCATCTTCCGCTCCTAAGTCATCTATTCCATCTGTACCTGACCACTCTTCATCGTCAGTCTCATCTTCACCCTTGCCGTCTTTGTCCACCTCTATTCAAGATGATTCACATGGGAGATCCCGTCTACTCCTACACCTATTCCTGATGCTGCTTCACCGGAAGACAATTCTTCTTTCGCACTGGTTGCTCCTCGTCGCAATCCACCTCGCGCTCGTCAACCTCCTCAACGACTTAGCTTGGTTGCCTCTGATTCCTTTTCTCATACTTTTCAGTATTTTCTTTCAGCTGTTTCCACTCATTGGGAGCTCCAATCATATCATGAGGCTGTCGGCATTCCAAAATGGGAAGGTGCTATGGCAGAGGAGCTTAGTGCATTACAACGCACTCATACGTGGGACATTGTACCACTTTATCCAGGAAAGACTCCTATCAGCTGTAAGTGGGTCTATAAGATCAAGTCTAACTCTGATAGTTCGATTGAGCGTCACAAGGCTCGGTTGGTTGCCCATGATTTCACTCAGCAACATGACATTGATTATGATGAGACATTTACTCATATAGCGAAGATGACGACAGTTCGTACTTTGATTTTTGTTGCTTCTGTTCGTCAATGGCCCATTTATCAGCTTGATGTCAAGAACGCTTTCCTTCATGGTGATTTATCAGAAGAGGTTTACATGACTCCTCCTCCGGGTCTTCCTCATCCATCTGGTCATGTATGCAATCTTCACTGCGCTCTCTATGGTCTCAAGCAGGCTCCTCGCGTTTGGTTCGCTCAATTCACTGATGCTATTTATGCTGCTGAGTTTATTCCGAGTTCCTCTGATCTAGCTTTATTTGTTCACACCTCTAATCCTCATCGTACTCTCCTACTATTTTATGTTGATGACATGATCATCACTGGCGATGATTCTTCTCATATACAGTCGGTCAAGCAACATCTTCAGCGTCAATTTGAGATGAAAGATCTTGGCAAACTTCGATATTTTCTAGGCTTGGAAGTTGCTTCTGCTCCACGTGGTTATCTTCTCTCCCAACGTAAGTATACTGCTGACTTGATCGACCATGCCTGTCTGACTGATGATCGCATTTCTCCCACTCCTATTGAGCTTCATGCTAAGCTCCCGCCTAACGATGGAGAACCACTTTCTAATGTTACTCGTTATAACAGCTTGTTAGAATCCTCGTCTATGTCACTGTCACTCGTCCTGACATTGCCTATGCTGTGCATATTGTCAGCCAGTTCGTCGCTGCCCCTCATACTGTTCATTATGCAGCAGTTCTTCGGATTATACGCTATCTACATGGCACTATATCTCGTGCTCTACTGTTACCGTCTTCTTCTACTCTTGAACTTCGTGCTTATACTGATACTGATTGGGCAGGACATGTCACAGATCGAAAATCCACGACTGGTATATGTGTGTTTCTTGGCGATTCTCTTATATCTTGGAAGGCCAAGAAACAAGACATTGTTTCTCGTTCGAGTGCTGAGGCTGAATATCGTGCTATGGCATCTGCTACTGTTGAGGTTGTTTGGCTTCGACGCCTCCTCTCTGACATGGGCGTCAACCTCTCTGCGTCTATTCCTCTCTATTGTGATAACAAGAGCGCCATTTAGATTACTAGCAATCTAGTTTTTCATGAATGTACGAAGCACATTGAGATCGATTGTCAGTTCGTCCGTCATCATTTTCTTGCGGGCACTATATCACTCCCATATATTTCTTCTTCTCTTCAATTATCTGACTTTTTCACAAAGTCACATACACTTCAGTGGCATGGCTTCTTGTTGAGCAAACTCTCGGTATATGATCCACCATGAGTTTGAGAGGGGTGTTAAATGTATATATGTTAGGGTTAAGGGTAGATTAGTCTTTTTCCCATTTTCCTTTTTTGTAATATAAATATTGATACAAACCCTAATAATATTTTTGGTTCATTCTCTTTAATTGATTCTAACAATATGTATATGCAGGGCTCAGGCTCTTACTGTCCATATTTCCAATCTTCTTCATTTCTGTTGTGGGGTGTCTCTATCTACACCTAGGATTAAAGAAAAGCAGCAAAATCCAGAGGTATATGTGTGCCTAGCTTTCACAGCTTTCAAATTCATTCATCATATATAGCATATGCATGTGTTTCTTATGTTTATTGAATGGTTTTAAATGGCAGCAGCCAACGTAAGAACAGCCATCTTGATACATGGAGGAGACCACTACTTGTGAAAGGACCTCTTGGGGTTGTTTCAGCTATAGAGTTGGCATTTTCAATGATGTTCCTTGCTCTTTTGATATGGACTTTCGCGAAATATATAAACAACGGCTTGAAGAAACGACTCCACTGCATGCCCCCTTTGTTCGACCCCTTGGAGAATATTCACCACCTATTTTGCGCTTGTCCGATGGCGAAGGAATTCTGGGAAACAGTGGGGACGCAGATAGGATTTCAGACCTCCTTTCAGACTATGACAGAGCTATGGGAGGCTGGAAGGACCATGAGGCGGCTGGCAAAGAGTAGAACTGAAGCTACCATAATGCAGTCGATCATACCAACGGGGACTTGGACGATTTGGCGTACGCGAAATAACGTCATATTTAGAGGAACGCGGGTCTACCAAGAGAATATAAATATGTTTCGAGGGTGTGTATGGGATTGGGCTCGGCACATCACAAGGCGAGGAGGTAGCCTTCAAAAATGGAAGGGTGACCACGGTCGTGGTGTCCCTACTGGGTTAGAAACCTCGTCTGACCCGAGGGATAGTCAGCGCGAAACACTCCTTTTCTGTTGATTTTTCCTTTTAAGTTTATAAGTCTATCCTCCCTCCTTTTGGAGTTTGTAATTCGAATTCAGAAATGAAATCGGATAGCAAATATCTACCTTTCTTTATAAAAAAAAAAAGAAACTTCACACAAAGACGTCCCATGAAATGTGAGTATATCTGTCTTAATTAAGATATTGTTTAACATATAATTAGACTGATTAGGGTCGGGGCCCCTATTTTAGGAGGACCCCAAATATCTAAATAAAGAAGTTTTCTAATCCCTATTTATTGAGATTTCTTACTTTTTGTTGAACTACTTTATACTAATTTTAAAACTCTTTTATTTATTATTTGATTTGTAAAAAGGAAAAATCAACCTACATGTTAGTTTCATATTTATTTTTATAACTTTTTTTGTATTTTCATTTTTATTTTATTGATTGTTTTAAATTTTAATTGAATTTTTGTTTTACTTTATTGGGATTATTTGGATAATTTTAAATTTATTTTAAAACATATCCATATCTTTTTTCATTTGTCATCACATGTTATTTTCTATTTTTATTCATTTTTTATTTTTATGTTATTCATTTTTTCGTTTATTTTAACTCTAATTATTTTTCCTCTGTACTTCATTGGAGTTTTTCTTTTTAAAAGTTTGCCCATTTTGTTTGTTATCATTTGTCTCTATTTTACAGTGATTTTGTTATATCTTTTATTTGATACAAAGAAAAAAAATTCATAGTAGATTATACTTTTTATATTTGTTTTTATCATTTAGTCTATGTTTTTTCAAAATTTACATTATTTTATTTATTTATTTTGTTGGGATTAGGTTTTGTTAGATTTAATTGTGTAAAAAAAATAAAAATTAAATTTAAAAAAAAATAGTTAATAGGGCCCATTTTCTGTGTCCACCTAGGGCTCCATCTCATTTAGCTAATCTCAGGGCTCTGAGAGTGACTAATCATGATGGGAAAACATAACTTAAGCTAACAAGATGATATGATATTGTTATGATTTTTTGTTTGTTAGATATGCTCATGTGGATGATGAAGCTGGAGGTAGTTGCTTTACGGTTCGCATTCATAGGGAACATATGCCGTGCCTTCCTCTTCTTTCCGGTGACACGGGGATCGTCGCGCTCCTTCCACTGGTCGGACTCACCTTTGAAGGGAGCATCAAATACCATATATGGCTCGGACACATCGCTCTCTCATTCTTTGCTGCTCACGGCATATGTCATATCATCTTATGGGCGGTTACTAACCGTATGGTGGAGGTAGCAAGGTCTCCCTTGGAATTTTGTTATCTGTCACAAAAGTATATGGAATTAGGAAAGATCAGTTTGGAAAGATTTTGGAGTTTTTTTTTTTTTTTTTGGAGATATCACACTAATATACACTCGTAATAAAACTTAATTCCGGGTGATTCAATTCTGAAGAAAGTGGAATATAATAGAACTATGTTTTTTAAAAGTATTATTAAATGAAAAGTTGATTTAACGAGACATAAAAATATAAGATGTTTGGGAAAAGAGTTTGTGCAGCTTTTGAATGTTCAATTTTCATAGGGATGATTTTTAATCTGAGTTCATTTGAAGATGTCCGAGTGTTCTCAACTTTTGAAGAAAACATGCCCAATGGGCTATCAACCAAAAAAACAAACAAACTTTTGAAGAAAACATAATATATTAGAAATATTGTCTCATTTTGTCAGTGATGTAAAGTGTGTGCCAAAGGCCCAAAATGACATAAAATAGTAAATCTGGGGTCACTGTAAAATTATGTAGCATCCGTTAGGATATTTAACAAATTTACTAAAAATTATTTTAAAATGTCACGTTTTGTCCCTTGTTAACAAATAGAGGCATGCATACATAGTAAAATCAATTGATACACGAGGAGTGTGAGTTACTTGGGAGGAGAGACATGGGGACCTAAATTTCATGATTACTAATTAATATGACAATTGGGGGGGGGGGGGGGGGGGGGGGGGGGGGGGGGGGGGTGGGGGGAGTGGATTGGGGGGGAGGGGGGCGGGGAGTGGCTTCTGGTTTTCCTCCACGCGGCCGGATCTCGGAGGTGATTCAGGCTTCTGATGTGGATCCGAAGAGGAATGGATGAAGCTCCCCTTCAAGGTCGATAGGGTCCCGTCGACGAGTCTTCTGGCTCCACCTCCTACTTCAATCACCTGCAACTTACAAAGTGTAGTGCCGACTAACGCCCCTTCGACGCTCAAGTGAGTATTCAAATCTGTTTAAGCTTAAGAGGTTACTATTGGAGGAGTAAGTATGTGTGTATGTGTTTTCACATACCTCCTGGAGACGATGATGTCTCCTCTTTTATACTTGAAGAGAGTGTGCCGACCTCACTCCGTGGAGTGAGGTTATCAAAGGTACGGACGGAATAATCGAGGTGGTATCGGGATCGGCCATCACGTATCATTTTGTAGCATAACCGTCCCCCAACAGCCACCTGTCACTGCGGTGTGAGAGGATATTCTCTGTAGTCGTTATCTATTTGATGTGGACGTAAGGTCAGACCTCCTCGGCCAAGCATGTTTCCTTGGTCGGGTTACGTCAGGCTAGCTGAGTTCTCCTCACCCGGCCTCCTTTGCTCAGGTCGGACGGATGGTGGATCCCTGCTGGTCTGGTCTGGTCTGGTCGAGCAATTACCAATGCCGACCAGCCTCTCATGGGCTTTGGACGGATGTCCCTACCCCTTGCTCTAGGCCCATTGGGCCGAACAGCCGCTACCTGGCCGAGGGCCTACTAACCGACTGCCTTGTGCGGTACAAATGGACTTGCATGGGCCAACCTATGTTGTAAGCTATACTCATCCTCTTTTGTTATTCCCGTATAACTTTATTTCTAATGCTTTGTGGAGATTTGGTCTTCCACAACAATAATGTTAAATTTTTTAATGTTGATTCTGTGATCCAACTTTTGACACAATTTTTAAGAAAAATACATAATAACAAAAAAAAATTTGATGATCTTACCCCATTTGGCAATCTCTAAAATAATATCAATTTAAATGCGATTAAACAACATGGTTTTTGGTCACAGAGATCAGCATTTATTAATTTCTTAATCCAAAATTATTTTGGAACAGCGATAATAGAGCATGACATTATATAATTTTTTTTAGACATTTTTATACTTCTAAAAAAATCAATTGTTCGTGTTATTAATCCAAAACTACATGAGGATTAATATTTTATCTGAAATCCGCAAACCCAACCCGTTCGAGTTCGATTCATACTCGGAGTACCGAAACCTACCTGTTTATACAAAGGGCTAGGTCTGGGCCTCACTTTTTAAGGCTCGGGCCCGTTTGGGTGACCCATAGGTCCACCCATGGGTCTTGGAAGGGGGCCCATTTGAGTAGAGGGAGGGACATCCCCCCCCCCCCCCCCATCTATTCAGGCCCGAGTCCATGGATGGGCTGCAGGCCTGGGCCTAGGGTCAGACTTGAGCCTGCCTTTCACGGGCCAACCTGACCCATTACAGATACTTAACTCCATGTGAAAAAATAAAATTGAAAGAAAAAAGAAAATAGACATTCATAAAGATATTTTTCGTCCATGTAACCTAAAAGGATACCTCTAGTGATGTCTTGAAAAAATTTGGTACCCCTAGTGGCCTATTGATACAGCCCTCATCACAAATACATAACAAAAAACAAATCTTATCTTCAGTCATCACAAATACATAACAAAAAACAAATCTTATCTTCAGTCATCACAAATACATAACAAAAAACAAATCTTATCTTCAGTCAGTACAAAGTACAAACTAATATGAAGCAAACTATAAATCCTGAATCCAGACTTCTTGAGAACATATTCTCATCACTAATGTTGATTATGCCTAATCCATTCACTTTGATAATGTAATTCAATTTGAAGAAATGTTCCTGTTCCCCATTTTCAATAGACTATAAAATGGTCACGCACCGGTATATCAAACGTCGCTGGAGAACTTTTTTTTTAAGGAAAGGTAGATGTTTGCTACCTGATTTCATTTACTGAATTCGAATTACAAACGTCGCCGGAGAGCTTGCACTGGTGATGTGGGTGACGACCATCCCCGCGTAAGGTGCAAGGCGTTCAAGATCTTCTTCTACTCCCACCAGCTCTACTTCCTCTTCCTTTTCTTCTACTTGCTTCATGTGGGGATCAACTTCATCTGCTTGATCCTCCCCGGCGTCTACCTCTTCCTCATGTGTTATCATGTTTTCTTTTCAGGTTTTAGTTATTCTCCTATGAGCACAATCTTTGTGAATATGCCTAGTGTTTCCAGGCTCCAGTGGCACCCATACACTGTGACATCCATAGTAATTTAGAGCCTGAGACGCTCAGCATTGTGATTAAGAAGGAAGGAAGCTGGACACAGAAACTTTACAAGACTCTATTGTCGCCCTCTCTCGATCGTCTTGATGTCTCTGTTGAGGGTCCATATGGCCCTACTTCAACTTCATTCCAAGGTATGCGTTCCTGATAACCTAAAATTTGATCAATTTAGTCACTCAAATCGATTTATGATCCTCTTTTAAGAATGGTTGATTCGGTCTGTCATATATATTAGATTATAATAATTATATTCATAGCCTATACCAAATCATTTAGATGTGGATGTTTATATTTGAATTCAATTTTTTCAGGTTTAAAGAGTATCATGATATTTTTTGAATAATTGACATATTAACTCTTGATACATGTTTGGGTGTTTATAAGATCTGTTAGAGAGATGAGGGAATTCAGACCAAGACTTTAATTAGACCTGTTAATTTTGTCTCATTTAGAGATCATACAATGATAATATGTACAACTATTTAAATTTTTAAGATTATGAATAATCATGTAAGATATTGAATTTTGATAAAATATAATAGACTTTTTGGAGTTTATACATTGATATTTTATCTACGCACATTTAGGACATTTGAATATTGAATAATTTCTTATTTTTCGCACATTTTGACCGTTTCAACCACCAACTAATTTCACTAACCATGTTTCATGATAATTGTAAACCCACACGACATATATATATGTGTGTTATGTCATTACATAATTGTGTATTATACGTGTGACTCCTATATATTTGTATATAAAAAGGGTTTAAACCCTAAGTGCAATACAAGATTCCATTATTCCATTATCTGATTCTAACATGGTATCAGTGCCACCACCTCAAAAACCTTAATTTTTTTTTTTTGGAATCCTAAATCGCCGTCGTCATGCCTTTCCCTACCCTTCCAGGTGCCCGGCCACGCCCTGCCACGCCTAGCCGAGCGCCCTGCCCTGCCCTGCCAAGTGCCCTGTCGCGCCCTGCCATGTTAGGCCGAGCGCCCTGCCCTGTCGCGCCCTGCCTGCCCGAGTGCCTACTCGACCGCACGCCTTGCCCGAGCATCCTGCCCGAGCGTGCGCCCGGCCGAGCGCCTTGCCCTTCCCTGCCCTACCCGACCCTACCTGGATTTCCTAGGATCTATCACGTCTGAGAAAATCTGCCCGGGCATCGCTCTGCTGATCCTACCCGGATTTTCCAGGATCTGCTGGGACAGCTCATGCCAGCCTGTCCGGATCATCTCGCGCACTCGACCCAGCAACTGTCCCGAATACAACCCGCCCTGTTCAGGATCCATCTGCGCCCGACCCAACACCCGTCCCGGACACGATCCAGCACCCATTCCGAACTCAACCCAGCACCGACCGGATCCCCGGAGCCAGGTCAGTATTCAACCCGGACCCGACCCGGGTCAACCCTCAGGTCACCTCGGCCGCCTTCCGGCTCCTCCGGCATCCCTCTGCCGCCACCGGTTGCTCTTCGCATCCGCCTGAAAGCTCTCCGCATCCGCGTTCCGACCTGGCACTCAACTCAAATCCGCGACCCGACCCGACACTAGATGCCGACCACCTCAGACCGCCCTTGGCACCTCCGACCGCCGTCCGCCGCCTCCGGCCTCCCTCCAGTACCTCCTCGTGACTTCAAATCACTAAATCGGTTATAACTTTCTCTCCGAAAGTTCGATTAAGGTGTTCCAGGAGTCCATTTTGCTCGATTTTTCGTGCTCTACGTCCTCGTTACATTCTGATCTTCCAAAAAAAATATTCTATGCTGTCTCGTCAGTCTACTGCGTCGTTTATCTATGAGTATATTCTGGGGGTCGCTCATACTACCAAATGCCATAGCCCAAAAAGCCAAAGACTTGCTAAGAAGCATCATAGACTGAAAGGTCGAGGACATTATCTTCCTCCTGTTGCAGCTGCAACTGATACTTCGATTGATTCCATTCAGCCACATTTGGATCAGCTTGACTGTATCAGTCAATGACTAGACCATCTGATTCTACAGCAGTCTCTCTCTGGTCCTTATACTCCCTTTGCCTTGTCTTCTAATATGGGCACTCCTGCTTATTGGATTTTTTTATTCAGGTGCCTCACATCACATGACACCTGATAATTCTGTCCTCACTGCATGCTCACCTGCAACCCTCACACCTACAATCAATTCATACTGCTAATGGCTCTCCTTTAGTCATCATGCAGTGTGGATCGATCACCACTACATCTCATCCTATTGGCCCCCTTTCATTACTATTTGTTTTGCATACTCCTGACTTTTGCATGAATCTTGTGTCTATTAGTCGATTGTGTGATTTTGGATTCACTGTTACCGTCACCTCTTCTAGGTGTTTTGTGCAGGATCCACGTTCAGGGCAGAGGATTGGTGTTGGTCGTAAGATTAGTGGACTATATTATGTGGTGTATCTTCATCTTCCTATACCTGATCCCTCAGTTTTCTATGGCACTGTCACCTCTGATTCTAACTTGTGGCATAAAAGGTTAGGTCATGTTTCTGAGTCTCGACTTAAAGATCTTATTCAGTTTGGTGATTTAGGTCGTGTTTCATTTTCTCCTCTTTCTGTATGTGAGGGCTGTAAACTAGCTAAACCCATTGCTACTCCATTCCGTTTAGTAATCATCAGTCATCTAGTCCTTTTGAGCTAGTTCATTCTGATATCTAGGGTCCTTCTCATATCATGTCAAAGAGTGATTTTTGTATTATATCAGTTTTATTGATAATTATTCTCATTTTACCTGTATTTATTTATTGCATCATCAATCTAAGGTCCCAAAGATATATGAGGTCTTTACCACTATGATTCACACCCAGTTTCAGATTCGCATCAAGACCTTTAGATCTGATTGTACTCGAGAATATATCTCTTCCACGATGCATTCTCTTCTTCACTTTCATGGCACTCTCTTCCAGCAATTCTGCCCATATACTCATGAGCAGAATAGTGTTGCTGAAAGAAAACATCGCCATATTCTTGTGACCACTTGCTTCCCTCTTACTTTCTTCTTCAGTCCCTAGCACATTCTGGACTGAGGCTACTCTTCTATATGTCCATCTTATTAATATCACTCCGTCGTATGTCCTCTCTGGTATGACTCCTCTTGAACGTCTTTACTCCTCCAAACCTGATTATAGCTGACTTCACACTTTTGGATGCACCTGTTTCATGTTTCTCCTCCTCATCAACGCACCAAGTTAGCCGCTCAATCTGTTAAGTGCGTATTCTTGGGTATTAGTTTCGAACACAAGGGATGTCGCTGTTATGATCCTGTTGGAGATCATTTTTTACTTGCTCATCATGTGTCATTTGTCAAGGATGTTCCCTACTTTTCTTTTACACCCACAGCCTCCTCTCCTCCTATGCCTTCTCCTGTTCAGGCCTCTCCTCCTTTGCCTTCTCCTTTTAGGCCTCTCCTCCTACGCCTTCCCTGTTCAGACCTCCCATAGTGAGTCTCTACCTCTTCTCAGGCCGTCATGTGTCATTTGTCAAGGATGTTCCCTACTTTTCTTCTACACCCACTACCTCCTCTCCTCCTGTGCCTTCTCCTGTTCAGGCCTCTCCTCCTTTGCCTTATCCTGTTCAGGCCTCTCCTCCTACGCCTTCCCCTGTTCAGACCTCCCATATTGAGTCTCTACCTCTTCTCAGGCCGTCTGTTGTGCTTGTGCCCACTCCTAATTTACTCTCTCTGAGTCTCCTCTTAGCACTCCTACAGCCAACTCCCATGGTCCTCCTAGTTCTCCTCCTATTGTGTCTCCTCTTGCTCCTCCCGCAGATGACTCCAATAGTACTCCGCCTTCCACGACTGACGCACCTCCCTCTGATGTGGATCCTCGTCTGTCGACTCGCTACCCTCAGGTGAGCGTCATCTACCTGCCCACTTTAGTTTTGACTCTGGACCACCTGACGATTTGGCTTTGCATCCGTGAGTACCTATTCTCCACAGTTCAAGGCTTATCTCACCTCTATCCATGTCCATCGTGAGCCCCGATCCTATAGAGAGGCAGTTGAGTATCCTGAGTGGCAGCAAATCATGACTGAGGAGTTTCAGGCTTTTGAACAGACACAGACCTGGGATGTTGTTCCCCTTCTGGATGGCATTACACCTATCAGTTGTAAGTAGATCTCCAAGATCAAGCATCGCTCTGATGGATCCATTGAATGACATAAGGCTTGTCTTGTTGCTAGAGGTTTCACACAGGAGTATGGCATTGACTATGAGGAGACCTTCGCTCCCGTTGCTCAGATGACTACTGTCCGCACCCTTCTTGCAGTTGCTGTTGTTCGTCGCTGGCCTCTCTTTCAGATGGATATGAAGAATATATTTCTTCATGGTGATTTCTCTGAGATTGTTTATATACAGCCACCTCCATGTCTCAGCACTCCTCCTCAGCATGTCTGTCGTCTTCGGCGGGCTATATATGGTCTCAAACAGGCTCCTCGTGTCTGATTTAAGCATTTTCGCAGCGTTATTCTGGCAGCTGATTTTGTTGAGAGCTTTCAGGACCACTCTATGTTTGTGCGATCCTCATCGCAGGGCCGGGTTATCCTTCTTCTGTATGTTAGAATCACTGGCGATAACTCCACCAGTATTACTCTAGTCAAGAATCACCTCAGTCGACAGTTTGATTGAAAGATCTCAACATTCTTCACTACTTCCTTGGTCTTGAGATTGCACAGAGTGATCGTACGATTCTGCTCTCTCAACAGAAGTATACGGCTGACATTCTCGAGCGCGCTGCCCTCTCAGATACTCGCAATGTAAATACTCCTCTCGAGCTTCATGTGAAGCTTCGTCCTATAGATGGTGAGCTCCTTCCAAACCCAACTCGCTACAGACAGATTGTTGGTCAGCTTTTATATCTTTGCATCACTAGACCTGACATAGCTCATGCCGTCAGTATTGTTAGTCAGTTTGTTTTGGCTCCTCAATAAGTGCATTATGGTGCCCTTATGTGTATTCTCAGATATATGCGTGGTACTATCACCAAATAGATCTATCTGTCATCCTCTTCGCTTCTTGTTCTCAGAGCTTACATTGATGCTGATTGGGCTGAAGATCCGACCACGAGATGCTCTACCACTGGGTTCTGCATATTTCTTGGAGATTCCATCATCTCTTGGCGCAACAAGAAATAGGAAGTTGTTTCCCTATCCAGCACTAAGGCTGAGTATCGAGCCATGGCTATTACTATCAAGGAGATTGTTCATCTTAGACGTCTCTTGGTGGACTTGGGATTCACTATGACTAGTCATACTCCTCTTTATTATGATAACCGGTCTGCTATTTAGATAGCCAGTAATCCGGTCTTTCACGAGAAGACCAAACATATTGAGATCGACTGTCACTCCGTTCGTCAGCACTACCTTGCAAAGACAGTATCGCTTCCGCATATTTCCTCTGCAAAGCAGCTTTTTTATTTCTTTACGAAGTCACATCCAATTCTTCGATTCCAGTCCCACATTCACAAACTCACTTTGTATGATTCCCTGTGAGTTTGAGAGGGGCTGTTAGATTATATGTGTTATGTCATTTACATACGTTGTATATTACACATGTGACTCCTATGTACTTGTATATATAAAGGGTTTAAACCCTAAGTGCAATACAAGGATTTCATTATTCCATTATTAGATTCTAACAATATGAAAAAATTAAACTTCTAATTCCACCACACTATTTCTCTTCTTTTTTTTTTCATTCTCCTCTCCCTCCCCTTCTCCCTCCTCCACCATCGCCACACACCACACCTTCAGCAGCACCACCACCACCTCTCCCAAACCATGATCCCCTCCACTTCTCCCTCCTTTGTTGTCGTTGTTGCGCATCCCCCCCCCCCCCCCCACACACACACACACACTCCCCCTCCTCCCATCACCACACAAGAATGCTAATATAAATATTTTTCGAATAATTGATAGATAGAGTTAATTATGCTTTTAATTGTTGTTCTATATCAACTAGAGTCACTAAATTGATCATAGGTAGTCGTCATCAAACAAAGCATAACCTTAAATGCAAATTTGTGTCACAGGTACAAGACATTGGTGATGATTAGCGGGGGCAGCGGCATCACCCCATTCATCTCCATCATCCGCGAATTCATCTTCAGAAGCACCACTGCCGACAACCACACCGCACCAACGCCGAACATCCTCCTCATCTGCTCATTCAAGAACTCGCTAGACCTCACCATGCTCGATCTACTCCTCCCCGTCACGGGCGCACCCTCCGAAACATCGCAACTCCCGCTCAAATTAAGGCCTTCATCATGAGAGAGAACCAATCCCAAGTCAGGCCAACAGAAGCTCATCCGCACCGTCCGGTTCAAGCCGCTCCAATCCGACGCGCCAATCTCGCCCGTGCTCGGGCCGAACACCTGGCTCGGTTCAGCGTGATCATATCGTCGTCCTTTGTGGCCTTCCTATTGTCCTAGGCATCACGTACCGCTACTATATATACCCAATCGACCACAACACGACCTATGTCTACTCAAGCTCATCGAGGGCTCTGTTGAACTTGCTATTCATATGTGCATGCATAGCTGGGACCAGTGGAGCCGCGATTCAGTGGAACAAGAGAAAGGATGCTAGAGAGGCTAACCTGATCCAAAACAAGGACTTGTCGATGAGTTCGATGCTGTCGGGGTCATTGTTCTATGACGCGGACCGGGAGCTCGAGAGCCTCCCTTATTTTTCACATTTTCCCTCATTTCAAAAATGGTCCTAGTCTAGTTTTAATTATAAACTTGTCTTTAATCTTGATTCCGAATCAAAAGTGAAGAAGCGATTTTCATTCAAGTTTTTAAGTTAATCCTGATCACGTCTTCGCTGCACTTCTAACATTTTTTTTTCAAATCATTTCTTCAAAAGAAGACATGATATGAAATCACATCTTCAAAATATTAGTGACCCTAATCTTTTCTTATAAAAAGAATTTACCTACTTTTCCAAGTAAAACTTTTGATAGATTTTATACAAGCTGAGATCTTAAAAATGGGTGGTTAGGTCTGATGAGTCTCTAATGAAATCTATAAAAAATATTAGTGGCATTCTCAAATGATAAACATGTGATATCAGGATAGTTTCAATCGCTTTTTGTCATAAGCATCATCACATTGATTTAGTCCAACCAAATTTTAATATGACATCAGATCATTTTCAATGTGGATACATACAGTTACATGATTTCTAAGTATATCTTAAGTATATCTGTGGGGATTTTGGGTGTTTGAGAGATGCTATTAGAGATGAAGGAAGAGAGCGTTGGAGTCATGGTTAGCGGCCCAGAGAAGATGCGGCATGAAGTCGCGGCCATCTGTTCATCTGGTCTGGCAAACATTCTGCACTATGAGTCCATCAGCTTCAGCTGGTGATCTGAAAAAAAAATTAGTGTTCGTGTTGTGAGCATTCAATATGTAAGTCTGCATATGCCGAATCACCTCCTCTTCGGAGTGAGACAATATATGTCATGAGACTAGACATCTAGATGTATCATCAAAATGTAACATAACAAATCTTGAAGAACAGAGGAGTACTCTGTGTAGGGAATGTTTGAATAGGTCTCCATGTCTCTATTGTACACATCAATGAATAAATGAAGTGTGGAGGTTGACATTTTTTTTGAAATTGTGGGCAATTCTAAGTCTCAATTTAAAAATTTGAAGACCATCTCATTCCTACTTGGCCAATTGCTCCCAAGGGTGTTGAGGTTACCCTTGTGAAGCATTAATGTGAGAGTAAGTTTTCTTCCATAATCTATTATCCTATAAACATATATCCAGTACATGAAAATATATAAAAATTCCACTCATTTAGCCATGTTTGGGTAGAACAATAGATGTGGAATGGGATAGAATGGGGAGAATAAACCCAAATTGTTATATTATGAAGTCTAATCATGTGAGCAAAGTATTGTTAGCACTCATCGGAGTTGGATGGGAGTCAAGCTCTTGAAGATAGTTGATTGATCTTTGGTGTGCTCTGTGGACGTATGTAAGGCTTGCCGAACCACGTTAAATCTTTGTGTCTTCTTTGTGATTTGGTTTATTATTCTCTAGATTGATTGGTTCCCAAGATCCTCAAATCGTAACAAAAACAATCTATTTATTTGTAAAGAATATATGTCAGAATAAGTGAAAATAAGCTGATATTAGTATTAAGGTCCACCAAAATTTATGTCACTCCACCCAATCTATCATACTTTTATAAAAGGACCACATGTCAAATTATCTTTCATAAATTCTTATAAATCAAGGGGTCTACATGCCACATCTTTTTGCACTTCTTATAAATGATATTTCTAACTAATTCACATTTCCACAACTTATCCATCATCAACAAACAATTAAAAAATATTATTATTATATTTTTCAATGACAATTAAAAAATATAATCAAACAAAAAAAATTATTTAACTGGTCTATACAGAATAATTGTCTATCCTGAAATATCTTATGTGGTCTAAAATTTATCACTTAGCAACCCCTACTAGGGATGACAATGGGTCGGGTTGGAGTCGGGTTTACCATAATCCAAACTCAACCCATCTCCCTAATGTTAGACTCCATACCCGCCTTACCCCACCTCGGGTTTTACAATTTAAAATTCATATCCACTCCATTATATTTCAGGTTTTCTATCTTAAAATCCATATCCGTCCCACCCCACCCTGTTTAAACTGAATTGAATTCATCGATCACTATATTTAATATAATAAAAAAATTATATAACAAAATAAATTATTTTTGACATAAATGTGGATTATTTTCATTAAAAAAGTTCAATTTGAATACTAAAATATCAAAATAGATATATCATAAATAGTTTATGACAATCATTAAATATAATTTGAAAGTAATTAAAATATTTTTGAATACATAATATAAATATGTCAAAATTACATATAAGATCAAATAAATAATTTTTTTGATTAATATGTTAGGGAAAGATAAAATACTATAAAATATCAAACATTTTTTATTATTATGGTGACAAACGATTAAATCATCAAATATTATTATGTGAATGAATGGATGTAGAGAAAAAAAGGAATGATGATAGTTGAGTTTTGTTTTTTAATATATTAGGAATTAATTTTCATTTATAGTTTATAAATCCTAATGATCGAATATAGGTTGGGTTCGTCGGTTAGGTCGGGTTTTAAATATAAAACTCAAACTCAACCCATGTATTAGATGGGTTGGGGCGGGTTGGAGAGGGTTTGAAAAACATAAAATCCAAACCCACCCTAATAAAGACGGTTTAGGATACCAATAAAATCCATCCCATTGTCATCGGAAGGCTATGTGCTCTTATCTGGCCTGTGACACCTAATGCCTCCAAATGCGCACACCACCATTTGGAATCTAATAAGCGCATTTTAATGAAAGTTGAGAAAATAATGCATTTGTGGGCCAATCTTTTTAACTTTTTAATTGGAAATAGACCCTATAATAAAGGGACGACTTGAGGTCAACAAATCATGTTATATAGTCACTTTGTGATTCATTGGGCTCCATTTGCAAGGTCTTTCGGCTCCACTATAATCATGTTATAGTGGGTGAGCTTGTAGACATATATGTGTTTCCATAGAAGTGCAGAAGGGTTGCTCGAAAGACCTTGCAAAACCCACAATTCAAACTTGTGTGAAGCCGAACTTCAATTTACCCCCCAAAAGAAGGCCAATTCGATGAACACTTGTTATACATAATCACATTTCTTTTGTGCCATCCCCCCCCCCCCCCACCGATCATGTTACATCCAAAAAATTTGGGGACAGAATAGTTAACCTTAAACGGGATAGGATAGGTTGGTTATAAATTTTATATAGGCCCCTTATTCCAAGAGAATAATTGGGTTGAAATAATACAATTCTAAGATTGTATAGACTCACGGGCTAGAATCCTCTTCTACCCGTGAGTCATCCTCGTGGTGGGCCTCCCCCCGACGCCCCCCTCCCCCCTCTCCTCCCGTTCAGAATTTGTAATTCGATATTCAGTAATGAAATCGGGTAGCAAATTACTACCTTTTCTCAAAAAAAAAAAGATTGTATTGACTCGTATGTAATTTTGTCCATATTTTAAAGGAATACAATATTGTTTTTTATAGACCTAAAAAAAAACAATTTCAAGGATGTGAGATTTTAAAGTGAACTTTGTTATGTATCTATATATCTTAGTTTTTTTATATTGAGGGATGTAGTGAGACAACCTTATAATTTTGTGTGGGGCATTCTTGATTTACTTGCACAATTATTCACCATCACCTATCTCCTATACTTTCCACTACCAACCACCCCATTAAATTCATCACTTCCGAAGTTTGGACTTGTCATATCACCCACCATTTCTCATTGAAAACCATAAACCTCCTAATACAAATGCCTTGGTAAACCACCTTGACTTCCATTTACCCACACTTTGGTACTCTACACTCGGTGTTATGACTCTAACTACCCACAACCCATTTCCCATACAACTTTGCCAATAAAAAAAAAACTCAACTCAATCTAACTCACTCCACAAAATTCTAACTCTACCTAAAACATACACTTGTGCAAGCTTGCCTCTAATAGCCCAATTTTGAATATAAGCTTGTGTCTTATATTGAATGTCAAGTTGTTAATTTTCCCTCATCTTGGAGTTGTTCATTCTTCTTCTACTTTCGGTTGTGAGTCTTGGGCTAGTATAACTTTTGGTTGCACTATTTGAGAACCTCGTGTCTCTCCACATGGTATCAAAGCTACAAGGGTTGTAGTTTGGTGCTTTTCAAGATTCCCTTGGTGAAGAAGTTTGTTCGGAGCTTCGAAGATGGATTCGGGAGGTTGTATTGGCAGACTTGGCTTTGTGGTGCTTTCACAAATCAACTACAAGAGGTGGAAGCCGTGTATGGAGTCCTACCTTCTTGGTGAGGACTTGTGGGAGGTTGTTGGTGGGCATGAGAAGGAGGCTCCAAGGGATTCACCGGAGAATGCCAACACATTGAAGAAGTGGAAGACTTCTAATGCAAAGGCGGAATTCATATTGAAGAGATCGGTTTATGAAGAATTGTTCGAGCACATCATAGATTGCACAACGGCGTGCGATATATGGGATACCCTCCATGGGTTGTTCAACAAGAAGAACATTGCTCGGTTACAATTATTGGAGAACAAGTTGGCGAACTCTTCTCAAGGCGATCTCTCTATCTCTCAATTCTTCTTAAAGAACAAGAATCTTTGTTTGGAAATCTCTACTCTTGAGGCGATCTCCCCCTTAAAGTGAACTTTTGAGTGCAAGCCCAAGTTTGGCTCGTAAAAACTCAAACGGCCCTTTGGAGAGAGATTTGGTGAAGATGTCCGCAAGTTTATCTTTGCTTCGCACCTCCTCCGCGTTGACCAATTCATCAAGCACCTTCTCACGAATGAAATGATGCTCGATTTTAATATGCTTTATTCTTGCGTGACAAATTGGATTGGTAGCAAGCTTGATAACACTTTGGTTGTCACCAAGAATAGTGGTTGTCTTGTGAATGGTAGAATGAACATCCTCGATGAGCTGCCGAAGCCACACACACTCTTGACAAGCAAGAGTAGCAGCTTCGTACTCCACGTCTGTAGTAGAAAGAGACGCAGAATCTTGTTTCTTACTACATCAAAAGACCCTGAGATCCACATAGAAAACATAACCGGATGTAGACCTCAAATCATCCAAATCACCACCCAAGTCGGCATCAGTGAATCCACATAAGAAAAACTCTACTTTCTTCTTGTAAAGAAGACCAAAATCAAGTGTAGAGAATTCACATACTTCAAAATACATTATTCCGCCTCCAAATGTGGTTTCCACGGTTCATGAATGTAGCGGCTCATGAGTCCAACGGAGAATGCAATGTTAGTCTTGTAATAGTCAAATAGATGAGAATACCCACAAGAACACGATATGGGCGAGCATCCGGAAGAAGCTTTCCGTCATCATGACCAATCTTTATGTTTGTGTCGAGAGGAGTGGAACACCGTTTCCTATGGTTCAATACAAACCTCTCAACAATCTCTTCGCATAGCCCTTTTGAGAAAGGAAGAGCCCAAGGTCAACCTTCTCCACTTCCGAGGTCGAATCGAATGGAAAGCTCGGACCGAAGCTTTATAACCTCCCTTTCATCATTGCCTGTGACAATCATGCCATCTTCATATAAGAGAACAATCATGTGGAGACTACCTTGCTTCTTCACAAATAGACTAGAATCGGAGTTAAAAGCACAATATCCACAAAATTATAAATATTAGACAATTTTACCATACCATGCCCTCAGTGCTTGCTTTAGCCCATAGAGAGCTTTCTTGAGTTTGCAAACAAACTCCAAGTGAGTGGTGGAAACATATCCGGGGACTGGTCCATATAAACCTCCTTGTCAATTTCACCATTCAAGAAGGCGTTCTTGACGTCAAGTTGCCATAATCTCCACCCAAGCAAAGCCGCCAAAGAAATCATCACCTGAACGGAAGTCATCTTTGTCATCAGACTAAAGGTTTCCTCATAGTCCTCTCCATATTTTTGAGAGAAACCACTAACCACAAATCGAGCTTTGAAATGCTCAACATTTCCATCTGCCTTTCGCTTCATCTTGTACACTCACTTGCAAGTGACCGGCTTCACATCATTGGATTTTGGAACAAGAACTCAAGTCTCATTCTTGATGAGCGCACACATCTCCTCATCCATGGCGTCCTTCCAATTCTTCACACCTTTAACTTCACGGAAAGAGGAAGGTTCAAGTTCATCAATAGGACCAGAAAGTAAACAAGGAATGGTGCTCACCAAATTTCTATCGCAATACCGCATGGGTTTCACAATTTTCTTCTCTGATCATCGAAGAATAGGCCCACTTGGAGCCTCCAATACATGCTCTTCTTGCTGTCCATCCGGATCAAAAGAAGAAAGTTGGCTCCCCCTCTCACTTTGCTTCCCCATCGACGAAGAAGAAGAACCCTCCGATGTAGTGGGAAGAGACCGGCAAGCTAACAGAGGCCTTCGGCTTGTTGTTGATGTCCACCAACAATATCAATATCATTTTATTTTCACATATCTGATATGTCAATATCCAACTATTATTTGAAAACAAACAAATTTTTTGAGATTATTCATACTTATTGTACTTTTTTTTTCTCTATCCAATCAAGGACTTAAGAACCATCTATACTATTCAAAGATGCATTATATATGTGGGAAGCATGGTCATCGAGGAAAATATTCAACAAACCTATAAATCACATGACATAAAAATGATAAAAAAAAAATAAAGATAATTATAATTTTGTTATATGTATGCAAATCATTAATATGAGAAATACACGCAAAAAATTTATGTTAAATGTGAAGGCGACAACAAGAGTTAATGAAAAACGTTATGAGTCATCTAAAATACCAAATTGTGAAGGGCTATAGATTTACACAGTTTAACAAATAGAAAATATCTAATCCGCCGAAACTTTTTCTGAACTCTCAAAAAAATTTGGAATACTTTTGTGCCTTAATAAGAGCACCTGCGCGATCTAATAACAGGACACAAAAACTACGTTGATCTAGAAGAGTATGTGATGAAGCGTACGAATACGCTCTTCTACTAATTCGATCGAAGATGCGAATTCGCAGGCTCCAACCGCGCTGTTGATTCTTCGAGTTAATAATGCCAAGGGCATTGAGCTTCAATGACCTGTTGATTTCTAACAAAATACCAAAATAATTGAAAATTCTATGTAAATGGTAGTCCTCCTAACAAAATACAATAGAGAAAATAAATAAACTCAAAATAATCAATAATCTGAATAATCAATTGGTTTACATGACTATTTATAGAAGAGAATCCTTAATTGATTAGGATCTCAAGTGATTATTCCAATCTAAACTAACCATGATCCTAACAGATTATATAAATCTGCAAAGATAACTAATAAATCTTCATTTAATTCAAACTAATATTTGAAATTCAAATATAAATATAGTAAATCCTAACAAATGTATAAAATCCTAACAAACTCAAAACTACATAAAAATAGTAAAAATAACTTTTAACCGTCGATTTGACCTCCAAGACGATCTCAGAACGCTCTAAAAAATGGCATAATAACACAGCAAATATTCTTATAGGACTCGTCGATACGAATGTGTGGACATATTATAATAGCGATTCTGATCTACGGTTCAAAAGTTATGGCCATTTGAAGTCACGGTGTTCCAAAATGATTAAGATGTCTTCTCTTCTTCAATACCATCTGATCTCAGCCATCCATATAATGCGTGGCTATAATGTTTGCATCAGTATGTGAGGACACAAAAACTAATAACAAAGCTAGACTTCTACATATTCTTTCAAGGTGGTTCTGTTGGAAGCTTTCCCTTGATGAATTGGCATAAGAAATGGTTGTTTAAATGTAATACCTAAGTCTTACACAGATGAACTGCCTGCCTACTCTATTCCTCAACGGAATCTTCATCATATAAGATAAGAAGATGAATTGCACCACAAAATTTGTCAATAGAGAAACTAGTGGCGTGTAAACTAGTGGTGTGTGGAACTGTATATGGGCTGTATTGACTTCCACGTCAATGTGTGTTTCTGTCGGTGACACTGACTTGGTCATGGTGAGGTACTTTGGTTCTAAATTATAAAAAAGGGATTCTTAGTTTTAAGTCCCCGGAAACTATCGAATTTAGCGATCGATCTCTCACTTCTTCATATTTTGGTTTTAATTCCTGCATTTAAATGATAATTTAGGGATATGTCCCTCCCAGGGACTAAAAAATAAACTTAAAAATTTAGGAATAAGTCCCTCCCAGAGACGTATTCCTAAATTATCATTTAAATGCAGGGACTAAAATCAAAATATGAAGAAGTAAGGGATCGATCGCTAAATTTGATAATTTCCGGAGACTTAAAACTAAAAATCCCTATAAAAAAATATACACCCAATCCTAATAATATTGTCCTTAAAACCGTCATGTATTTTATTTGAGGTCATATAGCATTCATAGGTTATTTTCTTCTGCATCTTTGCATATGACCTATTAGAGCTCTAAATTAGGAAAAGTCATTATAAATTACTTTCATATAATCTAAAGAGATATACCTCATTAATTAAGGCATATACCTCATTTTAAAAAAAATTGCATTATCGAAAAATATGTTTAATCCATTATGAAATATTTACATTTTTTTAATAAAATTATTACCGTCATTAGATAAGATTGACTATTTAAAAAAGCTTAACATTTGTGAAATATGTGCAACGTTGAAAACAAGGTTGTATTTAACATTTTTCCATTTTATTCATTTATAATAACACTTATCTAATAAACATAATATAATTATAATCAAATAAACTCTAATCCCCCTCCATTGAAAATGCGTCAATTAACTCTATAGATGAAAAAAGATAGTCAAGATGGCCGAGTTGGTCTAAGGCGCCAGTTTTGAATTTGTAATTCTTGACCCACACTTAATTTTTTTTTTATCTTATTTTAAAATTTATAATTCGAATTCATCAATGAAATCGTATAGTAAATATCTATCTTTTCTTCAAAAACACAAGTACACAAGCCCATGACCCAAAAAAGCATAAAACCAGAAATGGCCTAAAATATCCCAATGCTAAAAAGTCCCACTAAAATCCACCTATCTTCAATTTTCCATCTTCAGTTGTCCTTCGTCATGTTGTGTTCTTATGTTTTCTGGACCCTACACGCCCAGATGGGTGTTGAAATATTCTCACTCTTTATTTATTTTATTTTTTAATGGATATTCACTCACTCAATTTTTTTTATGGATAAATATTTTTTTGAACAAATCTCTTCATCAAGTAGAAAACAAGATTCAAACCCAATATATGAGAATAAATAAGGCTACCTGTAAAATCGAATTTGTTTTTGATAGAATGGTAGAGGTATCCCCTCCTTAATGAGGGAATTTAGATTCGAGTTTTGTCGCATTCTGATTGAGACAGATTTGACCAAGAACAACACTTATATGTGTAACAACACTATAAGAATATATTCACTTAATTAGGGTCCTATTATAACAATTAAAATAAAAAAGCAAAAAAAAAAATTTATATAAAAAGCAAAATAAAATTAAATGAAATAAAATATTTGTAAATATTCAATTTTTGAAAGGAAAAAAAAACTAAACTATTATTTAAATTTAAACATACTTATACTCTTTAAGGATTTGGGGTCTCTTTTGGGTGGGACCTCAAGCTTGGTTGCCTATACAGTACCTATCGTCGGATTTGAAGGTGAGCTAGTGCAAGAATTTGCTCTCAAATATTCACACATAAGCATTGTATAATTCTACTTTACTCCTTTTACTTTGGAATGAATACGCTTCATTGACAAAGTCTTTGATATGATTATTGCTACACACAGTTTATTTTTATAACCCTGATTCTATTTTCTTATCTATTGTTACTATTTGTACTCATTTTAACAAGAATATATCTCTTTTAGAAAAATTTATATTTTTTCTAAAAAAATTCATATAATTCAATAATATTTATATTTCATCTTTTATAAAAATATATACTTTATTTAATCAATTTTTTTTAATGACTAGAAAAACCAATATGAACAAATCCCAACGAAAAAAAAAAATCTATCTTCTACTTGACTTGATTGACCCCATGTTAGTCTTCCACTTCAATTGCTTGCTTGCTTTTTTCATTCATCACTGCTACCACAACTCCCTTCCCCCCCCCCCCCCCCCCCCCCCCCCCCCCCGAAAAAAAAAAAAAACATGGTAAAGCCAAACCTTCAAACCCATCTAAGCAACCTCACAATTCTCCTCCTCATCACCACCGCCTCCTCCTCTGCCTACACACCTGACGACACCTACCTCCTCAACTGCGGCTCCGCCTCCTCAACAACCCCTTCAGAAGTCGGCGACACGCGCCCCTTCCTCCCTGATACCGATCACAGCTCCTTCTCCACCTCCTTCGCCAACGACGCATCCGTCCAAGACCCAAACCCCTCCCCGGGCACGTCCGACCTCTACCACACCGCCCGCATCTTCACCGCCGCTTCATCCTACACATTCAACATCAAATCCAACGGCACCCTCCTCGTGCGCCTCCACTTCTACGCATTCCCCACCCCAAATCACAACCTCTCCGCCGCCATATTCGACATTTGCGCCAACAACAACGAGTCCGCGCTCCTCCGCAACTTCACCACCCCGCGCGGCACGCTCATGGTGAAGGAGTTCGCCATCAACGTCGCTGCGCAAAATTTAAACATATCATTCACTCCCTCCGCTGACTCCTTCGCCTTCGTGAACGCGATCGAAGTCTTCACCGCCCCTACCGAATTGTTCCGCGAATTGGCCCAAAACAAGGCCATGGAGAATCTGTACAGGATCAACGTGGGTGGCCCCAAAATCACCCCCTCAAACGACACGGTGTGGAGGACATGGTCCCCCGACGACGCCTACCTCTTGTCGTCCCTCGCCGGCATCAAAATCAATATGACTAGGCCGATCGCGTACTTCCCCCGGTTCCCCGGTGGATCGACGCGCGAGATCGCGCCCGATAACGTGTACAACACCGCGCGGGAGATGAACCAGAAACCCGAAGAGACCGGCTTAAATTCCGTGTTCAACGTGACGTGGCTCTTCAACATCTCGCGCGATTCGACGTACCTTGTGCGCCTCCACTTCTGTGACATCGCGTCCGCGGAGGGCGCGGACACACTCGCCTTCAACGCCTACGTCAACGACAACGCCGCGGCCCTCGATTTGAGGCCCTACGTGTTCACCCACCACCGGTCCGCCGCGCCGTTCTACATTGACCACGTGACGGAACCATATTTGCGTGATCCGATGCCGTCCGCCCTCCGCGTGACCATCGGCAAGTCGAGCCTGAGCAACCCGTCGCACGTAAATGCCATCCTTAATGGGCTCGAGATATTCAGACTGATCGCCGGGCCTATGCCCATCAACAACAAGAACAGCGTCTCAATTGTTGTCGTGATCGTCCCCACCGTCATCGGAGGTGTTGTGCTTCTAGGCCTTTTGATCTCTGCAGTGTTAATCGTGTGCAGACGTCGCATGTCGTCGAAGAAGACGGACCCATCCCATAAATGGATGCCAAATAACTCGCACAACACGTCAAGCGGGCTGACGGAGGAGACCGTCGACTCTGTTTCTCCGAACGCGAACCTCAGCATCCAAATTTCCTTAGCCAACGTGAAGCACGCCACAAACGGGTTCGACAAGCACCTCGTCATCGGCTCGGGCGGGTTCGGCAAGGTCTACAAAGGCGTCCTCAGAGACGGCACGCGCGTGGCGGTGAAGCGGGCCGCGCGCGGTTCCGAGCAGGGGCCACCTCCTGTCGCGCATCCGACACCGACACCTGGTGTCGCTCGTCGGGTACTGCGAGGAGCGCGCGGAGATGGTCCTGGTGTACGAGTTCATGGAGAACGGGACTCTCAAGGACCACCTCCACGGGTCGGGGGGCGACGCCGCGCGCGCGCGGTGCATGTCGTGGAAGCAGAGGCTCGAGGTGTGCATCGGGTCCGCGAGGGGGCTGCACTACCTCCACACGGAGTCGTCGTCAAATGCGATCATACACCGCGACGTCAAGTCCTCGAACATACTCCTCACAGAGGACTACACGGCGAAGGTGTCGGACTTCGGGCTTTCAAGGGAGGGGCCGCTGCACGGGAAGGATCACGTGACAACCGCCGTGAAGGGGAGCTTTGGGTACTTCGATCCAGAGTACTTCAGGACCCAACGATTGACGACCAAGTCCGATGTGTACTCGTTCGGGGTGGTGCTCTTGGAGGTGCTCTGCGCGAGGCCGGTGATTGATCTGGCGCTCGAGAGGGAGCAGGTGAATTTGGTGGAGTGGGCGATGCGTTGGCAGAGGAAAGGCTCGCTGGAGAGGGTGATGGACCCAAGATTGGTGGGGAAGGTCGGCGCGAACTCGCTGAGAAAGTTCGGGGAGACCGTGGAGGGATGCCTCGCGGAGCGGGGCGAGGAAAGGCCGAGCATGGGAGACGTGTTGTGGAACTTGGAGTATGCACTGCAGATGCAGGAGATGGAGATGGAGATGCAAAGGAAGGAGGCGCATGAGGACAGCGGTGACTGGGATGGGGACCTGCCTTACGCGCCGGTTGTTGGGAGAAGAATGCCTTCAGTTTCCGAGGCGACCGATTCTCAGGTTTTTTAGCAGTTGATCACTAATGAGGGCTCATGAAGCACCAAATCTTTGATTGTAGTAATGGCAGTATTTGCGCGTGGGTGCGTTCGCGCTCGCGCGCGCGTCAACTGGTTCTGCTTGGGTTTATTGTGATATAAAAGAGAGTGTGTTTTGTGTTGATGAGTTCGAGCAATTGAGGAAATGTATACTTACTGGTATTGGATGAAAGTTTCCTTGTAATCAAATGTTCACCCAAATATATAGGATTATAGGATTGAAGAAACCTATTCTCTTGTTTTGTTGGACCGTGGGGTTTTGCGTGTGTATAGATATGTATACTTCCAATAAAATCTCATTTGATCACCATAGTTCCCGTGAATTATTATTTTCAAATATACATTTCAAAAAAGTTTGAATTGTGCATGAAGTCCCCTTACTACAAAACTTTAAAAAATATATTGTGTAAATATAAAATTTAAAAAATTAGAGTGTAAAAATATCTCCCAAAAAGGTATTTATGCACAATTTAAATTTTTTTAAACGATATTACTAAAAATAGAGTTTCAAGGGGAGTTTTGACAATATAAGAATTTTTTTGGGGTATATATGCAAAAATTTTAAAAAATAACTTGTTGATTGATGTCATGCACATAAAGGGGCGGGGCCAACTGAAGACAAGTCGGGGTGCCCCTACTTGCATTTTGAAAAAAGAAAAATAAAATAAACTACTGATTTGGGTGAATGAAAAAAAAATTGTGACAAAACGGTACTAACGGATTTAATTGGGGGTAATATAATAATCAGCGTTATAAAAAGTAAAATAAAGGGATTCCATGCTCTAAATGTGCTGCTGACTTCATTCACAAGAGGAGAGCAGAAGCCGAGGTCCCCACAAAACCCATTTTAAATGAGAGACCCCATTTTAGGTTCTTATTTTTTTAACTCCCTTTTTTCTTGACTTTCTTTGTTTGTTTTTGTTATTATTATATGAGGAATGAGGATTTCTTGGTGAGTAGCAAAGTAGGCTATTTTTATTTGTGTTAATATTTTTGACAGCATTGATACTGAAAATATCATCCAGTGTTTCCATAATATGAAAAGTTGTTGAAGGGTATTGTTATATAAACATTTCTTTGAAATACTTAATGACATTTTGTATATCTTTTTAGACAATATATATCTATACAAATTTGATTTTTTTTTCATTCAATTGTTTTAAAATATCTAAAGTGTGGAGGTAAAAATCTGCGCTAGGACACGTGTCAAGATAAGACGGACATGGGCCACCTGACTTAGGGCCTATAAGACCTGGTCCAAGATGGACGACTTCATGATGACATCATCAGGTGTGTAGACACGACTAGACTAAAGGATCTAGTCGGACGGTCAAACACCTCGTGAGAGAATGTCACCTCGAGTAGTCTAAGGCACGACCAGACAACAAGTTTGGTCAATCGACCTTACTCCTCTGGAACGAGTAGTCTAAGGCACGACCAGACAACAGGTCTGGTCGGTCGACCTTACTCCTCGCAGACATAATCGAAAACGTAACGCTCGGACGAGTACACCAAGATACCCCGAGTAGATGGAGAAACGGTTAGAAGACCACTAATGCATGTAACCACCCCGTTGGCATTTAAGACCCATTACCAACAGAACGTCCAATACATGTCCAATACATGTCCAATATTCTAATGTTTAATGGGGCCACTTAAGTTCAGGTCGAGATCATATTTACCTTTGTACCAAGAGGTCAGGAGAGGCAGTCAAGTGACCTAGAGAACTACTCTATGAGATCGTGGCACGGGTTAACGTGTCTTGCGCGATCTCAAGTGATAGCGTTTGTCCAAATAGAGGGGTTATGCAATACCTTACCCCCCCCCCCCCTCGTGTTTGTCAACTAACATAAATAGGGAATAACAGAGAATAACAGTAAAATAGCATTTATTCGCTGTTTGTTTGGAGCGGATAAACCCTCATAGCTATGCTTGAATAAAGTAGGACAAAACCTGATAACAATTCTACTAAAAGGTAAGAATAATTTGTCAGGGTTTATCTATTCCTGATAATAAAAATATTCCTCACCATCATTACCAAAATATTCTCTCACTTACTTTAATAAACCCCCAATGATACACCCTCTTTAATTTGCATCATCTGATCAGTGGATCATGCCATTGTGAGTCAATCAGGATCACAAAAAATACACCAAAAATTTACTTTAATCATGACCGTCCAAAATCCACTACCATTTTGTGCATCTGCGTACACGTGCCCCTAGAATCCACTCCGTCATATTCACCATGTCCGCCTCGTGAAAGCTTCACTCTGTGTGATCGACGATCAGGCTTGCGATGATCTTGGTATGTTGGACTCGTGGGGGGGTGTTGTAATCCAAATATCTGTTGAATTATGGATTGATAAAATGGTTTCTGTTATTTCTTTTAATTTGGGTCTATGAAAATACACTCGAACGGATGATAAAAATTCAATCTGGCATCGACGGGTTGTGTTTCCTATTCGTTCTCATCTCTGGGTTTTTGTTTTCTATTGATGGGTTTTGGTGAATGTGTTCACCAGAATCATTCACCAAAACCCATCAATAGAAAACAAAAACCCAGAGATGAGAACGAATAGGAAACACAACCCGTCGATGCCAGATTGAATTTTTATCATTCGTTCGAGTGTATTTTCATAGACCCAAATTAAAAGAAATAACAGAAACCATTTTATTAATCCATAATTCAACAGATATTTGGATTACAACACCCCCCCACGAGTCCAACATACCAAGATCATCGCAAGCCTGATCGTCGATCACACAGAGTGAAGCTTTCACGAGGCGGACATGGTGAATATGACGGAGTGGATTCTAGGGGCACGTGTACGCAGATGCACAAAATGGTAGTGGATTTTGGATGGTCATGATTAAAGTAAATTTTTGGTGTATTTTTTGTGATCCTGATTGACTCACAATGGCATGATCCACTGATCAGATGATGCAAATTAAAGAGGGTGTATCATTGGGGGTTTATTAAAGTAAGTGAGAGAATATTTTGGTAATGATGGTGAGGAATATTTTTATTATCAGGAATAGATAAACCCTGACAAATTATTCTTACCTTTTAGTAGAATTGTTATCAGGTTTTGTCCTACTTTATTCAAGCATAGCTATGAGGGTTTATCCGCTCCAAACAAACAGCGAATAAATGCTATTTTACTGTTATTCTCTGTTATTCCCTATTTATGTTAGTTGACAAACACGAGGGGGGGGGTAAGGTATTGCATAACCCCTCTATTTGGACAAACGCTATCACTTGAGATCGCGCAAGACACGTTAACCCGTGCCACGATCTCATAGAGTAGTTCTCTAGGTCACTTGACTGCCTCTCCTGACCTCTTGGTACAAAGGTAAATATGATCTCGACCTGAACTTAAGTGGCCCCATTAAACATTAGAATATTGGACATGTATTGGACATGTATTGGACGTTCTGTTGGTAATGGGCCTTAAATGCCAACGGGGTGGTTACATGCATTAGTGGTCTTCTAACCGTTTCTCCATCTACTCGGGGTATCTTGGTGTACTCGTCCGAGCGTTACGTTTTCGATTATGTCTGCGAGGAGTAAGGTCGACCGACCAGACCTGTTGTCTGGTCGTGCCTTAGACTACTCGTTCCAGAGGAGTAAGGTCGATTGACCAAACTTGTTGTCTGGTCGTGCCTTAGACTACTCGAGGTGACATTCTCTCACGAGGTGTTTGACCGTCCGACTAGATCCTTTAGTCTAGTCGTGTCTACACACCTGATGATGTCATCATGAAGTCGTCCATCTTGGACCAGGTCTTATAGGCCCTAAGTCAGGTGGCCCATGTCCGTCTTATCTTGACACGTGTCCTAGCGCAGATTTTTACCTCCACACTTTAGATATTTTAAAACAATTGAATGAAAAAAAAATCAAATTTGTATAGATATATATTGTCTAAAAAGATATACAAAATGTCATTAAGTATTTCAAAGAAATGTTTATATAACAATACCCTTCAACAACTTTTCATATTATGGAAACACTGGATGATATTTTCAGTATCAATGCTGTCAAAAATATTAACACAAATAAAAATAGCCTACTTTGCTACTCACCAAGAAATCCTCATTCCTCATATAATAATAACAAAAACAAACAAAGAAAGTCAAGAAAAAAGGGAGTTAAAAAAATAAGAACCTAAAATGGGGTCTCTCATTTAAAATGGGTTTTGTGGGGACCTCGGCTTCTGCTCTCCTCTTGTGAATGAAGTCAGCAGCACATTTAGAGCATGGAATCCCTTTATTTTACTTTTTATAACGCTGATTATTATATTACCCCCAATTAAATCCGTTAGTACCGTTTTGTCACAATTTTTTTTTCATTCACCCAAATCAGTAGTTTATTTTATTTTTCTTTTTTCAAAATGCAAGTAGGGGCACCCCGACTTGTCTTCAGTTGGCCCCGCCCCTTTATGTGCATGACATCAATCAACAAGTTATTTTTTAAAATTTTTGCATATATACCCCAAAAAAAATTCTTATATTGTCAAAACTCCCCTTGAAACTCTATTTTTAGTAATATCGTTTAAAAAAATTTAAATTGTGCATAAATACCTTTTTGGGAGATATTTTTACTCTAATTTTTTAAATTTTATATTTACACAATATATTTTTTAAAGTTTTGTAGTAAGGGGACTTCATGCACAATTCAAACTTTTTTGAAATGTATATTTGAAAATAATAATTCACGGGAACTATGGTGATCAAATGAGATTTTATTGGAAGTATACATATCTATACACACGCAAAACCCCACGGTCCAACAAAACAAGAGAATAGGTTTCTTCAATCCTATAATCCTATATATTTGGGTGAACATTTGATTACAAGGAAACTTTCATCCAATACCAGTAAGTATACATTTCCTCAATTGCTCGAACTCATCAACACAAAACACACTCTCTTTTATATCACAATAAACCCAAGCAGAACCAGTTGACGCGCGCGCGAGCGCGAACGCACCCACGCGCAAATACTGCCATTACTACAATCAAAGATTTGGTGCTTCATGAGCCCTCATTAGTGATCAACTGCTAAAAAACCTGAGAATCGGTCGCCTCGGAAACTGAAGGCATTCTTCTCCCAACAACCGGCGCGTAAGGCAGGTCCCCATCCCAGTCACCGCTGTCCTCATGCGCCTCCTTCCTTTGCATCTCCATCTCCATCTCCTGCATCTGCAGTGCATACTCCAAGTTCCACAACACGTCTCCCATGCTCGGCCTTTCCTCGCCCCGCTCCGCGAGGCATCCCTCCACGGTCTCCCCGAACTTTCTCAGCGAGTTCGCGCCGACCTTCCCCACCAATCTTGGGTCCATCACCCTCTCCAGCGAGCCTTTCCTCTGCCAACGCATCGCCCACTCCACCAAATTCACCTGCTCCCTCTCGAGCGCCAGATCAATCACCGGCCTCGCGCAGAGCACCTCCAAGAGCACCACCCCGAACGAGTACACATCGGACTTGGTCGTCAATCGTTGGGTCCTGAAGTACTCTGGATCGAAGTACCCAAAGCTCCCCTTCACGGCGGTTGTCACGTGATCCTTCCCGTGCAGCGGCCCCTCCCTTGAAAGCCCGAAGTCCGACACCTTCGCCGTGTAGTCCTCTGTGAGGAGTATGTTCGAGGACTTGACGTCGCGGTGTATGATCGCATTTGACGACGACTCCGTGTGGAGGTAGTGCAGCCCCCTCGCGGACCCGATGCACACCTCGAGCCTCTGCTTCCACGACATGCACCGCGCGCGCGCGGCGTCGCCCCCCGACCCGTGGAGGTGGTCCTTGAGAGTCCCGTTCTCCATGAACTCGTACACCAGGACCATCTCCGCGCGCTCCTCGCAGTACCCGACGAGCGACACCAGGTGTCGGTGTCGGATGCGCGACAGGAGGTGGACCTCCGCGCGGAATTCTCGGAACCCCTGCTCGGAACCGCGCGCGGCCCGCTTCACCGCCACGCGCGTGCCGTCTCTGAGGACGCCTTTGTAGACCTTGCCGAACCCGCCCGAGCCGATGACGAGGTGCTTGTCGAACCCGTTTGTGGCGTGCTTCACGTTGGCTAAGGAAATTTGGATGCTGAGGTTCGCGTTCGGAGAAACAGAGTCGACGGTCTCCTCCGTCAGCCCGCTTGACGTGTTGTGCGAGTTATTTGGCATCCATTTATGGGATGGGTCCGTCTTCTTCGACGACATGCGACGTCTGCACACGATTAACACTGCAGAGATCAAAAGGCCTAGAAGCACAACACCTCCGATGACGGTGGGGACGATCACGACAACAATTGAGACGCTGTTCTTGTTGTTGATGGGCATAGGCCCGGCGATCAGTCTGAATATCTCGAGCCCATTAAGGATGGCATTTACGTGCGACGGGTTGCTCAGGCTCGACTTGCCGATGGTCACGCGGAGGGCGGACGGCATCGGATCACGCAAATATGGTTCCGTCACGTGGTCAATGTAGAACGGCGCGGCGGACCGGTGGTGGGTGAACACGTAGGGCCTCAAATCGAGGGCCGCGGCGTTGTCGTTGACGTAGGCGTTGAAGGCGAGTGTGTCCGCGCCCTCCGCGGACGCGATGTCACAGAAGTGGAGGCGCACAAGGTACGTCGAATCGCGCGAGATGTTGAAGAGCCACGTCACGTTGAACACGGAATTTAAGCCGGTCTCTTCGGGTTTCTGGTTCATCTCCCGCGCGGTGTTGTACACGTTATCGGGCGCGATCTCGCGCGTCGATCCACCGGGGAACCGGGGGAAGTACGCGATCGGCCTAGTCATATTGATTTTGATGCCGGCGAGGGACGACAAGAGGTAGGCGTCGTCGGGGGACCATGTCCTCCACACCGTGTCGTTTGAGGGGGTGATTTTGGGGCCACCCACGTTGATCCTGTACAGATTCTCCATGGCCTTGTTTTGGGCCAATTCGCGGAACAATTCGGTAGGGGCGGTGAAGACTTCGATCGCGTTCACGAAGGCGAAGGAGTCAGCGGAGGGAGTGAATGATATGTTTAAATTTTGCGCAGCGACGTTGATGGCGAACTCCTTCACCATGAGCGTGCCGCGCGGGGTGGTGAAGTTGCGGAGGAGCGCGGACTCGTTGTCGTTGGCGCAAATGTCGAATATGGCGGCGGAGAGGTTGTGATTTGGGGTGGGGAATGCGTAGAAGTGGAGGCGCACGAGGAGGGTGCCGTTGGATTTGATGTTGAATGTGTAGGATGAAGCGGCGGTGAAGATGCGGGCGGTGTGGTAGAGGTCGGACGTGCCCGGGGAGGGGTTTGGGTCTTGGACGGATGCGTCGTTGGCGAAGGAGGTGGAGAAGGAGCTGTGATCGGTATCAGGGAGGAAGGGGCGCGTGTCGCCGACTTCTGAAGGGGTTGTTGAGGAGGCGGAGCCGCAGTTGAGGAGGTAGGTGTCGTCAGGTGTGTAGGCAGAGGAGGAGGCGGTGGTGATGAGGAGGAGAATTGTGAGGTTGCTTAGATGGGTTTGAAGGTTTGGCTTTACCATGTTTTTTTTTTTTTCGGGGGGGGGGGGGGGGGGGGGGAAGGGAGTTGTGGTAGCAGTGATGAATGAAAAAAGCAAGCAAGCAATTGAAGTGGAAGACTAACATGGGGTCAATCAAGTCAAGTAGAAGATAGATTTTTTTTTTTCGTTGGGATTTGTTCATATTGGTTTTTCTAGTCATTAAAAAAAAATTGATTAAATAAAGTATATATTTTTATAAAAGATGAAATATAAATATTATTGAATTATATGAATTTTTTTAGAAAAAATATAAATTTTTCTAAAAGAGATATATTCTTGTTAAAATGAGTACAAATAGTAACAATAGATAAGAAAATAGAATCAGGGTTATAAAAATAAACTGTGTGTAGCAATAATCATATCAAAGACTTTGTCAATGAAGCGTATTCATTCCAAAGTAAAAGGAGTAAAGTAGAATTATACAATGCTTATGTGTGAATATTTGAGAGCAAATTCTTGCACTAGCTCACCTTCAAATCCGACGATAGGGACTGTATAGGCAACCAAGCTTGAGGTCCCACCCAAAAGAGACCCCAAATCCTTAAAGAGTATAAGTATGTTTAAATTTAAATAATAGTTTAGTTTTTTTTTCCTTTCAAAAATTGAATATTTACAAATATTTTATTTCATTTAATTTTATTTTGCTTTTTATATAAATTTTTTTTTTTGCTTTTTTATTTTAATTGTTATAATAGGACCCTAATTAAGTGAATATATTCTTATAGTGTTGTTACACATATAAGTGTTGTTCTTGGTCAAATCTGTCTCAATCAGAATGCGACAAAACTCGAATCTAAATTCCCTCATTAAGGAGGGGATACCTCTACCATTCTATCAAAAACAAATTCGATTTTACAGGTAGCCTTATTTATTCTCATATATTGGGTTTGAATCTTGTTTTCTACTTGATGAAGAGATTTGTTCAAAAAAATATTTATCCATAAAAAAATGATAGGCACACAAATCAATTTAGGAAAATCCGAACATATACGATACAAAACAATGTACTATTAGGTATTTGATGCAAAATTGTTTCATAATAAAAAAAAATGTGTTATTTAATGTCCACCCCTCCTAAAACAGAAAATTTATTAAAAAGACTAGTTCAAAATACAATATTATTGTAAACTCCCTTAAAATATTATTAGGTTTTGTAAAAAACCTAACAATCAACAAATTAAGAATGTTAGGGGAATATTCTATTTTAAAATATACATATTGACTATTGTAATATATGTCTTCCTTGTGCTAAAAAGTGTGTATATGTGTTGATTATTTTACCATTTTCATTAATAGAAAATTTCTTAAATACCCTTTTTCAACCTCTTGAAATTTCTTAAGAGTGCTTAAAATTTATTTTTGACATAAATAGAATTTCAAAAAGAATATTTCATTCAAGAAAAAATAAAAACAAACCAATAGTCCAAAAATACAATATTCCGTTACAATTACGTCAAAAGATATTTTCACTAATGACGAATGTAAAATAGTCAATATACATATATTGAGATGGAATATTCTCATAATATTCTTAAGATGTCTTTGATTGCGTGATTATAATTGCATGAAGTTGCTTCTACAATCGTGCAATCAAATAGTTTTACAGTCACAACTTCCTAAAACAGATTTATGACAAATGGTATTCAAAAGCTGCGGAAATTGAGTTTCCCGTAAAATTAATTTTAAAACTTAGATTTCTGTAGAATTAATTTTACAATCGTGTAATCAAACGCATCCTTAATTTGTTGACTGTTATATTTTTTACAAAACTAGATAACATTTTATAGGGGTTTATAATAAAACTGAGTTTTGGAGAGGTTTTTTAAATAATTTGCGGGTGGAAACTAAATGATTCATTTCAATTCGACCTCATGCGTAGTTTAAACAAAAAAAAAAAAAAAAATTTACCTCCGGTACATACATATATGTCCCTTTCCAAACCTGGTATTTCTGCGTACGACTTTTACGCGTGCCGCGTTAAAAAAATAGAAGAAATTAAAATTAACACACCGCGTACTGACCTTCTCCCACCTCCCTCTCTCCTTCTCCAATCACCATCTCCTGCGCACCTGTCGAAAACACAACCCACCTACATATACCCCCTTCACAGACCCCAATCAAAACACCGAATTCTCTCATCCAATCCTCCAAACAATGAAAACCCATCTCCTCCTCCTCCTCCTCCTCCTCTTCTTCTCCTCCTCCATCTCGGCCTTCCATCCTCTCGACAACCACCTCATCAACTGCGGCTCAACGACCCAGATCCGCCATGACAACCGCCTCTTCCTCCCCGACTCCGATGCCCCACGATCCTCCATCAAGTACTCCAACCCCTCTTCGGCTCTGTCAGATCTCTATCGGACTGCTAGGATCTTCACCAGACCGTCCTCGTACGAGCTCGACATCACCGCCACCGGTACCCACCTCGTCCGCCTCCACTTCTACCCCATCTCCTCCTCCTCCCCCTCCCTCAACCCTTCAGCCGCGAAATTCCACGTTTCGGCGACTGGGTATCTCTTATTGACCGATTTTGTGGTCCCAATCGGCGTCGAGACCCCGATCGTGAAGGAATTCTTGATAAAGTTGGAGAAAGGAAGGGTTTTGATCACGTTCACCCCCGTCTGTGGGAGGTCCTTCGCCTTCGTCAACGCGATGGAGGTCATCTCGGCCCCAGGTGGCCTCATCGCGGACGTCGCCAAGTCCGTCACCCCTCTCGGCGTCTCGGATTTCCGCGGTCTGTCGAGCCGGGCTTTGGAGTTGGTCCACCGGGTCAACGTCGGCGGCCCAAAGGTGATGCCTTTCAACGACACGCTGTGGCGGACGTGGGTTCCCGATTTGGGTTTCTTGAAATCGGCGGCCTCCGCGTCGAAGCCCGTCTACTTCAGTGGCCGGATCCATTTCCGGGAGGGCTGGGCGAGCCGGGAAATCGCGCCGGATAGCGTCTACAACACCGCCCGGGAGTTGAACAGGGAGGCGGAGGGTTTCAAGAACTTGATTTGGGTCTTCGCCGTGAAGCCGGGCCACCAATACCTTGTTCGGATGCATTTCTGTGATATCGTAACCCCGGCTCTCAATCAGCTATTCTTCAATGTTTATGTCAATGGGTACTCTGCATACGAGGATTTGGACATCTCAGAAGCCACCTATAGGTTGGCCTCACCTTATTATGTCGATTTTGTTGCGAGTTCTGATGAGGCGGGGACTTTGTCGGTGAGTGTTGGTCCGTCAAAGAGGAGTAGTCCTTCTTTCATGAATGCGATACTGAATGGGGTGGAGATTATGAGGATGAGCGACACGAGCGACACGAGCGACACGATGGGTTGCCTTGGAGATCCTTTGGTGGTGAGGCGGTCGGAGAGGGGGTACAGTATTTTTCTGAAGGCGGTGATGGGTGGGATTGCTTTTGCAACATTGGTGGTGATCGTGTACGTGTTTGCTTGGAGAAGGGGCTTTACGAGGGACAGGGACGGAGCCAAGAATTAGAATAAGGGGGGGCACATATAAAAGATTAAACTAAGAGAAAAAAATTTAAAATATAAAAATATGATATGATAATTTAAGACAAAAATGTGTCAAAAGTCAAGTGATTCATAAAATCAATGCATATTTAATCGATGTTTTTCATTTAATACCCACAAAAATAAAATACATATCTTCTACTTCAATTGTGCCCGACGATTTTTCACCGCATAAAATTCATCCACAATCATATCATTGTTAAATTTTTTGGCTATTTCTCTTTCGATATATAAAATCAAACAATTTGCAAGAAATTCATCTTCCATCTTGTTACAAAGTCTTGTTTTAACAAGTTTCATTGCTGAAAATGATCGTTCAGTAGTTGCTGTGGAGACTGGAAGAGTTAAAACAAGACGAATCAGTCTATCAACTTTTTAAACCACGAATACTGAAACTTGCGATTATGTTCACCCGATGCTGGATAGTCTGGAAGTTTGTGTTGATAAGGTCCTGCCTTAATGTAAGCTCGACGAATATTATCTTGTTGATTTATTGGATACTCTAAAATTTGAGAACGCAATCCTGGATCACGTTCTATAATTGGAAGAGGAGAATCAATTACATTTTCAGTTCTTGGACGTTTTGATGAAAGATTTTCAATGATTGGAGGTGGATCAACATCAGAAGAATGATGTGTATTGGCTTTGGAGTTGGAGAAATTTCTTTTAAAAAATGTGTCAATCGTTTTCATCTTACTCATAATTTGACCTAAAATTCAATTGCAAACATAAATTAAATAAAAAATGATATGGAGCACATATTAATTCAAATAAAAAATATTAATTGAAATTAAAATTATATATCGTTAGAGGGACTTTTGTGTATTGGTAAGTAATGTACCATCACAAAAAAAAGTATTTCATGGAATGCATTATCACTACCTAAAAAGAAACAAACACATATCATCACCACAAAATTCCTTCATTAACCAATAATCAATTCATCGGCTAACAGAATTCCTAAAGAAATTTACTAATAATTTTTTTTGGATCTAAAAGCATCATCTCCTTCCAAAGGGTTATATAATTTGTTCTAACTTCTAAATAGATCTAAAAACAATTGAATCCCATTTGTTTTAAATTTTTCATTGTTAGATTATCTTCCTCTCTTCGACTCTCTCTCGTCCCAAACATCAAAACGAATTAAACAAATATAAAAATTTTCAAATAAAAATTATATATTTTTTAAAGAAAATAATTTTACATGTAACATGCAAAAAAAATTCAATATAATAAATAACACAATGAAGAGATTCAATTCCAAATTAAACGAATCATATGATAATAAACAAAAATTAAACAGAACAAAGAATAAATAAATAAATAACTAAATAATCGATTATATAAGTATGTACAGTATATAAATAAATAAAAATTAAAAAAATTAAAAATTAAAAGATTGAGAAAGAGAGACCGACGCGGTGACGCGTTGCGGCCGAGGAGAGGACAATTGACGATTTGATGTTGCATATGGTGCTGGGTTTGAAATTTTAAAAGGTTTTTGTTTCTATTTTTAGTTTAATGCATTAATTGAATGTTTTAGTTTAATGCATTAATTGAACATGTGGGAGGGCCCACACAAAATTTTTGTTTTTTTGTTTTACTTGGGGGAGCCCGGGCCCCAGCCCGCCCCCCCCCCCCCCCGTCTCCGTCCCTGATCCTAGGCATCACGTACCGCTACTATATATACCCAATCGACCACAACACGACCTATGTCTACTCAAGCTCATCGAGGGCTCTGTTGAACTTGCTATTCATATGTGCATGCATAGCTGGGACCAGTGGAGCCGCGATTCAGTGGAACAAGAGAAAGGATGCTAGAGAGGCTAACCTGATCCAAAACAAGGACTTGTCGATGAGTTCGATGCTGTCGGGGTCATTGTTCTATGACGCGGACCGGGAGCTCGAGAGCCTCCCTTATTTTTCACATTTTCCCTCATTTCAAAAATGGTCCTAGTCTAATTTTAATTCTAAACTTGTCTTTAATATTGATTCCGAATCAAAAGTGAAGAAGCGATTTTCATTCAAGTTTTTAAGTTAATCTTGATCACGTCTTCGCTGCACTTTTAACATTTTTTTTTTCAAATCATTTCTTCAAAAGAAGACATGATATGAAATCACATCTTCAAAATATTAGTGACCCTAATCTTTTCTTATAAAAAGAATTTACCTACTTTTCCAAGTAAAACTTTTGATAGATTTTATACAAGCTGAGATCTTAAAAATGGGTGGTTAGGTCTGATGAGTCTCTAATGAAATCTATAAAAATATTAGTGGCATTCTCAAATGATAAACATGTGATATCAGGATAGTTTCAATCGCTTTTTGTCATAAGCATCATCACATTGATTTAGTCCAACCAAATTTTAATATGACATCAGATCATTTTCAATGTGGATACATACAGTTACATGATTTCTAAGTATATCTTAAGTATATCTGTGGGGATTTTGGGTGTTTGAGAGATGCTATTAGAGATGAAGGAAGAGAGCGTCGGAGTCATGGTTAGCGGCCCAGAGAAGATGCGGCATGAAGTCGCGGCCATCTGTTCATCTGGTCTGGCAAACATTCTGCACTATGAGTCCATCAGCTTCAGCTGGTGATCTGAAAAAAAAATTAGTGTTCATGTTGTGAGCATTCAATATGTAAGTCTGCATATGCCAAATCACCTCCTCTTCGGAGTGAGACAATATATGTCATGAGACTAGACATCTAGATGTATCATCAAAATGTAACATAACAAATCTTGAAGAACAGAGGAGTACTCTGTGTAGGGAATGTTTGAATAGGTCTCCATGTCTCTATTGTACACATCAATGAATAAATGAAGTGTGGAGGTTGACATTTTTTTTTTGAAATTGTGGGCAATTCTAAGTCTCAATAAATTTGAAGACCAACTCATTCCTACTTCGCCAAATGCTCCCAAGGGTGTTGAGGTTACCCTTGTGAAGCATTAATGTGAGAATAAGTTTTCTTCCATAATCTATTATCCTATAAACATATATCCAGTACATGAAAATATATAAAAATTCCACTCATTTAGCCATGTTTGGGTAGAACAATAGATGTGGAATGGGATAGAATGGGGAGAATAAACCCAAATTGTTATATTATGAAGTCTAATCATGTGAGCAAAGTATTGTTAGCACTCATCGGAGTTGGATGGGAGTCAAGCTCTTGAAGATAGTTGATTGATCTTTGGTGTGCTTTGTGGACGTATGTAAGGCTTGCCGAACCACGTTAAATCTTTGTGTCTTCTTTGTGATTTGGTTTATTATTCTCTAGATTGATTGGTTCCCAAGATCCTCAAATCGTAACAAAAACAATCTATTTATTTGTAAAGAATATATGTCAGAATAAGTGAAAATAAGCTGATATTAGTATTAAGGTCCACCAAAATTTATGTCACTCCACCCAATCTATCATACTATTATAAAAGGACCACATGTCAAATTATCTTTCATAAATTCTTATAAATCAAGGGGTCTACATGCCACATCTTTTTTCACTTCTTATAAATGATATTTCTAACTAATTCACATTTCCATAACTTATCCATCATCAACAAACAATTAAAAAATATTATTATTATATTTTTCAATGACAATTAAAAAATATAATCAAACAAAAAAAAATTATTTAACTGGTCTATACAGAATAATTGTCTATCCTGAAATATCTTATGTGGTCTAAAATTTATCACTCAGCAACCCCTACTAGGGATGACAATGGGTTGGGTTGGAGTCGGGTTTACCATAATCCAAACTCAACCCGTCTCCTTAATGTTAGACTCCATACCCGCCTTACCCCACCTCGGGTTTTACAATTTAAAATTCATATCCACTCCATTATATTTCAGGTTTTCTATCTTAAAATTCATATCTGTCCCACCCCACCCTGTTTAAACTGAATTGAATTCATCGATCACTATATTTAATATAATAAAAAAATTATATAACAAAATAAATTATTTTTGACATAAATGTGGATTATTTTCATAAAAAAGTTCAATTTGAATACTAAAATATCAAAATAGATATATCATAAATAGTTTATGACAATCATTAAATATAATTTGAAAGTTAATTAAAATATTTTTGAATACATAATATAAATATGTCAAAATTACATATAAGATCAAATAAATAATTTTTTTGATTAATATGTTAGGGAAAGATAAAATACTATAAAATATCAAACATTTTTTATTATTATGGTGACAAACGATTAAATCATCAAATATTATTATGTGAATGAATGGATGTAGAGAAAAAAAAGGAATGATGATAGTTGAGTTTTGTTTTTTAATATATTAGGAATTAATTTTCATTTATAGTTTATAAATCCTAATGATCGAATATAGGTTGGATTCGTCGGTTAGGTCGGGTTTTAAACATAAAACTCAAACTCAACCCATGTATTAGATGGGTTGGGGCGGGTTGGAGAGGGTTTGAAAAACATAAAATCCAAACCCACCCTAATAAAGACGGTTTAGGATACCAATAAAATCCATCCCATTGTCATCCGAAGGCTATGTGCTCTTATCTGGCCTGTAACACCTAATGCCTCCAAATGCGCACACCACTATTTGGAATCTAATAAGCGCATTTTAATGAAAGTTGAGAAAATAATGCATTTGTGGGCCAATCTTTTTAACTTTTTAATTGGAAATAGACCCTATAATAAAGGGACGACTTGAGGTCAACAAATCATGTTATATAGTCACTTTGTGATTCATTGGGCTCCATTTGCAAGGTCTTTCGGCTCCACTATAATCATGTTATAGTTGTTGATATGGATTTTTGACGATGGAAAAATGTAGGTGTCGTCGTTAATCCGGGTTCTTTCGAACTTGGTTCCGGTCCGCACGCGACGCACCGAATCGCCGTTCAAAAGATCGTCCAAGGTCGCTCGACCTCTTCCAAGAACGTTGGTGTGATCGCCACTTGCTTTTCCTCAAAAGCAAGAAAAGAAAATGTTATTCTATTACTCGCCTTCAACGGGGGATGTGGATTCTCTTCACGCTGACGCAGCCGGCCACGCAACGCGGTGAAGCTCAGGTATCTCGTACAAAATGATTAAGATCCTATTAGAAAGTAAAAAAGAAATTAAATATGAACACTAAAACGTACCGCGTTGGTTTGTTTGGGGAGGGGATTAGTAATGATTTTACTAACCCCTCCCCAAAAGATTTACCCCTTTAAAATGCAATGAAAAATAGGTTGGGATTGATGCACTAACTAAATGATGCAAATGAGATTAACTAGTAAATGAAAATGAAATGAAATCAAATAAAAATAAGTTAACAAAAGATAAAACCCGTTTTTGTTTTGCAACTTCCTCTTCTTCTTCTTCCTGCCTCTCTCACTGTCTCTCTCTCTCTCTCTCTCTGTTTTTTTTTGTTTCAAACAGCCCGGACACCTCTTTTCTTTCTTTCTTTTCTTTTCTCCCCCTCTCACGCTCTCTCCTCTCTTACACTTAACCAAAAGAAACCAACTTCACTACCTTCTTCCTCCCTGTTTTTTTTTTTTTTCTTCCTTCCTCCCCTGTTTTCTTTTCTTTTCTTGCCTTTCCCCTCTGATGATCCAATGAAGCCCCCATTTTATACTCCCTTGAAAGCACTATTTACCCATTGTTTCAACCCCTCCCCTTTATTTAAAACTAAGCCATCCCATCCCATAATCATCCCATCAGTTCTCCTTTTCCTTGTACTTCAAATAAATCACAACCACCCATCCTTTCCTTAGCCCCTAAGAAAATATTTTGAAATGAACACATCATCCCCTCTCAAATCAAACCCATGCTTTGTTTGATTTTCACCTTATCATGGCCATTTTTTGTGTACGTGGGGAAGTGATGCATGGGGAGAGACATGAGAAGTGATGTTGGATGTCATATGTATGGTGAGGCATGTATGTATTATGTGAGTGGGTTGTAAAGGTTGGGTATATGATGATGTGCATGGTTGATGACTTGTGAGTGTGCATGAGAGGCATGAAAGAGTGTGTGTGTGATACATGAGTGTGTGTTATGCATATATTTATATGGATGCATGGCATTGGATTATACACTTGTGAAATCATACCAAGTAGAAAAATAATGTATTTGGAACCAGCATTGAACTGAATTAGATATCACCTGGAATATGTAAATTGGATCTCAAACTGGTCAAAATGGGGTATCTACAATAGTGGGTGAGCTTGTAGACATATATGTGTCTCCATAGAAGTGCAGAAGGGTTGCTCGAAAGACCTTGCAAAACCCACAATTCAAACTTGTGTGAAGCCGAACTTCAATTTACCCCCAAAAGAAGGCCAATTCGATGAACACTTGTTATACATAATCACATTTCTTTTTGTGCCACCCCCCCCCCGGATCATGTTACATCCAAAAAATTTGGGGATGGAATAGTTAACCTTAAACGGGATAGGATAGGTTGGTTAGAAATTTTATATAGGCCCCTTATTCTAAGAGAATAATTGGGTTGAAATAATACAATTCTAAGATTGTATAGACTCACGGGCTAGAATCCTCTTCTACCCGTGAGTCGTCCTCGTGGTGGGCCTCCCCCCGACGCCCCCCTCCCCCCTCTCCTCCCATTCAGAATTTGTAATTCGATATTCAGTAATGAAATCGGGTAGCAAATTACTACCTTTTCTAAAATAAAATAAAAAGATTGTATTGACTCGTATGTAATTTTGTCCATATTTTAAAAGAATACAATATTGTTTTTTATAGACCTAAAAAAAAAACAATTTCAAGGATGTGAGATTTTAAAGTGAACTTTGTTATCTATCTATAAATCTTAGTTTTTTTATATTGAGGGATGTAGTGAGATAGCCTTACAATTTTGTGTGGGGCATTCTTGATTTACTTGCACAATTATTCACCATCACCTATCTCCTATACTTTCCACTACCAACCACCCCATTAAATTCATCACTTCCGAAGTTTGGAATTGTCATATCACCCACCATTTCTCATTGAAAACCATAAACCTCCTAATACAAATGCCTTGGTAAACCACCTTGACTTCCATTTACCCATACTTTGGTACTCTACACTCGGTGTTATGACTCTAACTACCCACAACCCATTTCCCATACAACTTTGCCAATTAAAAAAAACTCAACTCAATCTAACTCACTCCACAAAATTCTAACTCCACCTAAAACATACACTTGTGCAAGCTTGCCTCTAATAGCCCAATTTTGAATATAAGCTTGTGTCTTATATTGAATATCAAGTTGTTAATTTTCCCTCATCTTGGAGTTGTTCATTCTTCTCCTACTTTCGGTTGTGAGTCTTGGGCTAGTATAACTTTTGGTTGCACTATTTGAGAACCTCGTGTCTCTCCACATGGTATCAAAGCTACAAGGGTTGTAGTTTGGTGCTTCTCAAGATTCCCTTGGTGAAGAAGTTTGTTCGGAGCTTCAAAGATGGATTCGGGAGGTTGTATTGGCAGACTTGGCTTTGTGGTGCTTTCACAAATCAACTACAAGAGGTGGAAGCCGTGTATGGAGTCCTACCTTCTTGGTGAGGACTTGTGGGAGGTTGCTGGTGGTCATGAGAAGGAGGCTCCAAGGGATTCACCGGAGAATGCCAACACATTGAAGAAGTGGAAGACTTCTAATGCAAAGGCGGAATTCATATTGAAGAGATCGGTTTATGAAGAATTGTTCGAGCACATCATAGATTGCACAACGGCGTGCGATATATGGGATACCCTCCATGGGTTGTTCAACAAGAAGAACATTGCTCGGTTACAATTATTGGAGAACAAGTTGGCGAACTCTTCTCAAGGCGATCTCTCTATCTCTCAATTCTTCTTAAAGAACAAGAATCTTTGTTTGGAAATCTCTACTCTTGAGGCGATCTCCCCCTTAAAGTGAACTTTTGAGTGCAAGCCCAAGTTTGGCTCGTAAAAACTCAAACGGCCCTTTGGAGAGAGATTTGGTGAAGATGTCCGCAAGTTTATCTTTGCTTCGCACCTCCTCCGCGTTGACCAATTCATCAAGCACCTTCTCACGAATGAAATGATGCTCGATTTTAATATGCTTTATTCTTGCGTGACAAATTGGATTGGTAGCAAGCTTGATAACACTTTGGTTGTCACCAAGAATAGTGGTTGCCTTGTGAATGGTAGAATGAACATCCTCGATGAGCCGCCGAAGCCACACACACTCTTGACAAGCAAGAATAGAAGCTTCGTACTCCACGTCCGTAGTAGAAAGAGACGCAGAATCTTGTTTCTTACTACATCAAAAGACCCTGAGATCCGCATAGAAAAACATAACCGGATGTAGACCTCAAATCATCCAAATCACCACCCAAGTCAGCATCAGTGAATCCACATAAGAAAAACTCTACTTTCTTCTTGTAAAGAAGACCAAAATCAAGTGTAGAGAATTCACATACTTCAAAATACATTATTCCGCCTCCAAATGTGGTTTCCACGGTTCATGAATGTAGCGGCTCATGAGTCCAACGGAGAATGCAATGTTAGTCTTGTAATAGTCAAATAGATGAGTCTACCCACAAGAACACGATATGGGCGAGCATCCGGAAGAAGCTTTCCATCATCATGACCAATCTTTATGTTTGTGTCGAGAGGAGTGGAACACCGTTTCCTATGGTTCAATACAAACCTCTCAACAATCTCTTCGCATAGCCCTTTTGAGAAAGGAAGAGCCCAAGGTCAACCTTCTCCACTTCCAAGGTCGAATCGAATGGAAAGCTCGGACCGAAGCTTTATAACCTCCCTTTCATCATTGCCTGTGACAATTATGTCATCTTCATATAAGAGAACAATCATGTGGAGACTACCTTGCTTCTTCACAAATAGACTAGAATCGGAGTTAAAAGCACAATATCCACAAAATTATAAATATTAGACAATTTTACCATACCATGCTCTCAGTGCTTGCTTTAGCCCATAGAGAGCTTTCTTGAGTTTGCAAACAAACTCCAGATGAGTGGTGGAAACATATCCCGGGGACTGGTCCATATAAACCTCCTTGTCAATTTCACCATGTAAGAAGGCGTTCTTGACGTCAAGTTGCCATAATCTCCACCCAAGCAAAGCCGCCAAAGAAATCATCACCCGAACGGAAGTCATCTTTGTCATCAGACTAAAGGTTTCCTCATAGTCCTCTCCATATTTTTGAGAGAAACCACTAACCACAAATTGAGCTTTGAAATGCTATACATTTCCATCTGCCTTTCACTTCATCTTGTACACTCACTTGCAAGTGACCGGCTTCACATCATTGGATTTTGGAACAAGAACTCAAGTCTCATTCTTGATGAGCGTACACATCTCCTCATCCATGGCGTCCTTCCAATTCTTCACACCTTTAACTTCACGGAAAGAGGAAGGTTCAAGTTCATCAATAGGGCCAGAAAGTAAACAAGGAATGGTGCTCACCAAATTTCTATCGCAATACCGCATGGGTTTCACAATTTTCTTCTTTGATCATCGAAGAATAGGCCCACTTGGAGCCTCCTATACATGCTCTTCTTGCTGTCCATCCGGATCAAAAGAAGAAAGTTGGCTCCCCCTCTCACTTTGCTTCCCCATCGACGAAGAAGAAGAACCCTCCGATGTAGTGGGAAGAGACCGGCAAGCTAACAGAGGCCTTCGGCTTATTGTTGATGTCCACCAACAATATCAATATCATTTTACTTTCACATATCTGACATGTCAATATCCAACTATTATTTGAAAACAAACAAATTTTTTGAGATTATTCATACTTATTGTACATTTTTTTTCACTATCCAATCAAGGACTCAAGAACCATCTATACTATTTTTGTTTTAGTCCCTGCATTTAAATGATAATTTAGGGATATGTCCCTCCCAGGGACTAAAAAATAAACTTAAAAATTTAGGAATAAGTCCCTCCCAGGGACCTATTCCTAAATTATCATTTAAATGCAGGGACTAAAATCAAAATATAAAAAAGTAAGGGATCGATCGCTAAATTTGATAATTTCCGGGGACTTAAAACTAAAAATCCCTATAAAAAAATATACACCCAATCCTAATAATATTGTCCTTAAAACCGTCATGTATTTTATTTGAGGTCATATGCATATTCATAGGTTATTTTCTTCTGCATCTTTGCATATGAACTCCAAATAAATGTATATGATCTATTAGAGCTCTAAATTAAAACTTTAGGAAAAGTCATTATAAATTACTTTCATATAATCTAAAGAGATATACCTCATTAATTAAGGCATATACCTCATTTTAAAAAAAAATTGCATTATCGAAAAATATGTTTAATCCATTATGAAATATTTACATTTTTTTAATAAAATTATTACCGTCATTAGACAAGATTGACTATTTAAAAAAGCTCAACATTTGTGAAATATGTGCAACGTTGAAAACAAGGTTGTACTTAACATTTTTCCATTTTATTCATTTATAATAACACTTATCTAATAAACATAACATAATTATAATCAAATGAACTCTAATCCCCCTCCATTGAAAATGCGTCAAATAACTCTATAGATGAAAAAAGATGGTCAAGATGGCCGAGTTGGTCTAAGGCTCCAGTTTTGAATTTGTAATTCTTGACCCACACTTAATTTTTTTTTTATCTCATTTTAAAATTTATAATTCGAATTCATCAATGAAATCGTACAGTAAATATCTATCTTTTCTTCAAAAACACAAGCACACGAGCCCATGACCCAAAAAAGCATAAAACCAGAAATGGCCTAAAATATCTCAATGCTAAAAAGTCCCACTAAAATCCACCTATCTTCAATTTTCCATCTTCAGTTGTCCTTCGTCATGTTGTGTTCTTATGTTTTCTGGACCCTACACGCCCAGATGGGTGTTGAAATATTCTCACTCTTTATTTATTTTATTTTTTAATGGATATTCACTCACTCAATTTTTTTTATGGATAAATATTTTTTTGAACAAATCTCTTCATCAAGTAGAAAACAAGATTCAAACCCAATATAGGAGAATAAATAAGGTTACCTGTAAAATCGAATTTGTTTTTGATAGAATGGTAGAGGTACCCCCTCCTTAATGAGGGAATTTAGATTCGAATCTTGTCGCATTCTGATAGAGACAGATTTGACCAAGAACAACACTTATATGTGTAACAACACTATAAGAATATATTCACTTAATTAGGGTCCTATTATAACAATTAAAATAAAAAAACAAAAAAAAATTTATATAAAAAGCAAAATAAAATTAAATGAAATAAAATATTTGTAAATATTCAATTTTTGAAAGGAAAAAAAAAAACTAAACTATTATTTAAATTTAAACATACTTAAGGATTTGGGGTCTCTTTTGGGTGGGGCCTCAAGCTTGGTTGCCTATACAGTACCTATGGTCGGATTTGAAGGTGAGCTAGTGCAAGAATTTGCCCTCAAATATTCACACAGAAGCATTGTATAATTCTACTTTACCCCTTTTACTTTGGAATGAATACGCTTCACTGACAAAGTCTTTGATATGATTATTGCTACACAGTTTATTTTTATAACCCTGATTCTAATTTCTTATCTATTGTTACTATTTGTACTCATTTTAACAAGAATATATCTCTTTTAGAAAAATTTATATTTTTTCTAAAAAAATTCATATAATTCAATAATATTTATATTTCATATTTTATAAAAATATATACTTTATTTAATTAATTTTTTTTTCAATGACCAGAAAAACCAATATGAACAAATCCCAACCTCTCCGCCGCCATATTCGACATTTGCGCCAACGACAACGAGTCCGCGCTCCTCCGCAACTTCACCACCCCGCGCGGCACGCTCATGGTGAAGGAGTTCGCCATCAACGTCGCTGCGCATAATTTAAACATATCATTCACTCCCTCCGCTGACTCCTTCGCCTTCGTGAACGCGATCGAAGTCTTCACCGCCCCTACCGAATTGTTCCGCGAATTGGCCCAAAACAAGGCCATGGAGAATCTGTACAGGATCAACGTGGGTGGCCCCAAAATCACCCCCTCAAACGACACGGTGTGGAGGACATGGTCCCCCGACGACGCCTACCTCTTGTCATCCCTCGCCGGCATCAAAATCAATATGACTAGGCCGATCACGTACTTCCCCCGGTTCCCCGGTGGATCGACGCGCGAGATCGCGCCCGATAACGTGTACAACACCGCGCGGGAGATGAACCAGAAACCCGAAGAGACCGGCTTAAATTCCGTGTTCAACGTGACGTGGCTCTTCAACATCTCGCGCGATTCGACGTACCTTGTGCGCCTCCACTTCTGTGACATCGCGTCCGCGGAGGGCGCGGACACACTCGCCTTCAACGCCTACGTCAACGACAACGCCGCGGCCCTCGATTTGAGGCCCTACGTGTTCACCCACCACCGGTCCGCCGCGCCGTTCTACATTGACCACGTGACGGAACCATATTTGCGTGATCCGATGCCGTCCGCCCTCCGCGTGACCATCGGCAAGTCGAGCCTGAGCAACCCGTCGCACGTAAATGCCATCCTTAATGGGCTCGAGATATTCAGACTGATCGCCGCGCCTATGCCCATCAACAACAAGAACAGCGTCTCAATTGTTGTCGTGATCGTCCCCACCGTCATCGGAGGTGTTGTGCTTCTAGGCCTTTTGATCTCTGCAGTGTTAATCGTGTGCAGACGTCGCATGTCGTCGAAGAAGACGGACCCATCCCATAAATGGATGCCAAATAACTCGCACAACACGTCAAGCGGGCTGACGGAGGAGACCGTCGACTCTGTTTCTCCGAACGCGAACCTCAGCATCCAAATTTCCTTAGCCAACGTGAAGCACGCCACAAACGGGTTCGACAAGCACCTCGTCATCGGCTCGGGCGGGTTCGGCAAGGTCTACAAAGGCGTCCTCAGAGACGGCACGCGCGTGGCGGTGAAGCGGGCCGCGCGCGGTTCCGAGCAGGGGTTCCGAGAATTCCGCGCGGAGGTCCACCTCCTGTCGCGCATCCGACACCTGGTGTCGCTCGTCGGGTACTGCGAGGAGCGCGCGGAGATGGTCCTGGTGTACGAGTTCATGGAGAACGGGACTCTCAAGGACCACCTCCACGGGTCGGGGGGCGACGCCGCGCGCGCGCGGTGCATGTCGTGGAAGCAGAGGCTCGAGGTGTGCATCGGGTCCGCGAGGGGGCTGCACTACCTCCACACGGAGTCGTCGTCAAATGCGATCATACACCGCGACGTCAAGTCCTCGAACATACTCCTCACAGAGGACTACACGGCGAAGGTGTCGGACTTCGGGCTTTCAAGGGAGGGGCCGCTGCACGGGAAGGATCACGTGACAACCGCCGTGAAGGGGAGCTTTGGGTACTTCGATCCAGAGTACTTCAGGACCCAACGATTGACGACCAAGTCCGATGTGTACTCGTTCGGGGTGGTGCTCTTGGAGGTGCTCTGCGCGAGGCCGGTGATTGATCTGGCGCTCGAGAGGGAGCAGGTGAATTTGGTGGAGTGGGCGATGCGTTGGCAGAGGAAAGGCTCGCTGGAGAGGGTGATGGACCCAAGATTGGTGGGGAAGGTCGGCGCGAACTCGCTGAGAAAGTTCGGGGAGACCGTGGAGGGATGCCTCGCGGAGCGGGGCGAGGAAAGGCCGAGCATGGGAGACGTGTTGTGGAACTTGGAGTATGCACTGCAGATGCAGGAGATGGAGATGGAGATGCAAAGGAAGGAGGCGCATGAGGACAGCGGTGACTGGGATGGGGACCTGCCTTACGCGCCGGTTGTTGGGAGAAGAATGCCTTCAGTTTCCGAGGCGACCGATTCTCAGGTTTTTTAGCAGTTGATCACTAATGAGGGCTCATGAAGCACCAAATTTTTTATTGTAGTAATGGCAGTATTTGCGCGTGGGTGCGTTCGCGCTCGCGCGCGCGTCAACTGGTTCTGCTTGGGTTTATTGTGATATAAAAGAGTGTGTTTTGTGTTGATGAGTTCGAGCAATTGAGGAAATGTATACTTACTGGTATTGGATGAAAGTTTCCTTGTAATCAAATGTTCACCCAAATATATAGGATTATAGGATTGAAGAAACCTATTCTCTTGTTTTGTTGGACTGTGGGGTTTTGCGTGTGTATAGATATGTATACTCCCAACAAAATCTCATTTTATCACCATAGTTCCCGCGAATTATGATTTTCAAATGTACATTTCAAAAAAGTTTGAATTGTGCGTGAAGTTCCCTTACTACAAAACTTAAAAAAATATATTGTGTAAATATAAAATTTTAAAAATTATATTGTGTAAAAATATCTCCCAAAAAGGTATTTATGCACAATTTAAATTCTTTTAAACGAAATTACTAAAAATAGAGTTTCAAGGGGAGTTTTGACAATATAAGAATTTTTTTGGGGGTATATATGCAAAAATTTTAAAAAATAACTTGTTGATTGATGCCATGCACATAAAGGGGCGGAGCCAACTGAAGACAAGTAGGGGTGCCCCTACTTGCATTTTGAAAAAAGAAAAATAAAATAAACTACTGATTTGAGTGAATGAAAAAAAATTGTGACAAAACGGTACTAACGGATTTAATTGGGTGTAATATAATAATCAGTGTTATAAAAAGTAAAATAAAGGGATTCCATGCTTTAAATGTGCTGCTGACTTCATTCACAAGAGGAGAGCAGAAGCCGAGGTCCCCACAAAACCCATTTTAAATGAGAGACCCCATTTTAGGTTCTTATTTTTTTAACTCCCTTTTTTCGTGACTTTCTATGTTTGTTTTTGTTATTATTATATGAGGAATGAGGATTTCTTGGTGAGTAGCAAAATAGGCTATTTTTATTTGTGTTAATATTTTTGACAGTATTGATATTGAAAATATCATCCAGTGTTTCCATAATATGAAAAGTTATTGAAGGGTATTGTTATATAAACATTTCTTTGAAATACTTAATGACATTTTGTATATCTTTTTAGACAGTATATATCTATACAAATTTGATTTTTTTTTCATTCAATTGTTTTAAAATATCTGATGTGTGGAGATAAAAATTTGCGCTAGGACACGTGTCAAGATAAGACGGACATGGGCCACCTGATTTAGGGCCTATAAGACCTGGTCCAAGATGAACGACTACATGATGACATCATCAGGTGTGTAGACACGACTAGATTAAAGGATCTAGTCGGACGGTCAAACACCTCGTGAGAGAATGTCACCTCGAATAGTCTAAAGCACGACCAGACAACAAGTCTGGTCAATCGACCTTACTCCTCTGGAACGAGTAGTCTAAGGCACGACCAGACAACAGGTTTAGTCGGTCGACCTTACTCCTCGCAGACATAATCGAAAACGTAACGCTCGGGCGAGTACACCAAGATACCCCGAGTAGATGGAGAAACGGTCAGAAGACCACTAATGCATGTAACCACCCCGTTGACACTTAAGGCCCACTACCAACAGAACGTGGGTAATCAAGGGCCGATGTGGGGTGTATTTATGAGGGATGTTTCCCTGTAAAAAAGCCCACTAAACACTTAGTGGCAAAACGGTTATAGGGGTATATCTGGAACTACATGAGACTTGATCCCCAAGGGGTACATAGGCAGCATATAAAGAGGTCACGAGCCACCACTCCTGCGGCACATTCATTATGACAGCCAGGCACAGTCACTTTTACAGCTAAGTATTGTCCAAATTTAAGTTTATTCCTTCTACCTAAAAATCCTTATCCAAATCTCCACAAAAAATCCCTTTTAAGTTTCAATCTCAAATTACAAATTTAACAGTAGGAGAAAAATATTCATCTCATGAAATAAAGAAAAAATCCTCCCCCCCCCCCCCCCCCCCCCTCTCTCGACTCCACCACTGTGCACACACGTTAACTCAATCATTTCCACACGTCGCATTGTTTTGAAATTTAATCATCTTTGCGATATGAACTCGTCAAATGCCCAATACATGTCCAATATTCCAAGGTTTAATGGGGCCACTTAAGTTCAGGTCGAGATCATATTTACCTTTGTACCAAGAAGTCAGGAGAGGCAGTCAAGTGACCTAGAGAACTACTCTATGAGATCGTGGCACGGGTTAACGTGTCTCGCGCGACCTCAAGTGATAGCGTTTGTCCAAATAGAGGGGTTATGCAATACCCCCCCCCCCCTCCATCGCGTTTGTCAACTAACATAAATAGGGAATAAGAGAGAATAACAGTAGAATAGCATTTATTCGCTGTTTGTTTGGAGCGGATAAACCCTGATAGCTATGTCTGAATAAAGAAAGATAAAACCTGATAACAATTCTACTAAAAGGTGAGAATAATTTATCAGGGTTTATCTATTTCTGATAATAAAAATATTCTTCACCATCATTACCAAAATATTCTCTCACTTACTTTAATAAACCCCAATGATACATCCTCTTTAATCTGCACCATCTGATTAGTGGATCAAGCTATTGTGAGTCAATCAAGACCACACAAAATACACCAAAAATTTACTTTAATCATGACCGTCCAAAATCCACTACCATTTTGTGCATCTGCGTACACGTGCCCCTCACCCATCTCATCACATTAAAACATCACAGATGTCCCCATCAAAAATTCATACATCTTTGTCGTTAAACATGACTGTGGAATAGGTTTATTTACTTTGGGCATGTTCCCTTGGATATATTTAAGACGCATGCCTACTATTTCTCTCAAAAAAATTATTATTATTATTAGGTTATATTTTTCTTATCTTTCATTTTTATTTTTATTTATAAATTAGTATGTAGAAGGTATATATAATATATCCTAGTTTTTCTTAAAATTATTATTGAGATTTCGGTTAGCTTATACAAACATAATTATCAGGATCATCCATGCGAAACAAGCTTTTTTCTGTTGGGGGTTATCGGAATTGTATGCCGTAAACTGGATGAGATATTACTATATTAGAGATAAAATAGTGTTAATCACAAAAATTAGTCAACGTGAATCTTCAAAATTAGAATTCATTACAAAATTAATTCATTTGCATCTACAAAATTTAAATATATGTTTTTAATTGGTGATAGGGTTTAAATAATTTTATATGGAAATACATTTACAGTGGAAAATAAGATGGAGAAGGGTGGCAGCTAGAGGGGGCGACGACAATAATAGCGGTGGTCGGAGGTCGTCAGGGAAAGGGGGTGACCTCCACCCGCCGCCGCTTCGCCCACCTCTACCCATCACCCCGCCACACCTCCGCCCTGGCTCTCCCTCCCTCTCTCTCTCTTTTTTTCTCTCTTTAACCCACCCCACTCCGTCATCCTCCACCCACCACTGTCTTCACCCTACCGTACCCTCCGGAGACCACTTTCCTCTCTCTCTTCTTTTTTTCCCGAGCTTCTTCTCTTTCCCTTCCACCCATCTCTCACCTTCCCATACCCACCACCCAAATTGTTTTTGGGTGGTGGATTTGAAATTAAAGGTGGGAGGAGTAACACTTCCTTAAAACCCTAGAATCCACTCCGTCATATTCACCATGTCCGCCTCGTGAAAGCTTCACTCTGTGTGATTGACGATCAGGCTTGCGATGATCTTGGTCTGTTGGACTCTTGGGGGGGGGGGGGGGGGTTGTAATCCAAATATCTGTTGAATTATGAATTGATAAAATGGTTTCTGTTATTTCTTTTAATTTGGGTCTATGAAAATACACTCGAACGGGAGATAAAAATTCAATCTGGCATCGACGGGTTGTGTTTCCTGTTCGTTCTCATCTCTGGGTTTTGTTTTCTATTGATGGGTTTTTGTGAATGTGTTCACCAGAACCCAAAAAGAATGGTTTTTTTTTTTTTTTTTTCTGAAATTGCTTTATCAATCTCTATTGATTTGTTTGTTTCAATTGGGTCTGATGTATTTGTTGTTTGTCCTTTATTTTTGGGTTTAAGTGAAATCATATGTTACGGCTCATCTATCTATAACAGCTATTTCAATCCATGTTACCTTACAACTCAATTTTTTTTTAATTGACCATTCACTCGGTTCTTTTTTTTTTCTTCTCCTCCCTTTTATGTGGATCTCATTAAATCAAATGTTGTGTTATTGTGTGTTTCAGATTATTGATGTTAACAAGTTAAAATGTTGACTAAGGTAAGTATATATGATTTGGTATGGTGACTTCACAACCATTCATTGATGACTTTCATAATTGTGATTAGTATTAACTTATTAGGTTGGTTGTGTAAATCAAATAGTAATGTATACAATTATCCGGTTAATTTAAATATAAAATACACAACGAGTATTCATACATTCTTATAATGGAGACTATTTTTGTTACATGCAAATATATATAACACGTAGAAGCAAATTAATTGAAGTAATGTATAGCCACTAATGGGATATTTGTATGTGATCAACAACGTATACTCAATATGATTTAATTAATTTATTACTATTTATGAACAATGGATTATGTAGATTTAATTTAAATTTTTAAATAATTGGAATCACCATTAAGCATAAATTGGCTTAGTTTAATTAATTAGTTGCATAAAATATTTAAAGGCTCACCATAAATTATTATATTAGATGGTCCAGATTTAATTACACTCACCATGAATTGAAATATCCAAGGGTAAAGTTAATATTTTGAAAATAATAACTCTTTATCCATCACTTATCAACTATTTATCCACAGTTTATTCTGGGCCAATCAAACAACAAAAATATAAATCTGACGTTTTTCAATAAAAATAACAGAAAATGTATTTAAACACAGTAGGCTTATTTTGCCAAATGATGTTATCTATTCCAATATAGCTATCAGGGTTGAATAAGGCGCAATTAATGTCACTTCCCAAACGGGGTTACATATGTCACAGACAATTAAAAGATATGTGATGATATTTCATTAGTTCTAATAATTTATAAATAATACATGATTCCACGAACAAGAGTATATAATATTCTTATTTATTTTTTAGTTAAGAGAGAGAGAGAAAATGATAGGCACACAAATCAATTTAGGAAAATCCGAACATATACGATACAAAACTATGTAGGTATTTGATGCAAAATTGTTTCATAATAAAAAAAAAGGGTTATTTAATGTCCACCCCTCCTAAAACAAAAAAATTATTAAAAAAACTCATTCAAAATACAATATTATTATAAACCTCTTTAAAATATTATCAAGTTTTGTAAAAAAACTAACAATCAACAAATTAAGAATGTTAGAGGAATATTCTATTTTAAAATATACATATTGACTATTGTAATATATGGTCTTCCTTGTGTTAAAAAGTGTGTATGTGTGTTGATTATTTTACCATTTTCATTAATAAAAAATTTCTTAAATACCTTTTTTCAACCTCTTGAAATATTTTAAGAGTGCTTAAAATTTATTTTTGACATAAATAGAATTTTAAGAAGAATATTTCATTCAAGAAAAAATAAAAATAAACCAATAGTCCAAAAATGCAATATTCCGTTACAATTACGTCAAAAGATATTTTCACTAATGACGAATGTAAAATAGTCAATATACATATATTGAGATGGAATATTCTCATAATATTCTTAAGGTGTGTTTGGTTGCGTGATTATAATTGCATGAAGTTGCTTCTACAATCGTGCAACCAAATAGTTTTACAGTCACAACTTTCTAAAGCAGATTTATGACAAATGGTATTCAAAAGCTACGGAAATTGAGTTTCCCGTAGAATTAATTTTAAAACTTAAATTTCTGTAGAATTAATTTTACAATCGTATAATCAAACACACCCTTAATTTGTTGACTGTTATATTTCTTACAAAACCAGGTAACATTTTAGAGGGGTTTATAATAAAACTGAGTTTTGGAGAGAGGTATATTAAATAATTTGCGGTTGGAAACTAAACGATTCATTTCAATTCGACAGTTTAAACAAAAAAAAAAATTACCTCCGGTACATACATATATGTCCCTTTCCAAACCTGGTATTTCTGCGTACGACTTTTACGCGTGCCGCGTTAAAAAAATAGAAGAAAGAAAAATGAACACACCGCGTACTGAACTTCTCCCACCTCCCTCTCTCCTTCTCCAATCACCATCTCCTGCGCACCTGTCGAAAACACAACCCACCTACATATACCCCCTTCACAGACCCCAATCAAAACACCAAATTCTCTCATCCAATCCTCCAAATAATGAAAACCCATCTCCTCCTCCTCCTCCTCCTCCTCTTCTTCTCCTCCTCCATCTCGGCCTTCCATCCCCTCGACAACCACCTCATCAACTGCGGCTCAACGACCCAGATCCGCCATGACAACCGCCTCTTCCTCCCCGACTCCGATGCCCCACGATCCTCCATCAAGTACTCCAACCCCTCTTCGGCTCCGTCAGATCTCTATCGGACTGCCAGGATCTTCACCAGACCGTCCTCGTACGAGCTCGACATCACCGCCACCGGTACCCACCTCGTCCGCCTCCACTTCTACCCCATCTCCTCCTCCTCCCCCTCCCTCAACCCTTCAGCCGCGAAATTCCACGTTTCGGCGACTGGGTATCTCTTATTGACCGATTTTGTGGTCCCAATCGGCGTCGAGACCCCGATCGTGAAGGAATTCTTGATAAAGTTGGAGAAAGGAAGGGTTTTGATCACGTTCACCCCCGTCTGTGGGAGGTCCTTCGCCTTCGTCAACGCGATCGAGGTCATCTCGGCCCCAGGTGACCTCATCGCGGACGTCGCCAAGTCCGTCACCCCTCTCGGTGTCTCGGATTTCCGCGGTCTGTCGAGCCGGGCTTTGGAGTTGGTCCACCGGGTCAACGTCGGCGGCCCAAAGGTGACGCCTTTCAACGACACGCTGTGGCGGACGTGGGTTCCCGATTTGGGTTTCTTGAAATCGGCGGCCTCCGCGTCGAAGCCCGTCTACTTCAGTGGCCGGATCCAGTACCGGGAGGGCGGGGCGAGCCGGGAAATCGCGCCGGACACCGCCCGGGAGTTGAACAGGGAGGCGGAGGGTTTCAAGAACTTGATTTGGGTCTTTGCCGTGAAGCCGGGCCACCAATACCTTGTTCGGATGCATTTCTGTGATATCGTAACCCCGGCTCTCAATCAGCTATTCTTCAATGTTTATGTCAATGGGTACTCTGCATACGAGGATTTGGACATCTCAGAAGCCACCTATAGGTTGGCCTCACCTTATTATGTCGATTTTGTTGCGAGTTCTGATGAGGCGGGGACTTTGTCGGTGAGTGTTGGTCCGTCAAAGAGGAGTAGTCCTTCGTTCATGAATGCGATACTGAATGGGGTGGAGATTATGAGGATGAGCGACACGATGGGTTGCCTTGGAGATCCTTTGGTGGTGAGGCCGTCGGAGAGGGGGTACAGTATTTTTCTGAAGGCGGTGATGGGTGGGATTGCTTTTGCAACATTGGTGGTGATCGTGTACGTGTTTGCTTGGAGGAGGGGCTTTACGAGGGATTATGTCCCCTGGACGCCTTTACCTACTGAGTCATCAGACGGTAAGGCGTGGTTGAAGAGTTCGGCGATGCCAGGTAAAATGGGTTCCTTTTAAGGGTTGGTGAAAGTTATGCATGATTATCATAACATACTATCCAAAGGGACTCTTTCGGCTTCCAGTTCTGTACAATATACTATTTGGAGAATCAGAAGTTGTTTTATGTTAGAAAGCGATATGTTGTAAGTGTATGATTTGTATCAGTTGAGCTGTATTGATATTTATGCCTACGTGTGTTGTAAAACTTATGTATTGGAACTTCTTGTATGATACTCGGTACTTCAGTATTGGACCATGTTTTATTGAATTTCCTTGTAGATGGCTTGTTATGAATGCTTAACTCTTAATTATTGTAAATTCTTGTTCCATATTATCCAGGGAAAACTGTGAACAATTAACTTATTCTATCATATATGCCATCTGTTAATTGTTATCAAGAATGTTGCGTGGTGTAAGAACTGTAATGATCTGACTGAATGTCATCTGAATCTCTTTTGAACGATGACACATTGTTACCAAGCTCATTTTCTTTGTTTCTTGAAAATGCATATGTTGTGGAACCTTCATCTTTTCCCCCCTTTTTTTCTGAATCTGTTGTAGCTGTTCATTGTGAAAATGCTTTCTTCTTCTATTGAATAACATGTTTTTCCTGAGATATCAACATTGGCTAATGGTGATGAAAATTAGCGCTTTGTTATCTTCGCCCCAGCCCACAATTTGGTGGGGTAAGTTTGTGCTATCTAATTGTCTTAGGAAATCCACAGGTCAGCTTTAAGTGATATATTTTTCACGAATTATTACTTTCATTGGGTAAAAGTATTTTTTTTGTTTTAGTGTGTCCTTTTATATTGGTCTTTTATGTTACTGAATACTGTATGGAAGTAAATGGTCCCATTGCATTCCTTTTCTTTTCTCTTCTCATTGAAGAACTAATCATATCTCATTGTAATTCATCCATCTCTCTCAGTGCTCCATTTCTGTATGTTTTGGGTTCAGAAGGTATACCCTTCCTGGATAAATTTTTCTCTCTGAATTATATAATTGATTTTCCAGCCCATTTTCACAAAAAGAAAAAAGAATGAATGAAAACTATGGTGGACTGGTGTAATTCTGATTTATGATTATGGTGGATTTGGAAATCACTTGATGGTAAATTAGTGTCGATGTATTCATTTTTAAGAAAGTATGTGCATCAATGATATGATCTGTTTCCTTGTTGAATAATGTTATTAGATTCTTCAATAATTTAAGGCAGCATTGATCTTGTCAAATATGCCAGTGATGTCAATAAGTAAATTCTCTCCAGATTTCTTCCCGTTGGACAATGGTTCATGCACCTAGCTCGAGGTGCCATGATATAAAATAAACAGTGATGTTAAGTCCATATATATAGTGGACAGCTTAGTGACTGAGCCTGCCATTCTTCTTGCTCAACAGCGTCATAATGGAAGGCTGCAACTTGTTATTGACTCAGTAAATTTCACACAACTAGATATTAATATTATGTCATTCCATTTCTCTATATGATTGGTAAGCTGGAAACTGAACTTTGATCTACAAGCTGTTAGTTTGCTTTGTTGCCACATGTTTACTTTTTAAATTGATCTTTTCAATAAAAATGAAGAATTGATGTTCAGGAAAAAAAACTTCAATGCTGATTCTTAGGAAGTCAGTTTGGAAAGTGTCTGGTACAGTTGGAATGGGAGTCAAGCATGTCTAATTTGCAAACAGTTTGCAATACATTGTATTTGTTTTATGCTTTCCACCATTTCTGACATCATTGTAGTGATCAGATTGATCTCTGTGTAGTCCATTGTTCATGTATGGTTGTTATGTCATGCATTCAGGTTCTGTTATCTGCCTTGGATGCATAATTATGAGCAGAAATAGCACTACTGTAATTGCGGTATAAACAAAGAATTTCTTCACTTTTCGTATAAATATGTTTGAGATGGAAAGTGCTCTAGATTTTTTACTGCAGGTTGATATAAGTGCTTAAATTTGGTTCATTAAGAATTAAGTTGGCACTTTTTTTTGGGATGAGTTAGCATAGTTATTTGATCTTGGAACTGTATTTAGCTGCTTAGTTCACTTTCACATTGATTATAATGTTTCCACTCTTAGTTTATCTTGTTGTCACTCTTATTTTAGCATTGTTTTTTCCAACACAAATATTTTTTTATAGAAATGTAGGTGCCTAAGCTCCGAAACAGAGAAATAGTTCTTTATTTTATATATCATATATATGATAACAGGAAATTAGCATACACTCCAGGATATATGATGGGGCTTACAATTGACTTATCAAGACCTCTGCCTTTCATCTAGACTGCCAAGTATCACTAGCTCCAGAGCATGACACAATTCGTGTTGAAGGCTATTTACTATTTGTTCTCCGGCCTTCATTCAGGGATGACTTTGAATGAAAGCTCTTTTAATCAGGAAAAAAACTTCAGTAAGACAGTATGACTCCTAGAATGTGGATCGAGATTTATAATCTAGCAGGTAGACAATATTGGCATACCCAGAAGAACAGGAATATAAGATTCATGCTCAGACTAAAAAGTAAGACATGATGTTCAAATTTCTAAGCTAGAAAATAATGCCCCATAGTTGCATACTGTAATTTGACAAAAAAAAAATTATGAGCAGAAGTACAGTATATATGCATCTCATTGGTATTCCAAAAGAAAACCAAATTTGCTGTTTGGTGGACAGACCTGTCATTCATTATGTAATATTCAATGCTTTATAATACAAAATTTCTTAGTTTGCTTTATGATATTGAAGTATGATATCAGAGTCCATCTTTTGTGGCAAAAAGACGAGCAAAATTGGCAATTCAATTTATTAATTCTTATTAAATAAGATCAATGCATTGTTTTCAACCACTATAAACAGATGGAAAAGTAGTAAGATAGTGAAAGGCTTTTATGAACTTAAAAGATCAAACTTTCAAGGATCGTAATGCAATATGGAGTGGAAGTATCTCAAAACCAAGTTTTATGTACGTAATGATGTGACAAGATTGCCATATGCGAACCCCGTGTTCCCTTGGAAATTCAAACCACAAAGTCGAATATGAAAATAAACAAAAACATTATTCTATGACCTGTGAGAGCAGCCAAGCAACTTACCATTCCAATTTACACTTCAAAAGTGCCATGGGGGTGAATAAGCAAAACGAATTATAAGCTAATATTATTTTGGTGATAACAATAATGTGCATCTCATGACTACAAATATCTGTTGAAATGTTTTATAATGACTTGTGATCTGTTCATTGCTTAAAGTTGTGCATTGTTGGGTAATTAATACAATACTTGTTCATAGATAGTGTCATAAATCCATTTCTGAGAAAGAAATTGCTAGATAATTTAAAGCAGCATTTCTTCACATTTATCTTCTCAGATATGCTAGTGTTTGTGGAAATAAACACTATCAATGGATTCTATAAATGGGAATGGTTCATTCACTTCTTATCCTTTAAACATAATTACCATAATATCCAATAATGGTGCATTGAAATCTATATGTATAGTTAAACAATCATTAATAACTGAGCTTGCCATCCTTTCTTCTGCACAACGTCATTCTGGTCAATTTAGTATGGATTTCATCCAACTGCATGTTTTCCCTCAACCCTTTTTTTAAAAGATGATGGATAAACTGGAAAATGAAATTTGATCTGGAACCTGTGTAGCTGGATATGTTGTCACTCCTTTACCCCTTCATGGATCTTCTCAATGTAAGTGATGGATTGTAGTTTAAGAAATGCTTGTGCAAATTATTTGAATGTTTTATTGTAATTGGCTCGTTTTTTATAGTTAGTAGTATTTTTATATTTACTTTTTGAGTTGAGACTCTAAACCCAGAATAGGGTAGCTCTTCAACCTACAAAGAGGTGGTTTGGTAGTTAACAATAGGAACATTGGTTGTCTATGTTTGCTCCCGCACACAGATTGTGATGCATTTAGTACATTGGAAAATTGGTTTTGTTTTATTTTCTCAACTTCGGATAGGAGGGAATTGGTTGTGCTTCCTATTTGTTCATTCTGAATCACATGACTCCAGGCTGATAAAGCAGCTACAAACATATGCCTATCGATGGTGATTTTGGATTAGTTTGTTCTACTCTCTTTGAAACAGTTCTTCCACTATATTTGCTCATTCCTTTGCCCTCATCAGCTATTTGATTTTTCACAACAAGAAAGTCATTATTTAGAATTAAAAAAATGATTCGTGTCTCTCTTTCTAAGACGGGAAAACCAAAACTGCTTTACTTTTTAGTTTAGTTTTAGTTCAGGATTTGTTTGTCATTGCAACCTAGATTTTAGGTGTGCCATGCTTCATAGTAGGTTATGTGCCATGGTACGTACATTTGTGTAGATTGGTAGTGTACGTCTGCTGATTATATCTTATGTCTGGGATCATTGCATGTCTGACATCATTGAAGTGATCAGATTGTTCTAGTTGAATTTTAAGAATCAAACGTTTATGTATGGGCAATCATATCACACACATTAAATCTTAATTTGCTTAGATATATGAACTTTGATATGAGGACATGACTACAGCTTCTATAAATACAGGATAATTCTTGGCCTACTGATCTTTTATTTTCCGGAAAAGAAAAGGACTCTTTAGCTATGATCAAGTAAGTTTTGTTTTTATTGGTATGATCAAGTAAAGTTGCTGAATGATTCATAATTTTACTGCCTTAAAGCTCTTTATGGGGATTGAAATCAGTGCATAGATATGGTTCATCAAGAATTAAGCTGAACGGCTATCTGCTCTGAGAAATGCTTTAAGCTGCTTAGGTATGTCGTCACTCTCTTATTTTATCATTGATCTTCACAATATAAATGATGAATTGATATTAAGAAGAGTATACACTAAACTTATTTGGCAATTTCAAACTGGAAATAGCAGTCACTTATCAGCTCCCTGGCATTCTGCTATGCATTTATCATGATATAAGAGTACTTTTCTTTGTTTTTCACCACCATGTCCTGCTTAGTTGTAGTGTTATGGATTTATCTTGGTTAAATTTCAAGAGAATGCTGTTACTCAGCAATGCTACAGACTTTGACGTTGATGCTGAACATACTTGCATGCAATGTATTGTTTATGCCAGTTTTTTAATCCTTGTATGGCCTTCACTTTTCAACTGAGAAACTTCTTTGGATACAATGGGCAATCCATGATGGAGAAGGAGAAGCTCTTTAATTCTCTGAAATTTTAGAGAACAAAGCAGTAAAAGCTTTTGGTTGTTTCATGGAGAAGGTTATTGAATGTGAAACTCTCAACAAATTGAGTACATTTTGATATACAATTTACTTTGTCTAGGTATTTGTTCAGATGCTTCTCCTTCCATTATTTATGCATCTCTTTCAAGAACCTGTTTAATAATAAACCTGAGTAATTTTAAATGTGAAACAGATTTAGACCACCTTAACCAACCAAAGATGGAATTCTAACAATCAGAATTATAGGAAGCCATCATATTGGGCACCCAGACATCTTACGTGTCTTGAGATGCATTCATGAATGGTTCAGTTTGACCCATAAAATGTTTATGATTTACCTGAGTTCAGTTCAAGGTAAAAGTAGTCATGTGACACTAACACTGCATGACTGACATGATACAGAAGTAAAACACCTTGTTCAAGAGTTCAAACCACATTTCATTCAATGACTTCAAATTTTTACCATGAATGAAAATTACACAGTATAATTCATGGCCTCAAGATCGCGGCGAACCCAGCCGGTGAAAAGCCGAGGCCGTGCCGCTCTTCTTTTAGGCGCCGGGGAATGGGAGAAGACTCAGTGCACGTTGGATGGTTATTAGCCCCATTGAACTCCATTTCTTGCTTTGGTGCTTCCCATCATGCCCACCTTGGCTCCACTATTCATCAAGAGAGATTTGCAACTAGTCATGAGTTTAAACCAAATATATTGGGATAATGTGTGTTTGCATTGGGTGCTTCTGGCTTTAGATTTTATGGTGTTTTGGGGTTTCATTGACGAAATTTCCCGGAAGAAGATTAAAAGATTATTATATGTACTAGTTGTTGTGTATGTGCAGATGCACATAGACAAAGTTTAACATGTGTTTTGATTAATATTCATGTCAAATAATTTGGTTATAGTAACATCTTTATAATAATAACTTCAAAAGTAAGAAATTTAATGTATATAGTTTATCCATGAAAATAATAGTGTCAAACATGAAAAAACAATCATATATTTATAGTAGACAATGTCTCGTACGCGCTTTTTCAAACAAAAATAAATATAAGTTAATAAGTTACTAATATAATTCAAGTTGGTTACATCGAATTATATTATGAATATCATTTCATTTTATAAGCATCCCCTTATCATGACAATATTATGATATCCAATTTTAATTATAAGTTAATAAATATGTTATATGATGAATTGTATGTATTATAATAAATATATGAATGAGATTAAAATGATGTAAATGGATTTTCATGAGAATGAATAGAAATCTAGGGGTAAAATTGTAAAATGATTGTGATTAAAGTGGTGTATACGGATTGTAATGGGATTAAATCGATTGATCAATGTCTTATTAAATATAAAAAATGATATAAATCAAAATTTTTAAAAAACTAATCATATATAATATATTCTATTTAGAATATAAGATAACTCACCGTTGAAGACCAAAAATATAAGAATGCACAAACCAACAAATTAAAATTCTTTCCATTTTATATGTAGGGATTAATTTGGGGGGATGAACCGTAATAATAATATGAAGATGAAATGATATTTATTCTATCGAAATTGATTAATTAATTTGGGGAAGATCTTTATTCCAATTCAATTGATGTTTTCGTGGAGGAATGGTTTTTCTTGGAGAGAAGGAGATATTTTATTCAACTATTTTGGAGTTTTGTAGCCGAGGATTGAAGAGTATATATTTTTTTTTATAAAGACATATTTTTTTATGACTCTTGAATGTATATGAATAATAAAGTTGGGTCCCAATAGTTTACATTTTGAATTTTGAATGTTTTAATAAATATTGTATTGGATTATTAATTTGTGGCATAATTATGATGACTTTTTAACATTTTATTTGACATATATAATATACAATCACAAATTTGAAAATATATAATCAAGATAATGTTAATATTTGAGTTTACTTTATTTTCTTGTGTATTTGCAGCTGAGATTGATATCATATTCGATTTTTTTAATGTATGAGTATTATATATATATATACATATTGGGTTGATCATATAAACCATTGATTCTTTGGGTCATTAATAGATGGAGAAATCCAAGTGAAGGCATTAATAGAGTGGAAATCCAAATGAATTGAGTAAATGCTAATCAAATCTGTGTGATTTAAATAAACGCTAATCAGTGTGAATTGAATAGAGTGAACGAATGCTAATCATTTATTGTTTGGGGAGTTAAATAATATTATTTTTGTTTTAACAATGTAAACATGATATATTAAAATAAATGTTTTAACAAAGATTACATTGAATTATTATTTTTTAGACTATTGATCATTAAAATTGGATTTGTTGACAATCAATCGTACATATATAATCATAACATTTTTTAGGGTGTGCCTTTTTTGGAATTCTATAATAAAGGTTATGTTAATATTTGATATTTTTTTAATTGTATCATATGTTTGCATATGACATTTGCGTTTGGTTGCGCGATTGCAAAACTGATTCCGCAGGAATCTGCGATTGCAAACCTGATTCTACAGGAAGCTCAGTTTCTCAGCTTTTTAAAATCGCAGCTTTTGGACACTATTTGCCTGCAATCGCTGGGTTTAAAACTGCGATTACAAAACTGTTTGGTTGCGCGATTGCAAACGCAGCTTCCTGTAATCGCAATCGCAGCGCAACGCGCAACCAAACGCACCCAAGAGTGCGTTTGGATGTGAGGTTGAAACACTGAGATTCTTAAAATCTTATGTTTCAAACTCAGCTTTCGAAAAGCTATGTTTTATTAGATTTTCAACCGCAAGATTTGTTGGCCTAAAAATGAATATTGTGGTTTGAAAAACAAAACGCTAAAAATGTGTTTAGATTTGAGTTTGAGAATTTTTAGCTTTTCAAACGCAAAATCTACCTAAACTCAAATCCAAACGGACCCTAAATTTATTGTTGAGTTTACACAAAACTAAAATACGAATTTGTCCATTTTTATAGCAATAAATTTTTTTTGTAGCACTATTTTATATGTTTTTTTTATTGGATTGAATAGAGTGGGAAAATCCAAGTGAATAGAGTAAATGCTAATCAAATATGTGTGAATTTAATAAATATGAACAGGTGTGAATTGAATAGATTCAAAAACGCCAATCATTGATTGTTTGGGAAGTTTAATAATACTATTTTTTAAAACATTCAAAATTTAAATATAATGTTTTAAAATAATCGTTTTAATAAATATTCAATTGAATCATTATTTTTTGGAACACTAATCATTAAAATTGGATTTGTAGACAATTTATTTTACATGTATAATCGTAACATACTTTGGAAATCTATAATGAAAATTACGTTAATATTTAATACTTTTTTTAATTGTATCATGTCTTTACATGTGAAATGGGAATTTACTTTTGTGCGAATTATATTTTTGAATATATTTTTATTTTATAAGGATCCTCTTGTCCTAATAATATTATGATAACCAAATTGATATAAGTTAATGAATATGTTACATGATGAAATGTATGTATTACGATAAACTATGAATGAAATTGAAATGTTGTAAATGGATTTTTATGGGATTGAATAGAAATGTAGAAGTGTCCTAATAATATTATGATAATCAATGTTAATTATAAGTTAATAAATATGTTACATGATGAAATGCATACATTATAATGTACTATAAATGATATTAAATATGTAAATAGATTTTCATGTAATTGAATAGAAATGTAGGTGTAAGATGAAAAAATGATTGTGATTAAAATGGTGTGAATGGACTATAATGAGATACAATGAATTGACAGTGCAAAAAGGTCAAATGACATGTCAAATTTAACAAATATTTAAAAATGAAATCAAACTTGTTAATATAGCTTCGCATGAATCAATTGAAATACTATTGTTAATTAAACATTTCATCGTCAATCTGCGAAAATTAGGTTCTTTCATATTCATGTTTGTTTGTTTGAAAGAATTATTTTTTATTGGTGTTTGTGATTGTAGATGTGGTAACAAAGTTCATCGAGGGTATGGTAGAAACATATCCAGGTTTGCAATACCTAGAGGGGTTTCCTAGGGTAAAATATGAAAATATGAAATTTAAATAAGCACCGTCACATCACTAACATATATATCCTAAAATCCCTAATATCTAGGAAATTTTTTTTTTTGTGCTTTTATATTCTATGTACCATGCAAATGGAAAAATAAAATAAATAAAGTTGTATAAATTCTTAAATGGGATCAACCACAGACTTTACTTCAAATCACAGAGTGGATCTCAACTGAAAAAAATCAAATGTTTTATCAATAACCCATCATCCGAACATTTAGTCGAGGAGGTAAGCTACGTGCTATATTTGGTATAATAGGCAGGGTAAAAAATCTTAAAAAGAATTTTAAAAAAAAAACACACACAAAAACATAAAAATTTAAAAAACCCATAAAAAAAACCTAAAATCGTTTATGGTTTATGATCAAGAGATTTTACTTTGATGGTATTTTTTCAAAATTGAATCTGAAACTGAAAATTAAATAAAGTTTAATTTAAAAAAAACAATCCATAAGCCCATTTCAATGATAATTAGATATAGACTATTCTTATGGGAAAAAAAAGGTTACATCTTATCTTTAAAAACTGTAATAAAAAAATGATGAAAATATCATAATGAAATTATATTACAAAAGATATATGAATAAATATCAGATCCGCTACTTCCAATCAAAATAAAGAATCAAAGATCAATCTGTTAAAGGGAAAACAAATTTCTTATTTGAGGATCTATTTCTTCTAACAGTAGATACATGCTAAATTTTTTAAATAAAAAAAAATAAAAAAATAACATATTTAGTTTATTTGCAACATAAAACTCTAAAATAAGCATCATATCTACAAAAGATTAACTCACATTTTTAAGGTAAAAAAAAAATTTGAGAGAAAAGAAAAAAGAGAGAGATGATAGATACATTTATCTAAATGAATGAAGATGGCAATGAATGGGTATTCAATGTTGCATAAATAAATTTAGGGGTTTGTGGAAAAGCATCGGCTATCTTCTCTGGAAGAAGATGAAGGGATTGAATGAAGGGTGAATGAATGAGGTGGCCGTTTCATAGGTGGAGGTTGAAGGGTGTATTGAATATTCATAACATAATTTGGAAATCTATAATATAGAGATTACATTAATATTTGATACTTTTTTTCATGTATCATGTCTTTGCATATGAAATGGAAATTATTTTTTTGAGAATTATATTTTGAATATATTTTCATTTTATAAGGATCTTCTTATCCTAATAATATTATGATATTCAAATATGATTATAAAATAATAAACATATTAATATAATTTTAGTCGGCTTATTAATGTAATTTAATCATAATTGATGTAAAGAAAAAATTTTCTTGGATAAGTCGGCTTATGAATGTAATTTTATCATAAATGATATAAATTATTAATATTATTTTATGATATATCTATAGTAGTCATCATATAAGTAAGATTAAATGTGAAGCTTAAAATTTTAATATGTCATGCATGATATGATGAAAATATGAATAAATTGTGGATGAGATTACAATGATATGAATGGATTTTCATTGGATCAAATCTATTGTTGAGTTCACACAAAGCTCAAATATGAATTTGTCCATTTTTATAGCAATAATTTTTTTAACAGTATTTTATACGTTTGTTTTTTTATTGGATTGCATTTAATTACCTGTGAATTATATATTTTTTTGTGAGGTAGATCTTATGGACTATTGTTTATTTGGGGCATTAATAGAGTAGAGAAATCCAAGTGAACAGAGTAAATGCTAATCAAATATGTGTGAATTAAATAAATGCTAATAGATGTGAATTACATTAATATTTTATACCTTTTTTTAATGTATCATGTTTTTGCATATGAAATGGGAGTATTTTTTTTTTGTGAATTATATTTTTAATGTATAATATATCATGTCTTATCCTAATAACATTATGATAATCAAATTTAACTATAAGTTAATCAATATGTTTCATGATAAAATGTATGTATTATAATAAACTATGAATGAAATTAAAACGTTGTAAATGGATTTTCATGGGATTGAGTAGAAATATAAGAGTATCTAATAATATTATGATAACCAATTTTAATTATAAGTTAATGAATATGTTACATAATTAAATGTATGTATTATAAAATACTATAAATGAGATTAAAATGATGTAAATAGATTTTCTTGGAATTGAATAGAAATGTAGGGGTAAAATGAAAAAACGGTTGTTATTAAAGTGGTGTGATTGGACTGTAATGGGATTGAATGAATTGACAGGGGTAAATAGGTCAAACGGTAGGAAACGGTAGGTTTTTGGTTTAAGAGATTTTTATATAGTAATAAAGATGTGAATTACATTAATATTTTATACCTTTTTTTAATGTATCATGTTTTTGCATATGAAACAGGAATATTTTTTTTTGTGAATTATATTTTTAATGTATAATATATCTTGTCTTATCCTAATAACATTATGATAATCAAATTTAACTATAAGTTAATCAATATGTTTCATGATAAAATGTATGTATTATAATAAACTATGAATGAAATTAAAATGTTGTAAATGGATTTTCATGGGATTGAGTAGAAATATAAGAGTATCTAATAATATTATGATAATCAATTTTAATTATAAGTTAATGAATATGTTACATAATTAAATGTATGTATTATAAAATACTATAAATGAGATTAAAATGATGTAAATGAATTTTCTTGGAATTGAATAGAAATGTATGGGTAAAATGAAAAAAACGGTTGTTATTAAAGTGGTGTGATTGGACTGTAATGAGATTGAATGAATTGACATGGACAAATAGATCAATTTACAGTTTTTTTTTTAAAAGACTTTTATATACTAATAAAAATGTAATTAAAAGTGAATGTTTTGATACAAGTGACTAAAAACCACGTGCAGCAGTGTATTTTGAACCACCGACAAAGTTTGTTTATGTATCTGGTTTTCTTTTCAAGGGACATGACAGCCTGGGCTTGCAATTTCACAAATATTGTTTTACAAAAAAAAAAAAATAGTGGTGTTACACCATTATTAATAAGCATGTGATAATATAAAAACTGTTTTCTTTTGTTAATGATTGTTTTACGTGTTTGGAATAAATTTTGAGACAAGATCGTGGAACATAATCCAGGCAAATATTCATATCATGACTCATCATTTGATGATCATTTCATGTTTTCATATTTCTTTTAAGCTCCGTTTAAAAACACATATTGAAAAGTAGATTTTGGAATAAAGCTGCTTTTTAAGATGATTTTAGACCTTGACTTATTTGGGATGTTTTTTTTTTAATTTAGGAATCAATATTTGAAAGGGATTTAATGTTTGGTAGAGAAAGTTGATTTTCAATTCAAAAAATCGATCCGACCGAAAATCACAGTTTCTGAGCTTTTTAAAACACGGATTTCGAGAGAGAAATTAAAAAGAATCCAGTTTTTTATTCCGCTGAAATCTAACCCGTTTGGCTGCACGATTTTAGATTATAGCTTTTCAAAAAACAAAATCATCCCAAATCGTGCATCAAACGGACCCTTAATATTGCTATACAACTTATACTGTGTCCATGTCCACCCAACATAATTGATTTTTTCTATTATTATTACAAAGGCCCTGGTGACACAAACGATGACAACTCGCAGTTGATGGGAAAATGATACGTGAAGTTCCAAGTGCAGTTTTATTACAGTTTTTTTATTTAAATGTACACGTTATATAGAATTAGGTATATACTGATATGCAAAAAATATATAATTTCATATCATACAATATGATAGAATCTCACACTACGATAGTGTAGTATATAATTCTAAATAAATTGAGTGTATCAACACTCCTATTAACATTAAAAAAATATTTTTTTTGAATTGACGAAAATCATCTTTGTGTCTATTGAACAAAGACCCAAAGGGCCAGTGTCCCTACCACTCAACCATAATCATCCAAACATAACCACTATAATTTTATAATTCCACTCTAATTTTTGAAGAACCATCCTCGTGTCTCGCAGGTATTGAAACTGGGGCCCAAGGGACAATGTCCCCTTCACTCAGACCATAAATCATTGAGATAACCCAAATATAATCGTCTCTAATTTTTGACGAATGGTTTGATTAATCCAAGTCTTCCAACAATGGGTACTGCAGATCTAAGATCAGGCAGACATACTAACTGAAGTTATGGGGTTTTGTCTTCAAAGTCTATGGTTCCGTTTGGAAACACAGATTGAAAAGTTGATTTTGGAATAAAGCTGCTTTTTAAGATGATTTTAGACATTGACTTTTTTGGGATGTTTTTTTTTAATTCAGGAATCAATATTTGGAAGGAGTTTAATGTTTGGTAGAAAAAGTTGTTTTTAAATTCAAAAAATCGATTCCGACCAAAAAGCGTTCTTTTTGAGCTTTTAAAAACACGGATTTCAAGAGAGAAATTAAAAGGAATCCAGCTTTTGATTCCGCCAGAATCCGACCCGTTTGGCTGCACGATTTTGAGATTTTAACTTTTCAAAAAACGAAATCCGCCAAACCTTATTACCAAACGGGGCCTATATCCCGGCTCAAAAGGTGTAACACGCTCCACAGCCTACAATGACAAATGTTGGATGTAGACACAAAACCCCGAGAGAAAATTCATTAATTGTCTATAAATCCATTTAAAATTCAGAAAAAAAAATAGGGAAAGGATAAATAAAATCATAATTATTTTGAAGAAACAAAAAACTATATGAACCCTCCCAAAAACATATTATACGGATAAGCTCATTTGGCCCCCAACTCACCACGCATAGCATTTTCAGATATCCCAATTCCCAAGTCATCTTGACATTTGAAAATTAAAAAGTTTAAAAAACTCCCAAGAATTGTTGGACCAATGGTAGAAAAATATTATATAAAAATATTATATCTAATACAATATATCATAAATAATTATAATTTTAGAACATTCTCGAAGGATTATTCTTATCCTCTCTACTTTCTAGTTGTTTTGGTTTTTCACCGCCATTCTCATATTTCTTTCTACAACCTTCTTGAACATTTTTCTCTGGCCTGAACCAAAACCAACGCTACTTACGTATTACTGTGGGTAGAAGAGGACAAAGGAGGAAAAAATAAAAGGAAATATAACTGTCTTAAAAAAAGATGAATAATTTGCTGGCCTGCAAGCTCTTGCATATTCCCACTTACCCCCGTGCAATTGCAACTCAGACCACCCATTATGTCAAAAACAAAAAAATGTCCCTTGCATGCCCACCAAAATCATCACTTTCAAATAACTGACTATAAACTCCTGCACCTTCCCAATACAGCTTTCCAGACTTCATCAGATCCTCCATTTTACAACTGAATCCTTATCCACTGCAGCCCACAATTTTTCTTTTCAAGTTCACTCTCACCCACCAACAAAGCTTCCCATAAAATTAAGCTCAGCTGTCATGAAAAAACATAAAATTGGGGAGCACGGCTTCCAGTTTCCCATCTCAAAAAAAAACCTAAAAATCTCATCAGGACAGGTCAACAATGTATCTTTTTTTGTCCAGGCAGAGGAGGCCTGGCTGGCATGTCTCCTACCATAAAACCACTGATCTACATCTACTAACCCGTACACCACACTAATAAACAAACGATTAAAAGAATAGACTAGAGACTTCAAAACCCTGCTATAAATAGAAGTCAAGAGAAAACTGTAGACTCACATCCAAGCATTCTAACAAGTTTCTGAAGGAGAGTTCTGTGTTTTTGGTATTGCATTGCTTACCTGCATCAGGATGGATCGCAGCAAGGTCGGTGCCATTGTCACCACAGCTATCAGAAGAAGTGGAAGATTAGAGATGGAGAGGAGGCCCATACCTAAGAGAGGTCAGATCAAATCCCGAATTGCCTCCAGTGCGTTCCACACCGTTGTTTCCGCTCTTTCAAAGGCCGTCTTGCAACACCCTCACTCTTCCATTGAGAAGCCTAGCTGAGATGGTGATGCCAAGAGGACATCTGTTTTTCTTTTCATGTAAAAAGCAGTAGGTGTGACCGGATGTACTGTGTTTCTTTGTGCAATAAATAGCAATTTTTCATTCATTCAGATGTAGCAGCAGCTTCAAACAATCTTCTTTTAAAAAAAAACAAGATGAATTTTTCATGGAAACTCAAAACGAAAGAACAAAGAACGATTTATAGTCATCTGGAATGAATAGGTTAATATAGAGATCCTGAATAATATATAGTACCCATGATTCACTGTCATATATCACTTCTTGATCTGCTCAACAGTTCTTCTGAATGACCTTCCCACTCCTCCTGTGGAAGCGCTTCTTTGGTCTCAATGGGAACTTCGGGAGTGCTTGTTGGCTTTGCACCAGCGGCCAAGAGATTCTTGAACCAGGCACCTTGGAACCGGGGGGTGCCACCACCATTGGAGCTGCTTGGGGACTCAGGGTTAGCTGCGGAGTTTGTGGACAAACCTGCAATGAATCTGTAGGCCACTTTGCTAGCGGTTACAATTTCCGTCTTAGCTTGTCTAAACTGCGAGAGCATATGAAATATTTAGTCCACAGGCAAACAAACCAAGCATACGAGTCTGCCAAAAACTGCTTTGTGCAGCAATCAATGGACATGGTGATAATGGAAGCAGCATGACTAGGAGGAGTTATAGGCTTGATGCTTCAGTAATTAGTAGTAAACCAAAAAAAAAAAAAAAGAAGGAAACTTGGTTTTTGTTCTACAAAATCGAGCACCTAAAAAAAGTGCTTTATGTGTGCATCTATAGTGGTGTATCATTACACACTATGTACATCAGTTCACTGATCAAAACATACATTAACTTTGGAGCTAGAAATCAAAGGATAAAACCAACAATCTAACCAGGTCAACGATGCATTATTCTGCAATAAAAATAAGTTCAATAAAAGTGTCCCATACAAAGATATTAAGCTATAGAGATTAAACTGGTATACAAACTGATAAGTGGGGCAGTTGACTCCAAAAAGTCAGAAAAATATGAGAAATGGGCATTGGCCCACGAGGTGTTAAAAGCATAGGTATGGTTGGGGGAAATAAGGATATTGACACTGAAAATTTCCAAACAATATTACTGTAAAAAAATATAACACCAGATAAGTAAAGTTTTAATGTAAAAAATAAAAATGACAATTATGATTTTTTGTTAAAATGGTGTTATTATTTGTAAAGCTCTTAGTAATTATCAACAACGTTGTTGTACCATTCATAAAAAAAAAAGGCACTGTAGTACCATTCATAAAACAAGGCACTATCAAAACGTAATTCCACGCTAAGTATAAACAAGGACAATAAAAAAATTAGTGTCAGGAAAAAATTACTAACCCGTAATGCTGTATTCCCTGCAATTTCAACAGCAGTATCACCAGCATTCGCAAAGCGGTTGACCCAAGCTGTTTGGAAGGAAAAAGAAAACATTCAAGAAAACCCAACAAACCGGAACACCCTTTTCTTTTAGCTATGGGACTAACATATCCACCCTATCTGATTGTCAACTCAGAATATAAATGTTCCAAATAGTGAAATAGTGACCCTTTACATCTAAGCTTCCTTTATTTCAATATATATAGAAAGGGGATAGCATAAGATGACTTGCACGCAACAATTCCAATAGAAATTGAACGGTGAAAAAATAAGATTAACAGTTTTGAGCTTCATAAAGTAAAGATTGGGCAAACTGTGTAACGGCCTGGAAGAGACGACTGAACATCTCCCGGTGTTATGCCCTATTGCTTCTCAGATTTGGCGGTTGCTTCGGGAGGCCATGGGCATATCCGATTCATTCACGTCACTTCAGGGCATGTGGGAGGCGGGGAAGGCTTTGGTGGCTCGGGGCAATTGTAGTCATAAAGCGAAAGCTTCTCAAACGTTTGTTCCAACGGTGGTTTGGGCTATATGGCTCACTCAGAATCAAGCGATGTTTAGAGGATTGAGAGTGTATCCAGAGAACATTTGGGAGTTGTGCGTAAACTGTATTAAGATGTGGGGAACTACGCTCGCGGGGGCATCAAGTGTAGGTCTTGTGGGAGGGACAATCTGCATTGAGGAATAGCTCTTAGTTGTTGTGTTGTCCAATAGGTAGAGCTCTCATCTACCGTGTCTGGGCATGCCCTCTGAAGGACGTTGTTTGTATTTTCCATTCCGGGCTTTGTCCTGATCTTAATACAATCTTGACAATAGCCTACTATCTTTCAAAAAAAAAAAGAGTAAAGATTGGGATTAATTTCTGGGGAATTTCCCTTTTTCCATTTAATAAGATGGCTCCTATGTTTTTCTCAAAAAAAAAAAAACAGTAGAAAGTAGCTCTCATATAATAAACAAATTGCTTGGGTATTAAAATTCCAAAAATCAGTTGGAGACTCACAGATGTAGTAGCTCCTAAGGGTGAGGATAAAAGAAAAATTTACACATGCTAATATTTCTATTTCTTCTTATTGATACAATATACCTACTCTAGGATTAAAATGTCCCTAAATCTTGATGGAAGAATCAAAATCAACCAAAAAACAGGATTGCAATTTTATTCATATATGTCACATGATCGTCTACTTTGGGAGAGGATGAGAAAGGCATGCTGCCTAGTTTTCACAAACAAAGGAATAGAGCAAATCGATTCATTGCCGTCATTTTTAGTTTGCTTGGCCATTTGGCTGACAAGAAATGAAAAATTATTCCGGCACAAAGCTGTTTATGTTTTTGGAAGAACATAACGCTGTTTATGTTAAAAACTTGGGAGTTGGGAGACTGGTGTGGCTCCTGAGGGAATGGGTCCTTATACTATCAGGGCTGAGTCTATCAGGATTGTCAGGAAGGGGCCTTTTCATGTTAAGAGCCTATCTGAATTATTGATAATATAGGATTTATATTCCTGTCAAGAACATTTTGGTTTTATGCAAAGCAAAGAGGAAAAATTGGGTGAACGTTCTGTTACCTTCACCCATCTTTCTTCTCTCCTGGATGCATAAGGGGCCAGGTAAGAGCTCCCAAACCATTTGGATCACAGTTACCCAACAAATTCACACCTCAATATGGAGTTGAATGACAATGGGACTGGTATGCAGGTACATGTTTCCTCCAATTCAGTGCATCGAGGGGTGCAAATAAATGGAGGGGGGTGGGGGGAGAGAGAGAATTTTTTATTCTTATGAAGAAATTTTGGCATGTTTCCATGATATATAAATATGATGGCTCGTGGCAGCATCCAACATTAAACCAAGAGAGGAATGTCTTCCCAAACAAGGTTCAAATGCAAGAAAAACTCCCAGACCCCACATAAAAACATCTAATAAAACCCAAATAGACATAGTTTTTCACCCAAAAAAAAAAACACTTGTCCAAAAGATGCATTTGCTCCCATCCTGAAATTTTCAACAAAGATGCATTTGCTCCCATCCTGAAATTTTCAACTACACTATCTCATGTATCATCTATTTAATGTTGTCCATAATTGAATTTTTTTGTTCCTCAAGAGCCACTTACTCCAGCAGTTCATGTGAGGCAGAATCTACATGGATTATCGTTCAACACTCTTGCCATCTTTATTCCTTTCTTATGAAAGAAGTGTCACATATTGAACAAAAGTATACATTTTTGGCCCCATAAAAAGCTAAATATCTCACAAATTACTTTTCTCGAGGAGGAACCACTTGCAAGAAATGAATATCTCTTGCAAGAAATGAAGGTCTAATGCTTACAAGAAGATCTCTGACCTACCGTCCTCTTTTTTATTTTTGATTGGTGTTCTTTTGTTGGTTTTTTATCTTTCGGAATGTACCCCAAATTTTAATAATAATATTTGGTTGTGGTGTTCCTACCTGTTTCTAAAAAAAAAAGAGAACAGAAAAAAAAAATGGTCTCTTTCAAAGGAAAAAAATATATGTAGAGAATATGTGGGCAGCTATCATGACCAGAGTCTTCTATCATGGGTGAAAGTGTTATTTGGGAAAGAATATCCTTCAAGGCTTATGGGAAACAATTGGAAAGGGAAATAATGAAAAATTAGTTTTTCAAGCCTATTTTGTGGCCCGAGATTGGAATTTTGTATTTTATTGCTCTTACTCCTCCTCCTCCCTTATCTTGTCTTTTTTTAGAATTGGAGATCCCTCGTCTCCCTTTGATTGAGGGGCTTCTTTCATTTAATAAATTGTCTGTGAAAATAATCATTCAGGGCACTAGTCCTTTGAATCTTTAGCCCCTGTTTGGAACGGGAATAAGCCCCCGAATAACCTAGTATTGACTGGAATAGGGGTTTTGACCTGTTTGCTTGCCTGGTATATCCTGGAATATCTTATGCAGAATAAACTGGTATAAAGTGATATATGGATTCCAACCAACCCCTGGAATTAAAGTTACCCTAAGTTATTCCACCCAAAGAATATGTGGGTCCACTGTCAAACCAACTGTCATCACCTCTTATAAATCATATGTCAAATCAACTATCATTATTTTTTCACATTTTATAAATCTTTATCCATACTTTATTCACATATTACTCAAACAACAAAACATTTATTCTTACGTTTACCATAAAGAATAATTCAAAACACAATCAAATACAAAATCATTTTATCCTTATTTATACTCACTTATGCCAGAATAAATGTATATCCAAGAATAAATCATATTCTCGTTCCAAACAGGGCTTAGGGCTAGTTTGGCAAAAGGTTAAGGTTTTAAGGATAAATTGTCCTCATTCTGGGGGATAAAAAGTCCATCAATTTTGTCCTTATTCACAATTGTCAAAATTGGAATAAAAAGTGATGATAAATAGTATTTCAGCATTTAAGTTGAACAAAAAACCCTCATTTTCCTTTCAAAATTGGGACAATTGTTCGTACTTTATCCTGATTATTTTTTATATCAAACGAGATAAATTGTCCTTCCTCCACTTATCCCTACAACTACCCTTTATCCCACCACTTATCCCATTGCCAAACCAACCCTATAGGGGAATTTATCTATCTGCATCCTGAGATCATCAGCACCTTCACATTTGTCAAAATTGAAATAAAAAGTAGGGATAAATGTTATTTCAGCCTTTAGGTGGAACAAAAAATTCTCATTTTCATTTCAAAATTGGGACAATTGTCTGTACTTTATCCTGATTATTTTTTATACCAAATGAGATAAGTTGTCCTTCCTCCACTTATCCCTACAATTACGCATTATCCCACCACTCATCCCCTTGCCAAACCAACCCTAGAGGGGAATTTATATGTCTGCATCCTGATCATCATCACCTTCTAGACTACCAATTATACACAAATAAAAAGACTACTGCATAACCCATCCCCTAGCTTATCTTCCATATCACAGAGTCCTCCACACCCATATTATTTTGAACCTCATGCTTAAATTGATGGGTGTTCAATATAGATTCAAAATATTCAAGAAATCTTAGACCAGAAACAATATACATCTAAAAGACCACGGATGAAGCTAGATCACAGAGTTACACGCTACAACCAAAAGACCATAGATAAAATAAATGAACACAGAAAAATAGATTCACATTTTTTGGAAGCAAGGCTATAATATGACATAGCATAATCCAGAAAAAAAAAAATCATTTTATTACTTACATAAAGAAGAACAAGATGCGTCTCACCTGGAAGTTTTGGTACCTCGAGCCTCTCACAGAACAAATCACAAAAGTGATTGCAATTTTTGGATAGCAAGTCATATGAATTGCCAGGCCATTCCCTACTAAGCTCCCTCAGAATTTGGTTTACCTTACTGTTAGACAAGTTGGTTTCTCCAAGTATAATGCATTCACGGTATGTATACATTGGATTTTTTCCAGGAGGACAACTGAAAACACCGGAACCATATTCACAAAACCCAAATGACCACTCTTCATCTCCATAGACCTGCAAAACTACTTGAAATCACTTCACATAGAACTCCAAGTTGAAAACAAACAGAAATTAAGCACGCTTCATAAACCATGTGCAGACAATTGCTCACATAAATTCAATTTCAGCGAAAAGATATCAATAACAAGCTTATATAAATTCAGAAAATAAAGGAAACAGTTTTTTCACACTATGATGAGCTAGAAAAAAACAAGGTTCTCCACCTCCAGTGATCATGTAGTTTTGGAAACATCTTCAAAACCCAAAAGAAAAGGCTTAACGAACTGCATCTGGTTTAAAGAATGTTTCATAGTATCTGAATGAGGCATGCATGCATGGGCACACAGATGAATATACATCTAGCGTATGATAAATAATGGTCAGAATAATTTTAAAAGTGGATTGATATGCTGATTCCAATTGATTAAACTAGTACATAAGAACACATCCCATTGAATCTAGCTGATATAAAAATAGCATCTCCAATTGATGTATAAACTTGAAAAGTGGGAAAAAGGCATAGCCTAGGGAATGAAAGTTTAACAAGTCTTAAACATCCCTGCCAACAAGGAAGTCAGAAATTGGCTATGATAATTTTAACCAGTGGTCACATAGAACTCTTGTACATGGACTAAAAGATACTCAAAACACAAAGAACTATACCAAGCCCAACATCAAGTTTTAGAGCCAAAATTTTCTGTTGAATTTTCCAGTTACCAGTAATATATTGAATTTTAGGCATTCGAATCGATGTCTTCATCTATAGCCATTCAAGACCATAAAAAAAATGAGAGACCACTACACCGTTAATCAGAAAGTCGAAATGCTGTGGAAGGTGAATCCCACACTATAATATCTAATGACGCGAAACCAGTTGCCTAAGATCTGGAGCTTGAAAATCAACCCTCTAATGCACCAATGCCAAGGCAAACATCAGTTACTCTTAAACCACACTCAATGAACAAACAAAATCTATCGATTCACTCTTTTCAGACATCCAACAACGAAAAAAACAATTTTTTATACCGTATGGATCAAGAACAACCCTAAATCTCTCCACAGCGTCCAAACACCAGACTCGCCAAAGGAAAACCCTAACCACGCACGATCATTCGAAACCCTAGGATCTCCAAAAACTGAAAACACAAAAAAAACACCCACAATTGAGCGACAGAGAGAGAAAGAGATGGAGAGGGGACCTGGACGGCGCTGTGGAAGATGCCGCCGAGACCGATACGGTCCTTGAAGATCCGGTTGATCTGAAGTATGGTGTTGTTGGCCTTGGCCGAGGCGCTGTTCGTCACATCGTACACGTGAAGTATCACCTCCTTCATCTCTGCCTCAGATTGGTCCCCACCCCCACCTTTTTTTACGAATTCTTGTGTGATTAACGTATTGTATCTGTTGAAATCGTTCGAACTCGGCGTCGAAGATCAACCGGAACCACCACTTCCCACCACCGTCTCCCTCTCTCTCTCTCTCTCCTGCTTTATTTTTTATAATAATAAATAATGTAGAACACCAAATTAAAATTGCTTTACAACGAGGGGCTACTGCACCCTTTCTCCCCCCCCCCCTGTTCGAAGGGGATTTGAGTACCGTGGCTTCTTTTTTTTTTTTATGATGCGTCTCTCTTTTATAGTCTCATTTACAGTTTACAAGTTTATAAGAAAATGATATTTTTAAAAGCATGTTGTTACATAAAATAAAATATATACTGAAATACAATAGTTAAAAAATAAAATTATTTTTTTTACGCCACACAATAATAGAATCACATGGTGTATGGGGCTACAAAGTAGAATGTAAAATAGATTGAATATATCAGTACTCAGGTTTAAATTAATCCCACCAGATTACAATCTTACTCCCAAAAATTACAACCTTCAAAAATATAATAGAGAGAGAGAGAGAGCGGAGGTGCTGGGGGGACAGCGGAAATGGTGGGCGGAGGATGGTAGTGGCGGAGGGTGGTGGGAGGGGGGAAGAGAAGAAGAGAGAGAAAGAGAGGAAGAAAGAGAGAGAGATAGAGGGGGGAAGGCTATGAGGAGGAGGGGGAGAGTGGGTGAGACCGTTGTAGTTCATCGCCCTCCTCTTTCTCTTTTCTCCTGGGGGGACAGCGGAAATGGTGGGCGGAGGATGGTAGTGGCGGAGGGTGGTGGGAGGGGGGAAGAGAAGAAGAGAGAGAAAGAGAGGAAGAAAGAGAGAGAGATAGAGGGGGGAAGGCTATGAGGAGGAGGGGGAGAGTGGGTGAGACCGTTGTAGTTCATCGCCCTCCTCTTTCTCTTTTCTCTCTCTTTTTTCTGTCTCCCCCTCCTCCCACCGCCCTCCATTGCCACCCTCCTTTGCCCATCACATTTGTCCCCCTCCGTTGTAGCACAACACCCCCCCCCCCCCACAATCTCTCTCTTTCTCTCCTTTTTTTGGTTGCAACTCTACCCCAATTTTTTGAGGGTAGGATTGCTTTATAAGCCCCTTTAAAAGTTAAGCATGTCTATGGATTGGCATTCATTCTCACTCTTCTGCAGTGAAACACTTGCAAAATTGTGTATGAAATTCTTCATTTTTGCATTTGTTCTTGGATATTCGAGAAAAACTCTCATTTCATGAAATCTACCAAAACTGAATTCTTAGGAGGAGAAATTCTTTTTTTGGACCTGAGTTCCCAAAGTGACACTTTGCACAATTTAATGTCCATTCTCAATTTATCATTATCCTTTTGTTAGAACACTCAGGAATTTATCATACATATGATGTATGGTGTCGTAAGCCTTGGTTGAGGCGTTGTTCATCACATCGGACACGTGAAGTACCACCACCTTCATCTCTGCCTCTCAGATTAGTCCCCCCCCCTCTTTTTACGAATTCTTATGTGATAAACGTATTGTATATGTCGAAATAATTCGAACTTAGTGTCGAAGATCAAACAGAACCACCAATTGTAAAAATAAAACATCTTCTGGTTTTACTACTAAAGCTAAGGACGTCCACTATATGCCAAAAAGAAGGCTTATTCAACACCTACGATGCAACGAAAACTAAACCGCCAATGCCCACCATGATCGATGATCGCCAACGACTACTCTGAAAAGTTGGGGAAAAGGAGAGTGAGCTACCACACGCTCAGTGAATGTACCTTAGCGTCCCAATAATAATAATAATAATAATAATAATAATAATAATAATAATAATAATAATAATAATAATAATAGCAATATTAAAACCTTCAGAGTAAATTCCAAAATATCCGAACCAACAGAATATAAATTTTCTCAAATATCTCGATAAAACTAAATGCATCTCTTTAGAGAAAATAACCACCATCTCATACTATCTACATGATGTGTATGATGCAACGGACACGCATGCCCGTATGGCACGCAGCCGAAAGCGCTTCAACTAGAGCTTGATCACACGTACCAATCGTCACGCAGACAGGTGTCACGCAGACATTCGAAGTTAGATTCTGCCCAGATTGATGACTCTGATTGAGCCCGTCGCGTACACATTCGACGGCTCCTAGAGGATCCGTCGCCCAGGTGCCCGACAACACCTACAAGATCCGTCAGGCACTGCCTAACCCTATTAAAGTTACAGTTGTTACACTATAATATAAAACAAGTAATAAAATTGCTTTTATAATAGGGACCCCCCTCCCAATATACACTACACCTTTTCTTCTCCCTGTCGGAAGGGAGATTTGATTAGACGTCGGTACCGACTTGTTTTTTATGGTAATATTAATTTAAGTTTTTTTTTTTGAGAAAAGGTAAACTCTTGCTACCACGATTTATTAATAAATCTAAGTTACATGGTCTGAATTGGAGATGAGAGGAATAGATACTTGAACTACCAAAGCGGTGAGGAAAGCTAAAAAGGAAAAGAAAGGGATAGAGTAGCCAAGAAAGCTATCACTCCCTATCAAACAATATGTGTAGTTATGTCTCGATACACAAGATTCCTCTCCAATACCGCACGCTCTTGGCCTTTGACAGAAATCTCCCCCAAGTCCCTATCACCACCTCCCAACGCTCCCATAAGTTTTCAAAGTAGAATCTCGCTTTGTTGAACACAATGTCGTTTCGTGTGAATTAAATTGCCCACAGAGCCGCAGGGATTACTGCACACAATACATTTGCCTTTCATCTCTCCGCTGAAGGCACACAGCTTGTAGCCACCGACCATAGCTCCTCGATGGTATGGAAACCCATTTGAATACCCGTAGTGCACCCAACCTTCTGCTAAAAAATAATGACCTTTAAACAAGAGCAAAAAAGGTGGTCTGCCATCTCCGGATCGATGCCGCACAGGCTGCATGCCACTGAGGTCTCGGGTCTCCACTTTGATCTATAAATCTTCATTAAGACATGCTTTTGGTAAAGAAACAACATGAAACCTTTTACTCTTAACGGAATTTTTGATTTTCTGATATCCTTAAATTTCTACAACATGGGAGCATTCATTGTTCTATTTTGTCTCCACTACGCATATTCCTGCTTGACTATGTATTCGTTACTAGGCTTGTCCTCCCATTAAGGTGAAACAGAGCCACTCTCAAGGGTCATCAAGTGCAAAAGTTTCACACATTGTATGAACTATGAGATTTCCTCCTTGAGCAAGTTTTGAGGCACTCGAATGTCCCATCCTCCCTCCTCTTACATTGATGCCACCTAGAATAGCCGCAGAAAATGACTTTTAAGAGGCTGGTTGCCACACCAAATATCCTCTCAAAACCACACTGTATTGCCGTCTCCCACCTTCCATTTCACTACTTCCATGTGTTCCCTGCAACAGTAGAACATTTGCTAAGGGCTTTCGCTCTCCCATTCAGAGAAGGCAAATGGCCACCCTCCTCCTTACCTCCATAGTGTGCACTAAAAACCTTTATCCACAGCGCCTGTTTGTTTGTCAGCCACTTCCATGGCCATTTGGACAACATGGCCTTATTCATATCATCAAGATTTATGATACCCGGTCCCCCCAGCTTTCAGGCCTAGCAGACCACCTCCCATTTGATCATTGCAAGCTTGCAGGTTCCACCCTAAGTCCCTTGCCAAAAGAACGTTCTTTTGATTTTCTCCAGACAATAAAAAAAACACTTTGGAGCTCGAAAGGTGGCCAAATAGAATGTAGGTAGACTGGATAGCAATGCATTCAAAAGAGTTAACTTACCGCCAAAACTTAGCAGCCTTCCTTTCTATCCTGTCAACCTCTTTTCCATCCATTCGATGACCAGGAACCAGTCCCCTTTCCAAAGCTTTCCTTTCATTAGCGGCAATCCCAAATGTTTACATGGGAGTGAGCCCACAACAGAACCAAGAATAGCAACAAACCTTTGAGCTTCAAACACCTTGACGTTCATCAGAATAACTGTGCTTTTTTCCAGATTAATCTTAAGCCCCGCCACTAGCTCGAAGCATTTTAAAATGAATAAGAAGCCATGAATATTCTGCTTATATGGGGTATACAAAAGTAATGTGTTGTCTACGAATTATAAGAGAGTTATTTTTGGTCCCATGGCTGAACTGCTTAGGCCCTGCAACCACCCTGCCGCCTCCACGTTTTGACATAAACGGCTCAAGACATCCACAATTGTGAAAAGAATCGGCGAGAGTGGGTCTCCTTACTTCAAACCTTTGTTGAGAGGAAAGAACCCGTTTAACTCCCCATTGATTGTCACCGACGCTTTAGCTATGTCGATGCATTGAGAAATCATTGAGAGCCAAGGCTCCTCAAAGCCATGCATGGCAAGGACGTGGAGAAGGAAGCTTCTATCAATGTGATCATAAGCTTTCGAGAAGTCGAGCTTGCACACTATCTCACTTCTTTTTGTCTTTGATCGGTGCCGCAATGATCTCTTGAGCAACTTACGAAATCCTCATGGAGAGAATGGCCAGGAACAAACGCGGTTTGAGCATCCTCAATGATGAAGTCGCTTACCCTTTTCAAACGATTTACTAACACCTTTGCTATCATCATATAACTTCAATTCACAAGGCAAATTTGACAGAAATTGGATATGTCCACAGCTCCCTCCCTTTCAGGATCAAGACAAACACCTAAGCATTTAAGCAACCAATACTCTGTTAGGCAGCCTGAAATTCCACGAACATATTGAATATGTCTTCCTTTACTATTTTCCAATATTGTTGATAGAAGCGAATTGAAGAGTAAGTCTCCGACTGTGAATTTTTTTCCATGATAATAACATTGACTTTATTAATGGTTTTGTTATTTCATTTTAGGGCTGTTAGCACCCGCTATCATCCTACAATTAGGAGCATCCAAAAGGCAAATGCGCTATTTGGGACAATCTTATTCGTAGGATTTGCACTCACTGTGACTATCACACGCGGCTTGGTGCCTGAATGTCAAGCGGACCCCTATACCCCGAGTTATCTCCTCCTTTATATGTTCTTATCCTCCTCCTTCATAATATTTTTCTTGCTTGATTGTAGTATTGATTGAAAAATACTCCATCAGCACTAGATTTTTAAATTTTCATATATTGATCTCTGAAATTGGATTCGTCTTGGGTGTCGTTTGGGATAGTAACATCGGTGAATGTGATTGAGGATAGGATGGGTTCTCGCAGATGCGGGAGTCCATTAAAACTTATTGTTATTATTTTTAATATTTTGCTTATAGGATATGCAATACTTGTACATGTTGTCAGAGTCTTGTCCGATCTCTCTCACTCGTTAGAGTAACACAGGAGCTTGTAATCACTTTTTGTTTGTGTTTTTTTTTAGTATGAATCATCCAGACCTGGGCTCTTATCGTTGTTTGCCCCAAACACTGCAGCTTTTATCTCTTCTTCACATAACGGGTCCTCTAAGGCTTCCAAGCTATTATCAGGGAGCTTCTTTAAATCTTCATCAAACCATTTTGGAGTCCATTGATTGTCTTTTCGAAAGGCCTGTTGGAAATGTTGAACAATGTTGTCTTTAATCGACAACTCGTCCTTGAAGGTATCGCCATTTATTGTAATATCAGAAATTATGTTTATCCTCCTCCTTTGATTGACAAATTTATGGAAAAATTTAGTGTTTTCGTCCCCAGCCTTCAACCACAAGGCAATGGATTTTTGTCTCCATTTCAACTCTTCTTGGTACAAGATGTTAGCATACTTTTCTTTGGCCTGTGCTTGGCTGCTTTTGTCCTCCTCTCTCAAATCCCCTTCTTCCTCCTTCTGGTCCAGTGCTTGTATGATCTCCATACAAGAGGTTGAGAGGGGTTTGAAGGAAAATTATATGTCAATCCCTTTTGTAGTCCCTTTGTCTCCCACCACCGTCTCCCACTTTTTTTCTCATTCTTTCCTGCTTTTTTTTTTTACAATAATATAATATAAAACAAATAAAAAAATTTCTTTTATAATAGGGATTTCCCTCCCTATATACACCGCACCCTTTCTTCCCTCTATTGGAAGGGGGATTTTATTAGCCGTCAGTACTGACTTTTTTTTATGGTGTTATTATTATTTGAAGTTGAGGGGTTTAAAAGAAAATTATATGTTAGTCCTTTTTGTAGTTCCATTTGCAATCTATTTGGGGGTTTTTTTTAAATCATACTCTCTCTCACTAAAGTACAAGTTGTTATAGAAAATGAAATATATATTGAAATGCAATGGTATATTTTTTTTGTTTTATAAAAATAAAATGTCTTTTATGGCATACACTATGTTAAAATCTCATATACTATGTATGGGGATACAAAACGGACTGAATGTATGAGCGCTCGGGTTCAAATCAACCTCACCCCCAAAAATTGTAACATGCAAAAAATAATAGGGTAGAGAGAGAGAGAGAGAAGAAGATAGAGAAAGAGAGGAAGAAAGAAACAGAAAGAGAAAAAGAGAGGGGGGAGGGCTGCCAGCTATCGTCATAGTCCATCGCCCTCCCCCTCTATTTCCCTTTCTCTCTCTCTCTCTCTCTCTCTTATTTTCTCTCTCTTCCTCCTCCCATCACCCTCCATTGCCACCCTACTCCACCTAGCACCTATGTCACCTTCTTTGTACCCTGACACCCCCCAATCTCTCTCTCCTCTTCTTTTTTTTCTTGCAACCCCACCCAAAAAGAAAATTGGGGGTTTTTTTTAGATAAATTGGGTGGGGTTGCTATGGAGGTAATAATCCGAACTAGGACACGTGTCATGCAAAGACGATACGTGGGTCATCTAGTGTAAGACCCATTAGGCCCGATCCATGAAAAGTGACGTCATCTGATATGTCGACATGATTAGACTAAAAGATCTAGTCAGACGGTCGGATATCTCAAGAAAAGATGGCACCTCGAGTAATCTAAGGCACGACCAGATGATAGATCTGGTCGGACGACTTTATTACTTGAGCAAGAGTAATCTAAGACACGACCAGATGATAGATCTGGTCGGACGACCTTATTACTTGAGTACGAGTAATCTAAGGTATGACCAGACGCCAGGCCTGGTCGGTCGATCTTACTCCTCGGAGAAATACGCGGAGACATAACGCACGGGCAGGTACATCAAAGGACACCGAGTAGACATAGAAACGGTCAGAAGACCAGAAATGTCTGTAACTGCCACGATGGTACTTAACGCCCACTACTAGCAGAATGTGAGTAATTAAAGGACGACGTGGAAAGTAAGTACGGGAAACGTTTTTCTATAAAAAAAACCTACTAACTCTTAGTGGCAAAACGGTTACAAAGTGACCAACTGAATTGCGTGAGACTTGATCCCTCCGGGGTACGTAGGCAGCCTATAAAGAGGTCGCGAGACAGCACTCTTACGACATCAGAACAATCATGGTGACAACATAGTCATTTGTGATAGCCAGGTACAGTCTCTCCCTTTTCCACCAAAGACCCATTTTGTTTAAGCCTACCACTAAAAATCAATTACCTAAATTCTTTAGAAGTTCTGAATCCCAAAATCACAAATTTAACTGTGAGGAAAAATTATCCTCCTCAGTTGCAATCTGGTGTGTTTGCTTTATAAGCCTCCTTTGAAGTTAAGCATGTCCATGGATTGACGTTCATACAATGAAATACTCGTAAAGATTGCATATGGAAACCTTCATTCTTATGTTTGTTCTTGGATATTTCGAGAAAAAAAACTCTCATTTCATGAAATCTATGAAAATTGGATTCCTAGGGAAAAGAATTCTTCTTGTGTACCAGAGTTATCAAAGTGACACTTAACACAATTTAATGTTCATTTTCATTATCCTTTTGTCGGATCACCTAAGAATTTGAGTTTGAAATTCTTCATTCATATGTTAATTTCTAGACATCCTAAATAAAAATATCTCATTTCACAAAACCTACTGAACTGGATTAATGGGCATGAGGAATTCTTTTCCTCGACCAGAGTCACCAAATTGACCCTTAGTACATGTATCTCATTCCAAATCTTTATTAACATTCAAATGTGGATCTTATTGTGTTCAAAATGGATATGAATTTTTTTGGAGATTGATTGAGACATCTAAATATGAAAACTAGTTTGGATGATGAGATGAGATATTGAAAAATGAGAAAAATCGAAGCTTAAGAATTTCTCTTCTCCTTGAAAACCATGATTAATGATGTAAGATGACTTTTGATAAATTAATAGTTTTAACAAATAAATATAAATTACTTTAAATAAATTTCTTAATATATCCATGTTTTTCTTGGGAATCAAATAGGTGGGTTATTTCCACATTGTTAAACGTTGTTTCAAGCCCACCCAAACAATTTTTTTGAAAACTCTAACACCACCCTCATATACATTCATTTTGAAGCCTACCATTTTCAAAATCCACTTTTCCAGACCGGCTAACCATCCCTCTTGTGCCCATCTCTATCAGTTGTAGAGCTCACCCCTCTCCCTCCCTCCTCGCAATCTTCTCCATCACCGGTATCATTATGCCTTCCTTTGCCCAACTCCATCACACATTTTTTACCCCCTCACTCTACCTCTCCCACGTACCCTTCTCCGTCATTGTTATATCTTCCTCATCTTGTCTAAGCCACCATCACCATGAATACTGTTGTCATTGTATTCTCCTTCGGTCAACCTCACACACTATTCTTTCTTTCTTTCTTCCTGTGTCCGTGGTGTCATGGAAGGGAATATTTTATATTTATTTATGAGGGGTGGATTTAGTGCTTACGGGGGTGAATATAACATGGGGTCGAGTTTTAATGATTTCTCATGTGCGTTATTGGTGGTGGGATCATCACGTGGTGTAGGGACACCACGGCTCCACGCCAGTCGTAAATTTCCATTTCGCAGGTACTCACTTACGTATCCGTAACCAACGCCGACAATCAAATCCCATCTCCATCCAACGAACCACATACGATCACCAAAACCACGAACGGTTCACACTCGGAGACAAAAAACAATAGAAAAACAACAGGTGGAGCACGGGATCCGATGTCTCCATCTCCAGGATGTACGGCCGCGGATGGAGACCCAGAGGCGACCCGAAAGCACCGTGAAATGACACAAATGCCCCTTTCGTGCCTTTTCAGTTCCCTTCATCTCCTCTTCCCACACCATTCCCATGTGACGGTCGATCCGTTTATTTATTTGTTTCTTCTCTTCTCATTTTTTTATTATCTTAAAATCAAATAAAATAACAACTCAAACACTCCTTCATCGATCGAAATCGAGTCTCAGATCCGGATTTCAATTCCATAGTTTTGAATTCAAGTCTTCGATCGTGAAAGTCTCCCTTTATCGCAATGAGAGCTGTGTAGGAAGTCTTCGTCTCTCTATGGGTAATTCGAATTCAAGCAACTGTGATGTTTGTTTTTTTTTATTGTCTTCTTTGGATCTGATTTTTTTATCTTATGTTTAGGCTTTGATTGGATTTCGGTTCATATGGTGTTCGATTAGTGAGGATTTTTTGTTTGTGTTGATGATTGAACGAGGGTTTTGTTTTAATTATGTTGATCGGATTGGGATTGCGGATCTGATTGGATAGAACTAGGGTTTGGTTGGAGGATCTTGATCAAATTTTCATCTGTATTTGGCTTGGATTTGCGACGGCTTTCGTTGGAGGTTTTTTCAATCCATTTTTTTGCCCTTTCTAATCTGAGCGTCCCCGGTATTTGATAATTCTGATGATTGGTTGGGTTTCCAATTTGATTGAGTATGATTGTTTTATCGTAAGAATTGATTTCGTATGTGCTTTTGATATTTGATCCATTTGATGATTGTTTAGTTGCGGATAGATGTTCATTATGTTTTTTTATGCTTTAATTGGTTGGGTTTTGGATCTGACTATAGTTCATGATTTATCTGTTTGGGCTTTTATCCTTTTCAGTTGTGATTTGTGAGGCAATGTCTGCACTTTGAATGGGGGTGTTTGATCTTTGCTCCAGTAGTTAAATTTTGAGGTATGGATCCTCTTTACTAGCTTCTTGCATTATATTTATGGTTCTACGATTCTGTTAATTGGAACTGGGTTGAATCTGTTGGATTGACCATTTACACCTTTTTCTGTACATTAATTGGACACCATTGCATATTTTTGAAAATTGGAAAATATTGCTGATTAACATGTATGGACTTTATATCCAAGAACAAAGTCTCTTGATAGGTATAGCACAAGACTGATAATCCTAAACTTTTCTTTTACATTTAGTAATAAGCTGGATTTGATTCCAAATCTAAATGATGTCTTGTGGGTGGGAGATTTATGTGTGTGTGTGCGTGTGTTTCCTTCCACTGCTAATACTATCTATTATCATAAGCTGTGTATATGATATACCATTCAGAGATTTCAAATCCACTCCACCTGCTCAAGATACAATGTCTGGCATCAAAATATATTATGAAATAAACCTGGACCCTCTCTTTTTCCCCTTTTCTCACAGCCATTCTCCTCTCTTTCACTCATCCTCTCTGTCCACCACCCCCCCCCCCCCCCCCCAAAATAAATAAATAAATTATAGTTTATGTTTTTGAAGTTGTGGCTTGCCAGAAACCGTATTTATTCAAGATAATTGTTTAACTGTTAATGTTTTCGGTGACGAGGAACACCAACATTAGTCAGAAAATCCTAGATGCACAGAGTCAGATTTTTACATTTTTAGTTTAACTGGCAGGGTTCCTCATATATATGTCAGTTTGTATACATGCAAAAGAGTCTGGAATTGAAGCTAAGCTGTTTCCAAAGTGAAATCAAACTTGAATTGCACCCTTGGATCAAATTTTGCATAACCTAATCTGGATCTTTCTCCTCTCGACCTTCTTACTTCTAAAATGTAATGGTTGATATTTTCTTCAAGCAACAAACCTTTTATGATGAAATTATATTGATATTTAAATTGGTAATTGAGTTGCTAGGATTTTAGTAGCTGATGATAACCTTGTCGCTTTTTGAATATTCAACAATCTCAATTTAATATGAGGATTTTGTTGTTTCATGATCTTTGGGCTAAAAATGTGTACACTATGATTTATTGAAAGTGTCATGCTTCCCTTTCTTATTAATTAATTTGATCTGGTCATTAACTAAATGTGATAATTATGACAATTGAAGAAGAAAATCAATGATTACTGTTGAAAGTTTGAAGCTCAACCATGTATTTTTCTGAAATAAACGCAGTGTTCTGGGTAATCTTTAGGTGTTCTTGCTAAAGTAATTTTCAGTTTGAATACATCCTTAACCTTCAACACAATCATTCTTGTGAATAATGCTATATGTCCCACAATCCACAATATAGGTATCAAATAGCTAATAATTTGAAACAGGATTTCCATATTCCCTTTGTCATTGATTTGATTGAGGTATATCAATAATCTTTCTACCTTCTGCACATGCATATGCCTCAATATAACATTGGACCATTTGCATATGTTGTTAATCCATTATTATACTTTTTCCTGGCCTACACGTCATGTAACAATATGTATTTTTTTTCCCCAAAAAAGGTAGGAGCTCACCTTATTAGTTGAACTGAAATATTTTTTCTGTTTATAGTTATATTATTATTGTAATTTGAAAAGCATCCTCATGTGCTATTAAAAATCTGTTTGATGAGTAGTTTAGTTGAATATATAGTATTTTGAGAATTAGTTAACAATGATTATCATGTTTTCTTGGCAAATTCTTCCTTTTTTATTGTATGGTCCTTTATGTACAAATTTTCATCTTTGGCAGGTAGGTCATGCGGACTTTTTGATTGGGTGAACTTGAACTTAAATTTTTCTATTCAAATTCTCAACACGTGCCATCTTTTTAAGGATATGGGTTACTGCTTTGGGGGTGGAAGGACTGCGACAAGAGATGCATCAATTAGTGCATACCACTTTGCTATCTTGCTCTCTCCCGTGGTCTCCGTTTGGGATTGCATTGTCCGGAAAATGAGATATTCTTTCAGACCTGAATGGGTGTAGCTCTGCAAGTGTTCCATTTTGGCAACTAGTTTCTTTGTTTTTCTCTTTGTAAACATCAAAGTGATTAGGGATTGGTGTTCGCAGCAAGAGAGATCGCTGAGAATCATAGTTTGTAATATTAGAGTTGATGGAGAAAAATAGATGTGTCCAAGCCTCACCAGTCGTGAAGAAAGAAAAGAAGAAGCAGGGAAAGGATGACTTGGACCGCCTCAAGCAGGCCGAGAAGAAGAAGAGGCGCTTAGAGAAAGCACTTGCTGCTTCGGCTGCCATTCGGCTAGAACTTGAGATGAAGAAGCAGCAGAAGAAGGAAGAAGAACTACAGCGGCTTGATGAAGAGGGCGCTGCTATTGCTGAGGCAGTTGCCTTGCATGTCCTCCTAGGTGAAGATTCTGATAATCCATGCAGGATTGTGTTGAACAACAATATGCTTAAACCTATAGAGCATCCAAACAATATTGACATTTTCATGGAAGGCTGGAGGGCTAATCTGCCACACCAGGGTTTCTGGGTGTCTGATGGTTATGGTGCTGGATACAAGTATCATGATATAGGGACAAGTCGCCATTTCTCATCGGTATTTCATGGAAATGATGTTCACTTGCCCTACTTTGAAGATGGAGTTCAATGGGGAGGGATCTCTGCAGGGTTGAGCGCAGAGGAGGCTGTCTCATCGCTTCAAATAGCTGAAAATCCACACAGTGCTCTCACAGGTTAGGGAAATAAAAGGCCATTCCCCCGTTATAGGCTTTGGTAAACAAGTCCTTATGGAGGTGCTATACATCCTGATATAGTTGTATATAATTATTGACAGTGTGTCTTTTTCCTCGAGTTGCTTGTCATGTTTGCTGAGTTGTTTTTCCGTTATTTGCTTGAAGGATTTTAGTGTTTCTTTCTGTTCAGCACAAGGAGTTTGTTATAATCCTTTTTACTGGTTTCTGCACAAGTGATGAGATGTACTGATACTGTTGTATGAATTAGAAAAAGTTATAAAGGATCTTTTGTCATTAACCAAGATGACCTCCTATGACTTAATGTGCTGAATCTTTGACAGTCTTCTTAATGTAGACTGGACAAAATGTTTGCTTGATTTTGATGTCCATTAGTGAGTGCTAAATGTTTTTATGCCAGCCAGTAGAACTATTATGGTGGACTGGGATCAACTTCAGTGGGTGATCCTTTTCCCCTATGGCTGAGTCTATAGGAAAATGTTATGTTTGGCCTTTGTGGTCTCCAGTGGTTTTAATTTTTTTAAGTGCATACTTCATACTTGTGTAATGAAGTACATACTATTATGAAAATGAAATATACAGCTAGATTAATCATTACATTTTTTATTTTTTTACAAAAATAAAACAATTTAATCAAGCATACACTAAAATAATACATACTCTACTAGTAGAGTGTCATCGACTAGGGCTGCAAATTTCAGTGTACTAGCACTCCTAAATCTATGTGATGTAGTGATCTGGGTGAATCCAACAGACCTAATGGGGGGATTACATAACTGATTAGTTTAATTTTTTTAAAAATAAAAATATGTAATGATTTATATAGACATGTTTCATTTTTTATAATTATATATATTTCATTAAACGATATATAATAAAAAAATCAAAATAGATGAAAACTGCAATGATTTTTTTTTCTTCAAAAGATCAGGACTGCAACAATAACTTTAGAAATATCATTTGTGAATGCAAGGATCTAGTCGACATCTCCCCTTCTAAGTATGAACTCGCTTGATCCCTTGTGATGATTGAATTGTATCAATCTCCTTGTCACGTGCTGAATTGTATCTCATATATTATTTTGATTCTAGATTTATTATTACTAATTCAGAGTATCATGTTTCAATAAAAAAAAAGAAAAAAAAGAAAGAATAACGTGATGCAATGATTGTTTTTTTTATAACTTGTCATTTTAATGGCGGGTTATATTCACCCATTTTATGAAAACCCCACCCCATTAATTAGCCCAATTAGCCCACCCTTCCTGTATTTTGTAAAACCAATCCCCATCCCTATATATATTTGACTCCCCAAACCCACCCGCCACTCCGACCCGGCCGAAAACATCCAAGAAGAGGAAGACAAGGAACTGAGGAAGCGAAGGCTGCCACTGCAGAATCCACCACTCGGACACCTCCACTGTAGCCTCCATCGAAACCGCTCCCCGCCAAACCTCGTCATGGGTGGAGATTGGTTTTCTCTATAGTGAGAGGGTCATGGAGGGTAGAGAGGATCTGGTCTCTACAGCTCGCGAGGAGGGTTGGGTTGTAAGGGCGGTTACTTTCAAAAACTCAAAATAATATTAATATTATTTAATAACTGAGAAAAATCCATATAACCCACTAAAATCTAGCCTAAATCCATATAACCCCCTGCAATTTTCATATATCCATATAACCCCCTCTAAACACACATATAAATCCATATAACCCCCTCCGTCTGTCGTCCGTCCGTCTGGTTAACAGAGCAGTGGGTTATATGGATTTATGACATATTACAGGGGGTTATATGGATTTTTTTTTCTTTACATATGGTTTAAAAATTGAGCTGTTTAACATTTAATTTTGAATTTTTTTTGAAGATATCATGCACTTTTAATTTTAATAAAAGAAAAATGATTGTTCAAATCATAAACACATACAAGATCACCTACCAAAGAGATAAAAGTAAAAAAGATATATATTTTATCTCTTAGTATTTCAAAAAAGAACCCAAAACTACTCATCCATATACAATTTATTCCCAACAAAATTCACTCATGACACCAACACAAAAGGTGCCCCAAGATTTAATAAAAAACATAATTCATCCTCTTTGCATTTTTGAAATTTTGTTGGTTGATGTTACATACTTTTTGTTACAAAATTCATTCTCTTTTACTTTTATCTCTTTGATGGGTGATCTTGTATGTGTTTATTATTTAAATAACCATTTTTCTTTTATTAAAATTAAATGTGCATAGTATCTTGAAAAAAATTCAAAAGTAAATGTTAAACAGCTCAATTTTTAAACCACATATAAAGAAAATAAAAAATAAAAAAAAGAGAAAAATCCATATAACCCCATGTAATCTGTCATAAATCCATATAACCTCCTACCCTGTTAACCAGGCGAACAAAAGGCAGACGGAGGGGTTTTATAGATACGGAGGGGTAGAGGTGTCAAACGGGACGGGCACGGCACGACACGGGCCGTGTCGTGGACTGGCCCGTTTGGGTGGTGACGCGGGCTGGGCTTGCCCCCCGCCGACCCGCGGGCCGTTTCCGGCACGGCCCGCTAGTGTCGGCACGGCCCGCTAGGCTGATGCAACGTATAACCACGCTCTTCTACAGATCCGTTCAAAAGAATGAAATCAATAGGCTCCAACGGCGCTGTTGATTCTTCAAAAGAATGCGAGGGGGTTGAGCTTCAATAATCTACTACTTCGGATGAAATAATAGAGAATTGGGAGGTATTTGCAATTGTTAGTACTCCTAACAAAATACAAGAGATAAATAAACTAAATTTCAAATATCAATAATCTAAATAATCAAATGGGTTCACAAGCTTATTTATAGAAGAGAATCCCAACAAACTAGGATCTCAACTAATTATATAAATCTAACAAACAAATCTAATATCTTTATCTAATCCTAACTAAATTCAAATTTGAATTCAAATAATAATTTGAAATTCAAATCTAAATATAGTAAACCCTAACAAATAAATAAAATCCTAACAACATCAAAACAACCCAAAAATAGTAAAAATAACTTTGAACCGTCGATTTGACCCCCAAGACGATTTCAGAATGCTCTGAAAAATGGCGTAGTGGCACAGCGACTAATCCTGTAGGGCTCGTCGATACGAACACGTGGACATATTATAATAGCGATTCTGATCTACGGTTCAAAAGTTATGGCTGTTTGAAGTCACGGTGCTCTCGATTTATCAAGATGTCCCTTCTTTTTGTGCTCCACTTGATCTCGGTCGTCCATGTATTGTACGGCTATGATGTCTGCATCATCCTCCCTAGGTTGGAGAGAATTCGCCCTCGAATTCAGATTGTCATCACTGGAACTATCACCCGTATACGGAACGAGGTGCTTGACATTGAAGACATCAGCTGTGTGAATGTGACTTGGAAGTTGCAACCGATAAGCATTGGGATTTATTTTTTCCAAAATCTGTAGGGGACCAATTTTGAGGCAGCAAGCTTATTATACTCTCCTGCGGGGAATCGATCCTTGGTTAACACAGCCCAAACATAATCACCAACATCGAACTCAACAAGACAACATTTTTTATCAGCAATTTGCTTGTATTTGGATGTACTGCCAAGGAGATGTTGCCGAGTGTCGTTGTGAATCTGCTGGAGTTGAGTGATGAGGTCTTCGGCCTTGCCATGGACACGATTCAAGTCGGGGATCGGTGCGAGATCAGCTGGTGATCGTGGAAGAAGACCGTACACCACATAGAAAGGACTGAGACCTGTGCTACGGTTCACTGATCGATTGAAGGCGAACTCGGCTTGGTAAAGTTTTTGGTCCCACGTCTTCAAATTATCTCCTACGAGACAACGAAGTATAGAGCCGAGAGATCGATTCACCACCTCTGTTTGTCCATCAATTTGAGGATGATAGGCGCTGCTGAAATCCAGTTTGTGTGAGCCAACTTCCACAAGCTCCGCCAAAAGTAGCTAAGAAAGCGCGTATCCCTGTCAGAGACAATGGATAGGGGTAATCCATGTAGACGATATACTTCTCGAAAATAAAGTTGTGCAACATGTACGGCATCATTGGTCTTCTTGCAAGCAATGAAGTGTGCCATCTTGGAGAAACGATCGACCACCACAAAGATGGAGTCTACACCGCGTTGGGTGCGCGGGAGACCGAGAACAAAATCCATGCTCACGTTGGTCCATGGCTGGTCTGGAACGGGCAAAGGGGTGTAAAGGCCGGCATTAGTAGCACTCCCTTTGGAAACTTGACATATGCGACAACCGTCAACAAATCGTGCAACCTCACGACGCAAGGATGGCCAATAATAAGAACTCCAGAGCAAAAGTAGAGTTTTATCTCTCCCCATGTGGCCTTCTCCATGTAACTCAGCAATGAGCTTGAGTCGTAGGCTACAATCGGGCACGTATAATTGGTTCCCTCGAAAGAGGAATCCATCATGAATGAGGAAACTCGTAGGTTTGCCTGCATTAATATCCTCCAAGACACTAATAAAGTACGGGTCAGTAGCAAGTAAGTCTCGAAAAGAATCGAACCCAAGTACCTTAGTTCGCATGGATGTCAATAGGGAAGAACGACGACTAAGAGCATCCGCAACCCGATTCAAAGCACCCGATTTATGCTTGAGAACAAAAGAAAATTCTTGAATATATTCGGCCCACGTACCATGACGAAATGCGAGTTTATCTTGGTTGTTGATGTGCTTCAAGGAATCATGATCAGAAATAGAACGAACTCGCTGTGAATAAGATAATGTCGCCAATGCTTCAGGGCTTGAACGATGGCATAGAACTCCAAGTCATAGGTGCTGTAGTTGAGTTTCGATCCGCTCAATTTTTGGCTAAAGAATGCGATGGGCTTCATGTTTTGGCTTAAAACCGCTCCAATGCCCACCTTCGATGCATCACAATGTAACTCAAACGGTTGCGTGAAGTTTGGAAGAACGAGGACGGGTGCAGTAATCAATTTTTGTTTGATTATTGCAAAGGCTTCAGCTGCCTCGGTAGTCCACACAAATCTGCCATTCTTCATACAATTTGTGATCGGTGCCGTGATGGTGCTGAAATTAGGGATGAACCGCCTGTAAAAAGACGCCAAACCATGGAAACTACGTACTTCGAAAAGAGTCGTTGGTGGAGGCCATTGTTTGATTGCTTCAACCTTTGACTCATCCATTGAAATACCATCACGAGAGATAACATAGCCGAGAAAGAGAACTCTGTCCGTCAAGAATGAACACTTCTTGACCGCAGCAAAAAGTTTCTCCCTGCGTAGAACCACAAGAACCTCTCGAAGATGCTGCATATGTAACTCAACATTAGCACTATAAATCAGAATATCATCAAAGTATACCACCACAGAATGGCCAATGAAGGGTCGTAAGACTTGATTCATGAAGCGCATAAACGTGCTAGGTGCATTGGAGAGCCCGAAGGGCATGACCAACCACTCGTAAAGGCCTTCTCGAGTCTTAAACGCCGTCTTCCATTCATCCCCAGCGCGAATACGAATCTGATGATAGCCGCTCTTCAGATCTAGCTTGCTAAACACCGTCGCACCGCCCAATTGGTCCAAGAGATCGTCCAAACGAGGGATGGGGAAGCGATACTTGACGGTAATTTTGTTGATTGCCCTGCTGTCGACGCACATCCGCCAACTACCGTCCTTCTTAGGGGTGAGCAAGGCTGGTACCGTGCACGGGTTGAGACTCTCCCTAATGTATCCCTTTCCGAGAAGCTCTTCGACTTGACACCGCAATTCTTATGCTCCTTAGGACTCATGCGATAATGGGGTCTGTTTGGTAGACTTGAACCCGGCACTAGATCAATCTGATGTTGCACATCTCAGATAGGTGGTAAACCATCCGGCAATTCAGTGGGGAAGATGTCTTGAAATTCGTCGAGAAGGGGTTTCACCTCATCGGGTGCAACAAGACCATCTCCCTCGTCGTGTCCAATCAACATATAGACAATTCTCGAATCCTCTATCTCATCAATAAAACTTTTATATGAGAGGAAACTACTATATGTCATTGCAATGGGTTTGGGTACGACTTCCTTGTTCGGAACAAGAATTATGCGAGTATTATCCCAAGTAAAGCTATAAGTGTTACGACGACCATCATGGGAAACACTCCGGTCAAATTGCCATGGTCGCCCCAATAGGAGATGCCACACATCCATAGTAACAACATCGCACCAGATTTTATCCTTATATTTAGAGCCAATTGAAAAGTTAACTAAACATCGTTTAGAAACCTTTACCTCGTTTCCTTTCTGGAGCCATGATAATTTATAAGAATTCGGATGCAGTTTGGTGTCTAGCTTGAGTTTTCGAACGGCCTCTTCAGTAACGACATTCTCGCAACTCCCCGAGTTAATAACAAGGCGACATACCTTGTCACCGATGGTGCAAGTGGAAATGGAAGATGTTGTTGCGAAGCCATCTATCCCCTTCCTCCTCTTTCAGAGCATAACACACACGGCGATCGACCAAGGATTGTCAATGATCTCCAGTGACAACTTCCTCATCAGATTGGTCCTCATCATCATATAGCGGGTTATCAATAGGATCTGGAAATTCATCATCTTCCGCTCCGTCGGCGTCCATGAGTAGTGCTTTTCCCGGACGGTCTCCTTTGCGACAATCGGCAGCCCGATGACCAGCTTCGCCGCACTTAAAGCATTTGATGCTTGGATTGATGGTCGGTGCCCTTGGTGGGAAATTGTGCGGGGTTGGTTTAGGCGCGATTTCTGATTGCGCCGGATTGCGACTTGCTAGGGGCAAGGTGTTAGGTCCCCATTTACTCGAAGAGTTGTAATTCTTTCGACTCCATTGTTTCTCTAATTGTAAGGCTCGTTGATGTGCCTCCGAAACAGAAAAGCAATCAAATAATTCAAAGTGTCTTGAAATTGTTGGCGCATACCTCCAATGTAACGAGACACGAGTTGATCCTCAGATTCAGCGAGGTCATTGCGAGCAACCAAGAGATAGAACTCCGTCGTGTACTCATCGATAGATCGTGTGCTTTGTCGCAAATTTTGAAGCCGTTGGTAAAGCGTCCGCACATAATTATGCGGTAGAAACGCTTCCCGCATATGCTTCTTTAACTTCTCCCATGTTTCGATCTTCGATTTGCCACGTCGAGATCGAGTTTGTTTCATCTGTTGCCACCATGCTGCAGCTCTCCCGCGAAACCGTGTAGCAACCAATGGTACCCGTTTGTCTTCGGGCACTTCTTTGAAATCGAGGACCTCTTCAACGGTATTCAACCAATCGAGAAATTCCTCGGGTTGAAGGCCTCCCTGAAATTCTGGAATATCAATTTTTAGGCCGGTTTGCCATCGGTCAGAGGGTACCTTAGGAGACCCGAAAAATCCCCCTCGTTGGCGTTGTTCGGTTTGCGCAAATGGATTATTGAAACCTCCTCCCATGGGATCATCTGTCTCAGATCGCGCTGTTGGAGATCGTGGGGCTGGTGATGGTGGAGCTGGTGATCGTGGTCGTGGGGTTGGAGATCGTTCGCGACGTTGCATAAACGCCATCATCTCCTCCATTTGGCGCGTCATTGCCTCAAACTTTCATCTATGCGCCTATTAGTTGCTGCGTTAGCTGCTGCGATGGTTTGTTGTATCTCCTCTCGGTCGTAGGCGTCGCTAAGAGGACGTCTTCTCGGCGGCATGTTCTTTTTTTTTTTTTTTTAGAACGATGCGCCGAAGATCGACGCAGGCTCTGATACCACCTGATGCAGCGTGTAACCACGCTCTTCTACGGATTCGTTCAAAAGAACGAAATCGGTAGGCTCCAACGTCGCTGTTGATTCTTCAAAAGAATGCCAGGGGGTTGGGCTTCAATAATCTACTACTTCGGATGAAATAATAGAGAATTGGGAGGTCTTTGCAATTGTTAGTACTCCTAACAAAATACAAGAGATAAATATAACTAAACTTCAAAATATTCATAAACTAAATAATCAAATGGGTTCACAAGCTTATTTATAGAAGAGAATCCCAACAAACTAGGATCTCAACTAATTATCTAAATCTAACAAACAAATCTAATATCTTTATCTAATCCTAACTAAAATTCAAATTTGAATTCAAATAATAATTTGAAATTCAAATCTAAATATAGTAAATCCTAACAAATAAATAAAATCCCAACAACCTCAAAACAACCCAAAAATAGTAAAAATAACTTTGAACCGTCGATTTGACCCCCAAGACGATCTCAGAACGCTCCAAAAAATGGCGTGGTGCATAGCAACTAATCCTGTAGGGCTCGTCGATACGAACACGTGGACATATTATAATAGCGATTCTAATCTATGGTTCAAAAGTTATGGCTGTTTGAAGTCACGGTACTCCCGATTAATCAAGATGTCCCTTCTTTTTGTGCTCCACTTGATCTCGGTCGTCTATGTATTGTACGGCTATGATGTCTGCATCATAGGCCCTCCGTGCCGACACGGCACGGCCCGTTAGGCCCGCGGCACGGTTTGTGCCGCGGGCCCCACCTCCACCCAATGTGACAGAATAGGTGTCAACCTAGTTAGGATGTGTTAAATCTTCTAATTATTGTTTTTTTTTAATTTTTTGAAATGTGAGTTGCAAGTGATTGATAGTTTTAATAGGTGCCAACGTAGTTGGGATGTATTAAAAACTGTAGTAATGCAATTATCACTCACCTTTTCTGTTATATTAATTTTTTGTAATTGTCAATGTATTTTTTAAGAATTGTATAATTTATTTTTATTTATCAATGTACTATTTGTGTATTTTTTATTCATTTTATCATTAATTTAATTAATGTTCAATTGTTTATGTACTCAAGAAATTCAATATTCAATAAAATAATTATTTGTATTCTTAATTCCTTTTAGTTTTCAATTATTACGAATGATTTGTGTATTTTTTTTATTTTTCAACTTAAAGAAACTAGTAAATTAAACATGGAATTAAATATTAATCTTTAAAAAATTTAAAAAATGAGCATTTAAACAGGCCGGCCCGTTGGCCCGTTAATGGGCCTGGCCTGTTTGACCCGCCGGGCTAGCACGGCACGACACGGCACGGTTACATGAAACGGACCGTGCCGTGTCGGCCCGTTAGCCCGGTTGGCTAGCTTGGCTAGCGGGCCGGGTCGGCACGACACAACCCGTTTTACACCTGTGCGGAGGGGTGATTACAGGGGGTTATATGGATATATGAAGATTGCAGGGGGTTATATGGATTTAGGCAATATTTCAGGGGGTTATATGGATTTTTCCCTTAATAAGTTTATGTGGGGGTGGGATGGGTAGGGGTGGTAAACGAGTCGAGTTTTTACATGTTCAAGCTCAGTTCGAGCCAAGCCGAGTCGAGCTCACGATCCTCAACGAGCCTAGTGTTCTTATTCATTTTTGGGTTTTTAGGAGTTAAATATAAAATTTTAGCTAAATGAGTCAAGTCCGTGAGCCTAAAAGAACATAACTTTGTATTGATTTAATATTCTGATTTTACAAAGGAGTTTAGTTAAGCTTCAACTAAGTTTTTTATAACACAAATGAGTCGAATTTGAACACAAAATGAAGCTCGATCAAACTCCTGAGCCTAACTGAGCTTTAAAAATTATTTAAGCTCGTTCATTTGTCTAATTTAACAATCTTGAACAATCTCAAACCGAGCCGAGCCCGAGCGGCTTGGTTCGTTTACCAGCCCTAGTGATGGGTATCTCATTGGTTATATAAATGGGAAAAATGCATATAACCCCCTATAAGTTGGTAGATATCCATATAACCCCCTGTCTTTTCTAAAAATCTATATTGCCCCTTGAAAGTTGCGGTTAAATGAATTTACCCCCCTACCGTTAACACCATGTAATCAGAGTATAGTTAAACTGACGTTAGTAAATGGAATATTCTCAGAATATTCCTAACAAATTGACGACAAATTAATCTAGGGGGTATTTGCTTAACTAGGGCAACTTTCAAGGGGTTATATGGATTTTTAGAAAATAAAGGAGGTTATTTGGGTATTATCCAACTTAGAGGGTGTTATATGCATTTTTCCTTATATAAATTCCCCTGAAAAAATGTTTCATTAGTTTTCATTTATTAAACTTGGGAAAATAAATCACAAAGCCCGTCTAGCTCAGTTGGTAGAGCGCAAGGCTCTTAACCTTGTGGTCGTGGGTTCGAGCCCCACGGTGGGCGGTTTTTTTTTTCTTGCATGACAACGTTTTTTCTCTTTAGATTTCATTTCTTATTTAACCATTAGTTTATGAAATCATACAGCTAACTTGAACAGATTACAATTTATAACATATGCTTGATACCTACACAGAAGTTACAAGCATCCACAAAAGAATAAAATAAAGCATTTCCTTTATTCTTTGCTCTATTCCATGTTATTCTTCTCCAACTGCCTCCATTACAAAAAAGAAACAAGCCCATGCATGCGGCATTCATGATTCATGTTTCGAAGCCATGGCTGCTTGTAGTGTGGTGTCTCCGGCCTCTAATCTCTGCAAGCAAAGAAGACTCTACAAGTAAGCCTCTGAATTATCCCAAACATATGTAACCACTCCGAATCCAACATTTATTGTATAGTAACTTATATTTGTGTTGCATATTGTTCATATTTGTAATCCTATTTATCATAATCTTAAAAAATAGGAAAAAAACCATACGACCTATATCTGACTGAAATCTATATATCTCCCAAACTTTTCTTAAAATCCAAATAACCCCCAAAAAAACACCTTAAATCCAAATAACCCATTGAATACATTTTTTGTTAATAGATGATAAATATTTTGTGCATATTTCATTTAGTTAACTCTAACTGAAAACATGATATATTAAAAACCATTATAATGGGTTAAAAATGCAAAAAAATCATATGAAAATGACGATTTTACCCTCTCTGGATATATTATAAAACTCTATTCGGAAGGGTAAAATCGTTATTTATAGAAAATTTTTCGCATTTTAACACATTGTAGGTTTGTTTTGATATACTGTATTTTCTAAAATGGTTAACTAAACATAATATTTACAAAATATTCATTATCTGTAAATATAAATTTTTTTATGGGGTTATATGGATTTTAAAAAAAGTCAGGGAGTTATATAAATTTCAGTCAGTTTACAGAGGGTTATATGAATTTTTACCCAAAAAATAATTATTGTACTATCTTTGAAAGTGAAAAAAAATCATAAAATCTCAATTTTAATTATCTAACCTCATGTATATATTTAGATATGTCAATTTTTCAAAACAAAAATAAAGGCGTTGTTATACGCAGTTTGTGCGGGCAATCCATATATCTTCATAGTTGTGTAGTGAAGCGTATACCTCATTAAATTTTTTATATTTGTTAAAAATGAATTCAATCGATTCGAAATAAAACAACATACACTGGTTTACTAACTGTCCCTCACATTGTTCTTCAAAAAATATTCATATATCTGAATTCAAAAATTAGTATTTGTATCCAAATATTTAGAATATGATACAAATATTAAAATATCCGAGTCGCTTCAAATCTGTTTTTACAGGGGACCTAATCTTCCTCCACCCCATGCAAAACTTGTTTTGCCGAACATCAAAACGAAACGCTCCCTCAATTGGGTCACCTCTCTCAGGTCAAGAAGAAGCACTTACAGACCACCTCGTGCCGGACTTTCGAATGAGTCGCAGTCTCCGTCGAGCGTGATCAAACAATTGTACTCATCGATCAATGACAGAAACCTCAAGCACCTGAGTAGCTTCATCGCCGATGATTGCTTCTTCGAGGACACCACGTTTTCGAAACCATTCAAGGGCAAAAAGGTATGACACTTGCATGTATTCATGATAATTGATAACTAGGGCTGCAACTTGAGTCGGGTTCAACCCAAACCCGACGGGTTGAACTTGATTTTTATGCAAATTGGGTTTTAAAAACTGAGTTCAAGTTGTATTCGGATTGACATCACAGATCCAACCCAACCCGAACTTGTAGTAGACACACATGTGATATTTTAAATGGGCCATTGATATTTCTTTACTTTACATCTCTACCGTTAGATCACAATCTAATTTTTTTTGTGGACTTAGATTGTTTTAGTGGGTGATTAAAATTTATGAAATATGTGTTTTTTTTTTTGTTAAAAAAATATAAAATTTGTTTTGGAATTTATTTTTGGCTTCAAAATCGGTTTTGTGGATTGCTTCTAGTTACAACAATTTGAGTTCGGATTAGTTTAGGTTAAATTCGGATTGGATCAGGTTAAGGTTGAACACCTTGAACTTGAACTTTGAGTTGGATTCGAGTTGGGGTCAACCCGAACCCAACCCACCCGAATTGCAGTCCTAAATTGATAACATTCAAATCATAGTCGTCTAGGCATGCCAAAGCGAATGTTATTTATTCATGTGTTTTTTAACATTGTGATTTCATTAGTGTAAATTCCTAATTGTGCATCATTGTACATCCTAATTGTGATTGAGAAATAAGGGTTGGATAAGACGAAAATAACCAAAAACATGGTTGATTATGAAAATTAAATATGCTGAGATAAATTAACTTTCAAGTCATGATATACCAATAAATAAAAAAAAAACTTAAGTCATGATAGTAATTCTATAGGGACTGGAATAATCTATACATATCTTATGTAACCAAAAAAGCATTAAAGAAAAAACAAACGATAACTGAGGAAATGAGATCAAACAAAAACGGCCTAAGTAGCTATCTATTTTAGAAAACCAATCTATCCCAGATAAGACTGTCTCACAACAAACGAGGGCTAGGTGAATCTGAGATGAAATGTCATGTATAGATGAAACGCAAATGCAACCCAGAGGACAATCTATGTTGGTTGATTCTTAAAATTGTTTGTTCAATATTTTTTTATGGGACATTTTGACTTTCTTGATCATGAATCAATGAATGTAATATTTATTTAAATTATTCAATTTTAGTGAATTTAGTTTTTTAAATAAAATAATCAAGTTAATTATTTATTGTTTTGATTAAATTATTCCTATACATTTGTTTCAATCGCAATCGTTCATCATAAATCGATCAAAAGTCTATTAGACGATGTCCGTGGGTCAGACAATACCTAGATGCGGTGTCCGTATAGAGGCCCAGATGTTTGCCTAATGAACATACTAATCAGGCTGACAAACACTTAGCCGCCTAGGCATCACCCGAACAATTATCATCCAAACGAGAGATAATGACAGGTGATTTATCATTTACAGGAAGTCATGCGCTTCTTAAGCACACTCACTGAAGCAATGGGTAAGAGCTTGATATTTGTTGTTGATGATGTTTATGAAGGTCCTGCTCTTGCTGGCGTCATAACATGGCATCTTGGTAACAATCAAAACTCATCTCCACCATCAACAAATTTATTTTTTGCTTCAAATCAATTCGATCACGTGGACCAGAGGAATTTGTAGAATGGAAAGAACACGCGATTCCAATCACGAGGGGGTGCGGCTTCTACCACTGCTCCAAGAATGGCGGTGGACTGGTCGTCATGTAAGACTGCAACCTTTTCACATTGTATTCCTGCAAACATGGCCTGATACATGAATACATGATTCACATATAAAATGCAGGAAAGCCCGAGTTTTGGTTGAATTGCCATTGAAACCTGGAGAATTAACACTGGTAAATCCACTACCAACATAACGAGGAACTCACTAGTGTTGATTGCATGAAGACGGTTTCGTCTTGATTAATTTATGTGCATCATTACTCATAGTCCAAATATTCAGCTCAAATTGCATTACACGATGCTAAAAGAGAGAATCATAAAAACAAGTTCAGTGATATGAGTATAACCATATGGATGACCAAAATAAGCTACTAATAATGTATTATTCACATGATCACATCTTCATCTAGAACAATTAAAGGCCAAAGATTATGTTAATCACCTCTGTTATTTTCAGGCGATGTGGTGAATTTTGTTTTAAGGTAAGTATTTTTTGTTTTATTTCTTTGGTTAAATCTTATCCTATTAACAAGAGTAAAACTCAAATTCATGACTCTCAGCAAAGAGGGGGTAACTTCGCCATGGTAATGATGAATGTATAAATAAACTCATGGTTTTATTCTCTAGATAGCATGAACCAATCCGTTATAGATGGTCCCCCAAAAATAAGAACATAAAGGAGCAAATACAAACATGGTAAAAGAATAATTCATTATGATTGCTACACTATCCATTAATCTTAAGCGGTGATAAATCTAACACAAGAAAGAACTAAACTGATAATTGACAAATTTTCTGATAACAGACTGCTTTCCTTTCAGCATTTTTTCATTTTCAAACAGCAAATTTAGATTTACCTGGTAACTGTAAATAAACTGATACACTTTCTCTTTTGAGCATCAGAAGCTGCTCAAGATCATCAGCTCTCTGCTAGATCGCTTCCCTCATCAGGCTAAGAGTATGTTATTCCCTCATGATTTCAATGCTAAACCAAACCAAAACAATATCCCATTGAAACAAAACTAAGATATGCATTCTGCACTGCAGGTTTCTTATTAAACTATCCAGCTGTGATTCAGTTTCTACAAAAGATATACAAATTTTTTGTCGAGCCATTCATAATTCCACTTTTGGTTAACTACAGCAACCTCTGGAAATATGTGGTTAACGCATTAACCTTCTTGCTCAACATACTTCTCAAAATTTTGAGTATTTTCAACTGAACAAGCAACTCTGATGTACATTGCAAAACATCCTATTCATATATGCTAACACTGGGTACTAGTAGGAATCACTCATCATCACCGCTAAGTCCCATTTCCAGCAACGAGAGAGCTATTAGAGGTCCAATAAAAGGTGGCAGGGGTGGAGGTCTGCTGAATGCCACGATGGGTCCAACCTTGCCCTTCATGAGAAGTACATGCTCATCTTTGAATTCACCATCGTCGTGCTTCCTTGGAGTCAGAATTGCTATCATTCCTGTATTCATGGCAACTATAAGAAACCCGAGATGTGAATGAAACAATAATAAAACTATTCTCTAGTGGACTTTCTTGACATTACTCATTGCTCCCTCTGCGGGATACATTTGCTTGAGAATGTTCTTCACAGGAAGCTTGGTGATGCCTCTCATTGAAATGCAGGTGGATTTCTTCTTGCACCAGAGTGTTCGTAAGCGATGGAATTATGCTCCTGCAAATTGGGAGATAAGACAATGTATTAAAGGTCATTGGAGAGCACATATGCAATATTCTAAATGCTGGGTGAGCTTGATTAGATCCTATAATAACCACTGTCAATCAATAAGAAAAATCAATGCAGGCCGTGGAACAACTCAAGCAGTCACTAAAAGCCTAGAAGCATTTGTAATGACCATCATTTTATGCAGATATATATAATTAGGTGCTCTTGAGAGACTGTTAGAAAAATATTTATAAGCAATATGAGATTACTTACCCAAAACAACGGTCAACCATCTGTTCTTGTCATCAAATTTCTCAAAATTTTGTTCAGAAATTTCACATAATACCACATTTTTAAAAATTAAACCATATACAAGGGGACATTAGTTCAATCAATCAATCAAGAAAGGTCATAGGGCTCTCTTAGATTGCCAAACAATGCACCTAGAAGGACAACAGAAAGCCATAAACCCAGTACACTGTCAAACAAGCACATAGATCAAACTATGCGTCCTTGAAAAACCAAACCTTATGTGACATGCTGTAGTTAATAGCAGATAAGAAATCATGAAAATATTAATGAATTGTACAATGCACTCTGGCATCTTGTTTGTCTGGCAACTTACAACATCACAAAAGTCCACTTAATTAGTGATAATCAGACCTGAATATATAATATGTGAAATTATTACACACACACACACACGTAAAAAGTGTATAATACATGCAATATTACTAAGCCTATCAATTATACAAAAAAATCAGCATCTGCTTCAAATCCATATCCAAAAATTCTGATACAGAATCAAGGTATCAGCTCTAAAAAATATCTGAATCAGGCATATACTTTAAATCATAAATATTTGTATTGTATATCGTTTAAATTCAATTATCTATTACGTCAAATTTTAAATCACCCCTTCATTATCTTTCTACAATATCTCTTCAGATATGAAAAGCTCTAAAATTCCTGATTTTGAACTTTTTAATTTTTTTTTAATTCCAATCATCTCTCATCTCTAACATGTCACCCGATCACCCCCAACTAATGTCTATATTTAGACATGTCAATCATCCATAAAAGGCTTCCCTTGAAATAAAAAAAAAATCATCTATATAGGGCTCTGAATCTTAAAAGATCCATAATCGAATACTAATACCCAAATCCTAAAGAAGATTTAGGAAAAAATGTCGATATTAAGGTATCCAATCCATATAAGCTTAACTATTACAAGACAGGCGTTTTGGATTCACAGCTTCTCCCAAGACAACAAATATAACCTCTATGAATTAAATTGCACACATGAAATCATTCTTTATGGACAAGAATCAAGAAGTTGTAAGTCCCATTATACCCATCCACACTTTTCAATCTTCCCGATCAAACTAGAACAAAATAAAACCTCCATAAATCAAATATTTTACATCGCTATATAAAATTGTAATAAAGTATCAAACGGAACCTGGGCATATAAATTCAAAAACAGGATATTCAAAACAGGATTCACATTCATAAACTGAAAAAATAAAATATAAACAATTGACATTAAAAATTATATATTCGTATTGATTTACGAGAATAAAAGCATACCTTTGATTTTGGGTTCTCTTGAATTCCAAATAATGAGGCGTTTGGAGTCGTATGTCCCTTTTGATGTATAAGAACAGAGGAGCCCCAAAAAAACGCTCCTGAACGTTCTCGACCCTTCTTTTTAATCGGGCCTAAAGGTAATGGGTGTCGGGCCGGTTCGGGCCGGCCACTCCTGTATTTTTCTTGGCGCTTTACATTCCTGTTCACTGAATCTACTCGTATTAACAAAAAGTGTTGTTACACTCAGTTTTTTTTCCAGTGCAAAACATAATACTATATATCATATTAGAAATCCAGTAAAGTATATATCGTCGTTAGATGTTTTATCCCTCATTAAATATTTTCTTACACTTCTTAAAAATGAGTTCATTCAACTCAAAATGGAACGATGTACACTTTTTATGAAAGTATATATCTCATTTGATGATGTTTACTATTTAAAAATAAATAAAAATATGTAAGGTCGGAGTTTTGGTTGGTGAATGTCACTGAGTCTAACATTTTCCATTAATAAAATGTATATAGCTATATACTTTATTTTTTATAAATGAATTGATATAATTTATTAGAGTATATATTTCATCTTTCATAAAAATATATATATAGTGTACTATAAAAAAAATAAAAATAAAGTAGGGGCAAACTGCATTTGATTTTTTTTTAATGTAAAAATAACTACCATGATTTCATTTTTAATTTTGAAGTACGATTTTGAATGAGGTGAGAAAACATAAATGAATTAATGGTCCGTTAGGATAGATGTATAAACTATTCCGAGGTTTATACCTATTGCAGGAATTGTTGACTTTATCAATGGAATACGTGATTTTGTGTTTGGTTGTGTTTTCAATTATTCTAATTGGGAAACGTAATAATAAATGTTAGAGTGTTTGGTTGATGAGGAATAAAATGTGAATAAGGTATAAAAAATTGATTTGACATGTGGGCCCCATTGATGTATAACAGATGATGACATGCGATTTGATGTTATAATATGTGATTTGATAGGTGAGTCCCCTTATACCAGTGGAGGAATAAAACAATTCCACGGGAGACTTGTAATACAAATACCAGCTTATTCTCATTTAATTCTATATAGCTATACTTTCTTATTCTCTTTACCCAAACACGTTTTTTCCTTATTCTTCTCTATTCCAACCTATTCCTCCTCTATTCTTCTCTCCAAACAGGCCCTAAAGGAATACGAGAAAAAAGAAATAAAAAGAGAGGCTCCACCGTTCTATATGCTGAATTTGGTGTTGTTAAGGAGGCGCAACATTTTCCATTTCTTAAGCATAAGGACTCTAGCCCTTCGAGATGTGACATATAGTTATTTGTTTTTAATAACTATACCATGATAGATAACAATCTATACAGAATAATAAATTTTTTGTTTGATTGTCTTTTTAGTATTCTCATTGGAAAAAGTAAATGTGATTTTTTTTATCACCTTTAATAAAGTGATGATAAGTGATAGATGAGAGATATATAAGAGTTTATGAATTTTTAATGATGATAACTATACCATATCATAAATCGTTTTAATTTGGGAATTTTGTATTTATACCCCTATTAAATATGGTATTTTGCGTTATACCCCTTAAAAAGCTAATTGCATTTATACCCCTGAAAAAATCTTTCGTGTTACAACTATGCCTCTGAGGTTAAGTTCCATCAGATGAGAATGAAATATACCGGGATATTCCATTAATGGCGTTAAATTCAAAATGAATTGACCAAATTACCCTTTGGACCGTAGGAGCTTGAAAAATTGCATTTATACCCTTGTGTCAATATGAAATTGCATCTATGCCCCTGTGTCTGCCTGATGCTTATAAAACCTCTTTTCTTCTACCTCCAGACCTGATGAAACCTTTTTTTCCTCGTCTTCTTCAATGATTGATTGAAAACCTTATAATTATTTAAAAGACTAAGATAATGTTTATTTAGATTTCATTGACATATTTTATTTTCCATAACAAACTATCTATCAACAAACACTATTTCAATCATATAACCATATCAGAAAATAATCACAAAATTCATTTTGAAATAAAAAGGCAATGACTAATTGCCCTTAAAAAATTATGAAGTGTTAACTCCAGTTCCTTTCATTCTTTTTGAAACCAGAAGTTAGGTATTTCATTCCAAAGTGAAAAACAAAAGAAAAAACATTACTAAAATATTTTTTTTATTATGGTTGTTCATTTAAATTAAAAACATATTATAAAAAATAACATAATACAAAACTTTAAGAGATTTTTAGTTTTAAGTCCCCGTAAATTATAGAATTTAGCTATCGATCCCTCACTTCTTCATATTTAGGTTTTAGTCCTTGTATTTAAATGATATGTTCCTTTTTAGTCCCTGAGAGGGACTTATTCCTAAATTATTTAATTTTCTTTTTAGTCCCTGGAAGGGACCTATTCCTAAATTATCAATTAATTGTAGGGACGAAAACCTAAATATGAAGAAGTAAGGGATCGATAGCTAAATTCTATAGTTAACGGGGACTTAAAACTAAAAATCCCAAACTTTAACTATTAGGATTTCTATTTATTTATTTGATCTTCTGTATAAATGACATAATAGTATTAAATAGGAATTAAATGAAATAGTCAAAATTATATGTTACAAAAAAAAAACATAACGTGTTTGAAGACTTTTAATATCAAATTATATCTTCAATTTTATGTGAACATCATGTCAAGAGTGAGTTTTGCAACCTCGTGACCTATTGAAACTCTTTTTTCTCATCTTCTTCAACATAAAAACAAAATATACCAGGATTTAGCTAAATTATTCATGTTGAAAACCTTACAATTATTCAAGAGACTAAGATAGATAGTGTTTATTTGGATTTCATTGATAGATATTATTTTTCATAACATAAAATATCAACAAACACTATTTCAATCATATAACTATACCAGAAAATAAGGCATAATCATCTTGACTATCACAGTGAAAAAATATAAAAATATTGATTGGCAAAATTTTCATGTATGATGATCCTCAACATGTAGAATAAGCACCAATTCGCAGAATGCACCACATGGAGATAAAAAACACACTGATTGATTGTAGGATGAACAAAAGTCAAAAACCACATTTTATTTAAGTCTTGAGATTCCACGAACAAAAATCAAAAGACAATAGAATCTCTAGTTAGCATAATGGGAACCATATGGAACTCAACAATGATCCACTCCAGGCATAGAAGAACCAAGTAGAAATTTGATATTTTTTAAATAAACTATTTAAACAATTGTCTTGATTTTAAAGTTTATATATATTACAAATGTTTCAAAAAAAATGGATCTATGTATATTTGTCTATTCAGCTATTTATTTTTGCTATTTAATAAACAAGATCACAATGATATGTGAAATATATAAGCATTGAAAAATACAACAAGACATATGTTCTCTTATATGTTCTTATATGTTCTTTTTCCTGAGCCTTTATCAATCTTCCAAAACCCTCAATACCTAAAAATTAGATCAACATGAGTGTCATATTCTAACTGCAATACAAAACAACATAACTTATATATTCAGCTTTGATAACGGAGACAGATGGAGGGACACAGTTGCAACACGAAAGAAGTTTCCCAGGGTATAGAGGCAATTAGCTTTTCAATGGGGTATAACGCAAAATACCATATTTAACAGAAGTATAAATGTAGAATTCAGTGGGGGTAAAAGAGACATTTCTTTGGGTAGAGTTAGGTTCGTAACCATGGTTGGTTCAGCTTTGTTAATGGAGACAGACGGAGGGGCACAATTGCAACACAAAAGATTTTTTCAGAGATATATATGCAATTAGCTTTTTAAAGGGGGTATAACATAAAATATCATATTTAACAGGGGTATAAATGTAAAATTCTCTTTAAATTTTTATAATGAGAGTTAGAATGATTTCTTACATGAAATGTCATTATTTGGATGTACAACATAAATCATTACATGACCAAAATACTATTTGCACAAAAAGTATGATTATTTGCAAATTCTAATGTGAAACTTCACAATGATAAAGATAAATATTTAGTGAAAAGAAAATTATTTTTACTGTGTTTGTTTGCACTGATAATAAGTGCTTATTTAGATTAAAGCTTATGTATCCCCTTTAATTGTGTTTGGTAGTGTGCAAATAAGCACATATTAGTTGCCTCATTAAGACATTTTGGACTGAAAATTTTCAGCTACCATTGGTGCACTTAATAATCGGCTTACACATCCAGTGTTTGTGGCTTGTCTGTGAAAAGACAACATTGCCCCCGTCAGTTATATAAACAAAATTTCACTGAAGTTTTCTCTCTCCTCCTCCTTGCAGCGCCAAAAACACCCACATGTAAACCCTATTTTCGTTGGAGAGAAGAACAACCGAACCTCTTTGATCTTTGTTTCTTCATCTACGCCAAATGACATGAGAAACGGACGACTGAACTCGTTTTGACATATCTCCCTCAAGATGACTGTTCATACACTGATCCTTCCTCTCGATTTGTCACCAGACCACAAAAAGCGTCGATACACTCCGATCTCCCTCTGACCATGTCCAACAAACGCCCTGAAAGTCCGATCTGCTTCATAGCTGCTTTGGATCTCCCCCAGCCAACGATCAAGGTAAAATGGACTAAAACTCTTCTTTTTTGGCTTTTATTCTTTAGATCTAAACCTCTTGATACTGTATAGGGTTTCTTGGAGATGGATCTATTGGAAGGTCGAATGACATGTGTGTTTTGTGTTTTTGTGGGTAGATCAGATTATGGATATGTGATTGATTATTTTTTTAGTGCAAAACCTGATTTCTTTCATTGGGATTGCATGTAGATCATGATTTTATTGTGGATAGATCAGATTCAATGTAGGTGATTGGTAGCTTTTTTTGTGCAATACCTAATTTTTGAAGTTGGATTGTCTGTAGATTATGATCTTTATTGATTGGTGATGCCCTGGTTTGTGGGGATTTTAAAAGTTTTTAGGTCTCATAGGTTGAACTTATGCTTTTTCTTTAAAAAAAAATTATGACACTGTTTGTTTATCTTTGAAGAAGTCATTCTTCTTTAGGAAGTCCAGTACAATATGCAAATATGTGTGTTCGATCTCTATAAATCAGGTCTCTGTTGTTAAAGCTGCTTCTCAAAATTGCATAACATTTCTCATCCTTCATTATCAAATAATGAAACCCAAAGTCCAGTATGTCAAGGGCTATTATATGCTTCAATATGACCTCTAGCATGTAAACATAAAGTTTTATTTATATGATATCTTTTTGGCTTACAAAATTTAACTTAGAATATATATTGATTGACAATAGACAACCAACCTTGATAACCACACATATGGGTTCAGACAATGAAAATATTGTATTATAAAAGTGGTTGGTTTAGATGAGTGTGTTTATGTAGTATCCTATATACTTAAGTTCATCTCTGGCTAGCTTTAATTGTTTTTGTAATCCAAACACAAATAGATATTAATAAGACATTATAATGCTGCAAAGGAGTCATGGTTGGGCTCCAAGCAACCATTCTTGCTTTTCAAATATTTTGATCAATTAAACATCATTGACTTTTCTAGATTTAACCTTATTACACACAATGAAAATGTAGTTTTTTAAAATCTACACAGTCTTGGTATTTCTTTTCTATATCTAAGGACAAGTGTTTAATATATTTTCCTAAATATATGACATCTCTATCCACTTGTATAAGTTATATTAGGAAAATTTGAAACAAGAAATGATAAGAATACATTTGAGGTGAAAAAGTTTCACACCTCATTTCTTATAGAACTGTTGAATGAAGATTGCATATTATAGATTGGTCTTATTATATGTTTTATGTTAGGAGTTAATAGCTTCATAAATATAAAAAACTAAATAGATGGGATTTTCTTTATGTATATAGTCTTGTATAGACATTGGTAAATGATACAATTAAGATAAGTCGTGGATTTTGGATTATGAACTCGAAGACCATATTTTAGAAATCCCGGGGTAGTCTTGTATTATTTATATGAAATTGTTCTTGTTTTAAAAAAAGATAGACAGTACTACAATTTCTATACTTCATCTGTTTGTGGTTCTTCTAGTGGGTTCGACCTATGTTCATTATAGGGTTCTATAATTTTTGAGCTGTTATGTTTACATTGTATAAAAATTTGTGTTATATACGTATTTGACATATGTTTGTAGCCCTTTCATAGGTGGATAGACAGTGACAAAAAGCCTAAAAAGTGTGTTTTATAGGTAGCCCAAAGTAATGCCTAGAGAAGTATTTAAATAAAGAACCACCATGGAGCTCTATTTTTAACCACTTCACTTCACACCAAAGCAGCTACAATATTTCTGTAAAGTAACAGCAACCTATACTCTGTGGATACCCCCACCGCAAAGATGAGCTCCCTCATCCTTCTTTTACATACAACCCACTATTGATTAGGATAAGTGGTGCTTATATTAGAATGTGTCATTTATTGCTTCATACAGGCTTTACCCAAATATATATCACACTTGGGTCTCTTGCCAGTCAATGACTATGCTCAAATTTGTATATCAATCATAATTTCTTAACCATGGCATGAAAGCCTAAATCAGTCTTCCCCTCCTGATTTCCTTATCCTATAACCACTGGCCTCATGTCACCAACAGTACTTAAAAGCATGTCTTTGTCAATTTATCCTTAAAGTATTCTAAACAGGTTCTTGGTGATCTTCTCTGGGTCCATCTTATCAACTAATCTAATCTCTAATGCATCACTGAATATATGTATGTAGTGAAATCAATGACTCTGCGCATTATGTATTTTTAGGACAATTTGGATTTGAGCATAATGTATACTTTGAATTTGATGAGCATTTGATCCTTAATTTCAGGATTTTACTTTATGTGGTGCATTTTTTTATTGGTAATCAAGATATTGTATTACTATAAGAATATGATATTTACAAAGTTAACATCCCTTTACAACCAGTGAAGAAATTAAAGAGAGCATAAAAAATCCTAGACTAATAACAATCCCAAAGTTGCTCTTTTTTCCTAATACAAATTTCAAAACTGCTCAATTTTCCATCCCATAGCAGACCTGTAGAGCTACAACACTCTGCCAAATTTTTTAGACCATAGCATTCCCCTAAGGACCACAAAGTTTTTCATATATGATATCATTTAAGCTTACAAAAATTGTTTGAGCATGTCACCTCTGATGGTTGTTCTTTAGAAAAATATGACATTGTTTATTAATCTTAGAAGAAGTTGATCTTCATTAGGAATTCCAATAGAGTATGCAAAGGTTTGTTCAATCTCTATATTCCTCCTCCTGTTTATAAAGCTCCTATACAAAATGTTCTTGGATTTCTTATAGGGTATTAATGATTCAAACCCAATCTTTAGTATTTATGTATATCATGTTGGTTGTTATGTTGGTTGTTAAATTTTGAATTTTGGTGCCAAATGTTGTTTACATTTTTCTGAACTCTTGCATAGAATATTATCTTAGTCGAACTCTCATGGCCTGGTCCAATTAGACCTAAACAATCATATATACAATAACAAGGACATAGCTGATTACCTCCCACCCACATGGAGACATAGGGATTAATAATATGATTTATGTGGTGCACTAAAATTGCAGAAGTTTGCTATTGGATTGAAACTCATACCTTTTTTTTTAAGGTAGAATATGGACTCGATGTGTAGTAGGGCTTCATGGAGTCCGGATATGAAAAAAATGTTCATTGACTTGTACTTAGAACAAGTCAAAATAGGAGGTCGCCCTGGCTCAAACTTAAAAACATCAGCATGAAAGAAGGTGAGGAAAGAGTTTAATACAAGAATCTGATAAATTACGATCAGAGGCAATTCAAGAATTATTGGGACATGCTGAGGAAACAATGGAATGCCTGGAAGAAATTGATTTCCCTAACAGACATAGGAGAGGTTGCCCCTGGTCAAACAGTGCAGATGGACCAGGAGAGATAGGATGAGCAGATTAAGGTAATCTTTATTCATTGATAGGTTTGCAAATGCTTGGGAAATACATAATAAATGTAGAATTTTTTGGTGTGCAGGCTAATCCCGAGGTGAAATAGTTCAGATGCAAACCCATTCCTCATGCTGATGAGATGAAATAACAGTTTGGGGGATCACGGCTACAGGAGAGCACCAATTCACTCCGGCCTGTGGGGACTTCCTTCTTGATGACATGGACAACTTTGCTTCCATGTCCCAAACCCCCTTCCTCACAGCATCCCCCTCGAGTATTCCAGAAACCCCAATGTCTGACCCTGTTCGTGTTGAGTCTGAGGACAATTTGAATGAACCCATATCCTCAATGAGACACAAATGTCATTGTCCACCTAGGTCAAAGAGAAAATCAGTTTCTTAGGACTTTGTGGAGAAGATTGACTGAGTGCTTGATCGGATTGCAGCTTCCGGTACCAGCCAGGCAAGTGCACACACTCATGGTGCGCATGCTCACTATTCACCACCCCTACCCACAACCGAAGAATGTTTTGCATCCCTCCAACAAATGCCTAAGATTGACCCTGATGGTGAGCTCTATGTGCTCACCCTTCGCTTCTTTTTTATTGATGAGCAGTGCAGGATTCAGATGTTGGAGAACAGGCCTAGTTCGAGGATTTCACTACTGCGTTCAGTGATTAATATTTAGGTGTTTCTATGTGTTGTTTCATGGACATGTATGTCTGATACTTTGATAATGTGTGGATGATTATGTTATGTTTATGTCTAGGTTAATTAATGTATGGATGTTTATGTTTAACTTCATGTATGGATGATTATGTTTAGCTTCATGTATAGATGATTATGTTTGAATGGACATGTGGGAAAGTGACTGTTTATGTTCGTATTGGGAAGAAGTCCACTTTTTCATGTAGGGATGATTATGAGTTTGACTTTGATTGACGAAGGGCAGTTATGTTATTTAATGAAAAATATAATAGATTCTAGTGCTCTGTTTTTGTCTATGTGTGTTTTAAGAATAGGTCCAGAACATGAGATCCTAGTTATTATGGTGATGTATTTCACATAGGATCAGCTTGATCAACATTGGGCACGAAGAGTAGTTAATGATTCTAGTTTGAGTGGGGCAGAATATATGAATGCGATACTTGATGGACACCCACGCCCGTGGCTTGATTTATTTCACATGGAATAGGTAGTGTTCAAGGCATTGGTTAAAGAATTCCAAGATAAAGGATGGTTAAAAGACACAAATAACGTTTTTGTCGAAGAACAAGTGGGTATCTTCCTACTAATTGTTGGACATAACGCGAGGAACAGAGTTTGTCAGGACCGCTTCTAACACTCCGGGGAGACCATATCCCGATACTTTAGGAAGGTTCTAAAGGCATGTTTGAAACTCACCGAGCAAAATATCCAAACACCCGATTTGTCTCAAACACCCGACCAAATTTTGAATAGTTCAAGATTTTACCCCGCATTCAAGGTACGAGCAACTTTGTAACATTGTGGCAATAATTTTCGTTGTTATTCTAAACCTCCTAATCATTAGTGAAGGCGAACTCATTTGGGTCTCAAAAATATTTTTATAGGATTGCATCGGCACGCTAGATGGTACTCTGGGGCACACAATCATAGATGGGGATAACCAAGTTCCATACAGGGGCCAAAAGGGGGATTGCATGCAAAATGTGTTTGCCGTGTGCTCTTTTGACATGCTATTTACTTATGTAATGGCAGGGTGGGAAGGAACTGCCCATGGTTCGCGCATCCTGTCGGAGACCATTCGAGACCCTGCCAAATTGTTCCTATTGCCCCCTCCCCCCAAGGAAATATTATCTAGTGGATGCTAGATATACAAATAAAAGGGAATTTCTTGCACCTTACCAGAACGTAAGGTATTGGTTGGGAGATTACAGGGGGCATGCAAGACCTCAAAACAAAGAGGAGGTGTTCAATCAGTTGCATTCATCATTGTGGAACGTAATTGAACGCACATTTGGTGTGTGGAAGGCGAGCTTCCTCATTTTGAGGAGAATGACATCTTATCCATTTGATATTCAAGTATGGATAGTTCCCACAACTATGGCTATTCACAATTTTATCAGAAAGAAAAGGCTACATGATTCCTTGTTCGAGCAGTTTCAGAGTATCACAGTTGATGAGGATCGTTCCACTGAGCAGTTGTACCCCGTTATCCAACCTGAGAATGATCAACAAGAAATGAATCGAGTGCGGGATGAGATTGCCAATTTGCTAGTGTCTAGGCGTTGATGAACTGTTTGTTGTATTCCTAGCAATGTATGTACATTATAATTCTATATGTATGATGTGGAAATATTTTTGACATCATGAAGAACGCTCATTCTGAGATTCATTGTGCTTGTGACCAAGGACCAATGACTCTTCATATGGCACAGACAGATAAGAACTACGGGCGGTGGTTCTTTTGGTGCCCTGTGAGATTGGTACGTGTTCTGATGTGTGCACTTGTCTTCACTGATACATATATCTATATTTTTTTTTGGTGTTTCCATATTGATTTGTATATTTTGGTTGGATGCAAGACTACTATAATTCTTTCATGTGGGCGGATACATTGCCCAGGATGGGAGAGTTTCAAGATAACTAACTGCAAATCCTTAGGACGGTGGAGAAGGACAATGCAGGACCACGACCGACAGGTTTAATGATTTTTGGATGTTGTGCATGCTTTTGTATAATGTTGTTGGTGTTTGTTATCTTCTTTTTTTTGGCTTTTAATCCTAGCTATCAAGTAAATGTAGAAGTTTGGTTAGCCCACGCATGTTAACATTATAAACATCTCTATGAAGCACTCACTTTTGTAACATATTCAAGAAGACCTCATCTGTGGGAGCGTTGTTTTCCGAAGAGTAGCGCTTATAATTAATCAATATGTCGGACCAATTAATTCAGTTACCTAATACTTGTCTATGTGGATTTTTTATGTTAAAATGAAACATTTTTATGGGTGCGATTTACTTGAATTTATGTAATTGTCAAACTCTTACAAAAGGGGCCCTAAGGGTTTTTTGTTGTCCTTTTTTTTTAACGATGGCATTTGGATGTGTTTGCAGATCAAAAATTGAGGAGTCCTTGCAATCCTATGAGATAGGTGGAAATATATAAATTTCAGAGTTTAAAATAGATTAAACAAACAATATATTGTTTTTCAACGTGTGGGTATCCAGGAGCAATATTGTTTTGGTTCTTCAAAGGGTAGTAGTGGTTGATGTATTTTTAATATGTTGAAAAAGAATAACCTTTAATATCTCCAAAAAAACATGTTTTCTCTATTTTAACCAAACACCAAAATAACATTCAGCACTTATAAAATTGACTAAAATACCCTTCCAATAAGCACATATGTCAAGTGGTTAACCAACCAAACATGCTTATCTAAATAACTGCTTAATATTTTCTGCTGAACCAAACACTTTTTTTTCCTGAACTCTTAAATATTATCATTATAACCGCTTTTTGCACTTATTAATCAGCACTTAAAATCCGTTTTTCGCAGCTACCAAATAGATTTTTAATCTAAAAAATGTGTTTCTAATTTTTGCATATCAATGAAGGAGATCCAAAATGCTACACTAACAATAGAAAATATATAGAACAGTTGCATCTCCTTCGGGTTGCTAAAGTAAAGGTGAGCTTGTATTTTTAATATTTGCCTTACCTACTTATTTTTTTTTTTAAATTTAGATCCCTGAATTTGGGTATTTCCAATTAGGCACTATGGCGCCCAGGCTTACACAGTAAGAAATTGTCCATGGGCCGTAATAGACAGGCTTTGATACCAATTGTGGCGGCTTAGGCTTACACAGCAAGAAATTGTCCGTTTTACCCCTAAATGGGCTCACGGCTTTAAAATGCGTCTTGGTGTATAAGAGTTGTGTTCACATATAAGCACAGACTATGTTCTCCCATTAAGTGATGTGGGACTAAACACCAAACCCTCACCCTATCCATGGCTCTCTTAGGACTGTTGGGCCTTCCCCTCAACGGGCCAGGCATCACAGTCACACTACAAAAAAAAGTTGTCTTTTGCGGCTTATTTTTTGGCGATGGTCAAACAAACCATGATAAATAATTGAATTTGCAACAAGCAAAAATTACATGTCATAAACATTTGACAATATGCGTCAGTTGAGCAAGTTGTGCAAAAAAGTTTTTTTTTTTAGGTGGATTTTTTATTCCCGCAACAAATAATAATGTTCACGACGGGTTTGTTCGGCCTCCCAAATGTTTGTGGACCATTTGTTTTCCCGCAGAAGGACAACCTGATGCCCAATCGCATTTGGATCGTCATGTCTCACCCAAATCGATTCCCCTTCCCTTTTTCTCTCTCGAATTCTTTTTTTTTTTTGGTAAGCTCTCTCTCTCAAATTCAAAAACCCAGAATGTGCAGAATTTATGAAAATGTGAGGATGAATTTAAACAACCAAGACAAAGTTTAAGATAAATCTATTGTTATGTTCTTTATATGTCATCAATTAAGTGTAAGGATAAACTTATATTAGCCTATGTCATCAATTAAGTGTAAAAAAAAGCTTTGTTACCTAAACAATGTCATCAGATGTTAGAATATTTATAAATAAAAAAGGTTGTATGTATTGCCGAGAATCCTAATTTGGTGTTCTTGTTTTATTCCAGGCCATTGGTTGTAAGGCTCACATGGTTCTTGTTTTATGCTAGCGTCTCTTTATAGTGTTCTTTGTTTCTCTGTAATATACATTCAGGTATTTTGTGAAAGTCTTTGTTAACAAGACCCTAACATTTTTCATATCCTCTTTTTTTAGGAATGCAGAACATGTGGCTCCTCAATATATCCAGTTAGTGATCCCGGCCTTGCATGGAGAAGAAGCATTTCATTTATCTTTTACTTTTTTATTGTAATGAATTTAGGTGGTTCTTGTCATGATTTAAGTTGATGAAATTCACATATATGGATTTATATTCTCTTTAAGTACTTTTCACAATCACCTCTTAAGGTTATCTACGAAAATTTTCTAAAATCTAAATGATGCAGCAAAAGATTACATGGAGCTCTTCCTTCTTGGGTCTAATTGAAAAAAAATTATTATTTTCAGCGGTTTAGGACCGCAACAAAAGCCAAAACTCACATCACCAAGACACCAACCCAATTTTTTGCAACAGCTAACACATCTGTCCAAAAGCTGTATTTACAACTATGATAAAAGATGGTATTTTGTGAGATTATTTGCGATGGCAGAAAATCACAATAAATGGTATTAGCGATGGGGAAAAAACGCTGTGAATTTTTTGCGATGGCATTTGATGCGACCCTGTCAAAACCGTCGCATGACCATCGCAAAAGGTATTTATGACGATCTTGAAAACTATTTGCGACGGTTTTGGACTGCCGCAAATACATGTTTCTTGTAGTCACATGCGAGTGATGGAAAATATAGCTCAGCTTTGGTGAGTGTGTGCAACTTATTTTATGGGTTATATAAATGAAGTATTAATTTAATGTTATAGTAATTCTCATTGCAGATCATCTCGAATTTTATCCTATTATCAATTTTGTTTGCACATCTTGCCTTTAAATGATGAATTCGTACGTCAAAGCTTGGTAAGAATCCCACATCACCTTCATCATGACCTTGATTAGAATTTTATGATGTTTTTAGATTGTTGCCTCCTGCATGTGGGCACTTCTTAATTTTAAAGGATGGTGATCAATATCATATGTGGAATTATCTACATGCTTGAGTGAGATTGCAAACATTAGTTGTAGAAGTTTTATTACATCATTTTTTGGGTGGTGATTTATAATATATTCCTAGGTGCATACATCACTTTAGAAGAAATTTCAATGTCTCACAAAAATCATTACGAAATATGCTGATTAAGAGACTGTATATGAACTCTCTAAGCTTTAATTTAACATAGGCAAAAGTATTCAACAACCAAACTGTGGGAGCCATTTTATGTGCCCCTATAAATGGATCAATTCCCCCGCGACCCATGGCCTGAATATGAGGGTCCACTACCCAGGTAACTAGCAATCCATGAGCCTGGCCCATCGGCCCACTCAAATCCGACGATCGCAATATCCCAGGTTAGTATTTCTCAATAAATGTTTGATTGAAAGTCATCAATAATGGATTTCCTGAATCCCTTCAATATATATGTTTGATTTGAAGTTATCATTAACTGATTCCCATATCTCAATAATATATTTTGAATTTAGAGCAATCATTAATTGATTTATAAAATCCCAACAAATAAGTATATTTGGCCAGGATTGATCTAAAATACACCTGAATATACATATTCTTGGTCCCCTAAATCAGGATTTATTTCCATCTGTCGGATTGGGAAGATATCCACCACTGATCCTAGGGCAATGCTAAAAATACTATAAATAGTGATTATGTGAAAAATCTTTTTACCAAAACCCTAACTTTGGTCACCATTATTGACATGAACATCGAATGGATTTCTGCAAGTTCCCAACTCCCTGTGTCTTCAATGTTCAAGAGGAGAATTTGCCGGCAGCAACCACCACCAACGGGCCGGAGGGGAGCAGGAGTGGATAGATCTGATTACTCGAATCCGATAAACCGATTTTCACCCCGCCACAAACATATTGTGTTAACACGTACCCAAACATTCCAATGGAGATTTAATAAAAGAAAAGAGTGTTGTTGCACATAATTTCTTTTTCAGTCTCAATTCCAGTCACATATGCAACAATAAAAAATCAGCAGAGCATATAGTCATATTAACGAGGTATATGCTTTAATATTATTTTTTTATATTTTCTATAAATGCATATATACAATTAATTAAAGTATATGCTTCAATATTTATAATGACATATCCCTTATTAGATGAAATATACTATTTAAAAAAAATTAAAATATGTGTGGACTGTAGTTAGAGATGAAAAAAGAATTGTATGTAACATTATCTAAAAGAAAAATTATAGTGTTGAATTAAATGGATCGGGCACACATGATGAACCAACCCGACCAAGCCCATTTGAAGAAGGAATGAGATGCGGACGGTTTAGAAACCGTACCACCTATTGAAGGTTGATCAAAATATGTACATCATCGGTCAATAGCATATAAAGAAAGAACACACTTAAAAACAAAAGATGGTACTTGGATTCTTGAGTTGTGAAATCAAGTGAGGAGTCCAAATATCTTTTATGATTTCTCATCACATGTGAATCTTCTGGAAGAGATCCATCTCCATTGCATTGAACAAGAGGTAACCCGAATGACTCATTCTAGATCTTTGATCTATATGACTATGCAGTTAGTATAGTCATTACTTTTGTCACTCTTTAGTTTCCAACCCCTAAAAACAAACATATTATCAAAAAAAACTTCTAAAAAATTGAGTTGATTATTAACCCCGTGTAAAGTTATAACACCGTATTAAAAAAAACTCAACCATTCGGGTTATTTATTTTTTGCCCCTCCTAAACTAGTATATTATTAAAAACCCCCTAAAAAACACTATTATTTTAAGACCCCTTCAAATTGTAGCTGCTTTGTAATAACTTTAGACATCTGTTACATTAAAAAGTGATAGATAAACATGTCACGCCCCAGGGCAGCCGTCCCTGAGACATGGTAAATATATATATATATATCAACTATTAATACAAGATTTCAATAATGACTCCAATAAATAACACAAAGCTTGCAAAGCAATGATAACTGATAGTTCAACTGAAATGAGGAAGCATAAAATATCAATAAGTCTGTAAATCAAAAATATTATTACAGACTCGAATACACAATCACTATCCTGTGAGAGCCAAGTCTAGTCCAATGAAATACAACCAGTGCAACATGCACGATTAACAATACATCAACGATACTAGGACTGTTGACAGCCTCGCACTCGTCAATCGCCAGACAAGACGATTCTACGCACTAAGATCATGCCACAGGAAAGCTCCAGCTCAACGCCCAACACCGCCCCTATAGAAGAAACATTACACGAGGGGGTGAACTACAAGCTCAGTGAGTGGCGAAAACCAAACACCATTACAACAATTTAATGCATGGCAATTTCCTTTCAAGGAAAAACTTGGGTAGAAACTCAAAGGATAACAAGGTCATGCGACAGCGTGACCATGCCTCGCCCTCACTCCTGGAGAGAGGGTCTTGGGACTCTCGGGGAGAAACAACCGTTAACCATAACACATAGTGTTACTAGATAACGAGATACAACGAGTCTAACAGCTACGAGGTAGAGATACACTACGATATCTCAAGCGTTAGACATAACATAATTTCATAAGTCCTTCCGCTATGAGGTAGAGGTAACATATCCAGAGTATACTCGACGGGTATAAGAGTCATGTGACAACGTGGCTTCAACTCATCCTCACCCTAGGCCCCGGAGGGGTGACCCTAGGGACTTTTGGGATAAATCCGTTTACCCTACACCTTTCGTCATCCGATAACCCTCTCCCGGGTAGTCTCTACCTGATATACTCTCATGATCAGTACATCTTACCGCATGCATCAATAGTACCTACAGGGGGGGCCTTCTGTCAGGACAGCTACAACCTGGGCCGCTTCAACACGGACGATATTGAGAGGAAACACTCCACGTTCGCAAAACGAACCCAATGTAAAAGTCAACTACTCTTGATAATCACATACCGATGATATCGAATACTCTTGAACTCCCACATAGATGTGTTGCTCGGACGTGAAAAGTTACCTCTGCTCTCGCGCATGTCGGTATCGGATTCGTCGGTGTTGAAAAATCCGCGTGTGGTGCGTGTGTGGGGGTTCTTCGGAGATTCGGATCGGATGCGTACCCTGGTGGGCTCGGTCGGATCGTCTTCTCGGAAGGGTGGTGTCGTTCCTGGTTGAGGCACCCGACAGCGGCTCAAGAGGATTCAAAGGTGTGTGTGATCGCTACCTGCTTTTCTGAAAAGTAGGAAAGGGTTGAGTCGGATTTGATCGCCTATGTGGGGAGTTTGTGGGGTCTCCGCTCTGAGACACGGATATACCGTACACAAAGGTGAAAAACAGGTAATCCTATTCTGCTTCTGGAGCTTGACTAAAGGAGTCTTGGGACAATGGGGTGTGGAAATGGGGCGGCTAGTGTGTTTGAGCCATCGGGTATGGGGCGGCTACTAGGGTTTAGCTGTCCGAGGCCTGGGTTGGTTTGGGCAGAACTTCAGTAGGAAATGGGTTTGGTTTTGGACAGAGGTTAAGCTAGGTTTAACCCGGGTTTCTGGAGGGTGGAATGAGAGGGTGTGTTTGTGTAGGGAATGGATTTTTCTCTCACAAAAGGGACTCTCTTTCTCTCTCTCTAGGGATTTTTAGTAGTGGAAGGGGGTGTGAACTATGAGTGAATTGTCAATTGGAATTCTAGATGTGCTTTAAAGGCTTGGGACCTCCACTATTTATAGTAAAAAAGAGGCAGGGAAATGTCCAAGGGATAATAGGATGGCTTGGTTAATAGTGTATCTGATTAGACCCCTCATTAATTCTCTGGTTCTTCTGTCAGGACCAGGTGAAGGGCGGCTACTTCCTGGTAGGCGCCCCTATCATGACCTGCCAAACATCCCATCTCTGACAAGCGGTGGCCTGGGTCGGTTACTTGGATTGACCTGGTCAAGATAGGGCGGTTAAAAGTCACAACCCGCCGCAATGATCAGCATTTAATGATGCTTTATGTCCCATCCAGGGAAGCGGTTCACGGTCGGTCAGGGGGGCGGCTAGTGCCAACTAGCCACCTGGTATGGGGCGGCTAGTTAGGGTTAGCCGCCCCTTCCCAGGGACTTAGGGGATTTCTAGGGTTTTGGGGTTTAGGGTTGGGTTTCTGGTTTAGGTTTGGTTTAGGGTCAGAGTTTCTAGTCAGGGTTTGGTTTAGGGTTAGGGTTTCCGGTTTAGGTTTAGGGTTTCTGATTTTCGGTCAGGGTTTGGTTTAGGGTTAGGGTTTTCGGTTTCCTGCACTTTTGATTTTCTATTAAATGCCCAAATGTGGGTTATTCCCAGGTGTTACTTGAAGTATTTCTGTCTTTCTGGATGGTCAAAATTGAGGTATCTACAGTGGGCCCTAGTCAATTCAGTCATGGGCCGCTGGTACATGGGGCATAGTTGGTGGGCCTCATTTTTTGGCCCTACACCCCCTTTATAAAATTTCTGACTCCACCACTACTTGGTCCCCAATGCACGTCCGCGCGCACTCTCTCGCGCGTGCACTCTCTCTCCCCTTCTGTCTCCCTCTCTTTCTTACCTTTTTATTATTATTATTATTGTTATTATTATTATTATTAAATGTGGAGGAAACACGTGACCCCAAATGTCAGCCGCATCTAGATGTTTATGTGGCTTTCCTTCACGGACTTGCATGTGACACAAATCGCCAACGCCTATCCGTCATTTTATATTTGTTTTATGGAAAACAGTCCAGTCCAATTCAGCTTCACCAAATCTATATATCCATATTCCGAAAGCACAACCCATAATACGATAGTCTTCTGGATGTGCTTACAAAAAATAAATGCTCCATATATATGGCTGGATCTGTGATTCTGTTCCAAGATTTTGTGGTTGCATCTTCTTTACTATGACAGTCATTATGCAACTGATAAAGAAAGAACAGCAATGCTAAGCAAACAGTAATAAAAAACTATTCGGACCTATCAGAGACTGTTGCGGTGCTTTTGTCAAGAAGCATCATCTTTTTAATTAGTAGATTAAGTACAACTGTACAGGAACCCCATTGTGATGAGGTAGCCATTTTTGGGTCTCCAACACGTGAAAATATTCATAACCTATGCCACTTGCATAAAGATAAAAATAAAATATTTGGGAGAGAGTTCTTCCCCCACAAGGCCAGAAGGATCTTAAAAAGTCTTCAACACTGTCACAGTATTAGATGCCACCCCACTGTGCAGTCTTATTTGTTCAAACGAAATGCATGTTTTTATTAGATTTTAGTACATAATAATAATAATAATAATAATAATAATAATAATAATAATAATAATAATAATAATGATAATAATTCATTGAAATACATATTTATATGTTTCAATACAACAAAGTTTATACCTTAAAAAAAAAAGTAATAACAATTAACGACTTAATAAAGCGTTGGTAGGAGACCTCTGCTTTTACTTCTATTTGCTATTCTATTTAATATATACCTTCATTTAGTAGGTACATCTCAAATAGGATAGTAAACGAGGCTAAAAATATTGACATTATTTTTTATGTTATTCTTCTAGTATTGGGGGTGCTTGCGCTGACACAGTCAGTTTGTTTTGTAGTCCTTTTGACAGGCATCACGTCATTAACGTATTGTATGAAAATGTCTAATACAATATACATTTTATTATCTAGGGATGGCAGTGAGACTGTTTTAATAGGGTACCCGACCCGATCCGACCTGGTTGAGACGAGTTTAGGATAAATAAAATGAACCCCGATGGGTTTAAGACGGGAAATGAGTTTACTTAGCAAAACCCGTCCCGAACCCGCCGTGGTTGCAATTAATATTAAGATTAAATATTTTTTATAATAATTATATAATTTATATTTTTTATTTAGTGTTTTAAAAAAATAAGAATGAATAAACTCAAACACTAATTGAAATTTGAAATCATATAAACATACACTGGGTTGTCTTTTAGTATTAAAAAAAATATTGAAACATTATATTTGTCACTTGTTATGGAAATTGAAAGTTATATTTCTTATTTTATTTCTTATTTTGTAGGATTTATTCTAATAAATATTTATTTTTATTTACAATTTCAATTTAGATTAAATATTACATAAAAATACGATTTAACATTTTTTTTTAAAATCTGTCTTGACCCAACCCGACCTAAATGGGACAGACTTGGGATGAAAAAACTAAACCCATCATGGGTTTGGAACAGATTTGAGATAAGATTTTGTGGGTAGGTTTGGGTTTGGGATTCACAAAACCCGTCCCAACCCACCCCATTCCCTTCCCTATATTATCTCAATATATAATTTGTTATGAAAGACAAAATATATGTATTTAATTCATATATAAATGTTTACCTCATTTTTTATAAGGAAAAAATCCAAATAACCCCCGTCAAATCGCTTGAAATTCATATAACACCTTGATTTTTCCTACAGTTCATATAATCCTCTTAAAACACCTATGTAAATCTAGCCATCAAAGTTAAATTTTATTTGACATATTATTATTATTCTGTGAATATTCTATCCGATTAGCCCTGGTTGAAAACATAATAAACCAAAACCCCTCTACAATGTTATAAAAATGCAAAAAAAACTTCTTTAAATAGTGATTTTACCCCACTAGGTAGGGTTTTATAATCTGGAGGGATAAAACCATCACATGCAAAAGATTTTCTATATTTTTAATAAATTAGAGTGGTATTTTGGTATATTGTGTTTTCAGTCAGAGTTAACAAAATAAAATATTCGCATAATATTACTTATCTATCAACGAAAATTTAACTCATGGAGTTATTTGGATTTACATAGATGTTCATAGAGTTTTATGGACTTTGGGAAAAGCCAAATGATTATATGTATTTCTGATAGTTCATAAGATTATTTGGATTTTTTTTTCTTTCTATAGAAGAATGTATTTATTTGTCAATTTAAAAAAAAAATCAAAACATGTATAGATTATAAACAAAACTGCAAGTAAGATTAAACATATCATTTTTCATTGGAGTGAATCAATGGAGAAAGCCAAATGGGTAGTTGCCTTTTTTTTTTCTTTTTCGGGTGGTCCTGACTTCTGAGCGTGGGGGGGTGTTGTGGCCTGTGGGGTTGGTCCCTGTAGATAGTGGAAGCCAAATGGCGGGAAAGAAGAAGAAAAGTCCTTATCCTTAAATCTGTAAGGCAAACAATTGCACTAAAAAACCTGTGCAGTACTCAGTCTGATACTGGTGGCGCGCGGAGTGGAGGGACAAGAGAATTTAGATTCCCACCGAGATATTCGATCTGTTTTATAATTCTTTTCTCAATTTAGAAGTGATCCATATCCGTCTTTACATTGTGATAATATAATATATACTACATGTAGTGTATGTTGCAATATCAAAATATATAAAATTAAATTATTTTATTTCTAAAAAGTATTCAAGTGTATCTTAGTATATATTTTGTTTTTTACAATAGCATGTATTTTAATAGACAAATGTCTTTTTTTTATGAAGACTACAGATACAGATTTATTTTGTACAATGATGTAAACAATGCAAAGCGTTTATCAAACAGTTGAGGAGGGACTAGAAATTACTCGGCTAGGCGGGATTAATCAATCATTTTTCAAAATAATAAATATAATTCATATACATATAAATATTATGTATATATATATAGTAATTTTATACTCAAAATAATAACCAAGTAACAACATAATTGAATAAAATTAATCATGTAAGCATCATGGGATATCATAAAAATTAATTAATAACGATATAATATATAATATAACTTAATAACTTATTAGTCAACTAGGATTTAATAAAAAAATGATTAGGTGTTAAACGTTGCGGGTTGAGTCCGGTCTAGACGGGGATGAACAGGGAACTAAAAGAGATTTTTAGATTTTTAGAGTGATGGGTAGCATGATAATAGGTCGTGGACCGGCCCATATATAATCGCATTAATTTCCTCATGGGCTAATGCAATAAATAAATATATAAATAAAGATGGCATGGGTAGGTAAGTTTTAGTTTAATTTAGGTAAGATATGGGTGTAATTAAAATTGAAAATTGAGTTAATAGGTAAGGATTTCAAAATTCCATAAATTTTGGTGTAAATATGAAAAATTAGTAACTGATTAGAGAAAAAAATAGGATTTGGGTTAATGAGAGAGATTTTTAATGAATGACAGATTTGTATTTTGCTCTTTTATCATTTTTAAAAATTAACAAACCAACCAATGAGATGACACATCACGGGGTTTATGAGTGGAGCTTATATTTTGGGGCATAGGTATCATGACTCTTACAAATATTTATTTTGTTCATGTAATCCGTAAGAGGTCCAGCTCCTTTGCTCTTTTTTTTTTTCTAGTTGTGATCTTGCTTTTTTTTTTTTTTTAAGTTGTCATGTGTCAATTAATAAAATGAGTGGTTGAGATTTAATTATAACGGTAGACCAATTATTTTTTTCTTCTCTTAGCACACATTCTCCACAATATATATATATTTTTTTGGCTTACATTGGTGGTGTTTTTTTGTTTTATTTGATTTATGTGGTCCTCATAGAAAAAGAGACCAATGAATATGCATTTATTAAGCATTTTATTTTTTTAGATTTTTTAATGTATAAAAAACATATTATTTATTTTTATACCATCATAAATGGTCCATTTACTTTTATACCATTAAAATATTTTAAAATTATGCATTTTTACCATCTTAGTTAAATTTTATCAATTTTTTTACTAACCCTGTTAAAGTTATGGAGAATGATAAAAATACCCATTTTCTTTTTTTATATTTACCCTTACCATTAAAAATAATCTATTTGCTTTTGTATCATCAAATTATTTAGTAATTTTGCACATTTATCAGTTCATTAAGTTTTGTCATGCATATTTTTAAATATGTCTATTAATGCTATAAGCCCCCGTTTGGGTAACGGGTTAAGCCCGGATAAGAGTGGTATAAGGGTGGTATAAGAATGGATAGGAAAAATAGTTGTTTGTTTGCATAGCGTAACTTAGTATTACTAAACCAATTTAAACGAGTATATGAGAGTATAATAATTCTAAGTAAACTCTAGGATAAGCTATAATCACTTTATCTATCATCATGGGCCCACATGTCAAATCACCTTTTTACACCTTATCACATTAAATCACCTATCAACACTTCTTATACATCAAATGACCCCACATGTCAAATCAACTTTTCCACACTTTATATTTTATTATTTATCAAACAAACAACTCAATCTTTATTCTTACGTTTTTCAATGAGAATAATAAAAAACATAACTAAACAGAAAATCTCTTATTACTATAGAATTGTTATCTATACTGGTATAATTATCTATCCAGAATAACTCAATTCTTCAATCCAAACAGGGGGTAAAGACATACAAAATATCACAATAGTCTTACTTTCTACATACAATAATGATTTTTGGGTCCCAATTGGTAGACCCCATCCAAATCCCATGAGATGGCAAAATTTCAAGGTGATTATGATTTGTGATATCATCTTTCTTTTAGAAACAATCAATTCAATTGGATGCCAAAAAAACAAGATTGACATTATTTTATATTCAGATTGATCTGTGAAAATGAAAAAAAAATATCGAATTCAATTTTGGTGCGGATTGGAGGAGTAGATTATAATTATTCGAGTAATTTTTTTTATTTGTGACTTGATTGTGGTGCAAATAATGGTGATACATTCAGATTAGGCTTTTGATCTGAATAAAACATATTGTTCTGATTTTACATTCATCTTTGAATCATCATATACATTTTTTAGATTGAATTTAATTTAAATTCAGATACATGACCACTGTATCTGGATTTTTAGCATTACATGATCATTATTCAGTACGATTTTTGAAATCTAAATAAGTACAATTTGTATAATCCTTTTTGTTGTTGTGTATGTGTATAATTATGCATATTGAGTCATTCTGTATATTTTTAGTATTATATGATCATTATTCAACTCATTCAGATTCAAGATACACTTTTATCTAATGTAAGGTTGTTAATTCAGATTTCAGATACACGTGTATATGAATTATTTACCCACCCCAATTTGCTGTTTGTTATTTTTGTTTTGATGGATTTCATTAATGTATATATGAATAATATTTAATTTTTTTATCATATATATTTAAAGACTTTTATTAATCATCTATACAATGCCTCATTAGCATGTAAACCATAATTGTTTCATTTTTAAACTCATTCAGATGCCATATACACTTGTATCTAATGTAAAATTATTAATTCAGATTCCAGATATATGTGTATCTGAATAATTATTAATTCAGATTCCAGATATATGTGTATCTGAAAAATAACCATAATTTGTTGTTTGTTATTTTTGATTTGATGGATTGGATTAATGTGTATCTAAATATTATTTAATTATTTTTTATCATCTATATTTAAAGACTTTTATGAATCATCTATGCAATGTCTAATTAGCATATAAACCATAATTGTTACATTTTTAAACTCATTGAGATTCCAGATACACTTGTATCTAATGTTAAGTTGTTAATTCAGATTTTAGATACACGTGTATCTGAATAATTTATCCAACCCAATTTGCTATTTGTTATGCTTGTTCTGATGGATTTGATTAATGTGTATCTGAATAATATTTAATTATTTTTATCATGTATATTTAAAGATTTTTATTAATCATCTAAGCAATGCCTCATTAGTATGTAAACCATAATTGTTTCATATGAATTTCATATTAATATTATATCTGAAATCTATATCTAAATTTTTTTAAATACATATGTATCTAAAAAAACTAATATACTCATTCGCATATGAAATTCTAATATAGTCATACGTATCTGTAGCTGTATCTGAAAAAATGGAGGTAGAGGTTGGAGATGAGGAGGCTGGCCGGAATGAATGTTTGTGTACTTGAAAAGCAATAAAAAAAAGGGGCCATGAAATATGATGGAAAGAATGAATAGAAAATGGGGCCTGCATTTGAAATAAAGGTGACCGTCCATTTTTATTGATTGTCACATTGCTATCCAAGAAAAAAAGAAAAGCAAGATCATAACAAAAAAAAAAAAAAAAATAGTAGAGGATCCTGACCCTTGATGATTCTACATCTAAATTTTCCATATTCAAATTCCGACATAATACATGCTGTTAGAGAATACTAACAAGGAAGATGATGGGAGTCTCTGTAGAAGAATAAGTGAATTATTAATAAGAAAGAAATTATCAATCGAGGGTTAGAGGAATGTAATCGTTTCTTCTTCTTTTTTTCATTGATAGAATGGTAGGCATATATCATAATTATATTAATTAGGCAAAACATGTTCACAATAAAACATGCTAATAGAAGATGAATCTATTAGTCAAGGTTACGAAAAACACACTCTCTGCTTTCCTACCACGATTTTACCTCCAATGTACATTATTGTGCTAGTCCCAGCACAAACAAGACCCTAAGTTTTTATAAAATTAATAACAAGTCTCAAATGTTTTCAAAGTAAACTCCAGACCCTCTGAAAGTAGCATGATTATATTACGGGCGTTCCAAATGGCCCACACAACAGCTGGGACATAAGATTGTGTAATCTTTGCTTTCGCGCTTTGATCCCCTTTTTGCTTTAAGCGTCGCCCCGCCTCCCACATCTCCTGCAGCGATGAGAAGCTGTTGTCGAGGCTTGTCACATTCTTCACTCACTCCAAATTTGTCACGCCAGAGAGCAATGAATCATTAGATGGGTTACATCTCCTCATTCACCTGACAAAAGGGGCATGACTTACCGGCAAGTGGTGCCAACTTCACGTGATATGCTTTTGTAAGGATTTTTTCTTGATACATAAGCCATGTGAACACACAACTTTTAAGGGGAATTTTTAGCCTCCATATTTGCGAAAACATAGATGTTGTTGGTTCGATCTGAACATGTTCTCTTCTCCACCAATTGTAGCACGCACGTACGGTGAAAGAATGTCGAGGTGAGGCCTCCAAACCACCATATCCCTATCTCCAGCTACCAACACCACCTCATTGAACTCACATAAGAGATCTGTGTGTAGGGAAGCTTCAGCCTCTCTAAGATGTCATCCCAGTATCAAGTCCCAGTACCCCGCCGCACAACCTTGATGCCAAAAACCAAGGACCGTCCCATTCTTGTTCCGCGAGAGCTGGCAACAGATCATTAGATGAGCTGTAATATCTTCTTGAACGCAGTTGAAGCTCATTTTACAATTAGAATGTTTGTGACAGTTGCACTTCACTTAAACCCATGTATCCGTCTCATTAAAGGTGCATTTGACAACTTGATTGGGGTTACTTTTAGCTTCTTTAAAAGCTAAAAGCCCTAAACAAGTTACCAAATAAGCAAACTTAATTGAAAAACTATCCTTATCATTACATCAAAAATGGTCTCTCGAAAACTGTGTTTATTCCAACAAAAACAACTTTTGTTATCAGCAACAAATATGATTAATTAAAAAGCAACAATCATCATGACATTTTAAAAATAACATGTATAAAGTTTAAAGCTGCTTTTCAAACTATGTTTCCAAACGCACTTTAAAAAAAAATTCTCAAATACTCAAAAGAAGGCTTTGAGATTTCTCACAATGTTTTGACACATTAATTTTCCCAAGTCACCCGCTGGCCAAATTAAGTGTGAAGTTTTAGAATATGAGTAGACTTACTATAGTTAATGAAAAATGAAAATGGATGATACTATATATAGTCCCTTTTTTAACATAACATCAATTCTAATCTACAGATGTGTTGATTTTTAAAAAAAATAGTATTCTTGATCTAATAAGATACATGCTTTTCTAAATAATGAAGCATAACATTGATATATTTAAAAAAAATGTAAAAAATTTATAATGAAACATATATTTTGTTAATGTAGGTATATTTAAAATAATTTAGTTGTAAAGTCTTTTATTCAGAATTATTTTGTTTTGAAAAAGATTCCTTTTTTAAATATATCATTCATTTGTAAGTACATTTTGGGGCTTATTTAGTCAATAATAATTAATTGGCATAACACAAGCTATAACCGTTTTAAAAATAAAAACACCTATGTGGCATAATAATCACCAATTCATAGTTCTATCAAAAATATATAAATATATATTAAAAAAGTCACCACACGAAATGAAACAGACGGTCAGATTCGATGGCTCGGATGGAGACCCACCCACTCCCACAAAACCAGAGAAACAGAGAGCTTCTTTTTACTTCTTATGATTATAATGAAATCCTCCCTCGGGTTTTGCTTTGAGTACACACATCGATTTCTCAACAAACTTCAAATGTTGGGATGATATCTTCTTGACTTTGAAACAACCATTCCTTAGATCTCCTTCTAACATTATTTTTTCATTCAGTAAAAAAAAAAAAAAAAAAACACAAAGAGATATATTATATTATATATCAAATCCGTTTGTCGGCATCTATATACATATATAAATATGCAGTTATATCTTCTGAGTTTTTCCACATAGACTCTTCTGTTTCCAAAAAAAAAAATGGAGTCTCAGGGAACCCTCCGACAAGCAATTCGATTCCAAGTAAACAATTCTTTTCTTTTTCTCTTCCCTCTCTTCATTCCTTATATTTTTCTCTGATTAACAACCATATTTTGAGATATCTTTCTGTTGTCATTGCTGAATTATCTCATTTGGGTTGCTCTCAAATCTCTCTCTTTCTTCCGATTGGGTTCATTTCAGTTCTAGTCCATAGTCCATCTCAGTCTCTTATCAGATATTGATGATTAAACATGATGAAATGCAATACTGACTCTTCTATGGTACAAATTTTTTCAGCCTATAAAATTCATATGGGTCCTCCTCATATTGGGTCTTTCAAGCATTAGAGGAATCCAATGCACCTTCGCCGGATGCCGAGCCTGCAATGTGTCGGTGACGGATTTTGGAGGCGTCGGCGACGGCGTGACATTGAACACCAAGGCGTTCCAGTCGGCGGTGGCCCATCTGAGCCAGTTCGCGTCGGACGGCGGGGGGCTTCTGTATGTGCCCGCCGGGAGGTGGGTCACCGGAAGTTTCAACCTCACGAGTTGCTTCACTCTCTTTCTCCATAAGGATGCTGTCATCCTTGGATCTCCGGTATGAGATTCTTTCAATAGTTTATATTAGGATAATTAGCAAAAATAGCATCATTTAAATTAATATTAACAAAACTAGCACCACATTTAGAATATTTATAAAAACTAGCATTTGTTAGCGCTGACAATTTTTTTTTACACTGAAGACGCCATATATATATGACGCCTCCAGTTATTTTGAGATTTAAAGGGTGTTTATATTAATTGATTTTTTAATTAAATATGAGTGGCTAAAAAAATAACTCTTTCCGTATATTCCTCCACCAAATGAAAAACCCCATCCTTAAAAATCTTCAATGATTTTCTCTTTGAGCTATTAAATTTAATCAAACAAACAAATCTTTCATGATTATCTTATTTAGATATATTTTTTTAAAAAAATTAGTCTATGATCTTCCATGATTTTCTTTCTTTTCTTAACCGAATATATGTTAAAAAAAAATCTCATCTATTAAAATTTAATTAAATAGAAATCTCAACCGTTTAATTAAAAGAGAAGAAATAGTGATCTTAACAATAAAACAAAAGAGACGCCCTATATATACAGCGCCTCTCTTTAAAACTCAAAATCACTAGAGGCGTCATATATAAATGGCGCCTCCAGTGTAAAAAAAATAAAAAATGATTAGCGCTGATCAGTGCTAGTTTTTTAAAATATTCATCATCCGGTGCTATTTTTGTTAATTGCCCTTTATATTATGACCAATTAAAAGCATGAATTTGCACGAAAATCTCCTTTAAAATCTCATTTGCAACCTCATATAATACAATTATGTAATATATAGTATTGTATCTTAATATATATTTTATTTCATACAGTAGTATGTGTTTCAATAAGAGCATATAATTTAAAAGAAAGATTGATGTGGAGATGCATAGGCTGGGCATATCATTTTTTTTTTAATTTTTTTTTTTTTTGTTGAACCGGTGGTATTGCATTTTTGAACAGCGTTTATAATAATCATTAAAGAAAGTTTGATTTTAGTATTCAAAGGCTAGAAGTCCAATGGCCGCCTATGGCGGATAATTGACTAGAACTGTTGATTTTTTTTTAATTATTTTTGTGCAAGATACCTAACTTATGCACATAGGCTCCGTTTTGCCCCTAAATAGAAAGGTGGATAAAGAAATAATACCTTTAATAGAAAAAAAGTGACCGTTTAAAAGCGCCGTGTGGGTGCATTGGCGCACTCGCAACTCAGTGGTATTACGCGGTTAGCGCTTTTATTTTGAGAACTTGTAAGATATGATAGGTATATGCATTCGAGAGTGGGAGAGCTTTTGGCTGACACCAGTCACTTATCCCTTGAGCGAGGATCTTCACATATTATGGCCTGAGCACGTTTTGTTTTGGGTTAGTGACTGTCATGTTTCAGAACTCTCTACTGATCATGACATATGCTAACTATTGGTATATTTTCTTTCTCTCTCTATTTTGTATATTCCTTTCGGACGTTTGAAACTTCGATTGAAATATAATCAATATCATTTGTTTATCTATTTTTTCATAGCTACTATAAAAGAAAAAGATATAGTTTATTTATGTTGGTTCATCTAAAATTTTATACTTACACATTAAGATAAAATGAGCATAAAAAAGTTATGCACAAAAATCAATTAACAGCCCTCAAACATAAAATCATTAAATTCTTCTATGTGTATAACTGTTTTATGTGTGATTAAAAGTTATATGTGAACCAAACAGGGTATAAAAACTAATTTTGAGAATAATTTTTACAAGGGGCAACCAAATGATGCATCATTTGTTTTCATTATGTATCACGTCATATGAGCATATAAACTGTCACATTAAACATTATACCTTAATGTTTTAGCTATATAATATCCATTTGACTGACCAGTAATTGTTAATTAACTATTTAATTACCAACCCTTCCCCTTTATGATATTGCAGTGATTAAAATTAAAATTCTATTTTTTGTGGCTTTTTTTTTCTCTTTCCATTGACAAAGTTTGTTAGTCATACATTCCTGCACCTCATCTGGAAGACTATGGAAGTGGACGTTTTGCTAACCTCATTCCATGGGCATTGAATTCAAAGCTTCATCTTTTAGTTTTAGGAAGACGGAATGCCCAAAACGTGTTTACTTTTCAAACACCAAGAAATTAATGTGTGACACAGACATTGACCTACACACTATGTACCAAAAAAAAAAAAAAAAAACCATTGACCTACACTTGGTACCGCTTACTATTTTGATTAGTCTCCTCTCCTGTTCAGATTGGTTGTTGGTGAATACATGTATTTCTAACCTTGTCAAAATTTGAATTCTTCATATGCCCTCAACATACCTTTCCACTTCTAAGCCATCAATTAATGGCTAGTTCTAATTCCACTGAGGGTCAGTTTAATGCTCATTTCATTTGCTTTCTACTGTAACACCCTTAAGATTTATATTTGGGATCCTCTATTTTTTTTTTTTACTAAGATCTTTGAAAATGAAGAATAAATAAATAAATAAAATATAAATAAAATATTTTATTATGCAGGATATAAACGATTGGCCACTCATTGATCCATTGCCTTCATATGGCAGAGGAAGAGATGCACCTGGTGGCAGATACAGTCCCCTCATCTTCGGCTCTAACCTCACCGATGTTATCATAACAGGTTTCACTATCCACCTCCAATGCTTAAGATCTTTCACTCATGTTTGATATGTTAATTACACACTTATGTTACATATCTCATCAATGGTCACTGATATGATCATTGGTCTACAGGTGACAACGGGACGATCGACGGCCAAGGTGCACCGTGGTGGCAAAAATACAGGGCGGGCGAGCTGAACTACACGCGCGGGTACCTCATCGAACTGATGTTCTCCGACTGCATTCTGATATCAAACATCACGTTGATGAACTCGCCCTCCTGGAACATCCACCCGGTCTACAGCAGGTGCGTGCGCTAAGCAAATATATTCATTCAACAATCTCGATCACAACGATCGCCCCGATCAAAATTCTTGTTGATGCTTACAGCAATGTCATCGTCTCCGGTGTCACAATCCTCGCCCCCATCGATTCAGCTAACACGGATGGGATCGATCCAGGTGGGCACAAAAATATTATTTACTCAATCATTCTTACTGTCCTTTTTTTGATATATATACATTTTTTTTTTATCAGACTCGAGCTCGAACGTACTCATAGAGGACTGCTACATCGTCTCGGGCGACGACTGCGTCGCGATAAAGAGCGGGTGGGACGAGTACGGCATCGCATTCGGGATGCCGAGCCAGCACATTGTCATCCGGCGCCTCACGTGCATCTCCCCGACGAGCGCGACCATCGCCCTGGGGAGCGAGATGTCAGGCGGGATCCAGGACGTGCGGGCGGAGGACATAGTCGCCATCAACACGGAGTCCGCCGTGCGCATCAAGACAGCGATCGGGAGGGGAGGGTACGTGCGCGACATCTTCGTGAGGCGGATGACCCTCAAGACGATGAAGTACGTGTTCTGGATGACGGGGGCGTACGGGGACCACCCCGACGACAAATACGACCAGAACGCGATCCCCGTGATCGAGAGGATCAGCTATAGTGACATTGTCGCGGAGAACGTCACGCTCGCGGGGCAGATGCAGGGGAACCCGAACGTGTCGTTCACCGGGCTCTGCTTGTCGGACGTGAGGATCGGGATGGCGAAGCTGAAGAAGCCGAAGCCAGCGTGGAATTGCACGGATATTGAGGGCACCGCGAGCTTCGTTAGCCCACCAGCTTGTCCGCTGCTGCGCGACGAAGGGGACGGAGGCGCGTGCCCCTTCCCGGAGGACAGGTTGCCAATTGAAGATGTTGTGATTGATCAGTGTATCTGAAGTCTTACCTTTCATGTTGCAATTTGTTGTATACTTATTGTTTCATGTATGATAATTGATCTGTAATAAAATTTTACATTGAAGGCTTCTCTTGGTTGTTGGATCCATCAGCGATGTAATAATGCAAATCAGGTGTTAGGTGTTCACACTTCACAGTGATGTGCATATTTGGAAAGCAAACATGCAAAAGAAAATGTAGACCAGAATATATCATTGAAGGGCACATAATATAGCATCAACTGTCGCATGAATATGATTATGATTACAGACTTTAAAAGGAGGATGCATCACTCTAACATAGACAAAAGAGTAGTAGACTGAGTGATTCAAGGTATAGAATCATGTGTCTTATTCCTACAAACTCAAAAACTCTTTAGATCCGTTTTTAAATGGGGATTAAAGCAATCTGTTTTATCTTACGGGTTTAGCCCATTGTTAGTTTGTGGGTCCATGCCGACTCAAAGTAAAATAGAGTTAGTAAAACAGGGTGAGCATATATTCCCTCGAGGGTCCCTATACAAAGAAAAAGAAGTCAGTATGCATCGTTCCCTAGTAGGTTGTAGGGCTAGTCTTGATAATTGTACATCTAAGTTTTTGTATTTAATTCAAATTTAGTACATGCTCTTTCTTAGTTGTATTTTTAGTTATTTTCATAAAAAACGTAATAATGAAATTTACGTTTATTAACTCTACAAGCAAATGATGCATCATTTGCTTTTATTAGATTATATGTGTTATCTCATAATGTGTGTAGTGCATTACACGTGTAACTCCTAGGTATTTGTATATATAAAGGGATTTAACCCAAAGTGGAATACAATGATTCCCATTTATTTCATTCTAATATAGTATCAGAGCCACCACTTCAAAAACCCTAATTTTTTTTTGAATCCTTCATCCGTCGTTGTTGCCGTCGTCGCCGCCCTGCCGCTACTCGCCGCCCCTGCCATGCCTCCCCTGCCGCGCTCAGCCCTGCCACGCCCAGCCCGAGCGTGCCCCCTGCCTGCCCAAGAGCGCCCTGCCCGAGCGCCTGCCCGAGCGCCCTGCCCGGATCACCCGGGATCTGCTGGGACAGCCTGTGCCAGCCTGTCCGAGCGCTCCTGAGCGTCTGTCCGCGCTCGGCTCACCCACTGCTCACGCCCGTCCCAGCACACGCTCGGCCCAGTGCACGCTCGGCCCAGAGCCTGCCTGGGTCAAATCCGGATTCGCGAATCCGGCCCAGCATCCGACCCGGATCCGTCCGAGAGTCCTCTTGGCACAACATCCGGTTCAGACCCAGAGCGATCCGGCCCTAAACCCAGATCCGTCCGAACCCGACCGGACCAGCCCGACCCGACCCGACCCGATCCGACCCGGATTTCTCCTCCAGTCACCTCCGACAGCCCTGCAGCATCCCTGATCGCTCTCTGTCGCCCTCCGGCCGCCAATTTGCAGCCCCTCGGTCTCGAGACTTCGAATCACTAAATCGGTCATAACTTCCTCTCCGAAAGTCCGATTAAGGTGTTCGAGGAGTCCGTTTTGATCGATTTTTCGTCCCCGACATCACCATTTAGTCTTTAGCAAAAAAAAAGGCAACTATTCTATGGCGTCTCCTCAGTCCTCTTCATCGTTCATCTATGAGGGTATCTTGGGGGCCGCTCCTGCTATGGATCACCATAAACCGCGTAAACGAAGACCTACTAAGAAGCGTCATAGACCGAGAAGACATGGACATCGTCTTCCTCCTATTGCCGCTGCGACTACTACTCCGCTTAACTCTATTCAGCCACAATTGGGTCAGCCTAATCAGATCTGTCAGTGCCTCAACCACCTGATTCTGCAGCAGCCTATTTCTGATTCTTCTACTCCCTTTGCATTGTTTTCTCCTACGGGTACTCTTATTTATTGGATCTTTGATTCGGGTGCCTCACATCACATGACACCTGATAGTTCTGTCCTCACTGCATGCTCACATGCACCCTCTCATCTACCATTGTATCATACTGCTAATGGCTCTCCTTTGGTCATCACGCAGTGTGGATCGATTACCACCACCTCTGACCCTACTGGCCGACTTTCATTGCCATTTGTTTTACATGCTTCTAACCTTTGCATGAATCTTGTGTCTATTAGTCGCCTATGTGATTCTGGATTCACTATTACTTTTATCTCGTCTGGGTGTTTTGTGCAGGATCCACGTTCAGGGCAGAAGATTGGTGTTGGTCGTAGGATTGGCGGACTATATTATGTGGAGTATCTTCATCTTCCTATACCCGATCCCTCGGCTTTCTCTGACATTGTCACCTCTGCTACTGACTTGTGGCATAAAAGGTTAGGTCATGTTTCTGAGTATCAACTTAAAGACCTTATTCAGTCTGGTGATTTAGGTCGTGTTTCCTTTTCCTCTCTCTCTGTTTGTGAGGGCTGCAAATTTACCAAACCTGTTGCTACTTCATTCTATTCTAGTAATCATCAGTCCTCTAGTCCATTTGAACTTGTTCATTCTGATATCTGGGGTCCTTCTCATATTACATCAAAGAGTGATTTTTCGTATTATATTAGTTTTATTGATAACTATTCTCGTTTTACCTGGATTTATTTATTGTGTCATCGTTCTGAGGTCCCAAATATATATGAGGTCTTTACTACTATGATTCACACCCAGTTTCAGACTTATATCAAGACCTTTAGGTCTGATTGTGCTCGAGAATATATCTCTTCCACGATGCGTTCTCTTCTTCAATCTCATGACACTCTCTTTCAGCAATCCTGCCCTTATACTCATGAGCATAATGGTGTTGCTGAAAGAAAATATCATCATATTCTTGAGACCGCTCATTCCCTCTTACTTTTCTTCAGTCCCCAGCACATTCTGGGTTGAGGCTGCTCTTTTATCTGTTCATCTTATCAATATCGCTCCCTCTTCTGTCCTCTCTGGTATGACTCCTCATGAGCGTCTTTACTCCTCCAAACTTGATTATAGCAGACTTCGCACTTTTGGATGTACTTGTTTTTTACTTCTCCCTCCTCATCAACGCACCAAGTTGGCCGCTCGGTCAGCCAAGTGCGTATTCTGGGGAACTAGTTTCAAACACAAGGGATATCGCTGCTATGATCCCTTTGGAGATCGTTTTTGGCTCGCTTATCATGTGTCATTTGTCGAGGATATTTCTATTTTTCTTCTACACCCACTGCCTCCCCTCCTCCTGTCCTTCCCCGGTTCAGGTCTCTTCTATTGAGTCTCTACCTATTCCAGGGTCGTCTGTTGTGCTTGAGCCTGGTCCTAGTTCTGCTCTCCCTGAGTCTCCCCTTGGCACTCCTACTGATAATTCCTCTTACTTTCTTCTTCAGTCCCCAGCACATTCTGGGTTGAGGCTGCTCTTTTATCTGTTCATCTTATCAATATCGCTCCCTCTTCTGTCCTCTCTGGTATGACTCCTCATGAGCGTCTTTACTCCTCCAAACTTGATTATAGCAGACTTCGCACTTTTGGATGTACTTGTTTTTACTTCTCCCTCCTCATCAACGCACCAAGTTGACCGCTCGATCAGTCAAGTGCGTATTCTGGGGAACTAGTTTCGAACACAAGGGATATCGCTGCTATGATCCCTTTGGAGATCGTTTTTGGCTCGCTTATCATGTGTCATTTGTCGAGGATGTTTCCTATTTTTCTTCTACACCCACTGCCTCCCCTCTCCTGTCCTTCCCCGGTTCAGGTCTCTTCTATTGAGTCTCTACCTATTCCAGGGTCGTCTGTTGTGCTTGAGCCTGGTCCTAGTTCTGCTCTCCCTGAGTCTCCCCTTGGCACTCCTACTGATAATTCCTCTGGTTCTCTATCTCCTCTTGTCCCTCCTACAATCCACTCTCATGATCCTCCTAGTTCTCCTCCTATTGTGGCATCTCTACCTCCTCCGGTTGATAACTCCACTAATGCTCCATCTTCCACGGTTGACACACATCCCTCTGATGTGGATCATCATCCATCGACTCGTTACCCTCAGTGTGAGCGTCATCCACCTACCTGCTTCAGTTTTAACGCTGAACCACCTGACCGATTTGTCTTTGCATCCGTGAGTACTTATTCTCTACAATTTCAGGCTTATCTCACTGTTATTCATCCCCATCATGAGCCTCGATCCTATCGAGAGGCAGTCGAGTACCCTGAGTGGCAGCAGGCCATGGCTGAGGAGTTTCGACATTTGCACAGACACAGACCTGGGATGTTGTTCCCCTTTCGGATGGCATTACACCTATCAGCTGCAAATGGATCTTCAAGATCAAGCATCGCCCTGATGGATCCATTGAACGACATAAGGCTCGTCTTGTTGCTAGAGGTTTCACACAGGAGTATGGCATTGATTATGAGGAGACCTTCGCTCCTGTTGCTCAGATGACAACTGTCTGCACCCTTCTTGCAGTTGCTGCTGTTCGTCGCTGGTCTCTCTTTCAGATGGACGTGAAGAATGTCTTTCTTAATGGTGATTTATCTGAGGTTGTTTATATGCCGCCACCTCCAGGTCTCAGCACTCCTCCTCAGCATGTATGTCGTCTTCGGCAGGCATATATGGTCTCAAACAGGCTCCTCGTGCCTGGTTTGACATTTTCGCAGCGTTATTCTGGCAGCTGGTTTTGTTGAGAGCTTTCAGGACCACTCCATGTTTGTGCGATCCTCATCGTAGGGCCGGGTTATCCTTCTTCTATATGTTGACGACATGATTATCATTAGCGATGACTCCGCCGGTATTAATCTGGTCAAGAATCACCTCAGTCGACAGTTTCAGATGAAAGATCTCGGCACTTTCGCTACTTCTTTGGTCTCGAGATTGCACAGAGTGATCGTGGGATTATGCTCTCTCAACAGAAGTATACTGCTAACATTCTCGAGCGCGCTGCCCTCTCAGATATTCGCTGTGCAGATACTCCTCTTGAGCTTCATGTAAAGCTTCGTCCTACAGATGGTGAGCTCCTTTCAGACCCAACTCGGTACAGACAGATTGTTGGTCAGCTGTGTATCTTTGCATCACTAGACCTGACATTACTCATGCCGTCAGTATTGTTAGTCAGTTTGTCTCAACTCCTTGATCAGTGCATTATGGTGCTCTTATGCGTATTCTCAGATATTTACATGGTATTATCACCAGATCGATTTATCTGTCATCCTCTTCTCCCCTGGTTCTGAGGGCCTACACTGATGCTGATTGGGCTGGAGATCCGACCACTAGACGCTCCACCACTGGTTTCTACATATTTTTTAGAGATTTCATCATTTCTTGGCGCAGCAAGAAATAGGAGGTTGTTTCACTATCCAGCACTGAGGCTGAGTATCGAGCCATGTACATCACCACCAAGAGATTGTTCATTTAGACGTCTCTTGGTGGACTTAGGAGTTACTATGACTGGTCCTACTCCTCTTTATTGTGATAACCGCTCTACTATTCAGATTGCCAGCAATCCGATTTTTCACGAGAGGACCAAACACATTGAGATCGATTATCACTTCGTTCGTCAGCACTTTCTTGCAGAGACATTATCGCTTCCGCACATCTCCTCTGCCGAGCAGCTTGCTGATTTCTTTACGAAGTCACATCCAGTTCCTCGATTTCAGTTTCTCCTTCGCAAACTCACTTTGTATGATCACCGTGAGTTTGACGGGGGCTGTTAGATTATATGTGAGGCACTTGTATATATAAAATGGATTTAACCCTAAGTGGAATACAAGGATTCCCATTTATTTCATTCTAACAGTTTTCATTATGGATCACATGTCATATGAGCATATAAACTGTCACATTAAACATTATACCTTAATGTGTGTTAGCTATATAATATCCATTTGACTTCCCAGTAATTGTTAATTAACTATTTAATTACCAACCCTTCCCCTTTATGATATTGCAGTGATTAAAATTAAAATTCTATTTTTTGTGGCTTTTTTTTCTCTCTTTCCATTGATAAAGTTTGTTTAGTCATACATTCCTGCACCTCATCTGGAAGACCATGCAAATGGACGTTTTGCTAACTTCATTTGATGGGCATTGAATTCAAATCTTCTTCTTTTAGTTTTAGGAAGAGGGAATGCCCAAACGTGTTTACTTTTCAAACATCAAGAAATTAATGTGTGACACAAACATTGACCTACACTTGGTACCACTTACTGATTTGATGAGTTTCCTGTTCAGATTGGTTGTTGGTGAATACATGTATTCCTACCCCTGTCAAAATGTTAATTCTTCATATGCCCTCAACATACCTTTCCACTTTAACGTCTAGTTCTAGTTCCACTAAGGGTCAGTTTAATGTTCATTTCATTTACTTTCTACTCTCACTCATGTGTCTTATTTAATATAGACAAAAGGAGTAGTAGACTGAGTGATTCAAGGAATAAAATCATCTGTCTTATTCCTGCAAACTCAAGACCTGTTTCCAAATGGGGATTAAAGCAATCCGTTTCCAAACCGAGCAAATGGGGACCAGTATTTGATATTGGAGCGTGCGGAGTGTAGGGACAAGAGAATTTAGATTCTAACCGTTGATACATTCAATCTATTTTGTAATTTTTTCTACAGTTCAGAAATGATCCTCATCCGTCTTTACATTGTGACAATGAAGTATACACTGTGTGCAATGTATGTTGTATACTCGCTATCAAAATGTACAAAATTAGGATTATTGTATTTTAAAAAAAATATAATTGTGTCTTAGTGTATATTTTTTTATAATAATATGTATTTCAATAGTCGAATGCATATTTTTATTAAAAAAGTTTGATAAAGACTACGGCTATCCCCCTCGGATATAAGTTTATTTTGTGTGATGGGTAGCATGAGACTGCATTCTTGTAGTGGGTTGTCGACCGGCCCGTATATAATCGTGAATCGCGCTGATACACATAATCATTTTTGCAGTCTGTTTTGCAGTCTCATATACTATAATAACATAGTATATACTACATTATCATAATGTATGTGTCATATCATAGTATATGACACAATTTTTTTTCTTTTTTTCATCATGAAAAAAATACACTAATATATCTCAGTATATACTTCATTTCATATAATATCATACACTTTAAAATATGAGTGTACAATTTAAAAAATTAAAAATGGAATGAACTGCAATTGAGGTTGCAATAGAACTGATTGTATCTTTTTCCAATAAAAAAAGATGACACTGGTACACTCAGCAAGTCAGTATGCATCATTATCCCACCCGACTTTTTCATAGTGATAGAGAACGTCCCTCCCCAATTGGGAGAGCCTGGTTGGAACTTTCTTAGCCGTAAAATTCTGTTTTCAAAAGAAAGCTTTCTAGGCTTAGCTCTAGGCTTGTCATACATGCTTTAGCTCATTGTTAGTTTGTGAGTCATGCTAACCCAAAGTAAAATAGAGTTACTAAAATAGGGTGAGACCTTGTATCACCCACCTCAAGGGTCCCTGTACAAAAAAAGAAGTCAGTATGCATCATTCCCTAATAGGTTGTAGGGTTAGTCTTGATAATTGTACATCTAAATTTTCATATTAAATTCAGACTTGTACATGCTCTTGTTTAGTTGTGTTTTTAGTAATCATCATCGGAAAATGTAATAATGCACTTTTGTTATTTGATGGATCATGAATAAGTTGTGAATAAAATATGAATAAATAAAAATTTATAAAATGTGAAAAAAATGATTCAATATATGAGTCTCTTGATTTATAAGAGGTGATGACAGTTGATTTGACTGTAAACCCGTTATATACCAGTAAAATGAATTGGGTAGAATACTTCAAATATAAATATCAGCTTATTTCTACATAATCATTAATAGCTATACTCATCTATTCCTTCTAAACAAACAATTTTTTTAGGCTTAATCTCCTTCCCCATGTATTTAAAATTTTAAATAAATAAGTTTTTGGGCGGAGAAGAGATCTTATTCTGACCGACGAGTCCGCTCACCATGATGAAGAGGTATCTTACGCGATTGGATTCGACCGTTGGAAGCCCATTTTCGCCTTTCTCTTTCCAAAATTCAAACACTCTCTCTCCTCTCTCTCAAACACACACTCTCTCTACACGAACTGTGTCACAACAAATCAATGGCCAGGGATTTGTCGTCCTCCTCTTCGGACCCCCGTCAATGGGGGAAGATCTTCAACGCGATGGTCCAGATGCTCCGGTCGCAGCAGCTTAAGCTCGAGATCCTCTCCAAGGAACGCCGGGTTCTCCTCGGCCGCCTCCGCTTCCAGCACGTCCGGTGGAAATCCGACGTCTCGTCCCTCGAAGACCAACTCTCTCTGGTAGTTTTTACTCTCTCTCTTTCGAAAGAAAATCACCCTTTTCAGTTTGTTAACGATTCTGCCCTGGAAGAAGACGATTTCGAGGGGGGTTCTTTAGGGTTCTTTCAATTTCTCCTTTTTGGGTTCTTACGGGGGCTTGATTTGGGCGTATTGTGTTTCTAGGGTTTTCCTTTCTCAAGATTAGGGTTTAGGCTTGTTTTTAAAAATTCTCGGTTGTGGAAGGTTGTTGATAATTTAGGGTTTAGTGTTTTTTTTTATTGTTTGGAAGGGGTTTTGGGGTTTCGTTGGGGCTTATGTTCGTGTTTGTATAGTCGCTTTTTGTGAGATCTTCTTTTTGTTTGTTAGGGATTTCTTCACTGTTCAGATAGATGATCCATCCTGGGTTTTGAAGGGCTTTCAATTACTTAACCCGAGTTTACTTTTGATGAAAAATTTGAATTTTTTGGGTTTTCTTTGCTGTTGTTTCTGGCCTAGCTTTTGAGGTGTGTATCTTTCTCCAGAATGCTCTAGGATGTATTCCTTTTCTTCTTTGTGGATAATTTTTCATTTTTTTTTCATGTCTGTTTGACTGTTTCTGATTTTATATATTATTCATGGATTGAAGCTTTTATGTTTATGTGTGTTCTGCTTTGATTTTTTAGAGTCAATCTTTGAATTATTTTTATTAGATATGGTTTTCTGACAAAAGATTAAGGATCACAGGTTATGAGAGTCAATGGAGTGAATCTCAAACGCACAGTGTGTGGTTATTGCATTATATTGGTAACCTACTCTCTTGATATGATACAACGGAATACACACACAAAAAAACTACTACTGGACAACACAATCTGATAAGAAAAAATGCCCCCTACTGCATGATGCTAATTAATTGAAAGAATTTCCAATACTGTATGATTTTCTGCCTATATTTTGGACCATGGCACTGAGAAAAGATGTATGAGATGATGAGGATTTTGCCGAGATCAATGGACGGTAATTATCTTGAAGGCATGCTTACTTTATAGACCTTCATTAAATATTATAAATTTATCATTTCAGTGCGGTATTCAAGTATTAACAAAACCTTACAGCATTGCTGCTATGTTAGATAAGAAATAAAAATGATATTTAAATGATATCTGTCAAAAGACTCAAATTGAAGAATATGATCTCAAATGTGTATTTGAGTAAGTTTTGCAGTTTTCTTCAATTGAAGTGAATTTATGCAAAGTTTGACTTGGTGATGAAATCTAATGGCACATGTGAACCTCTTGCATTTCGCATGCCCAAGGGTAGAAAAAGTGAGAAAAATAGGTAGATTTATGGAGGGAGAAGACTTGCAGCATCAATTTCATTGCTCTGTTGGAATTTTTTCTGTGAAATTTTTTTTCTGGTTTCAAGGCCAAACTGATGGAGGAGGTTCACCTTTTTCTTTTGATTTCTTGTACTTACTTTTTTTTTTTTTTGTATGTACCCCACTTGGCAGATGGATGCAGCTCTTAAGGAAGCAGAGTTGGGTCATAATGTGCAAGAAGCAAAGTTCAATCTGGTGGTTGGAATGAAGAAGAGAGAAGCCTTCTACTATAGAACAAAATCAGGCAAGCTATTGATAAGGAAATATTTCCTTCATTAATTGCATTTCTACCATAGCATTGGCCACCCTTTTCTTGATTATTCTTTTCAAATATGTGGAAGTTTTGAAGTTGCTGTTGCTGGCTTTATAATTGCATGCAAAAACACCTTCTCCATTTTATTAGAAAACAAAATAATTTATTCTATATTTTAATTGCTTTGTTTTGCTAAATTTGTGTTACACATATTTAATTAATGTTCAATATAAAGGAGAGGTTTCTTTTAAATAGGTAAAAGATGGGACTTGAACTTGTTGACATAGTGACGCCTTTAAGTTAGACCTCAACACTTGTAAAACAATAACTAAAACAAATCTACAGAAGAGAATAAACAGATTTATGTGGTTCAGCCAAATAAACAGAAGACAACTATAAAGTATTTGGTCTGGAATTGCAATATGTCAAGGACAATATGTTTCATGTACATTTTTGAGCTTTCTGATTTGGAGTTCATTAACAGAACTTGCATTACTAAGTTTATTACATGTTTATACAGAAGTTTATTAACACACATGCTTTGTACATTTCATGAAACAGAGTGCGCAGAGGCTGACATGGATGACATATTACAATGCTTTGACCTCATCACTCACAAAAGTTCAGAGCAGAAGGTACTATTCTGTCATTTTAGGATTGAAAAGTTTTAAATTTTTATTGGCACACATCTCCCATATGCAAAGACAAAATGGGCACTGGAGATCAAGAAAATATACATATTTGAAAATTTAAGAAATTTATACATAAGCACAGATAATAACAACGAGAAATGTAAAGAGCATAGGATCTTTCCATGTCTCATGGATTAATCAACACGTAAAATAAAATAGTATTTTATATATAATGTTGAATATCATGCAATGTCATTCTCAAGGGCATGCCTGCACCAGCGTCGTGAAGTTTTGAGTACTTCAAATGTAGAATTGGGTGTAGCTATTCAATGTTGAGCTTATCATGCTTTTGTATCTTTATTGATTCACAATAATTAATATGATGCATATGCACAACCGGACATTTATAGACATGCAAAGCCTTGATGTGTAGACATGGGCACACGGTTTTGTCTCTAAATTTATGAAGATCTTCCATATCGAATAGTGTCTCCTCATCCATATTATGGATTGTTATTCATGCATTTTCTATGATGGATTGGTGATTGGCTAATTAGGGAAGTTTAAGCAGTTATTCATATTCCTACAATTGTGGATCACTGTGGTTTGAAGTTACCTAAGGACTGTATTTCTTTGGGTATTAAAATTGTCGCATAGAACGTTACATATTGACTTAGCTAGTGTTTTTTTTGGGGTGTTCTGCATCAAATGTCTTGTCCCTGTCTTCTGTTTCAGGACAAACAAGAAGAAAATACAGGAGAAGTCAAAGGAATGCAAAATTATGGTGACCCGAAAAGTGCAGGCATTAACAAGGAAGAAAAGCGCTCCAAGGTGCTAGAACAAGAAATAAAGAAATTGAATCGTAACCATGAGAATAATGTTTCTCGAAAGAATGCGGAGATATCTTCCCTCTTAGCAGAAAGAGATTTTGTATGGAACCAGTTTAAGAAGATGGAAAGTGATTATACTAATCTGTTGAAGAGAAAGAACATTGAAGTTGAGCTAGCTAAAGACAACATACAGAAGCTTGAGGTACTTATGGAGAACTTACAATCATCTGTTAAGGAAAAGGATGAGCTCATCAAAACCCTGAGAGCTGACCGGGATAAGATTGAGATGGATATGAGGAAATCCACTGAAGAAACATCCAGGCTCTTAAAAGAGTTGGAGCTGTTAAAAAGTTCTAGAAAGGCCTCGGTGACTCCAGTAGGCAGTCATCCAAAGGTCAAGTTGGGTGAACGTAAATTCAAAGTTGAAAGCAATCGTGGTTCACGCAGTCATAATTTGAAAGACTCTGATTTGAGGAATAATACTGATATGGTAAGTGTCTTATTTAATATTAGTCTGGATACATGATTGGATTAATGATATTTTCTCTTGTATCTTTTCGTATTGTTCAGTCTAAATGCTAGACATAATTTTTCTAGAACTGTACTTATTTTTTAAATTTTTCTAGAACTGTACTTATTTTTTTTATCTTGTTTTGTTTTTTTCTCTTTCTGTAGTTGTGTTTTCATTTTAACTGGAAATTGATATCAGGAAAAATGCAAGTCACTACACATGAGATTATCTGACAAGCGAAATAATCTTTTCTCCAAAAATATAACCGTGTGGAAGATACTGAAGAAAATGTGCATCTTGCTTCACTGTTCTATGATTTTCATTTTTCCATTAGATCTTTTATCAACCTCTAGTCGAAGCAATTTCTTATATTCTTCTCTTTATATATTTGGAAATCAGAGGATGTGCAGCACTATATACATCCTCTATCATGAGTAAGCATTGGACTCATTCTTTGTAGCTTTATTATCAGAATATAGAAATCTTTCCCAAACCAGTATTCCCTGTTTCAAAAAACTTAAAAGTATTTTACCTGGGTGTTAGACAGGCTGATTTGGCTTTCTAAGCCAGGCCAGTACCATATGTTCCCAATCCCAGCCTTTAGAGAGTACTTGGACATGATCATTAAGGCTCCTTCCAACCTTGAATTTTTTACGTATTCCTGACTGTCCTTGGAATGTACTTTTAAATGATAGCCTGATGAAATCCTACTTGGTCATTATTTGGCACATCATATACAATTTGTTTGAGATATATTCTCTTTGAAGATGCTCAGTGTACATATTTGGGGTATAGCAAATATGGTAGACTGACCAAAAACATATTGTCATATGGAATATACATTCAAATGAAATATTTGTCCAATCCAAATCTGAACCTAATAAAGGATTGTTTCTCTTCCAGAATCTAATATATAAAGGAGATGTATCTATGGGAAAGGTTATATGATATGAATTTCAATTGATTCTTCATTCGGATTTATATTTACATCTGACACAATTTTTTTCATTTTGCCCTATCCAGGGATTAAGAAGATGTTCAAAGAGAAATAGATCAGAAGACACATACATGTCAGGTTCTCCAATGTTGTTTTCATCGACTTTTAAGGTTCCCAAGCTGAGGAGCTCTTATGCATTTACAGGGTAACAACGCTCTCTCAGATTTCAGGTCTTCTTCTGCCACACTGAATCTTGGTGCAGTGTTCTTGTTTTTATCTTTCCTGAGCTTTCTCTTACCATCAAGCGTGCAAATTGATGAAGTGGTCTTCGTCCAGATATATATGTAACATTATGTAAATATATGGTTACTCTATGTAAGAAAGTATAATTAATTTTTATTATCTTGGTTGTAGTGAGTAGTTGTTCCACTTTCAAAATGTAATAGTATCTATGGTTTTTTTGTTATTGTATGACAGTGGGAGACTCATGCACAGATGAGCTTAATTTTGTCTAGTTATATTTCTTTGGCATATTGTCTTGTGGATCTAAACAAGCCCTATCTGAATATCCACTTTATTTAATGCTGAAAAACCTCCCTCACCCAATGGATTTAAATTTTATAAAGTTGATGTGCATTTTGGAGTCTTATCAGTTTTGAGTCTTCCCTACAAACCTCACAATTATTAGGTCGTAAATCTCATGGATTTCCTCACTGTAATTGTGATGGACAAAATCGAGTTTTGGTTAGCCGGTTAACGCCCCCCTGTTTCCAAAAAGGAAGTCATGGATCAAACCCCCTCGTCACCAATTTTCAAAAAGACACTATGGAAAGCGACTCATGGACGAAGAGATAGATCCCCCACATGACATGACTCACCAAATAAACCTTTCTTTTTTAGATGTGGATCAACCCAAATCAAGACATTCTGGATAGCCTCATGTGGCACAACCTATATGCGACCAGTTCGGGCAGTCCCAGTCAGTACTGCTGACTCCTGAACATTATGCCTGGATGTTATTGCATGTCTTTCACCAACCAGTCTTCATGATTGGATCTTCTCATGGAACTGTGATTCACATGACAATTTTGGTTGGTCAGGGTTTAGTAGGTCTGACACTTTTTAACCATCCATTCAAAACCATCTACGTTTTTAGCTTTGTTGGTAAATAGCTGAAAAATTAGGTTAGCTAAACATTTATTCAGAGCCACAGATTAGGTACCATTTTTTTCATTGTGAAGGCTTTGTTGCTTGTTGGGTGGAGACAAATAAAGCGTGCATTGTGCACTAACTAGAGTGGTGGGCTGACCTTCCCATTATTTTTCAGTATGCCCTACTTTAATTGTGTTGTTACACCCTTTTTTTTTTGTTATATCTTTAATTCTAGTCTTATATACGTTAGAAAATTAATGAAACATATACTCGTTAACATATATGTTTTGATTGCAATTTTTTTAAATTTTCAATAAATACAAATAATTCATTAAATTGCTTCATTTTTTAAAGCTATATCTCATTAAATGAGTATATTATTTTTTAAAAATTCAAAACATATGCAAACCAGAATTAAGGTTAGAAAATGGATTACTTAACATTATCCTTAAATAAAAATGTTAGACTAATTTGTTTTATAACCAAAACTAAATCAATCATGTTTTTATTTTTTTTTAAATAGTAAACATCATCTAATGAAATAATACTTTGATAAAAAAATGTACATCTTTTCATTTTGTAAATTAATTTTTAATAACTGTAAGAAAATATTTAATAAGGTATATATAAAGTCTTAAATATATGCTTCATTGAATCTCTAACATGGTACAATATATTTTGTACAGAGAAAAAAAAACAAGTTCAACACTTTTATATTAGGTAGCATTAAAAAAAAAAGAAAAAAATTTCGTGTACAATCAATGCAACAGTTGATTTGAGTGTAGTTACGAGTAAAAAAAACAAAAAAAACGTCAGTAATATAATAAATAAAAAAAAGTATAATCTTTCATCAGTCTATTTATTTATTTTGTTGCCTTTATCGGTCGATGTATGCTTTCATCCAATCTCTGAGTAAATAAGGTTGTGTTTGAATTTAAGATTAAAACGATGTGATTCTTAGAATCTTGTGTTTCAAACTTAGATTTTAAAAAACATTGTTTATTAGCTTTTAATTGAAGATTATTTTACAAAAGGGAAAATTTTTCAAAAGTGCATTTGTTTGGTGTTTGAGAATTTTTTATTTTTCAAACACAGAATTTATCTAAACACATATCCAAACAGAGTTTAAGGGTCCGTTTGAAGAGACATGATCGAATCTGCAATTGCTCAACACAGGAGGGGGGGAGGGGGTGCGAAACAATGTTTTGTGGTGTTGGCGAGACGAGCGAAAATACATATACAATAAGACTAATTATCATGCACGTGCCAAAGCACGTGGTATAACATTCAAAATATATATAAACAAATATAAATAATGTTTAACAAAAAATAATAATCATTCAATATATCAAATAGATACACATGCATAGATTTGTTTTTAATACGTTTATAAAAAAAATAACCACACACACACACACACACACACATTGTTGTACCTCTCTTTTTTTTTTCTTTTTTTTTTGAAATTCTAAACATGTTCCACATTGTTCTATGATTACTAAGGTTTTATGTATAAATTGTTCATTGGAGTGCATGTCAATTTAACCAAATAAATTAAATTAAAAGCTGCGTGATTTACATAACTAAATTACAATGTAGCATGTAAGATAACTAATCTATCTTAAATGAAATATCAATACAAGTTCTCATTAAAAGAAAAAAAATAATTGATTCCATCAGTAATATAATAAATAAATAATCATCAATTTCTTAAGAGAATTCTAAAAATATAAAGTTCAAAAGTTTGTGCATTTATCAATCCGATAAGAGACATCTTAGATAATATATCCTTTTTCCTGTTTAATAATGCATTTATCCTCTGACTTGGTTGGGGTCAGGAACAAGAACATGTTCTAAGACAATAGTAGGCGATTTGTCATTCTTCTTTTGAAATTTAACAGTATAGTAATTTGTCTTAAAATATCTTCAATATGATTTTGGATGCTTTTTCTTTTTCCCTATAGAGAATGAAAGGATATTATAAGATATATAAATATATGTAATATTCAATGAAATAATTTTAAATATGCAACCAAGAATAACACAAATTACCTCATTGCCTGGTTGAACAAAATCGTCTACTTTGCAACCTAATAAACTCTCGGTTACATTTCCAAATAGAGTCACCCATGTACTTGTGCTAAGATCAGTCAATTTAACTTTGACAAGATAACTGTACAGAGTTAGTTAGAATAACAAATATAAATTCATAATCATATAATTATCTAATAAATAATATTGTTAAAATTATGAAATCAAACCGTGGTATGGCAAGACAGTCGTCCAAATTACAGCGTCCACATTGAAAGGTCGTTTTATAATCATGAGATATTTTTTTTGTGCAACGATTGCATGACATGTACCATAAGTCGGTGCTAGAGAATACTTCTGTTATCGTCGCCTTTATGCCATGAACAACATTCTAAAAAATAATATTTGTAAGGAAAATATTATTACATTGATATTTAAAAAGAAGATAATAATATGTGATAAAATTAGTTTACCTGTTGTTTCTTGGAGCCATCAAAAAGTTCAAAAATAGTACTAATATCTTTTGTCATTTCAGGATTGAGGGCATTTGATGAAAGTCCAATAGTACATAATGTAGAGTCTTTAAATTATTGCAAACTTTGTTTATTTTTTTCAGACCTACCATGAAAAAAAAAATCTTCATCATCTATTAAATTTTTTAGAACACATTTATGATGAATAAAATAATAAAACTTAGTGTATTTGAATGTTTACCATTCTAAAAGTTGATTTGCCTCGGCTGTTTGTGGATTTATAACCACCTTAGATATAAATGTTGTCTTTAAAAAATCCACACCTACATAATAATTGGAAGAATATATATATAATAATTATTAGCATTATTAATGGAAACATGGTTGAAGGTGACAATAGAATATTTACCCATGTGGTTGCTAATCTTGATTTTTGTTGCGGAAATCAATGGGATAACGTCAGTATTTTGCAACAAAACCATATTTTCATCAGTTGCCCATTTTCCCCAAAGTGTCAATTTAACTGGATTTAACCTGTGCCAATGTTAACCATACATCAGTTTAGATAGAAGTATTTTATTATGTTTTAATCATAATAGAAAAAATGCTCTTTATCGGCCACTACTCTGATAATAAATGCCAATATATCTGTGAAAGAGCAATAATTTAGAGATGGATCAAATGTAATAGTTATTTTCTTAAAGAAGAAATAATTAATTAAAAAAACATAAATTTGTAATAGATATAGGATATGTATTTCAAGAAAAGGTATTATAAATTAATAAGAGATTATCAATGATTAGTTTGTCGTACCAAAATTTTTCAGGTCCTTGAGGGCCCCAAGATCTTGAAGTGAAACAAAGTTTGAGTGTTGTTCTGGTAACACAAAAGATTCAGCTGGAAGTTGTTCTATAGTAGTTCCCCCGTGAATATGATTTGATAGTCATTGTCAACAAGACGATACTCTTGGGGAATCTTCAGAATCCTTGCATTGGATAGATAGTAAACATCATTGACACTCAAAGCTTCACTAAACTGTTTGATATACGCTTTAAATATTGTAGCTTGAATCATTTTGCCATGACCAACAAGTTTCTGTTATCATTTAAAGTAAAAAAAAATTAAATAAAAAAATGATAATAATAGTTGACCAACATTCACCTTCACAACTGTAAATATATAATTCTAAAATTCAGTATTCCTCTTTTGGATATCCTGGGTGGACATTTTTCAATGACTTGTAGCTTTATTTTCCAATTCTTAGTACTCTCATTCAGCTCATGCAGATACATCTTGATTTGACAATTCATCTGATGACAATAGAAATAAAAAAAATTAAATATATACCATATTCTAAACTTGGGTTAAAATAACAAAATGACTTCATAAAAATTACTCTAATGTCTCCAAAGTATCATATGAAATCTGAGATAGCAATAGTTATAATTTACAATTGTGCGTATATATTCATTACTGACATGATCACTACTCATACAAATCACAACACAAGCATGTGAAAATGCATGATATAAATTGAGAAGCTATATGGTGTTAAATTTAAGCAAGATGATTACCCCTCCTCTCCAAATTTAAGGCGGGTGTAATGAAGCATCATCAAATTACTAAAACAAAAATTTCCACACAAGAAAGATTACTTAGTGTGGGGCATATGTTATTTACCTTGTTTTGATTTTTTTTATTGCATTACTTTATGTAATGAAGCCTATACTTCAAAAATGAAATGAAACATATACTAAAAATAAAAATATTACCTTGTGTATTCAATCTGTCTATATATATAAACACACACACACGTATTAAAATAAAGATAAATATAAATAGGATAGATAAAAATAACAAGAGGGAAAAAAATAAAGAATAATCCATATGATAGTGTGTATAATCTATAGAAGACGTTTAACATCTATGTCATATCACTGTTCAGAATAGATTTAATTTAATTTTTTTAAAAATAAATGTTGGGTTTTATAAAAAAAAATAATAACAATCTATACAGTACATTGTAATTTATAATTGATCAATGAGAGTCAAATATGCAAAAACATGCAGTCATCCTCATTCCCATGGGTCAATGAATAAGTTTACGAAGTAAAAAAAAATACGTATATAGTAAAAATACATAACCAAGCTTACACAAATTCCATGAAAATTGTGAAAAAAATCAACCATAACTTTCTAACTTAAAACTATCTATTATATCCGATACATTACTTTATGTAATGAAGCCTATACTTCAAAAAATGAATTGAATATATACTAAAAATATTACTTTGTGTATTCAGTATGTCTATATATATAAATACAAACACACGTATAAAATAAATATAAATATAAATAGGATAGATAAAAATGACAGAAGAAAGAAAAAATTGAAATAATACTCACACTGGTCTAATAGTTCTTTGTACACGATATTTCTTGTATATCTGCTGTCTTTCATGTTTTTTAACCCAGGTTTGATTAATATTTTTATTTGTTCTTTGCATTTTGCTCTAGATAAAACAACATATAGTTGTCCATGTGAGAAGATGGGCTCCCGTAAATATATACCAACTCTATCAAGCATTTGTCCTTGAGCCTTATTATTGTCATTGCAAAACATAATCGAACTGAATTGTTTCCTTTTAAATTTAAAAGGCAATGCATCATTCTGTAGTGGGATGCGAGGGATGAAAATTCTTTTTCCGCGGTATTGGCCACAAGCTATCTCAGCATCTATGACATTTGGTTGGAAACCCTTGCATATCAATCTTGTCCCATTAGATAAACCCGAAGGTGGATCAATGTTTCGGAGCAACATTATTGGACAATTGTATTTTACAATCAATTGATGAGGTGGCAATCCATTCGGAGTTAGACTGTTGAGAAACTCCTCTTGATATGGTTGACAGCTACCATCTATAATAGAATCAAACTATAATAAACCTTCTGTTCTCCAGGAAACCGATCAATGAGCACATGATTTATTTCATCAACGTGTTCATTTTTTGGGGCTAATATTGCATGGTTTGTTATGTGTGTCAGGTCTATAGCACATTGTGTCAATTCTGGAAAAACAAAGTCAATGAGAGTGTCCCTTGAGGCAGATTCTTCTTCAAATGGGATAACTATAGCATCTGACATGCAAATCAGATCATCATAGAGTGCACGTTCAGTTCCATTTCCAACTCTGAGCAAAAATTTGAATACAAAGGATCCAATTGTGATCGCATATTTTGAGTTAATTTTAATTTCACAATCACTGACCAAAGGGAAGATTTGACGAAACTTGCATCAATCGTATCTTCTTTCGAATTTTCGAGAACAACAGGGGGTATCTGACGAAAATCTCCTCCAAACACAATAATTTTTCCACCGAATGGCAAGCCACAATCTGCAATATCCTGGAGCATCCTATCAAAACATTCAAATGCCTGCCTTTTAGCCATTGATGCCTCATCCTAGATGATCAAATCAGCTTGTCGTAATAATGTGCAAGACCACTTTGTTTTGAAACATTACAACACTTCATTGCATCTATGTTTATAGGAATCTTGAACCGTGAATGAGCTGTCCTTCCTCCTGGCAAAATAGATGCAGCTACTCTAGATGTTGCTGTAGCAATTGATAGCATGCCTTTCATGCGTGTGGCTGCTAATAATGCTCTATAAAGATATGTTTTCCTGTTCCACCCGGACCATCAACGAAAAGACACAAGATTTTTTTCCAATTACATGACTCATGATCGTATCATATGCTTTCTTTTGCTCATGATTCAGATTTTGGATGATGTGTGTGTCCTCTTCTGATATGGGAGCATTCATCTCCTCAAGTATCTCCTTAGGAACACCCCCACTACGAGCACTAACAGTATTAGGCTTGGGAAGTTCATATTCGCTAATGTTTTTTCCCATGGCTTCTAGAAACATCCCAATATCATGTAAGACCTGATCCTGTACATCAGATGGGCTAATTTGTTTGTTTATAGGAAATCCTCTGCCATTGCAACATAATGTTTATTCCATAGATCCCCAACACAGGCGGGTTCACAGTAGGCAAGAATGGTTGCAAAAAGACGACGCAATGCAAAAGGCATCTCAAAAAGATATGCTTCTTCAAGAGACTCTGACAAGCTATCATCATGTTCCAAGAATCCCTGTTTTTGGGCAGCTTCCAAGTACGTCGCACAACGAAATCCATTTACTACTTTGAGATCATCAAAAGATGTCGCTCCCTTGACGTGATTGAGTAATAATCTCAAATAATATCTCTCACCCTCTGAAGGCCCAGCAAGAATAATCCTGCCAATGGCTCTTTTTATTTTCCTATGCTTCCAACACCTCTTATTTGTATGCCACACATAATGTTCAGGAAATTCTCTATACAATAATTTCTTGGCCTCTGGATCTGTATGATTAACTATGAAGTATTCGGTTAACATGGTCTTGTTTACTTTGTCACTTCTCTCTAACTCTATCAGATCATCATGTTCCATAAATGTTACAAGCTGTCTATCTTGAAGGTGCAATTGTAATGACATAACTGAGGGATATATCTCATTCAAAGAGAATTTATATATCCTCCACGCGGCCTCCGGTGCAGAAACCCACCTCCCTGACTGAAATTGTGATATTTCATCAATATGAGAATTAGGATGCAATGCTGAACACTATACGATCATGGCCTTTGTATATGTATTTGTATAAATATTTGACTGCTTTGATATTGGAACAAATCTCAACGTTGATGTGACAATTATATTTAGCGAGCAAATATGGATTATATGGAACAACCCATCGATTGTCAAGGAATGCATCGCGTACCTTAGCAATTTGTCCCATGTCCCTACGCTTGTAAATGGGATATGAATTATTTCCTTGAGTAGTGTACTCACAAAAGGCACGTGGATAATGATTCTTGCATTTTCCATTTGCTGTCATGCAAGAATTCTTTGGATTTAACATTCCACATGGTCCATGCATCATGTGTTTGAGGACCATATTATGCAAATGAGGATTTAATGTTTTGTCAGGTATCTCTGCACTAACAAAGACATCATAATCAACAGGATTCTCTATCTTGCAATCATCTTCCATAATTAAAAGGAAATGCGCATGTGGTAATCCCCTCTTTTGGAATTCAATAACTTATGTGTGCCACCACATGCCCAAAGATCGATCTATTGAATAAATCCTCCTTCAACTCCTCTAACTTAGCTCTAAAAACACGTGCAATTAGATCCGGACGATTTTGGGATACTTCAGCCTCCAATAAGCTTTCCTTTATTTCAATCCATGATGGATTACATGTCATTGTCAAGAAGATGTCAGGTTTACCAAAACGATGGACCAATGCCATGGCATCAAGGTACCTACGACGCATGTCTCTTGGCCCACCGATGAAACTGGCTGGCAGCACCACTCTTCTTCCAATATTGGATGCACAATTCCCACCACTACCAACACTGTCTGTAATACCTTGATAAAGATCTGCTCGTATCCTTTTTTGTTCCCTTCTACAATATTCCAATCGAGCCGTTTCAATTTTCACATACATATCAACCATATATTGTTGTAGTAGGCGACCACTATATAATAATCCTGATTTATCATTTGCTCTTATTTGCATTTTGTATGAATAATACTCACAACATGTGACATATTCTCCCCTCTTCTTCTTTTTTTTAGAATATGGAGATAAACCAAATATATATGAGTTTAACAACACATTAATTAATCCCAAAGAATGAAAAAGAAAATTGTTATAGAATCAACATACTTGATATTTCATTTTGCATTAAATCTTCAATAGATTCCACGGCTGATGTTTCTTGAATAGTTACACTCTGATCCGTTGATAGGAAATCATCTTTGTCAACCTTGGGTATGCCTTCGCACCATCCAGTCTCACCATATGGGAACAATAGTGGATATTGCAATGGATCATAACATCCAAAATGAGATTGAACTCTATAATTTTGCCCTAAATGGCTATGAACCATGATGGAACGCTGTTTGTTTGTGTTTTCATCATCATTTTCAATCCATATCGCAGCCACTTGTGAGGCCATGGAACGGTTATAGACTCTTTGATCTAGATGAGGATCGCATTTGATAGCAATATTGCATCTCTCATCTATGTCTACATCTCTTAGACTGCGAAAGAAAATTGCATATGGGTTGATCATGAGAACATCCATCAAAATCTTAACTGTCGCCTCATTAAAGCTGTCAAACAATGAAGTTCGATTCTCCACTTCATTCTCAGTGTCATAGAAGTATAATTGAATATATGAAGGCCTCTCATTTGATGGTACTACTAAATCATTTATGTAATGGTAAATTTGACCTTGCGCTCTAAAAGTATATATACCCTTCGTCATTTGTGCAAGTCGTCTGTCGTAATTTACCCCCAATGAAGTAAAAGCGAACATATTATTATATGCCCTGATGTATCTCCTAAAATCAACGCAATCTTCTTTGGATGATGTAAAGAGGCGAAATAATGGATCTGGAATAACTATCTTTGCAAGTTTGATTCGACCATCAGAACAACACAACACCTTTGACTCATGGGGAAATTTCTTTGTCCCGCAATGAATGCAATCCAATTGAATTGACAATCTAGCCGCCTCATTTGGAACCCCTATTTCTAGGTCAGATGAATAACCTAAGAAAAAGATACCAGAACAGCAAAATACAATACCCTAACTCTTTCGCTCTAAACATATGACAGTCAAAACATACTACATTACCTTTATTTCTCAACTCTTTCTTTCTAGCATTTCTCAACTCTTTCTTTCCACCATCCCTCAATTCTTTTCTTCTAGTTTGCATTTTTGTTTTTTTTCACTATCTTGTCTCGTATACCATGTATTCCATGATTCACGTCTTCTCTTGGCACTATTTTCTAGATGAAAAATAAAAATATATTATTTTTTTTTCATCGCGAGTGAGACCATTACACTATCAAATGGAAGAAAGAAAACAAATATAGTAGACCCTAACGAACCTCCACCATTGGCACCTTCAAGATTTTCCACTGGTTGCGCATCCATCTAATAGTTGAGCAGCTCAAGGATGCAATACCTAAGATAGAATTTCCTTATTCACTTTAATTCAATCATCAATATATTCTCTATTCCTTTAGGTTATCGAGTTACTAATCATGAGTTATGTTAATTTTCTTTCATTAGGGTTTTGCTTTTATACAATTATTCATAAAAAATATGTGGTTCACGTATAATCTATTACATTAAACATCTATTCTCAAAAAATTTAGGATAGAAATAAAATTTAAAAAATTATTAAGAGAATAGCTAAATCTGCACGCCATTAAATCTTCTAGGCCCTTAAAAAAAATATCATACACATCTAACATCTACACAGGATGATCTATGTTTGTTATCAATAGATTTGAATAACGAAAACAAAAGTTTATTTCTAAAAGAAAAGGAGATAAAAAAATAAACAAAATAAATACTGATTCTTAGAATGGGAGTGAGAGAGTGATGGAGAAGATATGAGATTGGAGGATCTGCAAGAGGGAATCCAATAAATTTTCATAAACAATTTTTCAATGGCATGGGTTAACATGTGGACTGGTCAAAAGTTAAAGTTTATTTTTAAAAAAAGCGATGAGTAAATAAATGAAATAAATACGTGAGATTCTTAAAATAGGAGAGTGAGTGAGAGAGAGAGAGATGAAGAAGATCTGCAAGAGGAATAATTCACAGGATTCATATCAACAATTATTCTAATTCATGTAGAACACGAACACAACATCAAAAAATAAAAGATTCAATTATAATATAAACATCACTCAAAATCATTAAAAGACAGTGATCATTACATTGTTCAAATTATCTTAATTCTATCATGTTTTAATTGGAGAAGACCAGAAATCTTCTAGTCCAATACTGATCACGCTCCTAGACTTCATTTTCTCTCTTTTTCCCAAGTGGTTTTCTAATCCGAGTTAATAAAAATTGAGATTCCCCCTCCAGTTGTGCATCATGCTTCATGTTTTTTTCATTCTTCATGCAACTAAGGTTTTGTTAATATCAAGATTGTCAAAAATAGTCTGCCTTTTTTTTATGTAGTTGTTTGTTTGTTTACCCAAGGGCCAAGACTAACCATTATAGTGTCACGATCATAAAGTCTTTTTTGTAACATAATTTCTTCATAATTATAGTTTTTGGGCTTCTTTAGTGACATAATATCTGTTCGGGGTGTTTCGTAGGACTAAAGTTTGAGGTGTAATGCTATCAAAGGGTTTGAGGCAGGGGAATGTTATTTGCCTATATGTCTTTACATATTGTTTATGTTTTATGCCTGGCTATTTTATTTTCATGATCATTTCATTGTTTTGTATAATATGGACACAACATCTCTTCGAACAAAATGAGAACAGATAGCTATCTCCCTCCTAGAATCTCCTTTGAACACCAATTCAGATGTGGATTAACATTCCATAACTCAAGTTCATCTTAGCATGTGATTTTAAACTTTTGAAAAAAAAATCTGGTTGAAGACAAAATGAAACTCATATCCACTCATAATAGACAAAACATGAAATAAACACCAGGTAAAAGCAAAACCAGTACAACATGTTTGGTGGCCTGGTCCATCCAATACACAACCAATCTTGATTATTATTTTTAGAATACTTGAATCTCAATAAGTGAACTCAAGCTTTGGCTAAGTTAGGATTTTAGATAAAATTATGGAAGGTCTAATCATCTATATAAAGTATGTATTAAAGAAGAAAACATAAAGGAAGGAGGATAACTCAATATAAACTTTAGGCCCAAAGCAAGAAAGTTGGATGTGTCAAGCCTATCCATCTCTAATTATGTTTTATCAAACGCGTTACATTTGCATAGGAGAAATAATAACTCGTTAGTATGAAAAAAAAAGTAAAGCGTGAGTGGCATGCCTATAATAGTAAAGACTCTTTTAGGCATGGATCAAAATTAGTCAAGCAAAAAACATTTCAAAAGTAGTACAAAAACATATAAGAGAGAGTCATGCATCGAGAACAGACCTTATCAATAAAAACCCCAACACCACGCCACTATGGTTGAGAACAACAACTGCACTTTCAGCCTGTAGAAGAAATTAGCCATTCAAAGAGGAGACTTTTGATTCAATCTTTCATCATTTTAACATTCAATGAGCCCATCACATACCCCATTTTCTGATACTTGAGATAACATTCTAAATATAAGTAGTATTCTCAATTAACAACACCATAGCAGACCTTGGCACACAAAAAAAAATGCCATAGTTTCACAAACTTTATTGCAATGAGAATACACTCCTTTCTTTTGTTATAAATTGGAATTCACTGGATACTCAAAACACAAATGCAATGACATCAAAAATAGGAGTTTATGTGATAACTATCTCAAATCAATTAAGAGGACCATATTTCAACCCTGATTCTTTCTTTAAGATGTCTACAAAACCCAGTTATAACTACAATAGATCACCATAAACTTTAAACTATTGCAGCATATAGGCCATCCTGAAATGTATAAGAGAATATATAATACACACACACAAAGATGTTTTAAAATCAAATAGTAATATATGAATCCAAGTGTGCACATTCTTTAGGAATCAAATAGGATGCATTAATTCATTGGGGGTCAGATTAGGTAGAAGTTAAATATAATAAGACAAGGACCCTACAATCATGTAGGACAAAACCATGTTTACAAAATGGTTGAGAAAAACAGTGAGAAAGCTATAATGATTCTCACTGCCTAAAAATAACTTCTAAGCATTATTCGATGAAAAATGAAAAAAAAAACAGAGGAAGAGTTGAATTGGGTATTAGTGTTTAAGCACTTTGGCAAAAAAAAATGCATATCAACAGCTTCTAGATAAACAAGAATATCAAAACTTCAAAGTAGAAATCCACAAAAAATTAGGTGATGGATATAATTTCAAACTCTTGAAATTTTTAAAAACCAATCCCCAATCATCCACCAACTTCCAAACAAATTAACATAAAAATTATACACATGCTACCTTAAAACTAAAACTGTTCCACCACAAAAACAAATTAAAATCAAAATCAAAATTCCAAGTCAATCAAACCAATCAAAACTCCCATCATGCCTTCCCCCCCTAAAGATCCAGAATGCATGTATAAAACTACATCATTATTTTTGAGTCAATATGAAACTTATGTTGGAACCTCTAATCACCTTTAGAACTTGTTGTGCTTCGTGTTCAGTTTTCCTTGACTTTACCGGCATCCACAAATCCGAAGATGATGAAGGAGTCCCGTTAGGTTTTCGTCCGAAAGAAGGGAAGAAAATATATTGGGAGGGAGTTGTGGAGGCTTAAAACAAGTCAAAACATATATCTTTATATTTTAACTTTTAACTTATCTATATTACTTAATTGTTTTATCATATCATATATTTCTTTATATCATAACATATTTTATCTCTATTCAATCTAAATCATATCATAATCATAATCTTATTAGATTAGATATCATTGAATAATTTTAAAATTTAAATAAATTTATTTAGTAATCATAATCTTATTAGATAAGACTATATAATGAATAATTTAAAATTTTAAATATTTAAATAATCTTATTAGATAAAATTGTATCATTGAATATTTAAATTTTAAATTTTTTAAAATTTAAAAATTTAAAAATTTAAATAAATCTATTACTGATCATAAATCTTATTAGATAAGACTATATCATTATATCATTGAATAGTTTAAAATTTAGTAATTAGATAAATTATTAAAGGATAAAAAGGGAAATGAAAATACTTATAATCCATGTATATCTATCATGTAGTTATCTATTATATATTTTAAAATTTTAAAATTTAAATTAATAGATACATTAGTAATTGATCAATTGTTTAAAGGATAAAATGAAAAATGAAAATACTTATAATCCATGTATATCTATCATGTAGTTATCTATTATATATTTGAAAATTTAAATTAATAGATACATTAGTAATTGATCAATTGTTTAAATGATAAAATGGAAAATGAAAATACTGGATCACAAAATCCTTTTAATAAATAAGTAATAGATAAGTAATAGATATATCTATCATGTAGTTATCTATTATATATTTGAAAATTTAAATTAATAGATACATTAGTAATTGATCAATTGTTTAAATGATAAAATGAAAAATGAAAATATTGGGTCACAGAATCCTTTTAATAAATAAGTAATAGATAACTGTGGGTGCTCGACGCAACAAAGAAAAACCTGTTTGTCTACGCGACCGCATCCGCTGAGGCCCACCAACGCTAACACTGCCAAACCGCTAAGCCCAACGGAGCCTGAGTCTCAATCAGTCGGTCACAAATTCAAGTGTTGTTGTCAACTACTTAAAACCATCCTTTAAAATGGCACCAGTGGAATAAAGTTTAATTTGTCATTTTTTATGTTTAAAAATAGTATTACATGCCGTCTTATTATTCAGTGTATCATTTTAGACTGTATGTGCTTTATTAGATGATTTTTAACATATGTATAAATATTAAATTATTATGTTTAAAACTCCATTGCATATGTACTTGTAGATGCCACACATAAATGCATTTCAAAATCAATATATAAATCTGATCAACTCTCATGCATATCTATATTAAAAAAGAATAAACTTTAACAACTGGCCTTTAGTTTTAAAAACGTATCACATAATACTATAATAGTACTGATCCAGTGTTCAATTACATGATCAAATTCTTAATTAAGTTATTTATGTGACATCTATTTATGATCAAAATTTGAAAATGGTTGGTAGCGTGAGTCTACCTTATTTTAAAAAAAAAATTTATTTATGTGACATCTAACATGTCATCATACATATCAAATGTCACATCAACACATATACATGACATACTGTCACATACATCTGATGGCACATCATTTTAATCACAAATTTGACAATATTTATGACTATATATTCTACAATTTATTTAATAAAAAATACCATCTAGTTTGACAACCTCCTTGAAATGACTCAATTATTCCTCAAAAATTAAAAGTTTGAAACAAACAAAAACATAATGGAGGAGCAAAAATGATACATCGGGATCTCAGGATCCGCTCGCTACGCTTAAGTTAGTTAAATGCACAATTTAGAATTATTGCAAAAAAAAATTTTCACATACTTCTATAAAAAGTATTAGCCCTCTATTTGTAGTACTTAGATAGAATCCTTCCTATCTTCCTCTCATTGGACCGGATGGGAGAGGATCACAGATTTCAGATAATCAATTATGTATTATTTGAGGGATTTACAAGATCTGCTGCCATTATCCCTTATAAATACACATGATTAATCAGGATCCTCAATTGATGATTAAATCCACATCCAGAATATATTATTGTGATATCAAATAATCAATTTCTAGATCATTTAACATATCTATTTAGATTTAGAGAATCAACAATTGATGATCCTTAATTTAAAATTTGAATTATGAATATATTGACTTCGATTGATGCCCGGTCATCGAGTATAGAGGGGTTGACAGGCCGGATCCACATATAGTGGGTCATCCAGGCCATGGACTCTCGTTAATTAGGTCATGGGCCGTTGATACGTTGAGCACCGTTGATGGGTCTAATTTTTGGGCCCTACACATCATTATACAAAAAAAAAAAAAACCATAATCTATAAATAATAAAATAAATAAACACATACATCACGTGCACATCAATTAACCCTAATCATCCTATAAGACCTTTAGTTGAAAAAAAAAAGCCCTATAAATTTCCAATCTTCCAATCTAACAGTTTAGCACGTGTGGGGTAGATAACACGAGTGGTAGTTGTAGCTGCCACAATCTTTCCTATATAAACTCCCCCCCACAACCCCCACTCACTCACTCACTCACCGTTTTCAAAACAAAACAAACCCATCATCATAAGTAAATCACACACACACACAAACCCAACACAATGTCTCCGGCGGTGACTCCACAACCCTTCATGCCGACCCTGTCCGGCAGCGAGAAGACACTCCGGGAGAGCTTCATCCGAGATGAGGACGAGCGGCCGAAGGTGGCCTACAACGAATTCAGCGACGACGTGCCGGTCATTTCGCTGAAGGCTATCGACGAGGAGCAGGGGAAGGAGGAGCTAAGGAATAGGATCGTGGAGGCGTGCGAAGAATGGGGGATATTCCAGGTGGTTGACCACGGCGTAGACGCCGGGCTCATCGACGTCATGACGAGGCTCGCGAGGGAGTTCTTCCAGCTGCCGGCGGAGGAGAAGCTGAGGTTCGACATGTCTGGTGGGAAGAAGGGCGGGTTCATCGTGTCTAGCCACCTTCAGGTGAGGTTCTGTCTGTGCTTGTTTTTGTTTGACTGAATCGGACGGTTTTCATTTCAATAAACGAATGAGATCATGTGTGGTGAATAAATGAATCTTTTTTTTTTTTTTTTACTAATCCAAGCACAAAACAAGGATAGATGATCCATTCCCCCTCATGCTTGGTACTGAGGTTGTGATGGTTTTTAACGGTTTTTGTCGTAATGTTCACATGGTACGTCATTAGATCCCGTCGCATTTTGGTAAGTTACTTTCTCTAGTTGTATGGTTTAATTCTAATATTTGGTTTTAATGATGCATTTGAGAACATGTTTTGATTACTAGAAAGCACACTTCTTTTTTTTATTTACTTTTGAAAACTGATTTATAGGATTTATTACAAGAATATTTTGAAGTGGCATTTATAATTAAAATTATATTTTCCAATTAACTATTTAAAGTTTAGGTGACAGGGACTGAAATTACATATATAAAAAAATAAATTAGGTGAGAGAAAACACATTTGCTTATTTTGTCAAAATCTATGTTTCCCCTTAAGTATCTCTTAAGCTCCGTTTGAATATAGAATAGCCTATGAAATAACCTAGAATAAAGCAGAATAAGTCATTTTTGGTTTTTGAATTCAGTGAATACTCTGGGATAACCTATACTAAAATAAAATAGTATGTGAATTTCAGCCAACTCATTCTAGGTTATTCTGCAAAAACCTCAACACAACAAGCCCAGTGTAATTTTAAATTCAACCCAACCCATCTTACCCAAACCCATGGGCCTGCAGGGAGAGGCGGTCCAGGACTGGCGGGAGATCGTGACGTACTTCTCATACCCGATGGCCTCCCGCGACTACTCGCGCTGGCCCGACAATCCCGCGGGCTGGCGGGCCGTGGTGGAGCGGTACAGCGAGGAGTTGATGGGCCTGGCGTGTAAGCTCCTCGGTGTCCTTTCGGAGGCGATGGGCCTGGACCGGGAAGCCCTGACCAAGGCCTGCCTTGACATGGACCAGAAGGTGGTGGTGAACTACTACCCTAAATGTCCCCAGCCCGACCTCACTTTGGGGCTCAAGCGCCACACCGACCCCGGCACGATCACGCTCCTCCTCCAGGACCAGGTCGGCGGGCTACAGGCGACCAGAGACGATGGGGAGACTTGGATCACAGTGAAGCCCGTGAAAGGAGCGTTCGTCGTCAACCTTGGCGACCATGGACACGTGAGTACTGGTTCACATCCAATCAGAATTGAATCCCATCAATTAGTTTTCAGTAGAAAAAAACATTATTTTAATTTTTTTTGAAAATTAAATTAGCTCCAAGCAAGACCAAAGGCTCTATTTGGAATTAATTATGAGTGTTGATACACACAATTTTTTTTGCAGTCCGTTTTGCAGCACCATACGCTATGATACGTAGTATATACTGCACTATCATAGTATATGGGTCCTATCATAGTATATGACCTAATTGTTTTTTATTTTTTAACTATGAAAAAAAATACATTAATGTCTGAGTATATACTTCATTTCATATAACAACATACACTTCAAATGTTGAGTTTATAATTTAAAAAAAAACTGAGATGGACTGCAATTTGGACTGCAACCATTAATTATATGTGGAATTTTCAAACAGAGTGTTTTGGACTTCAATTTTTTAGTTTTAGATTTTGATTTTTATGTTTTCAAAAGTAAATAAAAATAACTTTTATAAAATTACTGGTTGAAATTAGTTTTCAGAATTGAATATTTTAATCAACGTAGAGTATAAAAAGGTGCAACTCTATTTACAATCTCATCTACAAAAACCAACTAATGGAGGATATTCTTTAATAGAAGAATAAAGACTAATTGAGGGCATTCTTTAATAGAAGAATAAAATACATATTCGAATGAATTAGATGTATTGTTTTTATGCTGAGACAGTGAAATATATACTTAGTGTTACGCAAAGGATGTTTCGAAACAGACTGGGTTAACTAGCGCCCAAAATTCATATTGTTGTTATTGTTGCAGTATTTGAGCAACGGGCGATTCAAAAACGCCGACCACCAAGCGGTGGTGAACTCAAACTGCAGCCGCCTCTCCATCGCCACCTTCCAGAACCCGGCCCCCAACGCCATTGTCTACCCGTTGGCGGTCCGAGATGGTGAAAGGCCGATACTTGACCAGCCCATGACGTTCATGGAGATGTACCGCAAAAAGATGGCCCGAGACCTGGAGCTTGCAAAGCTCAAGAAGCTCGCAAAGATTGAACAGCAGCAGCAGCTGCAACAGGAGGAGGTGGTGGTTGATAAAGCCAAAGATGAAATGGTTTCTCCAACCACCCCACTTGAGAAGATCCTAGCTTAATGGGATGCATAATTATATTGTCTAAGTTGAGATTGGGTTGTGCTTCTTATATGTATCTTTGGCTCTCTGTCTCTCATGCGCAGCGTGAAAAAAATAATGATTTTTGTGTGTAGTTGAGAGGACGAGAGGAGTTGTGTTTAAGCTTTTTTTTATTATTATTTTAATATGTTTGATTAATAAAAAATTACTGGGTGTGTAGTATCCTCATCAACTATTTCCCATTCTTTAATTGTAGATGTCTCCTGTTGTGTTTGTTTTTCGCTTGACTAAGATTTCGTTGAAGTCTCTGCAGTGGTGTGTTTTATGTGATAGTAAAGCTGATATGACGCTAAGGGTGCGTTTGGTTGCGCGATTGCAAAACTGATTCTGTAGGAATCTGCGATTGCAAACCTGATTCTGCAGGAAGCTCACTTTCTCAGCTTTTTGAAATCGCAGCTTCTGGGCACTATTTGCCTGCAATCGCTGGATTTAAAACTGCGATTACAAAACTGTTTGGTTGCGCGATTGCAAACGCAGCTTCCTGTAATCGCAATCGCAGCGCAATCGCGCAACCAAACGCACCCTAAGCGGCTTTGCCGCTTCAGCTTCCAAGCCATTTTTTCTCGCTTTGCAAAAGCAGAAGAAACAGTGATTCTTCAGTGCGACGATTAAAACCCAAGGATTTTTCAAATGCAAATATACCCATCCGAGATCCAAGCGGACCCCTAAACCTGATTGCTTCTATTTATTGAACCAATGAAATCATGTGTAATGAATAAACCCATTTAATTTAATGAATTATGTTCTATTTTGATTGATTTAAGTACAAAACAATCACACGATAACAAGCAGTGGATTCATATCCTTAATTTCTTGTATATACGACAAGAGGGGAAAATATTTTAAAACGAACAGAGTATGGCATGTTTGGATGCTGTGCAAATAGGGGTGAGTTTTTATTTGCACATGGTCAAATATAATATTTTGTTTGGTTATGATATTTAAAGTGTAACAAATAAAATCACAGGGCTTTCATTTACCCCATTAAATGGGGCAAACAAAATCCCAACCAACCCATGAGTTTTCATTTGTAACAGATTTTATTTTCACACCTTTTACAAATAAAAAAAACTCATCATCCCCTCAAAACCCCATATTTCCTCCTTGTAACAGCTATTATTTGTTACTTTTTCACCATCATCTTCTTAAATTACAACCCACTCTTCCTCCACCACCTTTTAATTCTTCTACCTCTCCATCAGAACATCCCCTCCGCCTACCTCTCCATCAAAAGCCCAATCTATCTCGCCATCTTTACCAATAACAGCAGCGCCGACCGCATCAGGTATCATTTTTTTTTAATTTTGGGTTCCGTTTGATTTTACACATGATTTTAGGTTGAACGGGATGGATTCGTGTGTGTTTTGTTTAGGGGATTGTGAAATTTATGTGATGTCTTCGTTCAAAACCTGTTTTGAGATTAACTATGATTTTCCTGTTCTTGTTTTTTTTTGTAATCTCTGGACTCTGGTTCATGAGATTGTTTATTTAGTTTGCAAATATTTTTCAGTATGTTTTGATTTATGTTTCACCATCAACCAACCTAAGAGATATGATTATTATATATTTATGTGCATTTGATGACTTGATGTTCGAAGTTCGCATCTTTTACTATTACGAATTTTTGAATCATCTTTTTAGTTTTTCATATATTTTGATTCTTTATATGGGTTTGTGCTTGAACAAAGTTGTAGTTTTTTCAAATTTTTATATCTTTTAGTGGGTCTGGGAGTTTATGTTTTTTGGATGGAGTTTTTGTGCTTAAACACAGATGGAGTGTTTTTAAATTTTTTATATTTTTTAATGTGAATTCTTTATTCTTTATGGGTATGTGGGGTTATGTTTTTTACTTGAACAAAATGGAGTTTTTGACTTTAGGTGGGGTTTATGTTTTTGTATTCAAATTCTTAGACAATTTTTTTCTATCTTTCATTGGATCTTAAGATACAAAAAAACTCTGCGTGGAAGATATTGAGACCCTTTGTGATACCTTGTAAATGTAGTTGTAGATGTATAAAAACATATCGATCAATCATGTAGTTGTATAAATGAATCTTCTCTGATAAAAAAACAATTTTTTTTACGTGTCCTCCACTCCAACAGAGATGAATTCAAATTCAACTGTGTTAAAGACTACAAAGAAAAATATTATATGGACAGAAAGCATGGATGTTTATTACATTGATAAATTAGTTGAACAATGCTTAAAAGGACGTAGAATAGATGGGGGCTTCACTTCTACTGGTTGGGAGGAGGTGGTAACTGCATTCCTTTCAAGGTTCCCACATCTGGGGCTAAATAAGGATAAATTTCGAGGGAGGTTACATACTCTGAAAAAGAAATATTCGGCAGTAAAAGATATGATGGAACAAAGTGGATTTGGGTGGAACCCAAATACCAACACGATTGAGGTGGATATATCTGTATGGGAATCTTATCTTGAGGTACCAATTTATAAACTAGTTATAAATTATAATTACATTTTATATTATATTGTCCATTTTATTATTAGAGAACGTAATTTTATTTTATAAGCAGGCACATCCTGGTGCAGAGCCTTATAGGTATGTTCAATTAATTGAATATGAGAAGTTACAACAAATTTTTGGAGACACTGTTGCACATGGGGGAGGGTCTAGGACGATCAATCAACTTGATACCAGTATGCCTGTTGAGGTCACCAACCTCGATGAGACTCAGTCTCCTATGCATCAGTATGACTTTGGTGATGATGACATGGCAGAATCTCCACCCAAGCCTCCACAAACAAGTGATTCAAGGAGAAGGAAGTTTCAAAGTGAGGAAAATAGTGGTCGCAATCCCAAGTCACGTAGATCCGCAACAGATGGGTTTTTGGATGCTGTGAACAATCTCACCTCTGTCATAAGCAAGCGAGATGAAAAAAAAGAATTAATATTTAAGCAGTGCATAGAGGCCTTGGATGATATTCCAACTCTATCCAAAGATGAATATTTGGCTGCTAATGATATGTTTGCTGACTCGAAGACAGCATGCAGCTTCATAAACTGCAAGAAGGAATACAGGATCGATTGGATTAAGAGGAAGATGATGTCATTGGATTGACTTGTCTCTTTTTTTTTAGAAGTGAAAACTTGTCTTCATTTTAGTTGTCATATTTTTTTATATGGTTGTAGTTTTAATTGGGAGTACTTTGTTATTAAGTGATTTTATTAATCATACATTATTACTTTGTTATTTGGTTGCAAGTATTTTATTTTATCCTACATTTATGCTATCTTGGTATGCTACCTTTGATTTATTGTGTGGATGTCTCCATGTATTGTCTTATTCATTTTCTGAATTTTGTTAAATAGTTAATAATAAATGGATGAAATTGTAGGATATTTTATAATGGATGACGAAGAAAAAAACCTTTTTATTGGTGTAGTAGTATTTATAATGGCATACTACTACAAAATGTATATTGCAAAGGAAAGGGTGCATGACAGTATCCATTGCGGGGAGAACTTTGTCAGGGATTGTCTAGAAGGTCATCGAAGAAATAGTTTTGATCTATTACGCATGGAACCAGAAGTGTACGAATTATTATGTAATACTTTACGGGAGAAGAATTTTCTACGTAGTACTCGAAACATCAGTGTAGAAGAGCAAGTTGCAATCTTCCTTAATATGATTGGACACAATGAACGTAATAGAGCTGCACAATACACATTTCAACATTCCGGTGAAACGATAAGTCGTCATTTCAATGCAGTTTTAAATGCAATATGCAAGTTGGGTCCTGAATATATCACCATGCCCTCTATAGACACTCCACCGTACATACGAAGTCAGAGTCGTTTCTTTCCGTATTTTAAGGTAAAATTATTATCACCTTTTTATCTTTATTTGTGTTACAACATTCTGAACAATGTGTTGTTGGATTGAAATAATTTTAGGATTGTCTTGGTGCCATTGATGGGACACATATTCCAGCGTGGGTACTTATTTCTGATCATGGTCGTTTCCGAAATAGAAAAGGATTTATATCTCAAAACATGATGACTGTGGTCGGATTTGACATGTGTTTCCAGTACGTGCTCGCTGGATGGGAGGGTTCAGCATCAGACTCAAAAATTTTATATCATGCTTTGTCGATGCAAGGAGACACTTTACAAGTACATGAAGGTAATCAATTTAACTTCGTACATATATTTTAATAGTTTATATATTTATTTGAATACCAAAGTTGATTAAATATTTGCTATTTTAGGAAAGTACTATCTCGTAGATGCTGAGTACCCGAATATGAAAGGCTTTGTTGCACCATTTAGAGGTGTACGTTATCATTTGAAAGAATTTTCAAGCGGGACACAGCGTATCCAAACGAGAAATGAAATTTTCAATCGTAGACATTCACAACTGCGAAATGTGGTGGAGAGAACGTTCGGGTTGCTCAAAGCTCGATTCCCTATCTTGCAAACTCCTATGCGATATCCATTTGATTCGCAGGTTAAAATTGTCTTCGCCTGTTGTGTTTTACATAACTTTATTATTTCACATAATAGTGCAGCGAGACAATTCTTGGATGAGGTTGAGGAGGAGGTCGAGATTGACAATGCAATGGTTGATGTGCATGAAATTGAACAGACAACCCAACGAAGCCAACGAGATGCTGCAACACAATTTCGCGATCAGATAGCGTCTCAACTATGGACTAATTTTTAGGAGCAGTGAATTTCAAATTAAATTTGGCATATAATAACTGGACTTATGTCTACTTTTATGTAATAAAATTTATATTTATGATCCGTTATAGATGGATCATTTAAGTTGGTACATGTGCAAATAGTTTCACATAGGTGAAACAAACAACTGTAAATAAGAACACGTGTGTAAATGACAACACATCATAAAAACAGACAAACATGTGCAAACAGTGTGCAAAAGTTTTCCTGCATGTGCAATGTAAAATTTACATATGCAAAAAAACACGTACAAATAATCCCTGCATCCAAACGTGCCTTAAATATATGTTACTTTAAAATAATTACAACTTTGTTTGCTTTAGGTGGTCTTTCTTGTCTATCCTAATTAATTTGTAATAAAATTTGGATAATTCTCATGTTTGTTTCAAGGTAGCATTTGAAAACACATTTGAAAAATAAGATTTTGAATAAAGTGGCTTAAATAAACTCGATTATGAGGAAGTGCATTTTCTACACTTTTTAAAAAACATCTTTCAGCAGCAGAAAGAGACAAAGGTAGGCGTTTGGTGTTAGGCAATGACGTTAAAACTATTCTCAACCAATAGAAAGACCAGGACCAGTTCCACGAGGGTCAAGGTTAGGCACGAGAACTTTGTTTTTTGTACTGAAAGTTATAAGCAATATGTTTAGTAAGTAACTTTTTAATTAAGTCTGTTTTCTGGGATGCATTTAGTAATGTTTGCACTTTTCTTCTTTTTTTTTAAAGTAGAAGCGTGTCTAAACGCGCTACAAAATGCCCCAAGAAACCTAGGATGACTCGCTTGTTGCCATTCAACGTTGGAAAAATGATTGATTGTAATTAGAGACCGGATCCGGTCAGGATTGGATCCGGTCAGTTCGGTCAGTACTGAATTGGACAACGTGAAAACTAAACTGCACTACATATAAATCGAACTGCACAACCAATTTTTGGGTATATATTTCACTCTTCTATTGGATACTAATGATACTTAAGAACTCATATTTCATCCAATAGTTGATTGGATTTAATAAGAGAGTGAAATATGTACCCAACAATTGGTTGTGCAGTTCGATTTATAAGTGGTGCAATTCAATTTTCATATCGTCCAGTTCGGTACTGACCGAACTGATGGATCCGGTCCCTTGTAATTATTGAATGATGGCAGACTCACCCTTTTCCATCTCATGTGGCACATTCGCTGCTTGTTAATTGTTTTATTTATTTTACTTTATCTCCCCCCCCCCCTCCCATCCCCCATTCGGACTTGCAACCTTCACTTTGAAATATAAGCATTGATAGCAATGTCTACCTTATTTTCAAAAAAAAAAAAGGAAAAAATGAAAATATTGAAAACAACAACAAAATGATTTGAACAAACAAAACATGAGTTTATGGAGAAAAAAATTAGGAGAGTTGTACAAATTAATAGACTTGCATATACAAAATGACGAGGCATAATGATTATGTATCTAAAAGGTCAATTTGACATTCATTTTTATTTTTATTCTATTTAAACACTCAAAAGAATTATATTTGAAATCTTTCATTTGTGAACATTTCAAACAAAGTTTTTCATTTCATGGAATCTACTAAAATTGGATTCTTGAATCACCTTTATCACATAGAGTTACTAAACTAGAATTTTTTTTTTAAGTAAGGGAGACTACTACTACCAACCGATTTCATTAAGAAAAGAGTTAGTAAATCTCTGAATGGGGATGAGAGGAAACTAATTAAGCAAAAAAGAAATCAAATAAAGGTTACAATACAAAACACAAAGAAAACAGAAAAGAAGCAAGGGGCGTGGTCGGGGAGTAGATAGGCTATCGACTCGTTTCTGAACATCCCAAGAAGAGCTTCAAGCCTACGTTGCGATAATTGCCCCCCCCCCCCCCCAAAGGGTCACACCCTGCACTCCCACCAGCTCCCAAGCCCAGTCTCGAATAAGGGCTACTGTGAGTTCCCACGTGTTCTCTATATACACCCTCGCCCTTTAACACAACATCGTTCCTCGAGCGCCAAATCACCCACGTACTTGCAGGAATAACCGAGCTTGCAATGATGGCATGGCCCGGGATAGATTTGGAATGCAAGTTCGCATCTACAGCTCCCACATTTCCTGAAGTGTGAAGAATGGGTGGAGGGAAGTGGCCATACCAACCACCCGCAACAACTCCCTAGCAAAATTGCACTGACAGAAAAGGTGGGTGATGGATTTGGGGGCTTCACCACATAGTGCACATGAAACATTTTCCTCCCTCCTCCATTTCGCTTGATACACTTTTGTGAGAAGTCATTCGTGTGCAAGGATCCACAAGAAAAACCTTGGTCTTCCGAAGGATTTTGAGTCTCCAAATAAGCGAGTGGCAGCCCCAAATAAGGGAGGCCGATGGGATGTGATGACGACACCAGTTGTAACTGCTCTTAACCAAGAACCCAATAGATTCCAAGACCCATCGTGGTCTGTCCATAGATGAGTCGAATGCCCCACCCCAAGACTCCAATGTCTCGATAAGAAGAGTGAAACTGGACTCCTCCGTGGAAGATAAATGAGACCTGCGTAGTGCCACCATCCACTGGGGTTGACGTACCTCATCTGACCAGAACTCATGAACCCCTCTTGATTCCATGCAAGTGAAAAAATATATGGAAACTGTGCACATAGGGGAGTCTCGCCACACCAAGCTTTCACACTGGAAATGAATTCCCAAACCTGAGCCAGCCTCCCATTAGATCCACTGAGCGGAATCCCCACGGTCACCAAGCAAACCTTTATAGAGCGCCAAGGCTCTTACGCCAATAGCGGGCCACCGATGATCACTGAAGTCATACCGACCATAATGATCCTTGAAGATCCCAACCCACGGTCTAGTCGGATTGGAAATCCATTGCCAAAGCTACTTGGAGAGTAGGGGCATGTTCATGTCGCGAAGATCTAGAACGCCTAAACCTCCCGCCTCCTTACGCAAATAGACTGTAGACCAATCAACCAAGTGAGGCTTTTGTGCCGAGTCACAAGCACCGTGCCATAAGAACCGGCGACGAATATCCTAAGTGCGATCAAGCACACCCGCTACGAAACACTGAGAGGAAGAAGAGCGGGAGAGAGTACAAGACTGCCTATAAAAGTGTCAGTCGGGCCCTGTAGCTTAGAGCCTGCCCTTTCCACCTGGCGAGGCGCCTTTGAAATCACTCCAGCAGAGGGTCCCAATCTGTTTTTTTCAATCTACCACATACCAGTGGAAGACCTAGCACTCATGACAGGAATGCCTGCACCTCGCACCCCACGACATGCGCTAAAGCCAAGGCCAACTCGGTTGAGACGTTGATAGGTAAAAGCGCATATTATCTCCAATGCAGACGAAGGCCGGACATGAGCTCGAAGCAGAAGCATATGAGTCGGGCCACCCTTGCCGAGGGAACCAACGCGTCGAAAAGCATCATCGTATCATCGGTATATTGTATCAAAGCAACATAGTGACCGTTGACCGAGCTCACCAAGCCAGACAACTAGCCCCCTCTCATGGTAGCCTTGAACATTCTACTCAATACATTCACGACAAACACGAAAATGAACGGTGAAAGAGGATCATCTTGTCGTAAACCTTGATTCAGCAGGAAGAAGCCACAAGGGACCTGGTTGAGAAATATGAAACCATGTGATGAATCCATACATCGCTTGAGCATCCCGATCCAATAGTCCCCAAAGTCATGCTGTGCCAATACTTGATATAAGAAATCTTGATGAATGTTATCGTATCGAGTTTGAGGGCGACACCATTGTGATGGTCTTTGTGAAGGGCGGAGATCAACTTTTGCACAACTACAAAGCTATCTTGAAGACAACGAACCCAATAGGAAGGCTGATTAAGACTCTTCAATATCTTTGCAAACAAGCTTCATCCGATTTGCCAAAACCTTTGCCACGATCATGTACCCCATGTTCACAAGACAAATGGGGCGATAATCCTCCACCGCAGCTGCCCTTCTTTTTTTGGGATAAGCGTAAATAAAAGGAGTTGAGGCGATCCAACCCCGAAGATTTATCATGTTAAATGAAAATATATTAATTGAAAAGAAAAATGATTTCTGAAACTAAAAATTAAGATAACAATAGTCTCCAATGACTTTGACCGGGTGGATATGGACACCCCTTTTCAAAGGGGCTTATACTAATGAGATGGAATGTATAATATAACACAATTTCAGTCTTATTCTCGGCTAATATAACTATACCCACATATTCTTTACAAACAAGATTTTTATTTTTTAATTTTTCTGGGCTTACTCTTGCACAACAACATAAGGTGGAGAACACTTGCACAACAACAATAGATAGTTTCAACGATCACAAGATAACAAGTACTTCATTTTCATTCATGGCTTACGGTGGCACTCGCAGGTCTCCAATTTTCGATGCCTTCACACTCTCACCGCTCCCATATCCAGTCCTCCTCATATTGCTGACCGTCCTCCTCCTCCTTGGCTTCTCTTGGTCTTTCTCCTACGAGGAGATCGTCGAATCCATCGAGGAACAACTCAACTTGGCCCTCCTCGTCGCACCCGTCGCTTTGTTGATCCTCATACGTTGTTTGCCTTCGGTCGACGACGCCGGCGCGTTCTTTGGCCTCTATCCGGCCCATCGAAGAGCCCAAGTCCCCCGTCGGACGGATGGCGGAGGCGGTTTGCCTTTTGGTGTGGCGGCGGTGGTGGTTCTGCTTCTCATCATGGCATGGTTTCAGTCCACGTTTCATGATATGTGGTTGGTTTGATAAAAGATTGTGATTAGAATCACTCAGCCCATTTTTAGTTTCTACTTTTAGTCCAACTTTTTTGTGTGATGGTACATACTTTTCAAATAAGAACATGACCTGATAGTTAAAAATGAGGCTCACAAATGGGTTGTATCTTTATTTTTATATGAATATATGTTTTGTCATATAATTTTGTTTATGTTTAGCATTAGTGATGGTTTTTGTTGCCTGGCACTAAAGAAGTGAAGACCTACTCATCTGCAGAGTTTGTTTATACACGATGGTTTAGTGATGGTTTAGTGTTGGTTTTTGTTGCCTGGCTAGACACGATGACAACGGACATTGGAGGAGGATTTGTTGTTATGCAAGGGATTTAAAAACGGATCCGGATCCTCTACTATTCTTTTCTTGTATGATCTTGTTTTCTTTTTTTTTGTCCGGATCTTCTACTATTCTTTTTTTTCGCTATGATCTTATTTTCTTTTTTCCTTGGGTTGTCACATGGCAATCAATAAAATGGACTGTCACCTATATTTCAAATACATGTCTTATTTTTTATTCATCATTTCCATCACCTTTTCATAGCCCCCACAATTTCTTTTTGCTTTTCAATTAAGTGTAAAAACTACAAGAAATGAATAAATATTTGATATTTAAAATGTATTTTAAAATATTCTTCTTTAATTAACATTATTTATTTAAATTTTAAAATCCAATATGTTTTATGATATAAAACAAACATATATTTTTTTATTTATAAATATTGTGGGAGAATTTATGTATGTGTATGTGTGTATGATTGTGTTTATGTTTGTACGTAAAGGTAAGGCTATTGTTGTTAGGTGTGTGTCACTTTTTTACTGTTAAATATTGAGTTTGTATTTATTTTTATAGTTTGGGCATGAAGTTTCAAAATCTGACTGCATATCTGTTCTCCTGGTACTGACATTGGCATACCTATAAATTTTCGTCGAATTCCGACGTCTTTTTAGAAGTTATGCAATTTCAATTGGTGTTTGGATTAATTTCGTTAAATGCCCAGATGAAGTAGTTTAAATATGATTTTGTTATGGGATGTTCAATTTTGAGTTAAATTCTGCACAAAAGTAGAATTAGATCATCTAGATTCGTGTAGCAAAAGTTATGAGTGTTTTTCCAATTATACCCTGGGGAAGAGAAAAGTCTGACAGCAACCCTGTTTAGTGTTTAACTCATATTTTGGAATAGCTAGAAGTGTTATTGGATCCTAGAACAAACATGAAAGTTGTAGATAATCGTCTTAGCTTTCCAACGGAGTTTGAATTGTGCAATTCGGAGCTATATTGTAGAAGTTATGGCTGTTTTAGTGGAATCCGTCCAGAATTTATGGAGAGGGACGGTTTTGTCCTTTCTACCCCACTAAATGTGTGTTGTTTTGGGGGAATAAAAAGAGGGTTTCTGCTCATATTTTTGGTGTTCCAGCAGAGTGAGTTTGAGAGTGAGAGGGAGAGAGAGAGAGGGGAGGAGAGGAAGAGATTGAAGAGGTTTTGATGAATCCCCTGGTTTTCTTTTCTTTTCTTTTCTTTTTCTTTGATGGCTGTTTAGCTCTCTCTTTTCTTTGCTGCTGCTGCTGCTGCTTTGAATTGGGGGTCAGCCATGGCTGCTTCAAGGGGGTTTGGGTGAAGAGAAGCCAAGAGAAGTGAAGGTTTGGGGTTGGCTCAATGGAGGTGAGTGAAATCCAAGTTCTTCCTTAATATTTCATCTTTAATTGGTGCTGTTTGTGTGTCCATTTGTGCTAGGAAATCATGGCTGAATGTATGTGTGTTTGTTGTGAGGAGAAGTGTGTGTAGACCCGGTAGCATGTGATGATGGTGATGGTGATGGTGATGGTGGGAGCTCTTATGTGCCCCCTCTTCTCTTCTTCCCAAGGTATCTTCACCTCCCCTTTGTGCCATGTAGGTGTTTGTGTTTATGTCTCAAAGAAGTATGAGTGTTGTCATGTAATGCTTTGGATGATCAGTAAGGATGCACAAGTGTTGTTGTATGTGTTTTTTCTCTTTCCTTATTATTGGGAGTTTTATTTCATAGTGATGCAGATTTTCTTTCTTATGAAGATCCATATGAAATTAGTATTTAGAGGCATGATAGGAAGGTTATGTCTTCATGAGATTTGATCATCCATATGTCTAGATGCTATATATCAAATTTGGTATCATTTGGTTACCTTTATTGAAAGTTATAGCCTGATGTTCATAGCCTATCCAGATTCGCGTAGAAATAGACTTGTTTCTGAAAATAATTTATTTTGGGCATTTCAAGATTGAATCAGGATATGATGTCTTCCGGATTATGATCCTCACTTATCAAAGAATGTGCATGATTTATTTTAAAATTTTTGGATGAGTATTTGGTGCTGTGGAGATCAAATAACTAGGGGTAATTGCTGCAGATGTAACAGTTTTTCTTGATTTCTTCAATAAATTAATTTTCATGTTGTGTGCAATACTAAGAGTTGGTGTCTTTATGAAGTAGGCTTATATATATAGGTGTCAGGAAACTTCATGTTTGATTTGATAATCATTGGTTGTGTTTTGCAGCTTTCGTTGGTGGAACTCGCAATGAATGGATTTTTGGTGAGCGGTTCGATCCTCCCCCTTTTGAAAAATGCTCGATGCATGTGATTGTGCATCGCGTATTCATGGGGCTTTATTACAATACTCAATCTTGATTTTTACATAGTATTATTGCCTTTGTGTTAGTAGATGCTTAGTGTGGCTAACTCTTGAATGCTAGGTTCTTTGGACATGTGGTGCATACACCTTGTTGTTGATAATTGTGTGTGTGTTTAATTATTTGACCTTGTCTATGGTATACATATCTATGATCTATTGTTGTCAGGATCAAACATGTTTTAGTATGCAAATATTGTAGCTATCTTGCCTGCATCCGATTGATGCATCTCTAGGGGAATTCATAAGAATTCATTGTTGTATTAGAGTTTGTTATCTGATAGCTATGATGATAGAATGTTAGACTTATCTGTGTTAGGTGTATGCATGACTCGCCTTTAGGATCATGTCTTGTCATGATTGAAGGCGAGGACTTAGCTTCTCCCCCCCCCCTCCGCATCCAAGGGATGCATCTGTGTGGGAATTCAAGAGAATTCTGTATAGCAATGGTAATTGCTAGAGGATGGTAGTTGATCTGTGAGGATCGTATTGCGAGTATGAATTGCTTCCTCCCTATATCATCGTGCGTCGAAGCTACCTAGCGTTGGAGCTACCCTGCGTGGTGACACCGTGCCACCGGAAGGCCGTCAGGGAGAGGGCTACCTGGGAGAGGGCTACCGGATGATATTGTGAGCGTGGAGTACTATCTTCCAACATCATCGTGCGATCGTATTGCGAGCATGAAGTGCTTTCTCCCTATGTCATCATGCGTCGAAGCTACCCAGTGTTGGAGCTACCCTGCGTGGTGCTACCGTGCCATCGGAAGGCCGCCAGAGAGAGGGCTACATGGGAGAGGGCTACCGGATGATATTGCGAATGAGGAGTACTGTTTCCCTACATCATCGTGCGTCAAAACTACCCGGTGTTGAATCTGTCCTGCATTGTGCCACAATATCGTTAGGAATGCCCAGAGTATGATGTGACTACCATACGAGGCTTAGAGTACCGACCACGGATGATGCCGTATCGTCGGGAATGCCCAGAGTATGATGTCACTACCATACGAGGCTTAAGTACCGACTACGGGTAAATCCATATTGTTGGGAATGCCCAGAGTATGATGTGACTATCATACGAGACTAGGAGTACCGACCACAGGTGATGCCGTATCGTCAGGAATGTCCAGAGTATGATGTCACTAACATACGAGGCTTGAGTACCGACCATGGGTGAATCCGTATCATTGGGAATGCCCAGAGTATGATGTGACTACCATATGAGGCTCGAGTACCGACCACGGGTGATGCCGTATCGTTGGGAATGCTCAGAGTGTGATGCCACTATCGTACGAGACTTGAGTACTGACCATGGATGGCCGTTAAGATGAGGATTACCCGGGAGAGGGCTACCGGGTGATGTGAGGTATTGGTATGTATTTATCTAGATGTAGAGAATCTTTGTAGCGTGGTATTAGTTTGTGTTACAACTCGTTAGTGCTAATGGATTAGTTGTTCCCCAAAAGTCTCAACAGTTTTCCCCCCTTCGGGGTGAGGGTGAGGGTGATGTGTGGTAACGTCTCTACGTGACATATATATCTGTCGGTGTTCTCTCATCCATGTCTTTCCTTGAAAGGAAAAATGCGTTAGTGTTATATTATTAATCTTGAGTTTGGATTCTTGCCACTCACTGAGCTTGTAGCTCACCTCTCGTGTGTTGTTTTTCTCCAGGGACAGTGGGGCGTGGAGCTGGAGCATCCCTCTAGTGTAGTTCGTGTGTGGAGTGTCCCAACTTTCAGTTGACAAGTGCGGGGCTATCAGTAATCCTATATTTCTGTGTATGTATTAGTAATTGTGCGTGTCACACATGTGGTTATATTTGGACTAGACTTGGGCTCTCACAGGACGGTAAATGTGTATTCGAGTCTGTAATAATGTTTTTGATTTATAGACTTAATTATATTTTACGCTTTCGCATTATTATTATTATTATTATTTTGTTACTTATCGCTTTCATATCGCCTTGTTATTTATGTGATTATTGTTTCATTATTATCAGGGATCATTGTTGACCTCTTATATATGAGTCAAGGTATTGTAGGATTGTTATGGTCCCAGGAGGGCCGTTCCGGGGTGTAACAATTGTGATATTTTGGATGTCTTAATATCATTAATAGATATATTTAAAAATATGACAAAACCTAATTAGAGTGATAATATGTAAAATTACTAAATAATTTAATGGTACAAAAATAAACATATTATTTTTAATGGTAAAGGTAAATATAAAATAAAAAATAAGGGTATTTAGTCATTTTTAATGACTTTAATGGGGTTGGTAGAAAATTTGATGAAACTTAACTAAGACGGTAAAAATGCATAATTTTTATATATTTTAATGGTATAAAAATAAATAGATCATTTGTTATGGTGTAAAAATAAATAATATGTTTTTTTATACATGTAAAAAACAAAAAAATAAAATAAAATGCTTAATAAATGTGTATTCATTACTCTCCTTTCCCTAGGGACCCCCACGTAAATCAAATAAAACAAAAAAACCACCCATGTAAAACAAAAAATAAATATTGTGGGGTCAATAATAATGTGCAAAGAGAAAAAAAATTGGTTCACCATATAGGCAAATCTTAGCCACTCATTTTATTAGACTACACGTGGCAACACAAGAAAAACAGAAAAACAAGATCATAAAAGAATAGTAGATTATCTGGACCCTTTAAAAAAATGATCGATTTTAGGTCAATCTCCATATTGTAGGGCATCATGATAAAGGTGAGTATTCTATTTAATTTATTCTATATTGTCATATGGTTTCTAAACTAAAACGGAATGTAATTGCACGTGTTGGGATGCTCCGCGTTGAATATCTAGTCAATGATAAACTATCATGGCACAAAATTATTTGTGATGATTTGCATGATTTTTTTGTGTACATTTTATTGAGAGTGTTTGTCCCGAACTCATCATAGTAAGTGCATATGTAAAATTGTCATGGTAAAAACCTATTAAGGTCTGCATTTGATTATAACGAGATCATGTATTATAATGATTTAACAAGAGAAAAATCCACTGTATATAAATACTTTAATTTCTCTTGAACTATTAATGTGACACCTAGTGGTTGGTTAAACACAAGTTTTCTCATTCCCATACAGTAAAGGACCACTACAGAGGCCTGGACCACTGAGACAGAAACCTAGTGGTAAGACAGCATCACAAGCAGCAGCACCGCCGCCCCCGCCACCCCCCATCGAGCCCCCCGCCCCATTGGGACCATCATCATCACTGCACCCGAGGCAGGGACGACCTTAATTCTTTAACGAGCATCCGCCGGATGAAGAAGATCAAGAGAACAGGAGCGGCGGCCATGGCGAGGTGGATGACTTTGGAGCGGAGGGTGGAGCGGGCGGAGAGGGAGAGGAGAAGGAGGACGATGAAAAGGAGGAGGAGGGAGGGCGGTGGGAGGGAGAGGTTGGAGAGGGTTAGTCTCCAGTTTCTTCCTTCCATGTTGGTTCTGTTTCTTCCATAAAGCCATGTTTTGTTGTTTTTGCTTTTGTTTTTGAGTTTGGTTTGTGTGTGTTGTTTGGGGTGTTATCTATATGCTTTGTTGGGGGTGTGGTAGTTATTTATGGGGATGGGTAGGGGGAGCATCTGATGATGCTTGTTGTGTTTGGGAGAGAAAGGGATTTGGTTCTGTGCAATGTTTGCAAGTAAGAGCCTTTTCTTCTTTTTTTTCCTGTTGTTTTGGATGGAGGCCGGATTAGATGCCTATCAAGGTCATACACCTCTGTGATATTAGACATGAAATATTCTTGGGGGAATTACTCAAATACCCCTTGATGAACCAACAGCCTAATTATTGTTTTATCCCTAGACCTTTTTTTATTTTTTATTGACCCCTTAAATTCGATCCTATTTTTTTTGTACCCTTCACCCATGCCACCTCACCATTTTATACCAAAACATTCTCCTCTTCCCACCAAAAACATTCTCCTCTTCCCAAAACATCATCTTTCCCCCCCCCAAAATATTCTCTTCCCTCCAAAACCACCCCCACCCTCTTTTCCCACCAAAAACATTCTCCTCTTCCCAAAACATCATCTTTCCCCCCAAAATATTCTCTTCCCTCCAAAACCACCCTCTCCCTCCAAACTCTCTCTCTCTCTCTCTTTCTTCCCAAATAACTCTCTTCCTAACGTTTTCTCTTCCCAATGACCCCTGCAACGTTCTATCTCTCCGGCGATCTCTACGACATATTCTTTTCACGGCGACTCTCGCGAGCTTCTCCCTAATGTTCTCTCTCCCAGGAGAAACGGCAACCGCAACCTCCCTCTCTCTCCAACCATTTCTCTCCCTAACCTTCCCTCTCTGTTAGAACTTCCGACAACCCCCTCGACCTTCTAGATCCCCAGCGACCCCCGTGTCCTTCTCTCTGCCCAGCGAAACCACAACCCTCTCTTCCCGACCCCCTCAATTACATATATGTAAATTGGTATTACATTTTCTGTAATTGATTATTACTTTTCTATAACTTTATATGTTCTTAGTTTAATTTCATAGATGGTATTACATTTATATTATGTAAATAGTAGTTTCTGTAATCGGTAGTTTTTATAATTTCTATTGTAGTTGGTATGTGAATGATAGATGACATTACATTTCTATTATGCAAATGGTAGTTTATGTCATTGGACATTACATTTCTAATTTCTTTTATAATTCGTGTTTTGTGAATTACATTGTGTAATTGTTTATAAAGTTATTATAATTGGTCATTCACATATCTGTAAATTGATATTATATTACTGTAATGACATTACATTTCTGTAAAATTGTATGTCCTTAATTTTATTAAATTGATAATTTATGTAATTCTGATTTCAGGTATTTGATTGATTGTTGAATATTTAAGACAACACGTTAACGTTCTTCGTTATGAAGGACGTGGAATGCCTAGTTCAAAGGCTTTTCAGTGAGTTTCATTCACTTTAGAGGACATGAAGATGATAAGGGAGAGACAACAACATTTTATTAGGATTGGAATACAAGATTGTAATCCAAACAATTGATGTATCTATTTTAATAACACTTTGGGAATGTATCTATGATCATTTATGTATTTTGAATGCATTTACATATAATAAAGATTAGATGTATAGTTCATTAATCTATTGTAATGACAATGAAATGTATTCATCTATAACTATTTTGTGTTTAAACATTTTTGTGTACATTGAAAGATCTATGTAAATAATCATTAAATATTTGTAACACTGTGTCTGGTTTCTGTATGTATCACATTATATTTCTGTATTTTCTGTAACTCTGTTTTTAAAGGGTACTTCAGGTATTATAAAAAGTTAGGGAAAAAAAAGGGGACAACACTGCAGGGGTAAAAAAGAAATTTTAAAAAGTCAAGGGGCAAAAAAAATCAGGTTATTAGTCCAGGGGTATTTGAGCAATTCCCCCAAAATTCTTTTATTCCCGTTCGAGTAGCATCTGGACAACAATTTTAATATAAACAAAAGGGAAAAATCCAAATAATCCCCCTGTAAGTTGCTCTAAATCCATATAAGCCCCTGAAAACACATATGTAAATTCAAATAACTCTCTGAGTTAAATTTCTATAGACAGATAAAAATATTCCTCAAACATTATGTTTGATTAACCCTTACTGAAAACACAGTATTCCAAAACCCTTTTACAATTTGTTAAAAATGCTAAAAATCCTCTATAAATAATAATTTTACTTATTTGAATAGATTATAAAATCCTATATGGAGAGGTAAAATCGTGTTTTATAGATTTTTTTTCATTTTTAATACATTGCAGATGGTTTTTGGTATACTGTGTTTTCAGTCAGAGTTAACTGAACAAATACACACAAGAATATTTCTTTTCTCTCAATGGAAATTTAACTAAGAGGTCTATATGGATTTACATGGGTGTTTTCAAAGGGTTAATTATATGGACTTTAGAAAAAGTTAAGGGTCATATTGATTTCGGTTAGATTATAGGGGGTTATATGAATTTTTTCTAAACAAAAAATAAATAATTTTTTTGTTTGATTTTTTGTTTCGAGAAATGCAGTATGTTTACAAACCAAGAGTAAATTACAAAATACCAGAGGCAGGCGTGGCGGGAAGAGTGATAAAGGAGGAATGAGAGGAGAAATAAAGGAGGAATTCAAGGGGCTACAAATCGCAAGCCTGTGAACCTGAAATTAAGTTACAATCAGCAAGCTTGTGAACCACACAGTAGTATTGCAGTATACGGGTATGGACTCTTTTATTATCCTTTGGCACGTAACGAAGCCATTCACTGCAAAATTCATAGTGGTTTTAAAAGTCCATTGTAATGTCTGATGTCGAAGAAGAGACTGTCGACCATCTATTCTGCTCCTGCACGAAGATAACAGACGTCTGGGACCGCATTGCGCTAGTATCCCTCACCTGGTGTTCGTGTGGTAACCTGGAAGACTTGTGGACTTAGATGACAACATGCCCAGGCTTGAGAAATTCAAAGGTGCACACTCGAGTGGCGCACCTAATGATTCCAGTTGCACTGTGGGCGATATGGATAGCTAGGAACAGGGTCATCTTCAGAGAAGACAGATTCTATGAGGAAAATCTGTGGGAGACCCTTGTGGCCCTCATTAGGGCATGGGGTTGCTCATTGGCAGGCACGCGAAGTATCTCAATATCGAGAGGACAACTCAGCATCAGGATCCTGAGGGAGTGTAGACGAGCAACTCTCACCCCGCCCCTTACGTTCATCTTACTTGTTTTATCTCCCATTCGGATCAACTTTTCAGGGAACAAGTGCACACAATCCTCTTGTGCCACTCCTCCCTTTATGTTTGTTCTTCTCTCTCTCTTTTCATCTCCTCATATACTCCGCCTTCGGATCATTGTAACTTATATTGATCAAGTTATAAATGGACCACATTTCCTCAAAAAAAAAATGTCTGATGTCAAGTGGAGTTGACTCCAAAGCAGTGTGATGGAAGGGGACATATAGAAGAAATGATATGTGGTTTCCAACCAGTCGTAGAATTTACAAACCGTAGATGTTATTTTTTTATGTTTTCATTATAACACGTACTAATAAAATTTTATTGTTTGTTTGATCATAGATAAATTGTAAATAAACTTTAAATAAAATACAAAAAAAAAATAAAAAAATGAAAAAAATTTGACATGCGAACCCTTGATTTTTAGATGTGATTTAACATTTTAGCTCCACTTATACCAACATACTAATAGGGCTGGTAAATGAACCAAGCCGCTCGGGCTCGGCTCAATTTAAACTCGTTCATGCTCGTTCAATTAAACAAATGAACAAGCTTTGAACAATTGTTAAAGCTCGGTTAGGCTTGGGACCTGGATCAAACTTCATTTTGTGTTCAAACTTGACTCATTTGTGTTATAAAAAATTTAATTAAAGCTTGGCTAAACTCATTTGTAAAATCAGAACATTAAATTAATACAAAGTTATGCTTGTTTAGCTCATGAATTTGGCTATTTAGGCTAAAAATTTATTTTCAACCGCTAAAAACCCTAAAATGAAGAAGAACGCTAGGCTCGTTGAGGCTTGTGAGCTTGACTCGACTCAGCTCGAGTCGTTTATAAACGAGCCGAACTTGAACATGTTAAAGCTCGGCTCGTTTACCACCCCTACATACTAGATTAGATGGAAATGGAAAAGAAAGACTGAAATACTAATATCAGTTTATTTTCACTTATTATACAATAACTAGACTCACTCATTATTAGCAAACAAAATTCTTTTTAGATTTATCTATCACTATTCCAGTTTATTCTACAGCTCTATCAATTGGCTAAACCCATTGAGTTAATTAATTTTTCCCAAGAGCCATTGATTAGAGTCGAATGGACGACTATTTAATTTTGGCCAAACCCATGCTTCACTCTGGACCATCCGATGCTCTAAATCCCTGATGAATCTTTTTTGCCCCCTTTTCAACTTGGCCCCAATTAAACCCTTGCCAAACCCTCATCGGTAGCCATGGCTGTTTGAGGGAGAAAATCAAGTAGAGAAGAAAGAGGACATGGAGACACTCGCCTCCCTCTCCAAATCCAAGGCAACGCGTAATGGGACCCCAAAATCAAAGACAAAGCCATCCAAACCACATAAACAAGAACCAGAAGAAGCGGACGACAGCGAAGGCCACAGAGGAAACCCTAAACGGATTTCAAAATCAGATAAGGTTGAAGCCCCCCCCCCCTCCCCCTATTTGTTCCTCTCTTCATCTGGCTTTGTTGGGTTCTGCGCATCAAATAGTTGAAAATCTGAATTTGTTGAAGGAGGTGAATGTGGTGAAGAAGGAGAAGAAGAAGAAGGTCGATGAAGAAGAAGAGAAGAAGGTGACAGTGAAGGGTAAGGGAGGGGAGAGTCAAAAGAAGGAGAAGAAGGTCTTTGACTTGCCGGGGCAGAAGCATGAAATACCCGAAGAAGTAAGGGCTCTCTAGTGGTTTTATTTGAAGGAGATGAGGATATACTGATCTGGGTTTCACTCAATTTTATGTTTTGAATCGTGGGTTTTGTTGATTTTGGTGTTTTGTTGTGATGGCAGAGGAACCCATTGAGGGTTTTCTATGAAACTCTGTACAAGCAACTTCCGAACAGTGAAATGGTGGCTCTTTGGTGAGGCTCGTTCTCCCCTTGTTTAGTAATCTTTTTATTTTCTTGGTAGATTTTAGATTTTTCACTATGCTGGATAGAAATTTATTTGAAGAACTAGTTGATTACTTTTACATTTTGATCATAAATTATTTGCATGTATGAATGATATGTCATCATTCAAGCCTTCCATTCAAACCTTCCATTGTAGCTTGATGGTGATGTAAAATGGCTTTCTGAAGAATTTTGCATGTTATGGGTATTTTTTTATGTTATCCTGTCGAATCTAAAGAGTTCAGTAAAAATAAATAAATGTTATAGGGGTTTCTGTGCATGGTGAGAGGCTTGTTCCCTAGTAATTGTCAAAAAATCATTGACTAAAATTGAACCACCGTTATTGTGTTGCCTTCACTCTTGTAAAATATTATAAACTCTAGCAGTGTTTTTTTTTAAACTGTGTATCAGAGATTGGGCAAAGAGTAATGGTTGTGAACACTGTTCAGATATGTGGTCTGTGATGATTTATGTTGTTTAGCATCAGAAGTTTACAAGTTAGTGGCCAACAGTGTGTAAGCTTTGAGCGATGTTCACTCCTTAAGTCCATGTTTGGATCGGGTATAAGACCTCGGATAACCCCGGATAAAAAATTTCACCCGTTTGTTTATCCTAGATAAAGTATGCCAGAATAAACCCAGATAAAGTGATATATGGATTCCAATCAATCCCTGGAATTAAAGTTATCCAAGGTTATTCCACCCAAAGAATATATGGGCCCACTGTCAAATCAACTGTCATCACCTCTTATAAATCACCTGTCAAATCAACTATCATTATTTTTTTACCTTTTATAAATCCTTATCTATACTTTATTCACATTTTACCCAAACAACAAAACATTTATTCTTACGTTTACCAACGAGAATAATTCAAAACACAACCAAACACCAAATCACTTTATCCTTATTTGTACTCACTTATGCTTGGATAAATGTATACCCTAGAATAAAATCTATCCCCATTCCAAACGGGGGCTAAAGGATGGTGTAATCCATTACCATGGTGGCTATCACATATTGGCTAATGGAGGTCAGTGTGAAGTAGAATCCATCGTTCGAGTTACAGTCATCACAAACCAACTATGTTCAAATCCAGTTTCTTTCCATTTTTACCATGCAGCCCGTTATCTTTATATATTCGGTCAAGTGTCAAATTGACACCAAGAAACTACACTCTGAGGTTGTGATGTTGTCAGTGTTCTGACCTTTCAGGCTTCCAAAAAGTCACTTTGGTACTGCATGCATATGTTGACTTTGGCCACTGTCAAAATGCATCTTCACCATTTGGTGGGATCTCATCCAGACATCGAGCCTCAAAGGTCAAAAATAGATGAGGTTAACCATGGAGGCAATTTTCTTACTTGACGACTGAAGATTAGAGAGGAGAGAAAATACTGCACTTCTTTGTTTTGATTTGAACACTGCAATTCTTTGTTTTGATTTGAATAGAATAGAATAAGAGTGCCTTTACATTGTAGAAAACTTGTGTTTGAGCTAAGAATAAATTGAGGATTGAATGGAAAGGCAAGGGAGGTTACTATGTGTGTCATCCGTCTTGGTTTCACATTGGCAACAGATTGACCTGCTGTGTAAGAGGAAGTATAGATGTAATGATAACGGTCTATCCTGATAGAAAGTTGGAAAAAAAATCTAGCATCCTGAGTTCATACCTTATATTAGCCGAGATTTAGTGGAGATGGTGGCTTCCTTTTCCCCGACGACGGTGATAGTAACGGCAAAGACATTCATGGAGATGGCGGCGACTAAAGGGACACCGAAGGAGTTTGCGTTGGAGCTGGAGATTGAGCTGGAGAAGGAGGGGAGGGGTGCTGGAAATATATGGCAAGGGGAGACGAGCAAAGCAAGGAGAGACGGTGGGGAGTAGAGGACATCCAAGACTAGCATGCGAAAGGGGTCTCCTCCTCCTGGGGGGAGAACTGGACGAGAGGATGGGGGCTGGACAGTAGTGAGCAGGAAGAGGAAGTGGGCGAGTGGAGACCGGAAGGTGGAGATGGGGAAGGCTCACAAACTCAGGGAGACTAAGTGCTTCAGATGCCTCGGTTGGGGTCATCTAGCCAGGGCTTGCCGCGCCCCTCCTTAATGTTGGAGATGCGGAGGTCTGGGTCATCGAAGCTTCTCCTGCTATTGGGGTCGTCGGGGGATGGAAGGGAGTGGTCTAGCCCGAGAGGGAGCAGTATCTCCAAAGGAGGATCATCAGGCGGTGCCTGCTACCAGGGCCGCCAAGTGTACAGGCTGTGGACATTCCTTGGTCCTTAGAACTTGCTCAAAGGGAGGCGACGTTTAAGCGTTCCCTCATCATGTTATGGCGGGGGAACGGGGAGGTCCAGTGGACAGAGGTGGAAGGGGCGATCCAGTAGAGGTGGCCAACGTGGTTGGGGCTCATGTGGTGGTCTTTGGGTCCCCGGTCTGCCCTCTTTCGACTACCGAATGTTGAGACATCCTCCTTCCTTCTTGGGGTAGCTATACTGGTCCTGCCTTTTGGGACGGTAAGCTCCTTTTGCATGGGCTCCCTCTTCTATGGAGGACTAGAGATGTGGTTAGAGAGGTGGTGGGCCCTTTTGGGCACCTGGTGGAGTTTTTCTGAAGAGGCAGTGGAGGGGGAAGAGCTGCTGGTGGTCCGAGTCGGGGTTTGGGTTAGGGTGGGGGAGGTGGTTCCGCCAGAAGTGGCGGTGAATCTTGATGGATGGCGGGTGGTTGTTTCGGTGGAGTTGGACGGCAAGGGGTCGTCGGTGTCCTACGCTGATGCCGTGAGAAGCCTGAGAGGAGCAGGGGTGGAGGGGGGGAGGAGTGTGGTGGGGACGGAAGTTGGACATTCGGGGTGGCAAACGGAAGACGTTCAGGCGGCCGCTATTGGGTGACGGCCGATCCGAGTATCGAACTCGGGTGAGTCACGGGTTTCCTCTAGTCGCGAGGAAGGTATGGTTGGCAGGTGCAGGGGAGGTCAGAGGAGCAGGAGAGGTGGTCAGTCGATGAGGGTGGCTCGTCTTCACAGAGGGATGGTGTGGTCAGAAGCTGCAGAGGACATACCTCGTAAAGCCACTTTGTCGCAGGAGGAGATAGTGCATTCCGAGGAGATCTGTCCGCGTGGCCGAGTCCGTCTGGAGGAGCTACCGATAGCCCCTGATCGTCTCTGCTGCTCGTCATCTGTTGGTCAAAGACGACCTAGGAGGGTGGGTGGGAGTTTCAGAGGGGGTGAGGAGTCAGAGGCATTTAATAGAGCCTGGCGTGTGGCAGTCATGGGTAAGGGACACCTGGCAGTAATTGGGGGTGATGAATTTCCTCACTCTACTGGGCCTGGGTTGGTCCTGCGGCATAACCAGGCCTCGTCTTCTGATGGGCCTATTTTGCATGTGGAGCCCACTATGGATAGGAATAGTAAGCTTAATAGGGCCTCTTCTATTGGGCCTTCTCTTTTTTGGCCCGAATCGGACCAACTTATTGGTGGGTCCTGGGCTAAGTTGGTGGACAGTTTGGATTTCGGAAATAAGGGTATCTCTCCTCCCATTTCTTTCTCTCGTGCCTCTATCAGCCCGGCTGGTTCTCACACCTCCTCTACGGTGGAGGGGAGACCTTCGCCTCATGGTCGTTCAGAAGGCTCGGCCCCATTCACGAGGAAGGCAACTCTCTGTCGCGGAGGCCCCCCGAAGGAGGTTGCAGTCGATTATCATTGGGAGCATCGAACTCTCCGCGGGAAGGAATTCAAGGACTCAGAACTCTGTTCAGATCCGGGAAGTCGGCGTTTCGGTCTCGTCATCTCATCGTCCACTTCGGCAGGTGGAAAGATACGTCTGTCCACAGGTGGTGTTCAACGATGAAGGTGAAGGTGGTGGTGGGGTTGAGACACAGGGGGTCGAGGTGGGGCTGACTCTGTCGTCCCCACCTGCTATGCTTCAGCCTTTTGATCTGGTTTCTGAATTCAAGGGCTCCCCTGCATGCTCGAAGGCTCCAAAGGTGGGGTTCCTAGTTACGGACCAGTCTTTCAAAGGAAGGTTTAAGGACTTCATCTCGGAGGAAAGCTTTGAGTCAGCTCGGATATCGACGAGCGAGGAGGCGGCTTCGATCTGAGGACTGCTGGTCCATCAGGGGTTATGGGTGATCAATCCTTTTATGTTTAATATTCTGAATTGGAACATTCATGGTTTGCATGACCGCTCCAAGAAGGTGACTTTACATGATCATATTGTAGCTAATCATATATCTGTTTGTTGTCTCCAAGAAACAAAAATGGAAGTGGTGGATCAAGGTGTTATCGTGCCATTAGCGGTGGGAAGCTTCAGGGGTTTGCTTTCAAGCCATCGGTGGGTGCGTCCGGGGGAATTCTTATTTGTTGGGACGAGAGGTTATGGAACATGCTGGACTCTAGGTGTGATGAGAGCTCCATCTCTGTTATTTTGGAGGACAAGGTGTCTCATTGGAGATGGATCTGTTCTTCGGTCTATGGACCTCAGGTGGACAGTGACAGGGCTAGATTGTGGGTGGATCTTAGTAAGGTAAAGGAGGATTGGAATCTTCCTTGATGCATCCTTGGGGATTTCAATGTGACCAGGTGGGTGAAGGATAGAAACTGGGTGGGCCGGTTCTCAGCGGCTATGGCTGCCTTTTCAGCTTGGATTGATGAGGAGGGGCTGATTGATATGGCCTTATCTAACCAGTACTTTACTTGGAGCAATCTCAGGGAGGTACCATCTCTGGCGCGGCTGGATAGGGTTTTGATTGACTCAGAGTGGGAGGAATGCTTTCCCCTCTGCTCTTTGAGGTGCTTACCCAGATTACTCTCTGATCACTCACCTCTTCTGCTGTCTACGGGTGCTGCTGAGCAACGGAAGACCCCTTTCCGGTTTGAAAATTAGTGGCTGCAGGTTGAAGGTTTTCACAACATGGTGGAAGATTCTTGGAGGGTGGACGTGCAAGGTCTTAGAGGTGCAAAGAAGGTTGCTTTTAAGCTTAAAAGGCTGAAACTAGCACTGAAGAGCTGGCACCGAGAGGAATTACGGAGACGTAGATCAAGGCAGAGAAGTCTTCTTGGCCAGATATCTATTTATGATGGATGGGAGGAGGCGGGACTTTTAGACGAGGAGGATCGGGCTGCTCGTAATGTGTGCAAAGGGCAGTGGGCTTCCCTGATGCACATGGAGGAGACAGAGTGGAGACAGAGGTCGAGGGCGGTTTGGCTCAAAGAGGGAGACAACAACACCAAGTTTTTCCATAAAGTAGCGAGCCAACGACGTAGAATCAATTTCATTGTGCACTTAATGGTGAATGGGAGGCAGATTGAGAGGGTGGAGGAGATTCGGGGCTCACTTGTTGCGCATTTTACAAATGCATTTCAGCGGCATCAAGGGTGGTGCCCCACTTGGATTGATGAAGAGCTCGGTAAGATTCCAGACCATTGTTTGCCTAAACTAGAGGCTGTTTTCTCCGAGGATGAGGTGAAGGCAGCAATTTTTGGGGCAGAGGCGGACAAAGCACCAGGTCCTGATGGGTTTGGCTTGCGTTTCTTTCAAGAATTTTGGGGTTGTGTAAAAAGTGATGTCATGGATATGCTAGGGGAGTTCTTTTTTACTTCTCAGGGGGTGGGAGGCCTCAATGCTACCTTCCTTGCCCTGATTCCGAAGAAGGAAGGTGTGACGGTAATAGGAGATTTTAGGCCGATCAGTCTGGTCAATGGTAGTTACAAGATCATCTCTAAAGTCTTGGCCAATAGACTAAAGGAGGTGATCGGCTATCTGGTTGATGAGTGTCAGACGGCATTCATTCCTGGACGCTGCTCCAAGACGGTTTCATGACCGTGCAAGAATGCATCACAGCGGTCCATAAGGACAAGAGGAAAGGCATAGTCATCAAGCTAGATTTTGCTAAAGCTTATGACAACGTAAGGTGGGATTTCCTTTTTCACTTGTTGAGTTGCCATGGTTTCGAACCAAACTGGATCAGAATGGTGAAGGCTTGTGTGACGACGGCTAAGGCGTCAGTCCTCGTGAATGGCTCTCCACATGGATTCTTTCATCTCCACAAGGGACTACGGCAGGGTGACCCCCTTTCTCCTCTGTTGTTCGTGATCGTTGTTAACGCTTTCAGTAGAATGTTGAAGATGGCGGAAGTGGAGGGTTGGGTGGTCGGTCTCCAAGCAACGGTGGGTGGTTTCCGTACTTCGCTTGTGCAATATGCGGATGATGCTATCTTATTATGTGAGGCTGAGGAAAGGTCTATAAGGGGGATCAAATTTGTTTGTAGGTGCTTTGAGCTGGTATCGGGCCTTAAAATTAATTACCATAAAAGCTCAATGTTTGGAATAAATATGTAACAACACCTTGAGGAGTTTTACGAGCATCTTGGGGTGCGAAGTGCAATTCCCCCTGAGGCATCTGAGTCTTCCACTCCATCTTGGGAGATTGCCAAAGGCAGAATGGACACCTTTGATTACACGCCTCGAGAGGAGGCTTGAGGGATGGCAGAGCCGTTTCTTGAGCTTGGGAGGCAGGATTACGCTTCTTCAGTCGGTTTTGTCAAACCTCCCCATCTATTTCTTGTCTATGTTCATGGTCCCGAAAGGGGTCCTTAGGAGCTTGGATGGGCTACGTCGGCATTTTCTTTGGAGAGGGGCGAAGGAGGTTAGGAGGAGGGTACATCTTGTGAAGTGGGATAAGGTGTGTCAATATAAAAAGATGGGGGTGCGGGTATCACCAATCTCGAAGACATGAATCGAGCTCTCCTCAACAAATGGCTGTGGCGATGGTTAGACAACCAGCAATTACCTTGGTGTCGGATGGTGAAGGAAAGGTATAGCTGTGAGGAGTCTCTTGAGGATAGATTCCCCCGTGTCAGCATTTCGGTGGGTGTTAGGTGATGGGGTCAGGATATCCTTCTGGCACGACGTCTGGGTAGGTGAATCCACTCTTCGGGGGCAATTCCCTCGCATCTTCCAAATCGCAAGGAACAAGGAGGGCATGGTCCATCAGTTCTGTTGCGCTAGAGGGGGGACTGGCTATTGGGAAGTTCTGGTACGTCGCAACCTTCATGATGATGAGGTGGATGATTATCTGAGGATCTTGGAGCTACTTTATAGTGTGATGCCAGATCAGTCCGTGAGGGATAGGACTTCGTGGGTCCCCAAACCTACGGAGGGCTTCTCAGTTCGGAGTTGCTATGCATGGGTGCAGAGACTCCGCCCGACTGGATCAGTGGTGGGTCGCATGCACAAGGAGGTTTGGGGCTGCAAGGCTCCACTGAAGGTCAGGGCTTTCCTATGGCTTATGCACCAGCAGAAACTACTAACCAAGGCGACAATCGCTCGTTGGGCCCCCGACATGGATAGGACTTGTGTGCTTTGTGGGTTGGAGGAGGAGTCAGTGAAGCATCTGTTTGTCCACTGTTCGATGGCACGGGAGGTGTGGACGTGGATGTGCAGGGCATCGGGTATGGCAGGTCCCCTCTCCTCTCTTGAGGAGATTTGGAAAGCAGGTAGACGGCTCCGCATGCAGGGGATCGTAGTCCATATGGCAAGGTGACTCAACTCTTCGTCCCGGCGGTGGTATGGGCAATTGGTTGACGAGGAACCAGGCCGTCTTCCGAGACGGTCGACCTTATGTTGAGAATATTAGGGACTCGATGGTTCGCTTTGTACTGGACTAGGGAAGATGTTGTGTGGGGGTGGCATCCTTGGGTTTTTTAGGTGGTAATTTTGTAATGAATTTTTAATAGAAGGGTGGGGATGACATCTGAGCATGACCTCCTTTGCTCAAGATGTATATGTGTGATGTTCTACGCAGGGTTCTATTTGTAATTGCTTTGAGTTTTCACCCTCCTTTTAATACGAGTGCGGAAACCTACCATATTATCAAAAAAAAAGAAGGGAGGTTACTATGTTGACTTCGTGCTCGTGTATGTTTGCTTTTGCACAGATATATTGACTGCCGAGTGCTGATGTTAAGGTAGTGTTCGTTTAGTGCATTTTCATCGCATATGACATATCATAGGGAAGTAATGTGAGGATGTGCTCCTTTGCTGATAAGAAATAGAATTGGCTTCATTGTGGTTAGGTTTTTGGAAGTTAAATAAATTAAAGTTGGAGGAGAAGAGGTTTTAGATGGCATAGTGGACCTGACAAAATGGGTTTTAAACACTATTGCCTTTTTTGTTGCATTATTGTGGTGTATATCATAAATGTTCTGATTCATCTTCTCATTATCTTGGATTCTTGGGTTATAATGTATAGGTTTAGTCATTGTATCTCTCACTTGGATAGGAGCTTTGTGACATTTTGACTTCTGAACTCATTATAGGCTGAAAGCAGTTCATAATATCATTGACTGTGGCACACTCTTCCAGTGGAATATCATGAGTTTGATGTCTGCCAGTGGTGGGGTGTCTTTTTGTTTGTCATGCGATAGTTTGGATAAGATTGGATGATTGATTGGTATATTATCGCTGCTGTAATTCCTGTGATAAGCTTGATTTTTATCAGAATTGTACCCCATTATTCCCTTTGAATATGGTACATATAATGTCACGCTAAAGTTTATCTAAAAATGAAAACAAGTACCGTTGGAGATGCTCCAAGGGTGTAGATATAGATACACATTTATTTCTATTTCTCCAGTGATTGTTACTGGGCATTATCTGTTCTTCAGTGCACTTTGTCTTGTTTGCTAAATGATTGCCATGGGGCATTCCTGTTATGGGGTATAAGGTCGTGAATGCTGCTATTATGTTATATAGCACAACATCGGAACATCCTTTGAAATTTGATCTTTCATTTTTTTCGTGTTTCCTTCTGTTGTCAGTTATCATATACTTGATTTCACCGTTTTATCTTACCAAAAAGAGGGCAGTTTGGGTCTTTTGAGAAGGTGATTTTCTTATCGCATAAAGGTTTTATTGTCTTTTCTTTGTTTTGAGATCTCTCATCTCTGCTTTTCGGTTTTTTTATTTTTTATTTTTTTATTTTTATTTTTATTTTTTATTTTTTTTTGGAATTATCACACTGAATGAGACCTTTGGAATTTGAGCAGAACATTGTTCCTAATTCCTGGGCCAATGAGTTTTGGTTGTAAGTAAATTGCAATTGCATTTCCTGAGAACCCATCATGAGAATCACTCGTTAGATAAAATTCTAAAGTGATGGCTGGGTTACTCTGCCAGTATTTGTTTCATATTGTTCCAAACCTTTAAATATTCCATCACAGAAGAATATCTACATATTGCATCATTTGTTTTCTCATATGCACGCGGAGACAACTCTTTCCTACTGCTGGGGCTTGTTCATACATAAATTGGCCTATGTCATGTGGTTGCAAATTCAGCATATTATATATCATGAACAACAATTGATTATTGACTGGTATATAAAACAAACTTTGTCGTCAACGAGGCAACACGAGGACTAATGGTCTATTTGATTGTGGAGGGGTTCATCGATGGACCCACTGATTAGTGATAGAAACCAATTTAGTCTTTTTCATGCTAACAATGACTCATTGGCTCTCTATTATCTTTGTAGTTCCAGAGACCATCTGAGTAAAAATCTCCATCTCCATTAAATGCTTTGCAGGGACTAGTCATCTTTTGTCATAATCTGAATATTTACGGGATTCATTTTTTCCCAATCAACTCATAACTTTTGTTTTTATTATTCCTGAAAATTCAGGATGATGGAATGGGGTCTGCTGCCCTTTGATGAAGCAAAGGTCTATGAAAAGAAGCTTAAGATGGCTCAGCAGCTGAATCTCAGCTCCCCCGTGAAGGCGGTCACTGTCAAGAAGAGTAATTCCACAGTGTCTATTGAAGGAAAGAAAATCATCTCTGCATCAAAAACCACACCCAAGGTGGCCAACACGAATTCCAATGAAGACAGTGATGACTTCACCATGTCAACAAAAAAGAAGGTTAAGAAGCAGAGATCTTCTGATTAATCCAGACTATAGGCTCAATTTAACTGTCAATCACATTGACCTCAATCTGCTTATGATTTATATATATGTATTTTGTGGGCATTGTTGTTTGAAGTTTAATGGAGTTCTTTGAAGTCATCAATGTGGTATAAAAAAAAAATGTCTGAATCAGGGTAGAAAAATAACATTTAGAATGTTAGGGAAGTCTTGTTTTGAATCCAAAGAAGATATTCTTTTTTGTGGAAACTTTAGTGATAGTCAAGTCAACAATGAGAAAAGAAAACAAAGGAACATAACAATGACAATTATACCATAATAATATACTGATAAGGTTGCAAAATTCAAACCTGTCTGCCTGACTTGGAGAATTAGAATATTCAATGGACCTTGTTTTGACAAGTATTTTTTTATTCAGGTGGATTCCGTATATTTACTCAAATGATCTAGATCTGATTCAAATGGAAGGAATTACCTTGCCCAATTTTTTTTTTGATGGAAACTGGTAGACAATTGCTACCCTGATAGTATTAATATATCAAAGTTACAATGTCTGAAAGGAAATAGGAGATAGAAAATATCAAAACAGAAAAACAAAACAACTTGAAAACAAGTGTTGAATAGAAGAGAGCTCTATTCAAACACGTGAGGATATGTGATGCGCACGCCTTAATTGATTTGTAACACCCCCCGATGAAACTCAATGAGATTGGCACCAGCGATGCATCTCCCCAATCCTTGATGAAGCCCTCTGTAGCTTCCCACAAATTTTCTAAATAGAACCGTTGATCCTGGAATACTACCGAATTCCTTGTAAGCCAAATCGCCCATAAGCCCGCGGGAACCACCAGACGACGCACTTTGGCACGATGCTCCGATCGGTGGAGAGCGTCATACGTTTGGCAGCACTCCAAAACTCCTCTAGTGAAGAACAAACCAACTGAGCGTTGCATAACGGGCCAAGTTTGGACCAAAGCCACTTCGCAGCCATGCAATCTCGGAACAAATGGTCCACTGTCTCATTCCCAACAGAGCATAACACACAAGTGATGGAAATGTCGTGTCTCCATCTCGAGCAATAGACCGAGGTACAGACCCTTCCATGGCATATTAACCATAAGAAGATCTTCACCTTTAGGGGCGCCAACGACCCCCAAATAAGCTTGCGCTGTGCCGCCACCCCTGGATTGTGAGCCGCAAGCCGTCGCCACCACGCATAGCCTTTCTTCACTGTGTATCCATGTGCATCACTCCCCCACATCACGGTGTTAACCAGTGTAGTTTCAAGAAGAGCGCGGGCCAACAAGTCCACCTGCATGACCTCAGAAGCGATGGGAGGACGTTGAAGCCCGACACGCCAAAGACTAGCCCGAACATTAGCCTCCCAGAATATTACCTTGCCCAATCTTAATAGTGCTCATGTGTTATTCCAAAGAAAAAAAAATAGTGCCCATGTGCAATCAAATGGCAGATAGGGATTTTTTTATTCCTTCTTTTTATTTATTTTATTGAAGACCTTTATTTATTTTATGAATATGGAGGTGGACAAGAACAAAAGAGATAAAAATGTTTGTTTAATATAGGTATAGTGTAATGGTTATATGCTGATAATGTGGAATATATTATGATAATTATATTTATACAGTTTATTATCATTTACCTATCCAAAATAAGAATAAGCAAACATGAACCATAAATATAAAATTGATTAACTAATTCATTTTTTGTGCAATATGAAAGAGGGAAAAAGGATGATTGCTTTTCATTAATATTTGACGCAATAGTATTTAATTTATCAATATCAGTGGATAAGAAATGAAATAAATAATCTTGAATCACTAATTAAAGCTATATTTGAATATGAAAAATGATAACATGGAATACCATTTATGGTCAATGTGAGAGCCAAATGGAGTCTTGGATAAGAGGTACCTCTAATTAAAGAGATCCAGGATCAATTACTATCAAAATAAAATGAAAGCAGTTTACAAATCACCATGTCATCAAAACGCAATATATAATACGAGATATATAAAATACCTTGTTACTATGTAATCTCAATATATGTTCTATCACGAATAACACAAAGCATTTTATTTTTATAAAAACATAGACTAAATATATACATATTAAAAAATGTAACATTATTTTTGTATTGTTTTACAAATAAAATATTAGACCTAAATGATTGGTTATTCAAGTGGATAGTGTAAACACTCTCACCAAAAAAAATAAAAAATAAAGAATGAAATAAAAAGTGGATAGTGGAGAGACACAGGTTATATATCCGGTTCATGAAGGGTATTACTGTATTACATGCATAAACCAAACTGAACCAACCGAACCAAAAAAAAAAAAAAAATGAAAAAATAGAAGAACAAGTCTTCCCCTTTGACCATCCTCCCTTCTTCCCTTCTTCCTCTTCCCTGCTCCAAACCTTCCTCTCTCTCTCTCTCTCTCTCTTCTCTCTCTCTTTATTAAAACCTTCTCAAATCCAAAACCCACTCTCTAAATGGTCACATCTCCACCACCACCTCCACAAGATGGGTTCTTGCCTCTCCTCCTCCACCAAGGTCACCGTCTCCTCCTCCACCAGCAATGCCACCTCCCTCACCACCACCACAAGCGTCTCCCGCAAAGAGAGCGCCGGAAACCTCAGAGAAACTTATAAGCCGTCGGAGCAGAACCAGAGGGACAACCGCCATAGAAGGAAAGCGAGCGGCGGATGCGAAGTGGTGTCATGGGGGAAGAGGACCGATTTCGGGTACTCCAGGGACTTCACGAGCAGGTACACCATGGGGAGGCTCATCGGGCACGGGCAGTTCGGGTACACTTTCACCGCCACCGATAATTCCAACGGGGACCGTGTCGCCGTCAAGCGAATCGAGAAGAACAAGGTACCGCTATTTGGTCTTTCTCGGTTGGGTTTGTGGGAATTGGACAAATTTGGGTCTTTGTGGTTGTTTCATTGGATTGGGGGTTTTGGGTTTGGTTCCCGAAATTTGAATTTTGAATGGAATGATTGGTTCATCAATTCAAGTTGATGCTTTTTTTTTATCATCTAAAATAATTACAACCAGACAAGCTGGATTGTTGGTAATTGTTTGAAAATGTTAATATTTGATGATCTTTTCAGATGATTCTTCCTATTGCTGTTGAGGATGTCAAGAGAGAAGTGAAGATACTAAAAGCTTTGACGGGGCATGAAAATGTTGTTCAGTTCCACGATGCCTTCGAAGATGATTCATATGTGTATATAGTTATGGAGTAAGTGACTTATGAACCATTTTATTTATAGATCACTGCCGTGCTTTTAACATCTGGAAAACTTTGTTATGTTGTTTACATGACCTGCTTCTCTTGTTTGGTTTTGATTTGGAGTTTTCATATGAGTTATTGTTGATTGCACTTGAATATTTTCCTTTTTACTAGCTTAACATACGTTTTTCGAAAATAAAAATCTAATTCTTAAATAACATAGTCATAAACTATCAACTCATAATTTTACATTTTCCGCTGCAAAAGGATTGTGACTGTTCATCATGCTGGCTTCGTCCTTCTTAGCTACTTAAATGATATTGTTGAATTTAGAAAACAATATTTCTTCTTGTTTGATAAAGTTTCTATTTTGGACTAATTATGGGAATCTAAAGTGTAATTTTAAGATTGTCTTTTTTTTTTTTTGGAGAAAAGTATAGGAGAAATCTATTAATGAGAAAGATGCCACTGAACAAAGGATATGAGGGATATTTGATTACACAATAAAGGGAAAACAAAGAAAAAGAAAAAAAAGAAGGGATATTTTATGTCGTGACTGAAAATTTGTGGAATGCATATAACTCAAAGATTTATTCTTGAGTAACACAAAGATATGGAGGAGCTCCATCCACCAATAATACCTGCATCTTGTCTCCCAAACCAAAGATTACCCATAGTGGTCGAATGAGTATCCACTCCTAATATCATGGTAACCCAATTGTGGAGGTTTGGAAAACAACCGCCTAAGTGTTTTCCACATAGAGCCTCTTATGTTGGAATATGCATGCATTTCTGTGATCCAAATATTTCCAACAAATTGCGTGAGGTACCAACCATTGGAATTTAGCAAGGTTGCCTCTATCTCCTCGCTTGTGCTTCTTTCGGATTCAACGTCACATTCCTTTAAATTTGTTAAAAGAACTTCAGGAGGACTCGAGTACCACTCCCACCTTTTCCCAAATCTTCAAACTAAATGGACAAGCAAATGAGAGACGGTCCCTTGATTCCTCCTCGATACCACAAAGCTCACATGAAACATTGTCATCATGTGCCCATTTCAATCGATCAACTTTAGTGAAACCTTACAATCACGAGTAACCACATGAAGCTCCATATCTTCAAAGGCACGATGACTCCCCAAATAAGGCATTCCTTGAATGTCTTGGGAAGTGTTCTTGGTTGAGCTTCCTATAAAGGGTGTTGACGACAAACCTCCGAAGGGATAATTTACAAACCACTGAATTCTCCTTCCAAGTTCAATTACATCTCTTCGGGGCCACAAGAAGGGAGGATAACTCCTTCACCTCAACATTGTTTACAAAAGAGGGATCCACATAATGGTGTTTTTGCTGCACGTGAAGGCATAACAAATGAGATCATTCTCATCCTATCCAATGCCACCTGGTAGCGATTAGGGCATAGAGATGCCGGCCAGAGAAGCTCCATTGAGCCATTCATCCTTCCAAAATTTGATTTCCACCCCGTTTCTGATAAGGAATTGGATCTCTTCTATAACCGCCATGACCATGTCTAGGATGTCCTTCCACACATAGGAGAGCAGTGCTCTAGGACAAGGGTTCAAAGAGAGTTTAGTCCTTCCACACCTTTAAGATTAATGTCTTGACTGAAAATTTGTGGAATGGATACAACTCAAAGATTTATTCTTGAGTATTAATTGGTACCACACACATTATATATAACTACACCATTATGTCATGTAAAAATACAGGTTTATTTTTCCCTATAAAAAGTCACGTGAAAATGTGGGTTTCTGGTTTATAAGCATTTGTATTAAAACACATGTGTGCATATGTTCTTGGGTTGTGCGTGTTTTGAGGATGATCCGTTTACTTGAGGAGCTATAATGGATTCTAGGAAAGATTAACCAGTTTTGATGACGACCTCAGTTTATGTTTTATGTCCCTTTTGCATACAGTGCAACTGATGGATCTCAGTTCCTTTTTAAATATTATTCTCCCCTCTTAATAATAGTAATTACGGATTGTTTTCTCAAAAAGACATGCAGAGCATGTGTCTCTAACTAGTATGTAGTGTCTTGTTAGTTTACTATTTGTGATCCTTGACAATTATGAGCATATTTCTTTATATAGAATGATGATTAAGATTCTTATTAAGAATGAAGAGAAATTTTAAAAGATGCTAATGAGTTCTAAGCTCTTCAAATTGAGTAGCAAGTTATGGAATATTAAGTAGTAAATTTTTTTTTATGTTAAATATAACATAATATTCCTTCTTATCAGGTTGTGTGAGGGTGGTGAGCTGCTGGATCGGATATTGGCCAAGTAAGACTGAAATTGTATTTTATATTCCTGTGTAGTGTATTTCACTTGTCTTTCTTGCATGCTTTCCACCCTTTTATGTGTCGAATGGAAGATTTGAAGTTGTTGTTTGCCAATATCCTCTGTCATCACAAGTGGACAAACATTTGCATTCCCATTCTCTTATGTCTTTTCTTTAATTTAATCGATTCACAAGTTATTTGTCACTTACTATGCGCTTCTATTAATTTGTTCTACTGCCTGTATTGGTGACTTCGATTTCTAAACCTTTTTTAATTGCTCATTTACTGAATCCTTTTTTTCAGAAAGGATAGCCGTTACACTGAGAGAGATGCAGCAATAGTAGTACGGCAGATGCTTAAAGTTGCAGCTAAGTGTCACTTGCATGGTTTGGTGCATCGAGACATGAAGCCTGAGGTATAGTCCTCTGACAACGGTGGTTGATAAACCATTTGACTTAAAATTGCAGGAAGATATTCTTCTTGAGTATGATATTGTTATTCTCATTTCTTTTGCAGAATTTTCTTTTCAAATCACCAAAAGAGGATTCTTCACTCAAGGCCACAGACTTTGGTCTGTCAGATTTTATTAAAGCAGGTCAGTTATACTGTCTTTTTTTTTAATCTTAAAAAGTATCTAAGTGTCAGCAGGATTGATTTTCTTAAGTTACTGAAACTATATAACAACATGTAGGTTAGGTGACAGTGTCTTTTGTTTGAGAAATTATTTTCTTCCCATATGTATGACCCTGGAAATAACAATAATGTCATGCAGGCAAGAAGTTCCACGACATTGTTGGCAGTGCATATTATGTTGCCCCAGAAGTGCTAAAACGCAGGTCTGGCCCTGAATCTGATGTCTGGAGTATAGGTGTGATTACATACATATTGCTTTGCGGAAGACGCCCATTTTGGGATAAGACGGAGGATGGTATTTTCAAGGAGGTACACCACTAGACTGTCTTGAGTAATATGCCATTTTTTAAGGAGCTTGAGTATTACTGTTTCATTGAGCATGTTTTGGACATTTTACAATGTTATGAAGTTTCCAAAAGGTACCATTTGATATGCTAGAAGCTTTCAGTTCTGCATGGTTAAACTTGATGAGTTGATAGAGGGAGAAGCAAAATTATGAAATCGAAAGAAGAGGATGGGATAAAGATAGCAACAGCTTAAGACAAAAACAAGCTTGCTCGCCATGCCCATTCCCTTGAAACAAGGGGATTTTTTTTTCTTTTCTTTTTTTGAAAGAAAAGGATTGGCCATTTACTAGTTGGGAAAAAAGGTAGTAAATAGCTGCAAAAAACAAAGAAGTAATAGAAATGGGGAGGAAGGGGCTTAGAAGAAGACAAGATGATTAATATTATTATTAGCTTAGATGAAACAAGGGAATTCATTAGTGAAGTCTGAAACAATTACTTAAGATACCAACTTGTGTCCTCTTGCTTACCTATGTTAGTCTTGGCGTTGACTTATCCACCTATTTGTTAGCGATTATTTGAAAGAATTTTCTGTGAGACCAGGCAAACATGCAGAGGTAGTCTTCCCAGCTTGACCGTAAGGTCAGCCATGGGGTCCTTCCGAAAAAAAAAGAAAAAAGAAAAAAGAAGAAGAAGCTTGTGTCCTCTTTATTTCATAAATCTTATTGTCTAATATTAGCTTTCTAAGATCAACCTTAATATCTACCACCTATGGTGGACTCATGATTTTTTTACTAGGGGGCTTTAATATATTGTATGAAATGTAAAACAAAAATAGCTTCTTAGATAGATTCTGTATTATTGTTGTAAAATTAATTTTTAATTAACGTCCATCATAAGCAAATATATGTTTTGTTAAAAAATTAATCTGTTATATTGATTTAAAACATGTCATCAGTGGTGAAAGTGTTATATAATTGATTTTGTATCGATACCATTAAAATATCTTAATCAATGAAAATGATCGAAGATTGACCAATTCATTCATCTCCAATTATCATAACGTATTATATGTTTCCTTCATTTTTTTAAGTACTTTTTAACGTTTAGGTGTAGTATATTATTTTTTAAAATTTCAAATTTCTAAGAAAATTATTATGTCTTTTTTTTAGTCTCAATTCCAATCCTCACAATTCTTTAAATTTTTTAAAAATAGTATATCTCATCTAATGAGGTATATGTTTTTATAAAAATGAAATATATACTCCAAATTGTATGGATCAATTTATAGAAACTAAGAACAAATTTTAATAAGGTATACTAACTTTTTATGTGTGTGTATGATATATTGGATTGAAGTGGTGATGGTGTTTGGTTGTTATTTTTTAAGTCTATTTTGATTAGTGAAGTTCTTATGGATCATTTATTGTGGTTGACCTCAACCATTGGTCAAGCTAGTTGTACATTTCTGAACCACCTGATCAAACATCAAATTAAGGATGGACGGTCCCATATGATTGTAACAAGAAATAGAATGGTCCATGAGAAGTTGGAGTGACTTGGGCGAGCGGGGGATTAGAAGTTGGAATACACATGTAAAAGAAATAGAGTGACAGAATGGTTGAGAAAATTAAAAAGCTACCAGTGAATGACTTGGTTGGGCAACGTATAACGTGGGTCTGTCCCTGATTATCACCATTTTTCCTGAAAACCATGTGGCTAATAATGAAATATGCTCCATGTTTTACTCAAACTCTGAACATTCTATTATGACACACTAACAATAACCGAACTTCAAACTTGCCCCAACAAAACTAAAGGTAGATTGACTTGAAAGGACCATGAACACCCAAAACAGTCCAAAACCAAAAATAAATGTCTCTGTATTTGATTGGGTAGAGCTTGTTGTTTCTGTTTTCTAATTTATTCATGTTCCCTTGGATCTTGAATTATTGTTAATGCCATACTTCCAATGATGGGAATGCACGTGTAATTACATGCTGGTCGGTTTTAAAGGAAACACGTCTTTATTCATGAATCAGTTGCTCGTGAATGCCTTTATATGGAATAAACTTTGAGTTCGAATGATCTCATCATTATGGGTTTTTTTTTTTTACTACTTAGGGTGCGTTTGGTTGCGTGATTGCAACACTGATTTTTTGCAAACACTGGGTTTTAAAATTGATTCTGCAGGAAGCTGCCCCCCAACCCACCCACCTAGCTTTTGGAAAACGCAACTTTTGAGTGCAAGAAGCTGCCCCGGTTTTTCTGTTTGGTTGAACGATTGCAAAATGCAGCTTCTACAAACGCAAAAATTGCTCAATCATGCAACCAAACGCACCCTTAGAGTCCTTCATATGAAATCAAATAACATAAATACTTATGTCTATGATGGCGGGTTGCAGGTCTTGAGAAACAAGCCTGATTTTCATCGGAAGCCTTGGCCAAACATAAGCAACAGCGCTAAAGATTTTGTCAAGAAGTTGTTAGTAAAGGATCCGCGAGTAAGGCTGACTGCAGCACAAGCGTTATGTATGTATCTAGTTTGTGTCTTAGATGATTTAATCATATATGTATTAGCGTGTTGCTTAGTAGGATTACCAGGACTACTCTTCAAGGGCATGGATTGTTTACTCAGCATAATTTATAAAGAAGTGATGATAAATTACCTGCTATGGTTTTATACCCTTGAAAAACGGATTCCATGCATTGCAGTTTTCTAAGGTCTCCGTTTTTTCAAGATGACCTCTATAATTTGGATAATCAATCCCCGAATAAATCAAAGTACTTTCACCAATGGGTAGGGACAAAATACACTACCGTTGCTATCATGTCACACAGTAAGAAGATATTGCGTTGTTGTTAAATTTTGACTAACAACAAACAACTGGGGTTTACCAACATACCCCAAGTAACTTCTGCTATTTGGTCAAGTAAGATCAAGTTTAGAAAATTAAAAATAATAGAACAGATATTGTGTTTAAGCAATGAAAGCAAAAACACGAACACAACTTGATCTTACTAAGCAAGCAACACAATGCAATATGTGATGACTTGGTGCTTATACATGCAGCGCATCCATGGGTGAGAGAAGGGGGAAATGCATCAGAGATTCCATTGGATATATCTGTTCTATTCAACATGCGACAGTTTGTGAAATATGGCCAGTTGAAACAGTTTGCACTCAGGGTAAATAATTCTTGCTCCTTTTTTACTTCAAAAATACTGGTTCCTCAAATCTAATGTCCCTGTAACAATGACATGGGTTTGGGTTTTTCTTCTCAGGCTTTAGCAAGCACACTTAACGAAGAGGAGCTTGCTAATCTCAAAGATCAATTTGATGCGATAGATGTGGACAAAAATGGGGTCATTTCTCTCGAGGAAATGAGACATGTATATCTTTTCTTACATTCTGATTATTTAATTGTTCATATTGTGTTACCTGTTCTCCCTTAATTTGCATGGTTTTAATTAGAGCTCTGGTGTTAAGAAGTATATTAAAAAGTGTAGACATGTCTAATTATTATAGTTGTTTTGGTGGACTGTGTAGGCCCTTGAGAAAGATCTTCCATGGAGGTTGAAGGAGTCACGTGTTGTAGAGATTCTTCAAGCGGTAGGTCAAAATTAAGTGAATATCTCAATGGTTTCTAGGTTCCTTCTTCTATTTTCTTTCTTTTGTAGCTAATGATGCCTTCTTTCTGGTCTCTTATCAGTATTATGAGCAAATCTAACTTCTATTTATGTGTACGAGGCAAACCTTTCATCACACAAGCTTATTCACAGGGATTTTTTTTGACTAATTATATATTCAACAATTGATGATTATCCACTTTCTGCAAAAATGAGGTCTATATGGAGACAGAAAATATGTACTTCCTACCGAACCTCCTCTTGGTAGGATGAGAGATGTACCATCTCTTTAGTGAGGGGATTTGGGTTCGAGTCTTGCCGCTTGCTGATAGGGGAAGATTTGACAAAGAAAAAAAAAATACCCACCAAAAAATGGAAAAATGTACTTCATGCATAATCAATTTCTTTCTTGTTCATTCATGTGTGTCACAAATATTACTTTTTTGTTACACTTATGCACCCTAAGCAGCAGTGTAATTTTTATCCTGTAAGAACCTCCTTGTTCAGAATACTAGTTGAATATTCAGTGTGTAATGTTGAGAGGGGAGAGATTGGATATGGTACTACCCTTTCGCATTTTTTTTCATAAAGCGGCACATAAGGATGGAAATGGTAAAAAACTTCCTTAGGTTGTCCAAAGTGTTATTGGCAATCCTTTATGGACTTTTTTAGATGGAGAGATGGATGGGGTGTGTCCTGCATACATTCATAAATGTTATGTCCAAAGTTGCAACAGGGGAGGCCATGTATCTTCTTAAAAAACTTTTTAAAAAAATAAAGAAAACAATAAATATCATCCTAGAGAACAATTTAGAAAACATCAAATCCTGTATATACTATAGATTTGGGAACCATCCAAAAGCTGTTATCATATGCTACATACATGCATACCTCAATGAAGATCAGTGATATATGCTTTAGCCCATAAATAAGGCTTCCTGAGAAGCTCTTGCAACTACTTTTTAAATTGTTAAAATTGTGCAATTAATTTGAATGTGGTAGGGAACAAAGTTCAAAACCATGTGCGGACCGCACGTGGTGGGGTCCGAAGGCATATGCGGCCGCATGTACCGAACATGGGTCGCACATGGGTAAGGTAATCGTTCGACCCTCGTTCGAACGGAATTCTAACGGTCTCTTACCGTTCGAACGCAATTCGAACTCAGAGGTAGGTTTTACCGTTCGAAGTCCGTTCGAACTGAACTTCGAACGTCCTCTTACCGTTCGAAGTCCGTTCGAACGGAATTCGAACGGTAAGAGACCGTTTGAATTCGTTCGAACGGAATTCGAACGTGCGCCGCATATTGGGTATAATGTGCGCCCGGGGGCGCACATCAGCATGTGCGGCCGCACGTACCGGTACGTGTGGCCGCATTTCAAACTATGGTTGGGAAAAAAAATTCAGTGGTTGAAGATGCTAAGGCTGACCCATGAACTATGAAATTACATGAATATTGATAGTATATTTTCGTTCCTGAAAATATTATTAACCAAAATGTGTTCTTTTAAACCTCTGTTTCTATTTAATGCATAGTTGGCATTAATGAAGTCAACATACTGAAACTTCCTTTGGCCTTAATTATGTCTATGAACTCATATTATCCTGCTTGAAGCAGATCGATAGCAATACAGATGGCCTTGTGGATTTCTCAGAATTCGTTGCAGCAACTCTGCATGTGCATCAGTTGGAGGAGCACGACTCCGAAAAGTGGCTACTGCGCTCCCAAGCTGCTTTCGAGAAGTTCGACGTTGATAGAGATGGTTATATCACACCCGAGGAACTTAGACTGGTACTTCATTTCTTTCTTTTGGTATTGCGTACCTTGTTTTTCAACAAATAATCATAAAAGAGAGATTGTGTTTTGTTCCATAATCTACAGCATACAGGGTTGAAGGGTTCCATTGATCCATTGCTAGAGGAGGCTGACATCGACAGGGATGGAAAGATAAGCTTGCCAGAATTCCGGAGGCTATTAAGAACAGCAAGCATGGGCTCCTGCAATTTGCCTAGCCCCTCTGGTGTTCGACCTTCCAAGCAATAGCATTATGAGGGGACTCCCCATTATAGTCTCTTTGTATCGTGTGATCATCATCCAGTATTGCGAGCATCAGCTTTCCCCATTATTCATCTTGCTATTATGGCTTTCTGGAAATTGATATCAGTTGTTGATGAAGCTGAGAAATCCACCTAACCAACTTGTTGTCCCACAAGAAGCGCTTCATTGAGAGAGGCGTCTTTTGGTGTAGATATATGTCTTTGTGGTGCTGCTGTATGTACATTCTTTCATTTGATCCCATGAGTTTGTTTAATCCTTATGTAACTCAATGTGTGATCATGTGTCAATTAAAAATCACTGGCGTGTGCTCAAATTGTAATTGGTTTTTTTTTCTATCTCCCAGTACAGTTTGTAATTGGAAAGTTACAGTTTCCACATTCCTTCGATACGAAAACACAAACTGATGTGTTTGACAGGTGAACTATTGGTCGGATGATTACACTGTTAGGCATAGTTTGGTAAATGGATAAATATTTAGGATAAGTTAGTTTAATTTATGAGGACAAAAAGATTATTATTTTTATCCATATTTGTATTAGATAAGATATTTTGTTATCTCTATTTTTTTGTGTTCTTCTCCTTAACTTTGCATTTGGATCACATGAAGTAAAATATGAGATTGTTTTTAAAAAAATTTAAAAATACCAAGGCTATCATTTTTAATAAAGGGGCATCAATATTGTTGGTTTTGGTTTTGGTTTTATGAAGTTTTTGGTTTTGAAAATAGCAGTCATAAATGTTGACCATGTTTTATAAAATGAGGTAAAAGAATGAGGTAAAGTCTATTCCATCTTTTACTTATAACAAAATATCTTCACTTTTTCTCTCAAAATACGAAAATTGTTTATGTTTTATCTTTTTTTTTTATGTTATATGGGATAACATGTGATTTAATCTAATTATCTTTTTATCCTAACCCCTTATCCCATTGCAAAACCACGGTTAGTGATGGATTTTTTTGGGTAGGACAGGATTCTTCAAAAGAGTTGATTAAATAAAATCTATTAGCTTGATCCAAATATATACTTGTGTAATGAAACACTCACAAAAAATGTACGCACTCGAATGAATCAAATGGACACCCGTGTTACATTATTCCTGATAGAGTACAACATATATATAATCTATTAAGAAATATTTCAACTTCATTGAATAAATCTTCTACAAACTCATATGTTAATGAATAACAGAAGCCACTTGATATTGACTATAAAAAAACTAATGGAACACAACTGAAACACACTATAAAGACCGACATACGAACAATTTCCAGCCAAATTTTTTTTTTCTTGTCCATCACATACAACAGAAATCGCCACAAAATTGGAATGATAACTTTCATGCCCAGTGAATGGGTAGGCGGCACGAACGGATGGGCATTTCGAACAATCTTCTTAATAGGTAGTTTATTCTAGCTTTTCCAACTCTCCCAGTCGCTCGATGATTGCCTGTAACATATAACCGGTACATTTGGGTCTCAAACAACTAATTCTCAATTAAGAAAGCTGCATTGGCACAAGTTTGTGGCATGGCGCGAGGGAAAAAGAGGAAGTACCTTCTTGCTCGTTTCTTGAAGCTCCCCAGCAAGAATGAATTCATCAAGTATCAGATAAACCTTATGAATGTGAAGAAACAGTTAATTAAAATAAGATGATAATCACGTGAAGTGTAAAGGAGTGAAAGCATACCAACCTTGTGGAAATTGAAGACTAAATCCAACTCACACACATTGCTGAAGAAATGATCCAATATCTCCACAAATAAATGGATGCACTCCAAGTATGCTAACTCATTATCCGTGATATCGACACACATCGAGAAAAACAATCCTGCATACCGCCTGTAGATAACCTTGTGTGTACGGAACTGCACCAACAGAAGGTAATCAAACATAATTCTAACACGCCTACAAAATCACAATAGTTAAACAACTACATGAATTCATATTTTTTACCACAAAAAAGCTAGAAACACATACTAAAGGGGATACAAGCAACATCTTAATCCCAGCATTTTCCAGCACATGAAATAAATGTATTATAAAGGGAAGCAGTCAGTCATCAATTGTCTCAAGTGTAGCATTGGAATCATGTAGACAGCATAATCTTGTTGATGAATGTCAGTGATTAGAGAATGAAATGAATGAACATCGTTTGTACGGTTGTACCAAGTCAGAGAACAGCCATCTAGCTCATTAGCTAGCAACAGAAACCCTTTTTTTTCTTTGTTTTTGCTTATGCATTGGTATTCTTTGTTTTGGCTGGTTTCACTCATTTATGTGAGTCTAACCATTGTTCTTTATCTGTCTTCTCACCCATTTGGACATTATCTTTTTTTTTAATGCATGGTAGGCATGTGCCTTGATAGTATTAATATCAAAACAAATGCCCGGAACACAGCTTACACAATGGAGCCCAAGGGGCCAGACCGAGACCCTGTAGAGGAGAGCTCTACCGAGAACCGGGCCTCAAAAAAGCCAAAACGCTACTCCTCAATAAGCAATTTCCCCTAGAATAAGAAACCAGCGTCGCCCCGCAAGGTTTGAATCCCACAATTTAATAAAGTTGTCTATTGATTGTCTATGAAATAGAAATGACCACATTTGTCTCAAAAAATAAGTCTCGAGTTTGAAAATCCCCCAAGCTTACACATACAAGTTAACACACAATTGAACATGTCACAAATTAACCCTAAATTTCCTTCAATCAAATAGCACATAAACTCATCACGCAAAAATCATAAAACAATTACAAAATCATACCAATCCAAACAGTCGAAATCTAACAATACATCAGATCCCAATCAGGACAACTAACCAAATCAATCAAATCAAGCAAGGACTAGAACGAACCTCGACAAAGTTGGTGAATTTGGGATCCCTATTGACCACCAACCGATGAACCTGAAAAAATTCAGTCCCTCGAAATCAAACAACGATGTCTTCAGAATTAAAAAAAAAATTGGGAGGGAAAGCGTGATCGAGAGTCAGACCTCGTATTCGACTCTGTGTTTCTCTGATTCTTCGAAGGGGACGTAGTACTTGGCGAGACGGGTCTTTCCCTGCCTATTCTGCAGCAATATAAACCGGATCTGCACCGAAAAAAAAGAGAGATCGATGTATCAATCTTTAACAGAAACAAAAACGAATAATAAAATCGGCCATTTCGAAGTTCTCTGTATACCATTTTGGAAGATTGATCGACTGAGAGAGAGGGGTGGTGTTGAGGGAGGGAGAGAGAGAGAGACGTCTCGAGAGGTTAGAAACAGAGAATTTTGGAGAGGTTAAGTGTTACAGCTCAAAAAGATGTGTAATACATCTAGTTTCAGATCTAGAGCCTCCGTATGTTCAGAGCATCTCCACAGATGTAAAGTTAAATTTAAATTTGAATAAACTCATATGAAAATCTATTCAATCATTTATCATATCTTTTATTTAAACTTTATTCAAATAAAATAAAGAGACTTAAAACATTTATTCAAAATTTAAAATGCTATTATTTTTTTCAACTCCACTTTTTCCGTTGAGCGTTCGCTTTTGATGTTTAATGGGTCTGACACTTTGACAGCCACTTTTTGAATAAAAGCTTTTTTAAATTTTCGCTTGAACAACTTTTTTTTCCTTTTATATCATTCATTTTATTCATAGTTTCATTGTTTTTTTATAAGTTTTTGTATTTTTATTCTAGTACACATATAGTCTTAATTTCAATTACATTTATTTTATTTTTTCAAATTTTTTTAATCCATAATATGATATTAACTAAGCATATAAGACTAAAATTGAAACTAAAGAAAAAATTAACATGTATGCATGAATTTTTAATTTAAAATTATTGAAAAAAATTCATCCATATATATATATTGATGAAATTAGACTATACAGTTTTCAAAAGAGGTTACCAGTATTTTTTTTTTTTGTATTTGTGACAATGAAATGTATCAAAAGGACAAGTAGAAGTTATATCTCTTTTATATTTTAGTGAATGTGATTTGGTGACTTTTCCAATATGAACTATTTTGTTGAGTCAGTTTGATTTTATTGGACTACTCCAAAAGATATATATGTCACTTGTCTCAGTTTAACTAATTTTCCTCAATAATACAAAAAATATATAAAAAACTTATTTTCCAATTTCATCCATAGTAAAAAAAAAATTATACAACTTATATTTGTCTTTTAAAAATTCATTGTCAGAGGTAATATATATATTTGAAAATGATTAGGTGCCCATACGGCAGGTGCGAACTGCGTATATTCATATTTATCGTGGTATATAAGTGGATAAAGAAAGTATATACCTTGATAAGCTTGAATGAAATGATCAGGTGCGAACTGCGTATATATAACACTTATCGTGGTATTATCGAGATATATGCGTCGATAAAGATAATATATAAGATCATTGAAGTATATTAAGGTATATACTTTATTTATCCACACATATACCAAGATAAATGATGTATATACATGGTTTGCACTTGCCGCATGGCCGCACCTATATATATATATATATATATATATATATACAGGGAGCCGATTCAGTGCGGGAATGCGGTCGTGCGGGAAGCGATCACGGGCCGTCGATCACAGGTCCATCGCATCGGACGGTCGGGTGCGATTCATCTCGACCGTTGGATGCGATGGACCCGTGATCGAACGATCGACGTCGTTTCCCGCATTCCCGCACTGAATCGCTCGACCATATATATATATATATATATATATATATATATATATATATATATATATATATATATATACATACATATATATATATATATATATATGTATATATATATATATATATATATAGTTACGTCGGGTGCGATTCACGTCGGGTCCATCGCATCGGACGGTCGGGTGCGATTCACGTCGACCGTTGGATGCGATGGACCCGCGATCGGACGGCCCACGTCGCACACCGCACCTAATCGGAATAGTATATGAGTTACGATTAGGTGCGGTGTGCGGTCGGTGCGGTGCGCGATCACGGGCCGTCGATCACGGGTCCATCGCATCGGACGGTCGGGTGCGAATCACGTCGACCGTTGGATGCGATGGACCCGCGATCGGACAGCCCACGTCGCACACCGCACCGACCGCACACCACACCTAATCGGAATCGTGTATATATATATATATATATATATATATATATAGGGAAATGATACGGTGCGGGACGTGCGGTCGTGCGCGAACGACCACGGGCCGTCGATCACGGGTCCATCGCGGGTCCATCGCATCGGACGGTCGGGGGCGATTCATCTCGACCGTTGGATGCGATGGACCCGCGATCGGACGAACGACGTCGTTCCCGCACGACCGCACGTCCCGCATATTATCATCGGCGTATATATATATATATATATATATATATATATATATATATATATATATATATATACGCCGATGATAATATGCGGGACGTGCGGTCGTGCGGGAACGACGTCGTTCGTCCGATCGCGGGTCCATCGCATCCAACGGTCGAGATGAATCGCCCCCGACCGTCCGATGCGATGGACCCGCGATGGACCCGTGATCGACGGCCCGTGGTCGTTCGCGCACGACCGCACGTCCCGCACCGTATCATTTCCCTATATATATATATATATATATATATATATATATATATAGGAGCGATATCGTGCGGTCGGCCGCACCGTGCGGCATCGACCACGGGCCGTCGATCACGGGTCCATCGCATCGGACGGTCGGGTGCGATTCACATCGACCGTTGGATGCGATGAACCCGCGATCGGACGAACGACGTCGCGTCCGCACCGTGTGGCCCGCCGCATATTATCATTCGACTATATATATATATATAGAGGAATGATACGGTGCGCGACGTGCGGTCGTGCGCGAACGACCACGGGCCGTCGATCACGGGTCCATCGTGGGTCCATCGCATCGGACGGTCGGGGGCGATTCATCTCCACCGTTGGATGCGATGGACCCGCGATCGGACGAACGACGTCGTTCCCGCACGACCGCACGTCCCGCATATTATCATCCGACTATATATATATATATATATATATATATATATATATATATATATATATATATATATATATATATATATATATATATATATAGGGAAGTGATTACATGCGGTCGTGCGGTCGGTGCGCCCGCGATCACGGGCCGTCGATCACGGGTCCATTGCATCGGACGGTCGGGTGCCAATCACGTCGACCGTTGGATGCGATGGACCCGCGATCGGAACGGCCCGCGATCGCGACCGCACGACCGCACGTAAGTATATATATATATATATATGGGAGATGATGGGGTGCGACCGTGCGCCCGGTTTTTCGACCGTGCGATCGCTGACCTCGCGATCGCACGGTCGTGTTTAAAAAAAAAAGAGAATCTCGATTTCAGTCTCTCTCTCTTTCTCGTACATCTCTCTCTCTCTCTCTCTCGTTCATCTCTCTATCTCGATCTCTCACTGAAAATCGACGACTCCGACCCCCGGCGACTGCGACCCCCTCCACGTCGATTTGCGATCCCCCAATGTCCCCTTCACACGCGGCCCCCTCCGGCGCTCCTCTATTTTCACGCCCTCCGCCCCCCGTTTGCCACTCCTCCTCCTCACGCAGTGCCCCCTTCGTCACCGTCACCGTCGCCGTCCTTGCACAGTCACCATCACCGTCACTGTCGCCGTCCCCCAAAACATATGTGTAAGTGTTGGCTTTAACTAATTATTTAGGGTTTTTTGGTTTTGATTGTTATGTTGTTGATTAATCAGGGTTTTCTTCTTCTTATTTTTTTTTGTAACTGGTTTTTTGGGATTTAGGATTGATTCTTAAAGGGAGGATTTTTTTTTCTGGTTTAGAGAGAGTTGTTTCTGAGTTATGTTGGGTTTTCTTGTGTAGCTCTCATCAGGTCATGATCTTGTGTTTTTGGTTTTGATTTGTTCTTTTGTTTGATTAATTGGGGTTTTTTTCTTCTTTTTTTGGCTTTCAAGAGGATCCCAAATCTTGTTGTGATATGTGCATATTCTTTGAAATATGAAAAAAGGGGAGTATGTATGTTTTATGTTGTAATTTTTAAAGGAGTTTTTGTATGTTTTTTTTTTAACTTGATGCAGTGAATGAATTCCTTCTCTAATCCATGGAGTTCAAAAGTGAATAGGAGGTAGTTTTCCATTTGAAGTTCAAAAGTGAATTGAACTTCTGATTTTTCTCTTTTGAAGCAGGATTAGCTTGATTAGGTTTTAGCAGTTCTATATTTAGAGTGCTTTTCCTTGGAGATAATAATTGAAAAAAAAAATATGGAACAGTCTTCCAGGTTAAAAGATTTCTTGTGGGTTTGGTGCATTCTTGTGCTTATCATGTGATAGAACATTTTGATGTATGAAATATCATTGTAAGTACATATAGTATTGTAGTGTTGATGGGCTTAAACATCTTTGTTTTGCTTTGATGTTAGAAAGGGATAATATATTTTCAGTATGCTCCTGCATAAAATCTGTGTAGGCATCTTTTGGGTTAATAGGTATAGCTTTCGAAATCCATAATGGATGTGATATTTCTGATCTAATTAGATTAAAATGATGCTCAGTAATACATTGTTTCAAAGCAGGGTAGTTTCATCAATGTTCTTTTGTGGTGCCCTGTCCTTTGACCAATTTGCATAAGCCTTTGTTCTTTTTCTACAGAAAGCCGAGGAAAGTGAAGGTTCTAGATCTTCTGGTTCCATCAAAGGTAAAAGACAGATTACTAAGAAGGTTCTGGAGTACTGCTATGAACCTGAAATGGTGGAGGTAATTTTTTTGGCTCCTCCAAAAATTTATCAATGTTCTTGAGTCTCATCAATGTTTAATAATTCAGTTATTTTGGAGATTGATGCACAGCAGAATATTTTGAAAAGTCACATGTAAGATTATGCATTACGTAGTTTTTTTGGCAAGGGTCTTCAAAGAACTGTTATGCTATTGTTATAACAATTGAAAGTGTGGACTACCAATGATTGTACTGTGAATAAGGTCTTCTGATCTAGAAACAGTACAATCATTGGTGCGCATGTTTGTTTTACAACAGAGAATCAGTTATAGAACTTGTAAGGCAAAAAAAAAAAAAATGTTTCTGAACTATCTGAAACTGAAAAGCTGATTTTTGTCTTTTTCTTTATGTTAATTAGAGGATATATATTCTCTATCAAAGAAGTCATTGGAGCAAATTAATGAGAATGCTTCATGTGGTTCACAGTTCTATGCTTGTGTGCTAGAGTGCTTTCCATAGTTTTATGCTTGACTATTATTTCAACTTTGTGTATTGTGGTAACTTACTTTTTGAGTACCCATGAGATATCTCTCTCTATGGCAGGCCTATCGGACAAGTATGCTAAAGGCATTCAAGAAGACCTTAGATGAAGGAATTTTCATCTTTATAATTGGTATGTGCTTAATTTAGGTTCTCGGGTATTCGTCTTGTTTTTTCTTTTTAAAGATTAAATCTTGAGCATAATTTATTAGACAGATTTTTTTGATTTTGTAGTTTCCTTTGCCCTAATCCATGTTTTAGCCTTTTATTTTCTCTCCTCCGTGTTGTGATATTTACGCTGGCAAGTTTCTGCTTGTGATTGTTCAGTTGTTTGCTTGATGTTTCGCAATGCTCTTTATAAATGAGGACATCGGGCCTGTCAAATGATACATTTCTTGCTGTCAGTTCCTGTTAGTGGATCCAATCTTACAGTTTAGGAAACGTTTTGGCATTGGAAGTTCTCATGTTTCTTCTAGTATCTTCCATTTTAAGAGGAACTTGACAGGCTTTGAAATTATTTAAATTTGAATTGCCCTAGAAGAACCAATAGGGGCCTTGAAATTGTTCCAGCTCTTTATGTTGTTGGAGGTCTTCAGGCCTATGGCATTTTTTTTCCATATGTGCTGCATTTGCAATGTCAAGAGAAGTTCTCTTCCTTTATTTTTTTTTATTGAAGAGTGAAAGAAATCAAAAGAAATTTTATGGAGGCATGTATATTATTTTTCCTTTTTAAAGTGTAACGGGTTACATCCATTTTCATGATCGCCAAGGAGAGTTCTACTGGTATGTGTCTACCTCTACAAGGATTGTCTAAATCTGCCACACTTAGTATAGTCATGGCAAAAAACAACAAAGAGATTAGCCTTATTATTGGATTATGATTGAATTTCATGTATATTTATTTATCTGTTAGATTGCTCTTTATTAATGTATATAACTGATCAAAATCTTTGCTTGCACATGAAAGTCTCCATCCACACTCTCTCATGAAATTACTAGTGGTATCACTGGGGAAAAGAACTTCTCATGGGACAAATTTTTTTCATATATTGTCTCCTTCTAGCATAAAACTGATTTTTATATGATATGACAATTGGATGCTGGAGGATCATTAGATAATGTGGTTAGTTATGAAAATTCTGATTTTAAGGAACTAGACTAGCAGGATGTTGAATTTATATTTTCTTAGCCCGTGTTTGAATCCTGGACAACAAGGTGGATAAGACCTCATAGCTGGAAGGGCAAAAAAAGTTGTTTGGTTGAGCTGGACAATACTCAAGAATAAAACTAGATAATAGCCCAATAGTGATTCCATCAGATTGTCTCACAACATTGTGGACCATCTTGGTTGTTGTATCAAAATATGCTTCTCACCAAAGCCTATAAAGCAAAATGGGTGGATCAATTTTATTATTATAAAATAATAGGGATTTAGAATAAATATATATTTTCCAGTGGTATAATTTAATTTTTCCAATTCAAAATTTAGCCAAATAGGACTCTTCTGAAAAACATTAATTTTAGAGTCATTAAAACACAATTTTGACCACACATAAGGAGATGGATGGAATCAATAACATGGGTGGGAGTGGGAATTGCGTGTAATATAATGCAACCATGAGTTCTATTATAATGTAGAAACTATGATTGGTTAATAACACAATTCATGTTTATGTTAGGTTATTCATATCTAATCATGCATATCTTTGTCTATCCTCGACTTTTCTCTCTGTTTCCTTCACTTCCAATGATAAGGGCTATCATATTAATTTTCTCTTTGTTCAGTTGGTTGAATACGACGATGATGGAAAACAGGAAGGTACTGACCACATCTGACCTTGATGGCTTTGACAAGGTATGTCATGAGTGTTCTTCTAGCATTCATTTTGGTCTTTCTGTCATTGTCATTTCTTATAAAGGCACAAACACTTGTATCTAAAACAAACAAACCATGCATTGCAGAGAAAATTGCCTTCTCTAGGATTCCAAGTCGAGGTCGTGCTAGTGGACTATAATGGCTCCCTCCCTCCAAGGCAAACAAGCACAACCGATGGGACCGAATCATCCAATGCAAGTTCAGTTGCTGGTTCCACCACAAGCAACTCCACCGTTCCACCACCTAACCCAATCAAGGAACCAGTTAGCAATGAAAAAGATGATGTCTTCTCAGATAGCGAATCCGAGGAGACTGCGTCTTCCAAAGTGGATTCGATGGGCTTGGGCACTGTGAGCGAGTTCAAGGCGATCGTTGCGGATGCTTCTCTGTTTACGTATGGAGATGAAGATGACTATGAGAGCGAGTGAGGGGGGAATCACTGAAATTCTTATTGTGTTTATAAGGGGGGAAAGGTGTAGTTGAACAGATATAGGGGGTCAATCAGTCTATTCTTGCATGTCGTGATCACAGTGTCTGCGCATCATACAACATGATGACAGGTTATTTTTCTATGTTGTATTGTTTGAGAAAAATTGAATCTTGGATGGAATTCTCCAATTCAATATCGGTCCTGCTCGCATCTGTAATTATACGTCCCTAAGGATTGCATCTGTCTCGTTGGTCCATAAAATAAAAAATTCAGTTAGTCTCTTGCTATAAGGGTGGAGTTACATGTAGTTCTTTCTGCAATCTGATTTGATGTATATAACAAAACGAGGGTATCCATAATTCATTAGAGCTATATATACTTCACAAAATAAATATACATACTTCGTTACATCAACCTGTTTAATACATCAACTTGTTTAATTCAATACATCAACCTAAATCTGTTTAATACATGAACATGTTTATTTCATCAACCTGTTTAATACATCAACAACCTGTTTAATACATCAACAACAACCTGTTTAATACATCAACAACAAGATGTTTAATACATCAACATGCTTAGTACATCATCATGTAATATAATACATCAACATCAACCTATTTTAATACATCAACCTGTTCCTGTTAACCTGTTTTAAAACATCAACATCAACCTGTTTTAAATAAAACTAAAATCTTCAGGTGAAACAAAATCTGAAGAACCATCATTTCTCTAAAAGAACCATCTGAGTAGCACCACTCTTTTACAAGCATTCCTGAAATAACAGTTAAATAAATATACATGAAATTCAATCATAATCCAATAATAAGGCTAATCTCTTTGTTGTTTTTTGCCATGACTATACTAAGTGTGGCAGATTTAGACAATCCTTGTAGAGGTAGACACATATCTCCTTGGCGATCATGAAAATGGATGTAACCCGTTACACTTTAAAAAGGAAAAATAATATACATGCCTCCATAAAATTTCTTTTGATTTCTTTCACTCTTCAATAAAAAAAAAAATAAAGGAAGAGAACTTCTCTTGCCATTGCAAATGCAGTACATATGGAAAAAAAATGCCATAGGCCAGAAGACCTCCAACAACATAAAGAGCTGGAACAATTTCAAGGCCCCTATTGGTTCTTCTAGGGCAATTCAAATTTAAATAATTTTTAGGAAATTAAAAGCCTGTCAAGTTCCTCTTAAAATGGAAGATACTAGAAGAAACATGAGAACTTCCAATGCCAAAACGTTTCCTGAACTGTAAGATTGGATCCACTAACAGGAACTGACAGCAAGAAATGTATCATTTGACAGGCCCGATGTCCTCATTTATAAAGAGCATTGCGAAACATCAAGCAAACAACTGAACAATCACAAGCAGAAACTTGCCAGCGTAAATATCACAACACGGAGGAGAGAAAATGAAAGGCTAAAACATGGATTAGGGCAAAGGAAACTACAAAATCAAAAAAATCTGTCTAATAAATTATGCTCAAGATTTAATCTTTAAGAAGAAAAAACAAGACGAATACCCGAGAACCTAAATTAAGCACATACCAATTATAAAGATGAAAATTCCTTCATCTAAGGTCTTCTTGAATGCCTTTAGCATACTTGTCCGATAGGCCTGCCATAGAGAGAGATATCTCATGGGTACCCAAAAAGTAAGTTACCACAATACACAAAGTTGAAATAATAGTCAAGCATAAAACTATGGAAAGCACTCTAGCACACAAGCATAGAACTGTGAACCACATGAAGCATTCTCATTAATTTGCTCCAATGACTTCTTTGATAGAGAATATATATCCTCTAATTAACATAAAGAAAAAGACAAAAATCAACTTTTCAGTTTCAGATAGTTCAGAAACATTTTTTTTTTTGCCTTACAAGTTCTATAACTGATTCTCTGTTGTAAAACAAACATGCGCACCAATGATTGTACTGTTTCTAGATCAGAAGACCTTATTCACAGTACAATCATTGGTAGTCCACACTTTCAATTGTTATAACAATAGCATAACAGTTCTTTGAAGACCCTTGCCAAAAAAACTATGTAATGCATAATCTTACATGTGACTTTTCAAAATATTCTGCTGTGCATCAATCTCCAAAATAACTGAATTATTAAACATTGATGAGACTCAAGAACATGGATAAATTTTTGGAGGAGCCAAAAAAATTCCCTCCACCATTTCAGGTTCATAGCAGTACTCCAGAACCTTCTTAGTAATCTGTCTTTTACCTTTGATGGAACCAGAAGATCTAGAACCTTCACTTTCCTCGGCTTTCTGTAGAAAAAGAACAAAGGCTTATGCAAATTGGTCAAAGGACAGGGCACCACAAAAGAACATTGATGAAACTACCCTGCTTTGAAACAATGTATTACTGAGCATCATTTTAATCTAATTAGATCAGAAATATCACATCCATTATGGATTTCGAAAGCTATACCTATTAACCCAAAAGATGCCTACACAGATTTTATGCAGGAGCATACTGAAAATATATTATCCCTTTCTAACATCAAAGCAAAACAAAGATATTTAAGCCCATCAACACTACAATACTATATGTACTTACAATGATATTTCATACATCAAAATGTTCTATCACATGATAAGCACAAGAATGCACCAAACCCACAAGAAATCTTTTAACCTGGAAGACTGTTCCATATATTTTTTTTCAATTATTATCTCCAAGGAAAAGCACTCCAAATATAGAACTGCTAAAACCTAATCAAGCTAATCCTGCTTCAAAAGAGAAAAATCAGAAGTTCAATTCACTTTTGAACTTCAAATGGAAAACTACCTCCTATTCACTTTTGAACTCCATGGATTAGAGAAGGAATTCATTCACTGCATCAAGTTAAAAAAAAAAAAACATACAAAAACTCCTTTAAAAATTACAACATAAAACATACATACTCCCCTTTTTTCATATTTCAAAGAATATGCACATATCACAACAAGATTTGGGATCCTCTTGAAAGCCAAAAAAAGAAGAAAAAAAAACCTAATTAATCAAGCAAAAGAACAAATCAAAACCAAAAACACAAGATCATGACCTGATGAGAGCTACACAAGAAAACCCAACATAACTCAGAAACAACTCTCTCTAAACCAGAAAAAAAAAATCCTCCCTCTAAGAATCAATCCTAAATCCCAAAAAACCAGTTACAAAAAAAAAATAAGAAGAAGAAAACCCTGATTAATCAACAACATAACAATCAAAACCAAAAAACCCTAAATAATTAGTTAAAGCCAACACTTACACATATGTTTTGGGGGACGGCGACAGTGACGGTGATGGTGACTGTGCAAGGACGGCGACGGTGACGGTGACGAAGGGGGCGCTGCGTGAGGAGAAGGAGCGGCGGACGGGGTGGGGGGGGGGGCGTGAAAACAGAGGAGCGCCGGAGGGGGCCGCGTGTGAAGGGGACATTGGGGGATCGCAAATCGACGTGGAGGGGGTCGCAGTTGCCGGGGGTCGGAGTCGTCGATTTTCAGTGAGAGATCGAGATAGAGAGATGAACGCGAGAGAGAGAGAGAGAGATGTACGAGAAAGAGAGAGAGAGTGAAATCGAGATTCTCTGTTTTTTTTTAAACACGACCGTGCGATCGCGAGGTCAGCGATCGCACGGTCGAAAAACCGGGCGCATGATGGGGTGCACCGGGCGCACAGTCGCACCCCATCATCTCCCATATATATATACACACACACACACACGCGAGCGATTCAGTGCGGGAATGCGGGAAATGACGTCGATCGTTCGATCGCGGGTCCATCGCATCGGACGGTCTCGACCGTTGGATGCGATGGACCCGTGATCGACGGCCCGTGATCGCTTCCCGCACGACCGCATTCCCGCACTGAATCGGCTCCCATATATATAGGGAGCCGATTCAGTGCGGGAATGCGGTCGTGCGGGAAGCGATCACGGGCCGTCGATCACGGGTCCATCGCATCGGACGGTCCGGTGCGATTCATCTTGACCGTTGGATGCGATGTATATATAGTCGAGTGATTCAGTGCGGGAATGCGGGAATGCGGGAAACGACGTTGATCGTTCGATCGCGGGTCCATCGCATCCAACGGTCGAGATGAATCGCACCCGACCGTCCGATGCGATGAACCCGTGATCGACGGCCCGTGATCGCTTCCCGCACGACCGCATTCCCGCACCGAATCACTTCCCTATATATATATATATATGTATATATATATATATATATATAATTTGATTATTGTTCAATTAAAAATTCATGTGCACATGTTACTCCCTTCTTCGGTACTAATTTTAGTCTCATGTATTTAGTTTTAATAAAAAAATTCTAGAAAAATAAAACATATGTAGATTAAAATTGAGACTGAAAACATGCATGTATTGAAATAAAAATACAAAAATCTATTAGAAAACTACTGAAACTATGAATAAATAAATAAATCAATCAATCAATCAATTGTTGGTGAAGCCAAAAGTCGAACAATTGAAAAAATTACCAAAAATAGAACAATTAAAAATAAATGGCTGCCAAACACCCATTAAAACATGAAAAGTCGCTGCTTCTGTTAGCGAAAAAAAACCAAACGTGGGGTCCATGCTTTTCATTATTCACCGTTTGATGTTACAAAGGACACGTGGCCATTTTAGACAAAAAGTCAAGCAGATCCTAGTACACAATGGGTAAAGTAGAGGATCCGGTCCCGTTGGAGACACTATATCAAAATAAGCTTTTACTCAAATTTTTAATAAAATTTGGGTATAAATTTAAGTAAGGGATAAAAATGGCCTAAGATGGTTATCTACATGCGTTGAGAAAAGTTATCTTGAACGAGTAATAGAAGCAAAACTTTCTGTAGTCGTGGAACATCAAACATGAGCTTTAAATCATAAACGAGGATCTATTATGCAGGACGAGTGCTTTAACCACACCCCCACACCCCACATTTATGTCTCCACCCTCCTTTAATTTTTTTTAGGTTGGAACAATTGGGGTGGGGGGGGGGGGGGGAGGAGATAGAGAGGGAGAGATGGATAGTAGTGGATATGATGGTGGTGGTGGTGGGGGTGCATAGAGGAGGTAGCCGGCAGAGGAGAAGCCAGGGAGAGATAGAGAGATGTTTGGGAGGGGGAGGTTGGGGATGACGGTGGTGGGCGGAGGTGGACTGGGCTGGATGAGAGAGGGGGGAGGGAGGGTTGGCATTCTTCACCCACTATCTACCTACACCGCTCCCCTCCTAGCCTCCTCCACCAATCGCCTCCTTCACTCTCTGATCCCTAGCCTCTCCTTTATCTCTCTTCCCTTAAGCCTCCCTGATTACTTCCCACTCCGATGCTAGCCTCCTCTCTCTGACCCCTCCTATCCCATCATTGTCCTCCTCCCACACCCCTCTCTCTTTGTTATCCTCCCCACCCCTCAAAAAAATTAATTCTTTTTATTGCAGTGAGCACCAAATAAACTAGGGTGGGCTTGACAGTTCTCATATACAAAAGGCTAATGCTACTCTTATTTCTTCTCTAACACTAAATATTGGCGGGGGGGGGGGGGACCCCTTTGGTTACTCATCCCAGGGGTCGGATCCCCTCATAACTGAATATCATCAGTTCGGTAAGTATCCAACCACACATTGACACGTGGATTTAAAAAAAAAAATTGAGTTTCACTGGGTTGACGGACGTTTACACCTCGTTTTGATTTCCCCCCTTTTTTGGTCCCCCCCCCCATTTGACAGCCCCTGTCCTTCCCTCTCTCCATGGGCTTTTTCTCTCCCTCTCCCCTGAAAAATGAAAAGACCAGACCCTAACATCTCTTACCCAAAACCATGTAGATCCAACAAATACCAAAAGGAGGCCCAACGAAGAAACTGATTTTTCAGGTAAAGCCCAATGAAACTGATTTTACAGATTTCATATTTTGTGCATGTCAGGATCTAATGTAAAGCCCAACAAAATTGATTTTCAGATTTTCTCTATTGTGCATTTATGGATCCAATGTAAAGCTCAACAAAACATTAACCCCACAGTGAGTGTTCTATCTATCTTTATTTGGAGGACTAAATGGAGTTTATAGGGTTTAGGGAGTTGAGAATATTGTTTGATCATATTTTTGTCAAGTATTATTATAAGATATGCAATTTGAATATGTGAATATGTTTCATAGATCACAAATAAAAATTGATATATATTGTATAATTTAGTTCATATCATGTAGTTTGATACAAATTATGTGTGTTTCAATTAAAAGATTGTGCATTTCGAATCACTTATTGTATTTTTTATTTTAGGTTGTATAGTTTGATTCATAGATTGTTGTAGTTTGATTCATAGATTGTTGTAGTTTGATTCATAGGTTGTTGTAGTTCGATTAATAGGTTGTGCAGTTCGGTTCACATATACAATTTGGTTTGATTCATTGGTTGTTGTAGTTTGATTAAGTAGGTTGTGCAGTTCGATTCACATGTACAACTTAGTTAAAATGTGAGAGGTTCATTTGAAGGGTTATGTAGTTCAATTAATGTAATAAGGGGTTTAAATTTTTGTATTTGTTTTGCAATGTATTCAAAAGAGTGTATGTGTCAAATATATTTAATTATTGTACTTGAAGGAGGATTAAATGAAGTTTATAGAGTTTTGGGAGGTGAGAATATTATTTGATCATATATTGTGAAATATAATTCTAAGGTGCAATTTGAATATGTGAATTTTTTTCACAGACTAAAAAAAAAAAAACTCAAATGTGGTATAGTTCGGTTCATATTGTGAAATTTGTTTCAAATTATGTGTGGTTCAATTGAAAGATGGTGCAGTTCAATGCTTATGTTCTGCCCCTCAAAGATTATGTTGTGCATTTCGATTCGGTTAATGTATTTTTGAGTTGCATGTTGTATAGATCGAACTTCATAGGTTATGTAGTTCGATTAATAGTTTGTGTAGTTTGGTTCACATGTATAGTTCGGTGCAAATGTGAGACCCTGATTTGATGGGTTGTGTAATTCAATTTATATGATTATCATGTCATGTTTGTAAGGGGCTTAAACGTTTGTTTTTGTTTTGCAATGTATTGAAAAGATATATGTATTATATTTTTTTTTAAGTTGTGTAATTTAATGTTGTTCATATATTGATATATGTTTGTATTCTTTTCTCTTATTACTTCTACAGATTAATGAATGATGTCTGATTTCGTCAAAAAAACTATATTAACTCCTCGTAAGTTAGTTTTTGAAACATTGGATCCCAAAATAGGTATGGAGTTTGACTCAGCTGAAGAGACAGATAGTTTTTATATTCAATACAGTAAGCAAGTTGGGTTCAGCATCCGAAAAAATTCAACCAAAATTGTAAGTGCAATTATTCAAAGAAGACAATATGTTTGCTCAAGCGAAGGCTTTCGGAAAGTTGATCGACTTGAGAAAAGAGTTCGGGTCCAACGTGCAGAAACAAGATGTGGATGCCATGCAGAGTTTACCATTCAACGCCAATTGAATGGAAAATATAAGGTTTCGAGATTTGAGTCAGCCCACACTCATGATGTGGTGAGCCCAAGTAAAGTTCAATTTTTAAAGTCGCATAGGTGTATAACTTCTTCTCAAGCCGCAGAAGCTGACATAGCATCAAGTTCGGGACTACCACCAAAAATGACAATGGAATTGATGGGTAGGCAAGCTGGTGGACGTGACAATCTTGGTTTCACGAATGTGGACTTGAAGAATTATTTGCGCATAAAACGAAAGATTGCGATGAAGAGAGGGGATGCACATGCTGTGATGGAGTACTTTCAAACCATGCAAGAACGAAATCCGTCATCTTATTATGCCATTCAACTCGATGATGAGGAACTGTTAATGAATATTTTTTGGGCGGACTCTAAAATGATGGTTGACTATGCACATTTTGGTGATGTTGTTTGCTTCGATACAACATACAAAACCAATAAAGAAGAACGACCATTTGGTTTATTTGTTGGTGTAAACCATCACAAGCAATCAGTTGTGTTTGGTGCTGCTCTATTATATGATGAGACAATTCCTACATTCGAGTGGTTGTTCCATGTTTTTGTTAAAGCAATGAATCAGAAGGAACCTAGGACTATTATTACTGACCAAGATGCAGCAATGGCGAGTGCAATAGCTTCAACTTTGCCAAATACATATCATCGGCTTTGTGTGTGGCACATGTATCAAAATGCTGCTATGAAGATTAATGATGTTTTCAGAAAAAATCCAGAATTTGTGAAGGACTTCAAAAGTTGTGTCTATGACTATGATAATGATGAAGAGTTTGAAGGGGCTTGAAAAAGAATGATTGAAAAATATGATCTTCATGAAAATAAATGGTTACAAAAGAGATTTGAGAGAAGAGAAAAGTGGGCTCTAGCATATGGAAGAAACACATTTTGTGCCGACATGTCCACCACCCAACGAAGTGAAAGCTTGAATGCGTTGGTTAAACAATATTTTAACAGTGGGACATATTTGATGCGTTTCCTTGAACACTTTGATAGGTTGTTGGACGATCGACGCTATCAAAAGTTGGAAGCTGATTTCAAGATGAGTCAAAGCATCCCTTACATGCATCAGCAATGGAAGATCTATTGAAGCATGCAGCATCAGTGTACACCCCTACTGTGTACAAGTTGTTTGAAAAACAAATGGTCGAGATTTTGGATCTTGATTTAGCAGTTGATCATGCTGAAGGAACAAAAACAGAATTTAAAATCACCGATGATGACACTAATCGTGAATGCAGAGTCTTGTATGACTCATCATCTTATGAACTTCTATGTAGTTGTCGAATGTTCGAATTTGTGGGGATCCTTTGTAAACACAGTCTCAAAGTATTAGATCGCTTGAATGCCAAGAGTATCCCCGAGCGCTATATTCTGAAGCGATGGACTAAGAAAGCAAAGGAAGGGATCGTTTTTGATCATCGGGAGTGTGGATTACAGGTTGATCTACAACGGGATACATCAGTAAGATATAAAGAGTTATGCAGCATGGCTGTTCAGTTGGTGACAAAGGCAGCACCTTATGATAAAGCTACTCAGATGGTTTTTGGTACTCTTAAGAATGCAATGAAAGAAATTGATGATTGCTTGAAAGAGATGCATGTTGAAGATAAACAATGTGGAGTTGTTGAAGAAAATCCTACTGCTCATGATCATGCTGTGGAGGAAGAGTGCTTTAATGATAGAAGACTGAATAAGAAAATAGAAGCCATTCCGAAAGGTATTAAACAAAAGCTCAAAACAGATAGTCGTAAAAGGAGACATTTAGGTGCTCTTGAAAGAGCTGTTTCAAAAGTGAGAGCTTCTAAGGGTTCTCATGCAAAACAATCAAATATCAAGGTATGTGTAGAAATTGTCATCTCTCAGGTTATTTTCATAAACAGAATAAATATTCCTAATGAACTTTCAGTTTTTTCATTAACACAATTGAACTGTGTGTATGTTTTAAAAAATTTACAGTCCATTGATCAACAAAATCGAATACAATCATCGAATTACACCACCGATGTTCAGTGGCCATCCTTTACAAATCATATCCAGGTGCTTACTAAAGTACGTATATGTATGTTATCATTTTTTCCATGTATTTAGTAATACATATATTAAACTTCTGTAGGCATGTGAGCCTAGTTCGTCAGAACATAAAATTGCCCTATGTGTATTCCACCATAAACATGGAAGTTGAACCTCATTTTATGAGCACCGAAGAAACCATTTCAAGTTTTCCTCAACTAATTCAGGTAACAGAAACTATTAATGCAATTCAACATCTTCTCACAAAATTTTAATGTAATATATTAACTCATTACTTTCTGTAGCCCAACATGTCAATGTCTGGGTATGTTGAATCTTTCAACAGCAATCACCCGTTAACCCAAATGAGTCAGGTATGATCACAATTCAAACTGTTCGAATATTACAAAGTGTCATCTTTTTTCAACAATACAATCTATGCTGTTTATATTATTTACAGGAGTCGGGAATAGTCATATCAATGCCACATGACCAGTAACAAAAAAAATCTCAAATGTTGGATGAAGATGGAGTCTAGTTGAAATTATGGTTGGAATGATATATAATGTTGTAGTTACTGTTGTAAAGAGACTGGTACAATTGTAGTTGTAAAGAAATATTTTAATGTAATTAATTATATAAATGAGAAGTTGGCTTTTCGTTTCAGAAGGATGTTGTAGTTTGATTCATTAGAAATAGTCATATAAGGTTGTTTCAAACAAATTTATGCAGTTTGACATATTCATTATTGAGTCCAATTAAACATGTGACATTTTAGCTTGGAGGCATCAACATTCTATTTGATTAATATCAAATTTGAAATTATTTCATGAGTACCTTTAATTGGGTTCATTATTTGTGTAGTTTAATTCATCACTCCATTTAGATTCAATCACAATTCATTCCAATTCATGAGTACTGTATCTTTCACTTTCAAGTGATTCAGTTCACTTACCAAATGCTTCAGTTTAATGAGTAGTGTAGTTTAATTCATCACTTGGTTAATTTCTGTGTATTGCTATATTATTATTATTTGAAGAAGTTCAGTTCATTATTATTATTTCAAGAAGGCCAGTTCAATTAACAAATAATTCGGTTTGTTTCATGAGTAGTGTAGTTCATCACTTGTTTCATTTCGATGTATTACTTATTGTGTTTTCATTATTTCAAAAGGTTCAGTTCGATTAACAAATGTTGCAATTTAATTAACAAGTGATCCAATTTGATTAATAAGTGCTTCAGTTCGTTTCTTGAGTAGTACAGTTTGATTCATCACTTGTTTCATTTCCTTGTAGTACTTACTGTATTTTCATTATTTTAAAAGGTTTAGTTCGATTAACAAATGTTGCAGTTTGATTAACAAGTGCTCCAGTTCAATTAACAAATGCTTAAGTTTGTTTCTTGAGTAGTGTAGTTTGATTCATCACTTGGTTCATTTCAATGTAGTATTGTATTTTCATTATTTCAAGAAGGCCAGTTCAATTAACAAATGCTACAGTTCGATTAACAAGTGCTCCAGTTCGTTTCATGAGTAGTGCAATTTGATTCATCACTTGTTTTATTTCGATGTAGTACTTACTGTTTTCATTATTTCAAAAGGTTCAGTTCGATTAACTAGAGCTTGCAAATTGATTAACAAGTAATCAGTTCAATTAATAAATGCTTCAGTTTGTTTCAGGAGTAGTGTAGTTCGATTAATCACTTTGTTCATTTTTTTCTAGTACTTCATTTCATTATTTAAAAAATATTCAGTTTGATTAACAAGTGCTGCAGTTCGATTAACAAGTGATTTAGTTCAATTCATGAGTAGTGTAGTTTGATTCATCACTGGATCAGTTCGAATCTGACAACAATTCATTTGACACAATGAGTAGTGTAGTTCGATTCATTAGTAGACCAGTTCAACTCAACCACAATTGATTTCAATCCATCAATATTGTATTAGCATTCACCAGTACTACGGTTCAATTAACAAATGCTGCAGTTCTGTTAACAAGTGCTTCAATTCGATTCAACCCTGATTTAAATCATTTATGTTCCTAAAATCAAGTGTACTGTAGCCTAGTTCAGCAAATATTTCAGTTCATTAATATGGATCAAAGTAGGACACTGCACACAAAAAAGTATGCATATAAACAAAAGAACACACTGCAGACACAGAATTTTTGAGGGTATACAAAATTTTGAATATGCACAAAAGTATAAACAAAAGTACACAATGTAATTTACTTCAGTAGAACAATTCAACATAGTTAACAGGATCGACATATGATCACAAAATTCACCAGGCTCATAATCATATAAAATATACGATCAAGAAGAATTAATTCCTTGTAGTATGTCTCTTGCAAGCTTTCGGCGCTCAGTGTTCATATCACATGTCTGCAACAAACTAATGTCTTTGTGTTGACACAAAAGATCCATAAATTTTATTACAAATATACCACAATCATTTGTTCCTGACTGTTTAGGGGAAGATACATGCTCCCATCCCTTTAGTCTCAGGTTCCAATTACATATTTGTGCCATCGGAGGAAGGATTTGCATCTGTAAATACATTAAACATGATGATTGAATGAAATTCATACAAAGAGTACTATTGCAATTCAAATTAGAATTCACTTTTTGACTAAAACTTACAATAGCAGCTATCTCAGTGCTATATTTTTTCCCCACATCCCTCGTAAGTGAATCATATATGAATACCATTTTTTTCTTTGGACATACCATTGCGAGTAACCAATGACTATTTTCAATGATGGGGAGAAATATCTGTAAAAAAATAAAACAATAACACATGCAGTAAGTAATATATGAGAATGAAGTATAAACAAACCAATTAAACGAATACTCACCTTGTCACATTTCCATATATTACATCCCAAGCGATCTGGATTGACAAATCCAAACAGAGAGTCATACTTGTTACTCTCAACTAAAAAATCAATGCGATCATCCAAAGCACACAATGGATTATCACCATTGGCTATCCATCTGTTATACTCATTTTTCAAAAATGCCTGAGAATGATATGAAAATTAAATATCAGACACACTTTGACATATGTAAATGCCAAAAATATGAGTACAAAATAAATTTAGTGTATTACTACTATGTATACTGGATCCATGAAATAAGCCGAGATTTGATCGCCTGTTTTCTTCTCCCTCTCATTGAATAACTCACAATATGACGCCATTATCTACAATGCAACAATGAGTTCAATAGGTAAAACATTTTTTGATTGTTTTCTAAAGTGACACTATGAAACCGAGTCAAAACATTGAATATATTAATATAGATGAATGAATATGTACTTACATCAGTATCTACCCAATGTCTAGGTGCCAATGTCTTGAAGGCACTATATGTAATATCAATTGCACCTATCCGACCGAGTTTTGTTAAATCCCTACACAAAGATGTCAAATAATTTATTTATCATGTAAAAGTCATAATTATGTACAATAACAATTAAATAGAATATTCTTATCTTCTCCTACAGTTCCAAATTTTGGTCACATAACTGAAATTATCAACCACCTTTTTAAGTCTCTTTTTTGGTGGGGTTATGTCTTTTCCTTTTACCACCAATACTCTCTTCTTCTCAATCATCTTGATCTTCCCAATTTTGAGTGATGTGTATGGGGACTTCTTTAACATTGAAGGATTCTTTACTCTACATTTTCGAGGGCTCATCTCGTCATAGCAAACATCTATCACCTCCTTAGCCTCCTCCTCCTCCAAGCCCTTCCCCTTGTGATCCTCCACTTGTGATTCTCCCATCACCTCCTTAGCCTCCTCCTCCACCAATCTCTTCCCCTTGTGATCTTTCATTTGTGATTCTCCCATCACCCGTATCCTATCATCTTCATTTATTTTAAATGCATCGTCTTGACCTGGCATATAATCATATTGTGCACTGTGGGCTTTATTCATTGGACTGCATTCATGAATAAGGGTAAGGTTGTTCTGGAAAACAAAAAAAAATTCAAAATTCATTAAAGAGAACATGAAATTCTGAAGAAAAATGTAAGAATTAATACTTACAATGCGCTTCAAAGTTGCAACCTCTTCTTTTAGGCCAGTGATCATATCTTCCATTGCTGCTAATTTTTCCTTTTGTGAATTTACCTCCACTTCCAACAGATCCACTTTTTTTTGAAGTGTTGCATATAAATTTTCCTTATCACCCACAACCATATTCAAACATGGATGATCCAGAACAGCCAAAGACTCCTTCACAATTGGATCCAACAACTCTTCCTCAGTATATTCGAGGTACTCAATTACCTACAATAATAATAACATATTAGATCTATGTTGTTGGACATTAGAAAGATCATATAAATTTAGGACAATAGTACTTAACCTCATCTGCAGAACGGAACTCTTTTTCAACACGTTTTTTCTTCTGAAGGTTTGGGGATTCCACTTGTGCACTCTTGGGTATCTATTGGGTGTAAAACTTTGACACAAGCCACGAAAATGTTCGTATGACCAAATCTGTGTTAAATAAATTGAATTAGAAATAGGTGAACATGCAAAACAAATCCTTACAATATATGCATAGATATTTAATTCATACTCTAACCTGGATTGCAATACCACAACCCTCCACACCAAATGGATCAGTCGTGTATGCCAATGTTTTTGCCTTTGCAAATCCTTTCATCGTATAATTGTACACAACTGTTCCCCAAGGATAACTATTGAACCTATTTATACTTTCTACGAGATATACATATTTATTTGACACACTATAAGCTGGATTTGGTAAAAGTAGGTTTATTAATATATACAATAAAGCTAATTTCAAAAAAGTATCATCGGAAAGGTGGGGATTCTTTTGTAAAGCAGTTTCTATATCCCTCTTTGTTAATTTTTTCTTTTTTTGGGGAAAAAGTTCTTTGTACCATGCAAAATTAGGACACTTTCCATTCTCATCATCTATGGGGGGAGGGAGACCTAATCTAATGCCTAAGATCAGAAGAAAATCAGATTGGGTTATTTTCAAAACAGAATTTTGAAAATGTATTACATTTGGTGGTTCAAATCTTTGTAATAAATAGGTATATATGTGAGAGTGAAAATTAAAATCATTTAAATCCACAAGAAGTTTTTCAAACACTGAGTTCCTAATTAAGTCTTGATGATGAGGGGAGAGTGAACTAAACCATTTTGTGGTCACATGTGGACCACCTTTACACATTGCCTTTCCAATTTTCTTCGTCTTCTTTGATAGTGAGGCGCTTGACTTCTTAGAGTTCTTCACGTTTTTCTTCACCATTTTCATCTGTACATACAAACATATGTTAATGTCTAAAATGAAAAACAATGACTACAAACCAGCTGGTCAAGATAGTTCAAAAAAATATCTCATCTCATTGTCCTGTTACTCTTTTTTTTTCATCAGAGAAATGAATCTTGAAATATTTTTTTTTGTCAATGTGGGTTGGGGTTTGGTATCAAATTTGACCAAATTATGTGTGGTTTTTGAAATCCTAAATGACAAGAGTGATTTTTAACTTCATATATGGTTTCTTCTTCTTCTATTGGTTTCTTTAATTTCATAAGAATTTCAATTGGGTCAATGAAAGAATGATTCTTTTGTTATGCATCGAACATGAAAAAACAAAGGACGATATGATCAATGAATATAATGTTGGTGATGATGAACATTTGGCTACACAGACAGTTCTTTTGCAGCATAATTTCTGATGAACTAACATAGAAAGGAGCAACTGTGGAAATTTTTGATCAAATAAATAATATGGTAGTAATATGGCTATTTATGTCTACCAAAATGTGAAGACATATTCAGTTTTATACTTTTTTTTGGCAGAAACCTGATCTGCTTCAGCTTGTCTTTGACATATATGGGCGTGCACCAAGGCCCGTCAAACAGGTAATTATCAAGCTGTCTAGTCTCTTTAATAAGCTTGAAAAACACCAAAAGGCATGTCCATAACACTGCAATTATTCCAATGCTATCCTTGCTTTCCAAAGATGAGGTTCTCTTCTCTCCATTTTATAACTTGTGCTAGATTAATGTTTTTCACTTTTGATATACTCTTTCCAATAATTTTGTAAACTTCAATATTTTATCCATTGTCCTTGTAACAATATTGGATAACACTGGCGTCCTTTCATATTCACAATACAATCATATTAATTTTTATTGAAACATGTTATTTTTTGGGAAAGGCATCCAAGAGAACATATAGATTTAAATATGAAGAATTCATTGCAGGTTATGAATGGCATAACCATCATAGTTTCAAATTGAGTGCAGATGTAAATTCAAACTGACAAATTTCTAGTATGCCATGCATTGTCTTATGCATTTGTTTGTGAAAGATGACTCTTATATGCAAATTTCCTTGTCTGCCATCAGGTTTTACCCATCTTTCCTCAGTTGGTTGGTCTTCCCTTAGACAAGTTCCAGACAGCACTAATTGAATTCTACAGGTATTTTCGCATTTTTAAAAATGCTTTCAAGCAGCTAAGTAATATGTTCTCTGAACTGTAACAAACCTTAAATCTCTTTTCTTTTAATTATGTTAGTCTTTTATTATAGGGGTATCTATTGTGCTACTACCTCATGCATTTCTCATCATGTCTATTTTAGTCACAACTGAACGTTACCTTATTACTTATAATACATGCATGTTGATCATTTAGAATGTGTATCCTTCTAAGTGACAATTTTTTTCCACGTGTGTGTGTCGGCATTCTTAATTATTTTTTTCCCTGGACCAATTAACCAGACTACATTGCCGTGGTATGGTTGAATTATTATTTGGGCACTGTGTGATGAACAACTTTCGGTAGTTTGGTTCATACGACATTCCTTCACTTATCATAGTTAGTGAATTTGTGGGAGTTTACAAACTGTGATGGTTTCTTGGTGGTCAGGTGTTGCATCATTGGAATGAACAACTTGGAAGGAGTTTTGGTTTTACCATGTGTGTTAGAAGAGATATCCTATTGCAGAGGAAGTTTCAAGAAGACAATTTAGTGTAGGCTCCAAAGGCGGGAAGAAGCACAGTTGCAAGGTGAGTTGCATGAGCTATAAACATATTTTTAATGGGACTTATGGTAGCAGCATATGGTCCAAAGATGGGGGGTTTTCAAACTAGTATTTACTAGTTATGTGTGCAGGTCTACAATAGTTTTAAGGGGGGACTGGCTATGACCCAATAGTGATGATCCAGACTATAATGCTACACCTGGAATAGGCTGTGTGCCCACCAGTGTAGAAAATTAAAATGAATATGCGCATGGTCATCAATTAGATTTGTAGTTAAACACTGCCCCAATAGTGACAGATCATGTAGGCTACCAGTTGATCAACCTTACAATCATGGCAATATCAACCTAATATTTAAATAAAAATATTAAAACAAGAGAATGACAGGGCAATTCAAATGGATGTACCACAGAAAGTGATATGCGCGAGGTGCCAGCATTATGAAAGAGACAGACCTTGGGATCAGAGTAATTGATGATAGAAAACCTCTTCTCACAAAAAAAAACACATTCTTGCAGAACAACCCCCTTCTGATCTCTTGCGCACAATCTTTTTTCCCCTTTAAGTGAAAGTGAGTGATAGTTTTATTCGCAAGTTAAACAGTCGACAGATTAATGATTTGGTTGTGATTTTCCAATCCATAAACTTATAATAATCCACAGGTCACACTCTAGGTGATTCTTGAATATTTATCTGTTTAATTGTGATTCTCCAATTTTTTTATTTTTTGTGAATGTAATGGTTCGCTTTCACCTTTGTATTAATCAAAGAGAAAGCCCAAACAGTGAATACACAAGCCCTCCCCCACAAAAAACCACATAGGATACCGAAAGAAGAGATATCTACTTATGGCACCTGAATAGGGCGGGGGCTAACCCATAATGGAAAAATGAAATGATTCTGCAAGGTTATCCTTGTCATTCAATTGTTTTTTTCGCATTGCCTAATAAGAGCTTGCTTGAAATGGAAGCAGAGATTTAAAACAAACAGTCAATAGGATATTTTACATCCACTGCTACACTTGTTTCTATCACAATCCACAAAAATAATAAATCAAAGATATCAAAATTACCACATTGGTAATTTATAAGAATGACTGGTTGATTCCCATGGTTTGTTTCATCACCATAATATGATATTGAACACTGAAGAATATGAAATACCTTTAATTGGAATTGCAGGTCTGTTTATATTTGGAATACTTTTAATTTAATTTAAGCTGAGATCCTAGAGGATTTTCCTTTTGATTTTTTTCCACTTGGAGTAACCCCAAACCTCAATCAACTGGAACCTTTTACAGGTTGGGATTCCAAGCTTCATTGGCAGGTAGTGAAAGTAACTAAGCTTTAACAATAAAAAAAAAAAACAAAGCTTGCAAAGGTGTTGGAAGCCTATGATTTATGTGGACTCAAGGGAAAGTTTGTCAATGTCTCAAATTATAATTGGACTAACATATAATTCACATTTAATGGATATGAAACATAAACATCTTCTTACTAAATGTTTAGGTGCAGAAGAAATAAAAAGATTTTGAACTGCACAATCTAAGAATCGAACAACACAACATATATTCCAAACTACATGTCCCATTAATTTTTCAAAATTGCATAATCTATTAATGGAATTACACAACATTAGAATCGAATTGCACGACTTATTAATCAAATTGCATAATATTGATCACCTTATTTTGTGCCAATTCACTTGATTTCTTAGACTTCATTACCTTCTTCTTCACCATTTTATCTGCACGTACAAACATATGTTAATGTTTCAAAAGTTTAAAAATTGCATTTCATTTATACTTGTGTTCATTCACTGATTAAATTAAAATTCCCAGAGACATGAATAAACAACTACACTACTCATGAAATGAACTGGAGCACTTATTAATCGAACTGGAGCACTTGTTATAATTGAACTGAAGCATTTGTTAATTGAACTGAACTTTTTGAAATAATGAAAATACAGTACTACATCGAAATGAACCAAGTGATGAATCAGACTACACTACTCATGAAACGAATTGAACCACTTGTTAATCAAACTAGAGCACTTTTTAATTGAACTGACTATTTGATATAATGTACAATAATATTAAAGAAAATCATTTTCCTTATATTAAACAAAATATAACCCATTAAATATTGCACACCTATCATTTCTAACAAATCTAGTAATCTTTGGTTCTGAAAATTAATACCCATATTAAAGAAAATCATTTTGAAATACTTTGATAAAAATGTCCATTTAAAATACATAGACTATAAAAAACAATAGTCATGAAGATCGGAGACCCTTATTAACCAAGAAAATAACCTCCTTATCAATGAGAAATCCCATTTTATTTTTGCCCTAATTTCAGTCCAACATCAATACTTCTTCCTCAATGAGAAATCCCATTTTATTTTCAACCCTAATTTCAGTCCAACATCAATACTTCTTCCTCAATGAGAAATCTCATTTTATTTTTAGCCTAATTTCAGTCCAACATCAATACTTCTTCCTCAATGAGAAATCCCATTTTCTTTGACCCCCTAATTTCAGTCCAACATCAATACCTCTTCATCAATGAGAAATCCCATATTATTTTCAGCCCTAATTTCAGTCCAGCATCAATACCTCTTCATCAATAAAAAAATCTCATTTTATTTTCATCCCTAATTTCAATCCTACCACAGACTTACTAAAAAACAGAGATGAAGAGTTGACAACCTACCATAGAAACAGAGATGAGGGGTCGGCAGGAAGATGAACGGACCGGCAGGAGGAGGACGGTCGGTGCGGTTGGTTAGTCGTCGTTGGAGATGATGATGTCTCTTAGTCCTCGGTGATGATGATGAAGAGGTGAAGGAAGTGTTTTTTTGGTTGAATCGTATGAGAGAGGGAGGGAGTGAAAGAGTGTTTTTTTGGTTGAATCGTACGAGAGAGAGAGAGAGAGAGAGGGAAAGAGTGTTTTTTTGGGGGAAAATGTTTAATTGGGTTTAATTGACGGTAACATCCGTCAAAAGTCAGTTTGTTTTTATTTTTATTTTTTTTAGACGGCCACGTGTCCAATTCTTATAAGCTACTAACTGAACTGACCCCTTTAGTTCTGAGGGGATCCGACCCCCTCATCCATCCCTTTAAAAAAAATCTATTTTTTTATATGTAGAGGAACCCACCCTAATACCCTGTGGGGGCTATTATTCTCCCGATGAACCTATGCGAGGTGATTTGCGTCGATGAGGGATTGATACTCGTCAATGATTTCTTGGACTTCTTAGGATGCCTCTACCAATTTGTTAACCCCGACATTGAATCTCTCCATGTTTGATCGAAGTTTCTTGGCATCATTGATGGTGGGCAGCATCATCTCCAGCTCGACCTTCATCCCTTCCATAGATGTGTGGATTTTCTTTATCTTGTTATGCCCTTTTGAGTATGAGCGCCACATCTTTTAAGAAGGTGGTTATGGTGGGGATCAGACCAACTATGATGGCCTCAACCATGATTTTATGAATAATTTGTTTCTTTGATGATGGAGTGGGAGATTTCGATTTGTTTTTTTTATCCCCGTTGGAGATGGGCGTAGAGACAGGTGGAGGTGGACCAGCCGGGGGCTCTGCCGATAGTGGAGTAGACAAAGTCAATTGGGACCAGTGGCCGCTCCAGTATTTTTAAGAGATGGGGTCATTTGAAAAATTAATATTACAAAATTTTCAATAAATCTAAACTTGTTATATATTTATCAAAAACATAAATTTTATTTTAAAAATAGAACAATTGACATTAAAAATAATCATCAAAGAATGTAGATCAAAGATTTCTAATACATAAACTTTTATAATTGTCCTTAGCGAGGATTCATATTTGCAAAGCCCTTGATGATAACAATAATAATTTAATTATAGCTACATTTACAATGTTCTTTTGAATATCATGATAACATAGTTTAATTATAGATTCATTATGATCAGTAAAAAACTGAAGAAGTTCTATAAAATTCCTTTCATTAGTTGAGTCATCAGATTTATCATGACTATGAAAAGTTAATCTGTGACGAAGAGGAATCTTCGCAATCAATTGAAGCAAATCCGATATTGAATCTTCATTTGTTTTTTATTGTTTAGAAAAATCAGAACAATTTCAGTCCCAATTCCAATCCTATATGTGTCGATAGAAATTTAACAAAACTAATGCGGCAATAGATTTTTTTAACATTTTCTATAAATGTATCCGTGCAATTCATTGAAGCGCATGCTTCATTTTTATGAAAGCATATATCTCATTAGATGAGGTACATTATTTTTAAAATTCAAAACCTGTGTAGACTGGAATTGGGTCTGGAAACATGGATGTACGGAACATAATTCTTCCAGTTTTGGGTTAATATGGGGATAACCGGGTAGGTTTGTTTAAAAAATATTGATGGACCCCACCCCAGCTAGTCCACAGTTTTTTAAGTGGGGTTTTGGATGGGGTAATGTTTTTAAATTTTTTGGATGGGGTTAATGTAAGGGTAATGCTTAATGTTTTTTAAATTTTGGATGGGGTCAATTGACCCCACAAACACTAATGTGGCGCCGTCCCTGATTGGGTCTATTGTATGCCGAGGTCACCTGTGATAGGGAGAAACGGTGACCGGAAGAGGAGGCAGCGGGTGGGACTAGAGGAGGAGGAGAGAGTGCTAAGATTCAGTGTAGAGGAGAAAGTGTGGGAGAGATGGAAATGAGGTGGGATTGCTCTGAGTAAAATTTAATACATATAGAGGGGTGAGGTTGTAGTTTATAAAATATGGACGTGTGGGGTGGGATAGTAATAAAAGGGGTGAATATAACCATCCCGAATGTTAGCAAGCTAGTCTTGTGATTGTTCATTATCTAGGTATCTAACTTGGGTCTTCCCTATAGCGCCTGCAACAACTTGGTTATTCCATCTTCCTAGTTTCACACTGTTTAGACACCACAGGTAATCAACAACATAATTTTTTTTTAATGTAAGTTTAACTACTGTCGTTCGTTGAACATCATATGATAACTAATTAGAGGGGCATATAGTTACACCCAAAAAAAAAAGAAAAGAGTGGCATACAAAAGTGTTAGCAAGACAATATACAAAACAGTGGTAGAACGAAATACAGATGTACTGATTTGGTAAATCCGTTATGTCGAATGATGAAAACCGAAGCTAGAGTTGAATTCTATGTCCTTAAGACTTTGTTTGCCCCACAGTGATCATGAGTTCTGACGACAGTACTCCCAGGATATAATGGTCGGATTGTCCTATGATAGTAGCACTTCAAACCAGGGAACTTTCTGTGTATTTCGAACTCTCTCTAACTTGAATGTAATGGAGACTCAAATGTAGACTCTCAAAGATTGGAATGCATATGCAGTGTATGATTGGATTATTCAAATTTGCAGAGTATGGGTGGTAATTATACAGGAGAAAGTTAGTTGAAGAGGTCATTGGGGAGTCATTTTCTCTGTTCAGTTTTACTGAAACAGAGTCTAAGGCACCCCCTCTTCAAACGTCCAACGATCTAATCGTAATAGTTGATCAGACATCCCATATTACAATTGAGGCTTCATCTGATCGACGGTCCAAATTTCATCTATTCAAAATGATCTCCACTGTTTGATCTGACAAAAAGTCCAAAAATAAAAGACTTCAGCTCCTCTAAAACGCCCAATACAACCACGCACGCGCACCCAATATGCTAAATGCGCCTCTAAAATGTCCAATACACCCATGCACGCGCACGCCACGCATGGCATGGAAAGATCCACCATAAGATGTCCACAAAAAATAATTCACTAGAGTACAAAGAACTTATCTTATAAATCATCAATGTTTTTTTCCAACAACCGATATGGGACTATAGCTTTTTCTTCCCCGACCACTAACCACTTTCATCATATTATTGGAAAAACTTTGGATCCAATTTTCTCATTCACCTAAAAATGGTTTTGAGGATGTAAACATACTACATTCATCTCATCGATGAGAGGAACGTAATCCAATGAGTTTCCACTAAAAATTAATTAGTAGAACCCAAACTTATTTTAACCAAGAAATGGTCAAAACCCAAGTTTTTCTAACAAGAAGAAGATGAAAACCAATAGCAAATAAGTACCAACCATCCAGAGAATGCAAAATCCTTTGTTCCCTTGGTTTTTATACCTGGATTCTGTTGCCATCTGAAAAGAAAATGTAAAAGATGGTGATCTTTATCTCTCAATTTCACTTTCAACACTTAAGAAGGTTGTGCCTCCAATATCCAAGGAGTCTAACAAACCTTTTTCCATCCTCTTAAGAATTTGGCCTCATTTGGATTCACATTTACTCAGGCAGATCATGCATTTGAATTTTTTTTTTAAAAAAGCTAAACATGTATCCAAACACACATTTCATTTTTGCATGCACTTTTCAATCTCACTTCTCACCTCCACTTTTTCAGTGTAAAAAAATCAGCTTTTGAAAAGTTATGAAAACTAGACTTTTCAAAAGCTGAGTTTGAAATACAAAATTATAAAAAAATCTGCTTTTAATCTTACATCCAAACATAGTCAAAGCCTATGATAAACAAATGCAACATTCGATGAATTGGAAAAAAAAATGATTTTGTTCATATGATGCACATCAGATCAATAGCTAAGTTGTAATGCATTGAAAAAGAAATGCATTTGTTTTTATTCCGTTTAAAAGGCTATACCGCCCCGGTCACACTTTCCGTCAACTAATCATACCTAAACAGTCTGGTCGGACCCCCAGATCTGGGTGAATGGGGCATAACTTCTGTCCGACTTGAATCAAAAGTGAAGTCTGAATATATATTTGGAATTCCAAGGAATATTCCCTGCATGGCCGTAACAAACTGTCAAAAAGTTCCCACGTGTCGACCGATCCGAGAGCCACGTAAGTTTCATCCCATGTAATGGATATAGGCACACCCCCTCCCACTTTAGAAGGGTATCCCTAAAACGGGAGGATGGAAGGGAGGAGGGGGCAGAGGGAGAGACTCCTTCTTCTTCTTCCCCTAAACAAAGAAATAAACCCAAGCTTTAAATCATAGTATGCTTCATCGTTGGAGGTTCTCTCCAAATGATATTCTATCCTTTAAAAAGGGTACGCAGGTAGCCTGAACATCAGTGCCAGACAAACCTTAATCCCTCCACGGCGGAGTACCTCTCTTCGATTACTCAAACCAAGCCCGGACCGTCTTCGAGTCCGGCCCATCCAAGGAGGAGGACATTATCCCACACATTGAAAAAGAAATGCATTAAATTGAAAGTGATTAAATGTCAAATAAAGCTTACCCCAAAGAAGAGATAAAAAAATGTGAAATTCAGATATTACAGCATCATATTTATTCCAAATAAAGAAGATAGAATGTTTGAGATAGAATGTTTGACCAGTAGTTTCAATTCAAGATACATGAAAGACTCTTAACACATGCATTTATGTTCGAATTAGAAAATATTCGAATTCAAGTCAGCCAATATCTTCTGATTTATTCAGAACTTTTAAAACTGAACAAACATGGACATTCTTTAGGAGACACAGACAAACTTCACAGACAAAAAGATTGAAAAATGACAGATTAAAGTGCTTCTCTGATTGTGTTATTACACTGTAAAAGGGAAAATTTTTAATTATTTATGCAACATCTCTCCAAACATTTGCTTCCGAAGAAATTAATTAGGGGTCCTTCTAATTACCCTAATATTACTTTTAGGTCTTTAATCTGTTTGGAGATATCTTTAGATCTCTGTTTTTAATCCTATTATTTCTAGGTCCTTGGAGTTAACATTTGTTAGATAAGATTTTTGTTGTACCGAAAATGGTCTTCCACTCTTTTCGATCTCTCTCCCAAACATCTTATTCAACATCCTAAAATCATGGTTTTCACTCTGCCCCCAAAACCATCTGTCATCCTCGATCCATCTCCCTCTCCCTCCGTTTCCCCACGATCTCTCCCCTCTCCCTTGGCGACGAATGACATTTGAAAGCGTCCTCTCTCCCAGAATTTAGAGGCGAAGGGCATTTAGAGGCGCCCTCTCTCTCAACCTCCTCATTTTATAGGAACTCAATATTTCTTCATTTTTTTAAGAAACTGCATAAACAATGAACCGGGATATAGAATCTACAAATAGAAATTAACATTGCACACATGTAACCTAATAATGTACTCGGATAACCTAACAATATACCCAATGACTCTAACATTGTATTGAGACGATACAGATGGTAAACCTAATAGGGATTTGAATGGTTCGGGTATACTTGAATATTGAAATGATATTTTTTGGTATGTGAAGTGACAATACAGACGGAAACTGTTAATTTGGATCTAAAAATAATAAGATTAATTTCTTTAAAGATATCTACAACCAAAGAGACTTAAAAATAATAGAATGGTGACCATAATGACCCCTAATTAATTTCTCTTTTATCATGTAAAATCTATAAATATGTAGCGCAATTTATTGCTCTTGTAATCATGCATTCACAATTTTTTTTAATTAAACAAATAAATAAATAGAACTAGAAATAGTGTGTTATAAAGAAGCCAGATTGCACAATTCCACACTTTAAACCATGCATTCAACCCCTCCCCCTAACCAAAAAATAAAAAAATAAAAATCATGACTTTTAGAGTTGTCAGATTCCAGAAAATTCAAACATTAATACCTACTATAATTTGCCCATAAAAGCCCACCCTGCATAACATGCCAACTTATGATCGGTTTTACAATCCCTTGTGCAGCTCAATACATAGTTTTGATTTTATTTTAAATATATATTTCACTAATAAAATTCAATGCATATAATTTCTTTTTGTGTAATCAAAGGGTATACTGACATAGGGAAGTGTTAGGCAATTTGAATATATACGGCTTAAATGATTTCATATATTATGTTAGAGAAATAACTGGTGGTAAATCTCTTTTGCAGTCAGTAGTTATAAAATACAAAAAATTTGTGTATTAGTTAGGTTCACTCAAATATGTAAGGCTTTTTAAAAATTTAAGTACTCACTCCACATCCATAATATTTTTCAAATTAAATTTTTATTTTTGTAAATAATGTGTGAGACATTCATGCATAAAGCCATGCATAAGCCCCCCCATGAGTTTGGAATTTTAGAAAAAAAAACATAATATATTAGTAAAAAAAATTATTATAATAAAAAATTACCACCTTGTTAGATATAATAGAATAAGACCGAAATCGGGAATGTGTACATATTACATAACAACATTCCCCCCTATGGGGTGTGACATTGTGTTATTCGCTCTTGATAGCTATACAATGACTCTAACATTGTACTGAGATGATACAGATAGTAATCCTAATAGGGATTTGAATGGTTCGGGTATACTTAGGATATATAACAATTCAGATTAAATAAATAATTTTTTGTTTGGTTACATTTTCTGTTATTCTCATTGAAAAATGTAAAAATGATTTTTTTATTGTTTGATTATTCTTGGATAAAGTGATGATAAATGGTTAATAGGGGATGAATAAGAGTTTATGATTTTTTAAATGACAACTATACCCCTGAGAATAGTGTGAGAAATGTATGATCGATTTGATAGATGTGACAATTTTTGAAATCTGTATGAGACTGTTAGGTGAGGTAAATTTTTTAATATGACAGAGAAATATTTTTATCTATTGACATAGATATGGCCTGATAAGCAATTCTAACATTTTCTTAGAATAGTTATCAGACTTTATCCTAACTTATCCAGACATAATTATCGGGATTTATTATGTCAAAACAAACAACTTTTTTTTTTCTATTCTCCTGTATTCTTCTTATTCTGGGTTTATTTCTCAGGCCATAGGGGGGGGGGGGGGTTGTAGAGTTACTATCTCTTTGCTCAGGTGATCTAAGAAACGGTTCAGGTTAAGTCTTGTCCATTTTATTAGAAGAAGAGTTGATCACAGAAAATATTATCCACTAAAAAAACATTGGGAAAGACGAGTGATCAAGATAATTATACATACCAAAATAAGTCCAGATTTCTTCTTTTACTTTGTCATTAATTATGTACTGCTTTCAATTCATTCTGTGGCTATCTTACAACTATTTGTTATAATTAGTATAGCAAAGTCCATAAATTTCACAGTTTTACAACATTAATTCACTAGTTTTGGAGCCTTAATAATATCATATTTGTCATGCAATTACATTTCTTATTAACACATCACGTTGTCACATGATTTCGCATTCAAAGATCTGTAGACTCTAGTAACCCAATCATGTGCATTTTATATGAAAATTACAATCATATGTAGAGATCAAAGTATCAGGGAAATTGGAGTGAATCGAGTGACAGAGTACCATTGAGTGAGAATTAGTAACCAATTCTTATTCATATAAAATATACATATTTCACAAATACATTACCTTTATGATCTCCCACCCATGTAATGAAAAAATTACAAATTTTATATTAAACATGTAAAAAAAATTCAAATTGAAGGTTGTTTGGTGTGTAGTTTTTATTTATTTATTATTATTATTTAGTCATCCGAGTGCAAGACATTATCCAGACTAAATTGATGCAAGTCATGTGGTCTTTACCTCTGAGATGATTTTGATTGCTAGCATATAACAATCTATTACCTAATTTTCTGAGGGAATTTTAATTGTGATATAATTATTAGTTTGTTGGTTGATATAGTATTGAACATTTACAAGATTAATACACGCAAATCATCTCTCTTTTTGAGAAAAAAAATTTCTATTATTGTAGGAACAACAAAGTTTTTCACATGATTGAAATATTATTTGTCACTACGAAGAAAACACTGGTCTAGCCAGGCGGTTAACTAACTATAGTGAATGAGGAGTTATGTCATGGAAAAAGGGTTTGAGTAGGCAATGTTGCAATTATGTACTATGCTCTATATAAACATGTAATCCAAAAAGTATATGTATAAATTTATTTTTCGCCGTAGATGTACCCAATCATTTGCCGAACCACATATCTTGTCGGTGTGATCGTATTATTTGCTTTCGTATTCTTTGCCCGCTATATTTTATTGAAAAAAGAAAATGTTCTATAAAACCTATTTTTTAGCCCTAATTCACGTGTTTTTGAATTTTTTTTTAAAATAATATACCTCATCTAATGATGTATATGTTTTTATAAAAAAAATGAAACATATAAATGAATTGCACTAATACATTTATAGAAAATGTAAAAAATTTATATTGAAGCATATAACTCGTTACAATGAGTATACTCCGGTAATTTTCTATTGAAGCATGCATATGGTACTTAGCGTAGTGAAAAACTAAAACAAAGATTTAATAAGCGTTGAGATCCTTAAACAAACCACAATTCTCGAAAGAGAAATAAAACTCAAAAATATAATATTAATAAAAAAACCTTTCTTTTATATTACAAGTCTCATATTTTTACTAATAACAGAGAATTTAAAAAATGACTAAAAATAGTAAAATCGCTAATTTCACCAATCTGACAACCATTTCCTCTAAAATCCTCCATCATATCAAAGAATCTCTCAATATCTGAGATTCAGTTAAGAAAATCCTGGATTTGCATGTTTTCATTGAAATATGAAATCTCTGCATTCATTCGATAATCGTAGAATTCCGTTCGCCGCCTCTTCGGCTGATATCCGTGAAGTCCATCTCCCTTGTCATCCAACTCTTCCATATCATCATATTGATAATGAAAAGGACGTCATACCACGTTTTTAACAACATGTCGGCCTTGGACAAATCCCTCAGCGTGTCTCCTATCACCTTTAAGATGCATGTTATTAGCATTGAGATTCAGGCCAACAATTGTCTCGTGGATCTCTCGCAGTTGCTCACATTGTTCCTCGAACTCTTTCCGCAAGTCTTCCAACCCATAACCACCATCAATAAGTTGGTTGTCTCTCACTTCGTTATTTTCCATTGAAGTTAGGCAAATCATCAATCTAATACCACCTAACGCAGTGAAAAACGGTAGAAAAGATCCAATAAGCGTTAAGGTCTCATAAGCTCATTCAATCTACAAGAAAGAAAACCTCAAAAAGAAGAGAATATTATTAATAAAAACTGTTATTTATACTAATATAGAGAATTAAAAAAATTACTAAAAATATCCGTGACCTCTCATTTGATAGGGTGCATCTCAACCACTCCGCTGGGGGGGGTCTACTGCGGAATTAAGAATTGTTAGCTGTATAATCAACTTGTTATTTTTCTCCATAAAAATTTAATGTGATTCCGAGATCGTGACCCTTGATTTTTAATTTATTTGGTGGACCTCTTCTAGTGATCTTATCTGCATGATCTGTTCTACATTAATATTGGAATTTGGGTGTAAGAAAAAATAGTGTAACAGCATTCATTGAAAATTTTTCAAACGATTTAATTTATTTCGTACGAATTTTTGTTAAATTTAAATGATTGTTTTCTCTAAAAAATAATGGTTTTTTTTTGTTGTTGAGTCTGAGAATTGTCAATGGTAGAACATTCAAAATTCCTCAACCAAGAAAAAGAAAAAGAATATTCAAAAGATTGTATAGGTTGAAATGCTTAACGCCGAGTTTTTTTATGTATCACATATTTTCAAAAGGCATGATACATATAATCTTTCGATATTTTGATTAAGTAAAATGTGCTCCATTTTCAAATATACCCCTAAAATACATCAAAACAAACAAGAATTTTGAATGTTTTCCCTCAAAAATCAAAATAAGTTCAAACAAGTGTTTTTTATTTTATTTTTTGGAAATCCTGTTTTATCGGATGGCGTTTGAATTTGAAAAAAATATATAAAACAGAGTTATTTTACCGTTAATGACACCACGTGTCCTTTATGTTAAAAAAAAAACAAATATTATCAAAGATATGATGCACAGTTGCACACATTAATGCAAGTAAAACATCAATTAATGACAAAATATTCTTTTTCCTTAAATCATACCATAAACGATATAAGATTTATATTTTAAACACCAAAATATCCCCAATAATTTTTTTAAAAAAAGCCTTAACACCAGCACCCCCAATCAATCAAAGATACACCATAAAACCACATAATATAATCAAATTAATTCATTCAAAATAAATACACCCCACCCCACCCCACCCCACCCTGTGACATCCAATCCATAACCCACACTTTTGGGGATACAGAGAAAAAACACAGTATCAAATATTTTTATTCCCCCAAATCCATTCAATCCCTCCCCACTATATAAACACTCCAACCAACCAAAATTTTTTAAAAAACAAAAAAACAATGGCTAGGAAGAAAGTGAAGCTCGCGCTGATTGCAAACGACTCGGCGAGGAAGGCGACGTTCAACAAGCGCAAGAAGGGTCTGATAAAAAAGGTGAGCGAGCTGAGCGTGCTGTGCGGGGTGAGCGCGTGCGCAGTCGTCTATGGTCCCTACGAAGCGAGACCCATAGTGTGGCCGTCCGCTCAGGACGCGCAGCGGGTGCTGGCGCGGCTGAAGAGCCTCCCGGAGATGGAACAGAACAAGAAGATGATGAACCAGGAGGCATTCCTGCGACAGAGGGTGGCGAAGCTGAGGGAGCAGGTGAAGAGGCAGGAGAGGGAGAACAGGGAGGAGGAGCTGAAGGAGCTGATGCGCAGATGCGTGGACGGGGAGGGATGGGGCGCGCTCGCGCGCGCGGGGGTTGAGGAGGTGACCGCGCTCGCGTGCATGTTGGAGGTGAAGGCGAAGGCGGTGCAGGAGCGGATGGAGGCGTTGAGGAGGGGGGCTGATGAGAGGTTTGGGAAGGAGGAGAAGGTGGTTTTGGGGGAGGCGGAGGCGGCGGCGGCGGTGGTGGAAGATTTGTCGGAGTGGTTTGCGGGCGGCGGCGGAGGAGGAGGTGGTGGTGGTGGTGGTGGGGGAGAGGAGGTTGGTGGTGGTGGTTTTGGGGATGGTGGTGCATGGGGGGATTACTTCCCATTGAATTGGACTAATTGGATGTAATTATGTGTTTGGTGGTTTGGGTGATTTTATGATAATTATTATTAATAGTTGTTTTGATGTAATGGTTTGTTGATTATGGTCTTTAAGTCTTCTTAAAGTGTATCATGGGAGCTTATGTTATGTCTTTTTTATTATGAAAAAAAATATTGCATGCTTTTATGACGGGTGGTTTTAAGAGATTGAGCTTTTATTGATGTTTGATTTTTTAAAATTTAATCAGTGATCACAGTGAAGTTTTGAATGGCCTTGATATATTTACTTTCATTTGATTTTTTTTTTTTGTTCTTACTAATTATTTTGCATGTGATGGAGATCACAAATATAACATATTAATATAAGAGAAAAAACAATATCAATTGTTTGGACATGATTTAGATTTGTCTTTGAAGAGTTTAACCTTGTGAGTTTATGTAGCAATTCTTAATTTTTAAAATTTAAAAATCATATATTTGACAATGAATGAATTATGATTTCTTCCATTCATTAGCTGATTCACCTCAAAATGAATTGTTTATGAGACATGCAGTGATGGTCAACTAAAAGAATGGGGTTTCAAGATTTTCATTTATTATTTAGTTATTGCCACGTAGATGGACATTATGAGAAGTAATATGTAATTTGTGTTTCTCAATTTTTGTATTCTGTAATCAAATGGGCATTCCCAAAGTTTGTGTTGGATGTACAGACTTGGAATGTTGGATGTAACATTATGTACGAGTAAATATTACAATTTTTTTTTATATAAATACATATACCCCTGCCGCTTTATTATTTTTCTATTCATATAAACAGAGTGACCCTACACATAGAGAATCAGATCCTTCAAAACATGCAAAATAAATTAAATAGTGGGTTTTATGAAAAAGTTTGGCATGAGAACTAGCAAAGTATTCAAGCACCATGTTATGTATTATGAATATAAACACAGTGACCCTACAGAGAGAGAATCAGATCCTTCAAAACATGCAAAATAAATTTAAAAGTGGGTTTTATGAAAAATTTGGCATGAGAACTAGCAAAGTATTCAAGCACCGTGTTATGTCTTTTTTATTATGAATTAAAAAAAAATTGCATGGTTATATACATGTTGGGTGGTTTTAAGAGATTGGGCTTTTGTTGATGTTTGATATTCTTTTCTTTTTTGAATTAATCAATGATCTCAATGAAGATTTGAATGGCTTCGATATATTTACTTTCATTTTATTTTTGTTTTTCTTACTATTTATTTTGCATGTGATAAAGATCATGAATATAATATAAGGGGAAAAAAACAATATCAATTGTTTGGACATGATTAGGATTTGTCTTTGAAGAGTTGAACCTTGTGAGTTTTTGTAGCAATTCTTCATTTTTAAAATTTAAAAATCGTATAGTTGACGATGAATGAAGTATGATTTCTTCCATTCATTAGCAGATTCACCTCAAAATGAATTGTTATGAGACATGTAGTGATGGCCAACTAAAAGAATGGGGTTTCAGGATATTCATTTATTATTTTAGTTATTGTCACGAAAATGGACAATATGAGAGGTGACATGTAATTTGTGCTACTGAATTTTTTAATTCTGTAATCAAATGGGTATCCCCATAAGTTTGTATTGGATGTACAGACTTGAAACTGAAGTTTCCTAACATGATTAAATATGCAACACGATGAAGATAATCCTCATTTGATTGAAAAACATGACAGTCCTGGATGGAGACTACAAGCTCCAATTTCATTAATCTCTAAAATTCCTGATTTTTTTTTGTTGAAAAGATAAGAATTGTATTCAAATATATCAAAGTATAATTACTGAATTAGAGATGGGGAGATTAAAGAGAAATGTCAAAAATATAAAATAGGAGGGCCACGACCCGCCCGGTCGACGAGAGTGGGCCTTACATTATGCCTACTCTTCACTCTTCAATACACATTCTATCTCCTGCGAACTTAACCGTGCGCGCTACTGAAAGGAATATAAAATTCCTGATTCATTGACAAAAGAATATAAATGGTAATCTGCAGTAATGTAAACTACAGACAAAGAGAGAGGAAACACACAAATAATTCTCATTTTGGAAGATAAAACCTTCTCTGTTTTATATATTTTTACATAATCTTGTCTGGACTATATAAAGACTCATTACAATAACTATTTAATAGTTATGAAAACTACTCAAACCAACCACTACTCCTATATCATAACTTCCCATAAAACTGATTATAACTACACAATGAGTCACTGATTATCACAATCTGAGTCATCTACTATCTCTTTATCACCCCCCCCCCCCGCAAGATCATGGGCCATGTACGGGCCATGAGTTTGGACTTCAATAAATTGAATTGAGGGAGTGGGAATCCCTTCGTAAATATATCTGTCACTTGAGCATTGCTAGAAACAAAGTGCACGTCGAGTGAATGATTTACAACAAGATCACGAATAAAATGATAATCTAACTCTAGATGTATTGTTCGAGCATGGAAAACTGAATTAGAAGCCAATGCAATGGAGCTAATTTTATCACACCATAATACTGGTGGAGACGTGAGAAACAAGTGGAGATCTCACAAAAGTTAACAAATCCAAGATAATTCTGCTGCAGTACCAACAAGTTGACTATATTCTGATTCTTTGCTTGAACGAGATATAATCGGTTGTTTCTTAGAATGCCACAAAATGAGATTAAGTCCAAGAAAAATATTGAACCCACTAGTGGATCGACGATTATTAGGATCACCGGCATAATTAGAGTATGAAAATGCCACAAGATTGGAACAACCATTTTGAAAGAATAGCCCAGCATTAAGTGTGTCTTTGATTTATCGAAAAATACCCTTAACAACAATCCAATGAGAGGTAGTAGGCTGATGCATATGCTGACAAACCTGATTAACTGAAAAGGAAATATCAGGTCTTGTTAATGTAAGATATTGTAATGCTCCTACAACACTTCAATATTCTGTGGGATCTGGAAGAGAAGATTCAATTAAACTGGCCAACTTGTATCCAGAATTGACCGGAGTTTGACAGGGCTTGGCATCTTCCATGTGAACATGATTGAGAAGTTCAAGAGCATATTTTGTTTGAGTTAAGTATAACCCATTTTCTGTCCGAAGAGCTTCAAGACCAAGAAAATAATGGATCAAGCCCAAATATTTCACAGCAAATTTCGTTCCCAAAGATGAAATTAATAGTTGAATACGGGCATCACTATTTTCGGTAATCAGAATATCATCAATATAAATTAAAAGAATAATAAAAATTCTCTTATAATCGTAAATGAAAAGAGAGTAACCTGCCTTAGATCCTGTAAATCCTAATTCTTTAAGATAATATGAGAATTGCTGAAACCAAGCTCGTGGAGCTTATTTCACTCCATAAATAGAGCAATGGAGATGATTAGGATAGAAAGGATCTTCAAATCCTTTTGGCTGTTTCATGAAAACATGCTCATACCACGAAGAAATATATTTTGCACATCCAATTGTTTGATAGACCAATTTTTTTGAAATAGTCAAAGAAAGAACCAATTGAATAGTAGCATGTTTTACCACAGGACAAAATGCATCAACATAATCAATACCAGTGTTTTGATGAAAACCATTTGCCATCAAGTGTGCCTTATACCTTTCAATGGAACCATCAAATTAACATTTAATCTTGTATACCCATTTGCATGGAAGTACATGCATAGTGGTTGTTCTAGGTACCAAGTCTCATGTCCTAGTATATTGTAAGGCCACAAATTCAGTGGTCATCGTTGAACACCAAGATGGATTTTGATTTACCTCACCAGTGGGTTCTAGAACAAAAGACTCTATGTTGGCATAAAGAGGATATCTAGTATTGGGCTTGTGGATGCCAGACTTGAGACGAGTGACCATAGGATGATGTGAAATAGGTAAATTGAGTGAAAAGGATGATTGATTATGTGGATTAGACTTAATTAAAGGCTTAGAAATGTCATCAGAATTTGTAGTATTAATGGGGTTAAGTGAAGAAGTAATTGGAGCAGCAGTGAGAGGTACTTGCATTACTGGGAAAGTCGTTGTCATTGTCGTTGGCAAGCTTGTAGAGGACTGTACCATTGAATTCATTTTAAATGGGAAGGGATTTTCATCGAAAACAACATGTCGAAATAAATAGACACAATCAGTATCAATGTCATAGCATCTATAACCTTGATGATGAAGAGAATATCCAACAAAAACACATTATTTTTTTAACAAAATTCAAGTTTATGTTTATTTTATGGATGCAAATATGGATGATAAGCACAATAAAAACTCGAAAGTAATAATAGGTCGTTGCACATCCAAACAACTTTTCATATGGAGATGAAAATTTTAATTGTTTAGTAGGAAGATGATTTATCAAGTAAACCGAAGCATTAAATGCCTAATCCCATAAATTTAAAGGAAATCCAGCAGTTGAAATGAGAGTCAAACCCATATCAACAACATAACTTTTTTGCATTCAGCAGCACCATTTTGTTCAGGGGTGTGAGGACAAGAGATCCTATATGAAATCCCATGTTTTAATAGAAATGATTGTATGACTTATGATTCATGAATCAAGAATTCACTTTCCCCATCTGTTTGTAGGCTCTTGATGGTACAAACCTTTCCAACAGATAAAAGGTTTTTCACATTAATTTTATATTTTTTAAAATAATCAAAAGCTTCATGTTTCAAACGCATGGGATATATCCAAGTATAGTGAGAAAAATCGTCCATAAAAATAATAAAATATTTAGACCTTTTATTGAAGTAATAGGAGAAGTCTATATCACAATGAATTAATTTTAATGGAAATAGAGTAATAGTTTTTGACAAGAAAAAAATAATTTAATACTCTTTCCCAAAGGACAATTATTATAAAAACTACTCAAAATAGAGCCATGAATAGGAATAGAAGAAGTCAATTTTTAAAAAATAAGTGATGAAGTATGATCCAAATGTTGATGCCAAACAGAAGAGGGAACACATTATCTGATATGTCCAACTATTTCAAATTTAAAAGGAGAACATGATAAATGGAATGAGTATAATCTATTTTCACACTTGGCTTGGAAAAAGCTCTTTCCCATTGTTGGTTCTCCTTCATAAAAAATTCATCAGAAGTAAATACAAAATAACGGTGATTGTCACGTGTAAATTGATGAGCTGGTAACAAATTGGCATAAATTGAAGGACAATGGAGGATATTATTTAGATGGAAATCTAAAAGAGAAGAAAACCCAATATTAAATATAGGCAATGTGTACCATCACCCACAGCCACATGATCAGTTCCAGTGTATCAGCATGTATATTGAAGTTGGAATGGTCAGATGTGATGTGAGAGGAAGCGCAACTATCAGTATGCCAAGTGTCATTTTTCTCAGTAGGTGACTTAGTGGTAGCCACCATGTCACTCAACTTCTTTGTTGGTACGGGACCCTCATATGCATGTTCCATCCTTTGATAGCAATTAATAGTCGAATGTCCAACACAACCACAAATTTGACATGTAATATGACCCACATTAGATGGAAGAAAATACTCATTTGGAGGAGGTTTTGGAACACAATCAATAAATGTTTTGTTGGTCGAATTTGGCCATCTTTTATTACCAAAAGATTCTAAAATTGGAAAATAAACACAGCACAAAGGAAAAAAGTTTATGCTGCAACAATTGATCAATTAAGTGCTGAGAATAAACTTCTATATTAGATAGATAATGAAATCTAAGTATAAGACATGCCTCTTAAATAGGATGTTCTCCACATTTTCCATAATGTGGGTCACCTATTTCACTCCACTAAGTAACAAGTTCTTAAAAACATGGTAACAGAAAAGAAACAGTCAAATACACTTTATTTAATAGATGAACGATTAGAATTGCATCAGCCTTCAATACTTTCCTTTGATGCAAAATCCATGACACCAAGTGAAATTTTGAATATTGCAAACTTCGGATAGGAGAGTGCTTGAATCCATCAGTGACTTGATCATTTGTGGAGCAAGAATTCATCACAATCATGTGTTTCACAACAGCATCTCGAATAAAATGATGATGAAGTTCGATGTGCTTCTTTCTCCCATGGAAAATTGGGTTCTTCGTCATTGAGATTGTGGCCTTATTGTCGCAATAGATCTTAGCCGCCTCTTTTTGTTTTTGACGATATCTTCCATAATCCTTCACATCCAAATGGCTTGACAAATGGATTTCATAGCAGCGATGTACTCTGCTTCAGAAGATGATAATGCAACTGTGGTTTGCTTTTTAGAACTCCATGAGACCACTCCCAAATCAAGATTGAAAATAATTCTACTAGTGCTTTTTTTGTCATCTATGAAACCTGCCCAATCATTATCAACAAAACCAAGCAAGTTAAAAATTAGGAATAGATTTATATCAAATTCCATAATTGCTTGTTGCCTGAATATAGCGAATAATCTGCTTTGCTGCTCCAAGATGATACACAAAAGGATATGCATAAATCTTGAGACTGAGGTGACATGGAACATAATATCTAGACGTGAATGTGCCAAGTACATCAATCCACCATTCATATCTCTAAAGAACTTTTCAACGGCCTTTGTAGTTCCATTTGTTAGAGACAACTTCTCACTTGCACTACCAGAAAAATGGGTTGTAGTGGCGTTTTATATGGCTGCGGTTTTGAGAAAGTGCCGCTATAGATAACATATTACTACGGTTGCATTTGAACTATAGTATCATTTAAAGAAATATTTTACCTTGAATTAAGGAGATTGTTATGCAACATAATATGGCGGTTTAAGAATTGGACACACAAGAAAATTTGGTGTATAAGGCATTAATTGTTGCACTCATAATATTTTATTCATTGTTATAAAAAAACTCCTCAAATTCCACAATTCCCTCCACTCCAAAAGTCTTTCCCTCCATTGTGAAAAAATACATCATCTGTAACTTCTATCCCTTTTTTCTAATCACACGGCTCCATTAGGTTCCTTCATTATCTTCTCCCTAGAGCTCATCCATGAAGATGAAGTAAACTTTTTTTTTCTCCAATCAAATCGGTGACCCTATTGTAAGTAATCTCAATCTCATTGGTTTCCATTGTTTTGATTTTTTGTACTCATTGTTATAATATGATGAGACAATACATAAAATAAATTCACATATTTTAATTTCATATAAATTAAAAGTATTATATATTAACTTCAAAAAATTATTATTATTATGGAAAATATAATAATAAATATTTTTTACTTGGTGGTTGTAAATTGCATTTACATGATTGTGAAATTTTTAAATTTCGCTATTAGCTTATCCATAATATTTTTAATTTAAATCATCAATAATTAGTTGTGATTATTAATTTAAATCCACAAGGCGAGGCACCCAAAAAACATGAGTTTTGGATGACTATTCGCACGCAAAAGAATGGGGAACCTGTGAACGAATATTGTAGCAAAATGTTTGTAAGTTTTTGTATAATCTTCTCAACTGAATATATTCTTGTGATCAATCCTATCTAAAGTTGACTGCTTTTGTTCTTTTTATCAATTTATTTACTCATGTAGACCATCATAAATTATGAATCAGACTTTTGTATGCCATGATTTAGAAATCTTGATTTTAAATACTTGATGGTAATAGGTTGAAATTAATACGAATTTCAATCTCCAAGTAGTAAGTGGACATTTTGTACATGTTCTATGATTTATGTATATTAGAGATAACAATTAATTTGATTAGATTTGACAAATCAATCAAACATGAGTGGATATTGATTATTCTTGAATGCATAAGTTTTGATTCTAGGCAATGTTTTTTTTTTAGCTAGCAATACATGTTTAACGTTAAAATGTCTTATAGAACACAATTACATTGCAATGTTTGATTCTTTGACATTAAATTTTTTTTGTCAACGTGATATACCATGTAATGTGTGCTTATGACATATTAGATCAATTTATTTAGCATTTGGTCTATAACTAATGCTTCTGAATTTTTTGAAAAAAAACAAATATGTCCAAAAGACAAGCATGTTTAAACCGAAAAATAAGTAAATTTTCTTAATTAGAAATGTTACTTGTGTTGTATTAATTTGACACTTATGTTTTATAAATTGTGTAATTTCTTAGGAGATATGAAGCATTCCAATATATAGTTTGTTTGTATCATGCTAATATATTTTTATTTTTAAATGTTGTCATTTAATTATGTATCTCATTTTGTTCATGATGAATTTAGATGTGTGATTTAAATTCTTATTGCAGTCTAAAATGAACAATTACATTACTGAATTGGAAGATGGGGAGGATGAGAGTCATCCAGATATACTTGCGGCAGTGATTGGACATGAGCATAATGAGAGAGTTCGCGGTCTAGGTGATGGGGTTACTCCAACACAATATTTTGGAAATGGTAGAGAACGAGGGAAAGGAAGATCATCTGAAGATGCACCAAATCATTTACACAAGAAGATGCAGCACATGGAGGAACAACATACACAAAAAATGCAACAAATGCAGCACGAACATGCACTACAAATAAAACAAATTCAAGAAAAAATGCAGGAGACAATGGAGGAGAAGATACGAGAGAAAAGATACGAGAAATGCAAGAACATATTAGTCAACTTTCTCAGTTCCAAAGTTTATTTAGGTTCTTTTCACCCTAAATACAATCTTTAAATTTGATCTTTTATTTCCCGTGTAGCTTTAGATATTGTCTTACATTCTTATTATGTTCTATGCATGTAATGTTTTTTTTTTATGGATGCCTTTATTATGGATGTCTTTATTGAAATTATTATTTAAAATAAAGATGGATAATTATTTATAGAAAAAAAATTTATAATCGGGTTTTATAACCATTATAATTGGATATTGAAAAAATAATTAGTTGTGATTTGTCAAACGTCAATAAATGATCTAGCAAAATGGAGACATTTTGCTAGCCGCAGCTGCATGTGAAAATAAAAAATGTCTGACCAAAATATGGCTGCGATTTCTGCAACCGTCTCCATGTAAAATGCAGTTATATATCAAAATAAAAAAAATATCTGACCGAGATATAACTGCGATTACTGCAACCGTCTCTATATAACCGCTGCTATATATGAAACTTTAAAAAATATCTGACCAAGATATGGCTGCGGTTTCTGCAACCGTCTCCACATAGACCGTTGGGATATATCATATCAACCACAGCTATAACATAAAATGACACTGGTTATCAAGGCGGGTTTTGAACCACAGGGAAAGGTTATGGTGGAGGTTTGCTGTCTATAGAGACAGTTTTAAACCGCCACCGTAGATGACTTTTCTTGTAGTGTTGTGTTCATGGGAGGAGAGGTAATCTTGCAATTCAGAATATTATACTTCTTGAGCAAATCTAATGCATATTTCTTTTGAGAAACAAAAGTATCATCACTAGTTTGTCAAACTTAAAGACCAAAGAAATAATACAATAACCTCAAATCAGACATATCAGACTCATGCATCATGCTCTCCTTAAATTCTTTGATAAGAATAACAAAAGATCCAGTGTACATAATATCATCCACATAAACACAAACAATGAGAATATCATTGTTACCATTCACCTTTACATATAAAATGGACTCGCTATCACTTCGGTGAAAACCATTTAGCTTAAAATGCGAGTCCAATATGTTGTACCATGTCCTTAGAGCTTGCTTAAGTTCATATAAAGCCTTCTTCAACTTGTAGACTTTCTCCACTTTGCCTTCAACAATAAACCCCCGTGGTTGTTTAACATACACATCTTTTTCCAAACAATTATTTAGGAAATCAGATTTAGCATCAAATTGAAACACATGTTATTTCATTTGAGCTGCTAATGCTAAAATAAGTCTAACAGTCTTAAATCAGCATGAGTGAAAAAGTATCAGAGAAATCTACCTTACATTTGAACATACCCTTTGACAACAAGCATTGCCTTGAACTTTTGCACAGTTCTATCGGATTGTATTTCACTTTGTAGATCCATTTTACACCAATTGAAAATTTTTCAAGCAATAAATCTACCAACTCCCATGTATTATTTTTCTGAATTGATGCAATTTCTTTCTGCATAGAGTTCTCCCATTCTTCCTTTTCATTTGCCTCTTCATAATTCATAGGTTCTGTTATCAAAAGAGAAAAGTGCATGATTCATAAACCTCTTTCAAAGTTCGTACCTTCCTTGTAGGAGTATCACTATCAAGAGCCTAGATCGATGTTGTTGCTGCCCAGACTGATGTGAGTACTACTACTGTTGCCCGGACTGATGTGAGAGCTACTGTTACTGCTTGGATCGATGTGAGTGTTGTTGCTACTGCTTCCCGGACTGATCTGAGTGCTGGAAAAATCCTCCTAGAAGGACTTTGTAATGGAGAATTTTGAGGTGACACCATTTTAACATGTGACTGTGTCGACTCAACTTCATTCTTCATAAGTGGTTAATGTTGATTTTCTCCTTTCCAGTACCAAAAGTTGTTCTCATCAAAAGTAACATCTCGATGGATAATTAATTTCTTACTATATGGTTTATACAAACGATAACCCATTGTTTCACAACTATACCTAACAATGATGCATTTTTCACTTTTCTTATCTAGCATGGTTCGATCATCAAATTAATCAACTTTAAAATACTCACATCGGGTTTTCGTCCCACCAAGCTTCATATGGAGTCATGTTGCGCACCGCTTTTGTTGGAGATATGTTTAAGAGAAAGATTGATGAAACCACTGCCTCTATCTAGCAATTATTTGGAAGTCGTTTTACAGTCAACATGCTTTTAGCCATTGTCTTGACTATCTTGTTTTTTCTTTCTCCAACCCCATTCTGTTGTAGAGTTATATGTACTGTCAACTGCCTATGACCACTTTGCTTTTACAACCAAAGTCATCAGATAAAAATTCTCCTCCTCTATCTATTCAAAGAGTTTTTATAGTACAAACACTTTCTTCTTCTGCAAAAGTTTAAAATTCTAAAATTTTTAAAAACTTTATATTTGTAAGTAAGAAAATAAACCTAACTCATACGAGTAAAATCATAAGTAAATAAAAAAATATATCTACTCTTATTTAAGGATAATGTGTTCATTGGGCCTCATGTATCTGCATGAACTAGTTCTAGAGGAATCTTTGGCTCTCCAAGACATTCCAACCGGAAATGAAAGGCGATATTGCTTTCCAAAAATACAACCTTCACAAATATCATCAAAACAAACAATAGAAGACAAACCAAACAAAATTTTTCTCCGACTTAACAATTTCAGCCATTAAAATGCAAGTGTCCATAATGCAAATGTCATAGCCGTGAGTCATCTTTAACATTAGCAACCAATGCACAATTATCAAGACATCTTGTTTTCAGTCATTTGGATCTTAACAAGAGGCATATCAAATTGTTTACTTCTAATATCACATATATCATCATGAAATAAAACTAAATATCTTTAGGATGCGTTTGGTTGCGAGATTGAGCAGCTTTTACGATTGCAGGAAGTTGTTTCTGCAATCAACAACCAAACAGTTTTATTATAGCGGCTTCCTGCACACAGTATTTCAGATAAATAATGCACAAAAGATGCGATTTCTAAAAGCTGGGGGAGGTAAGCTTTCTACAGAATCAGTTTTAAAACTCAGATTCCTGCATAATCAACTTTGGCATTGCGCAACCAAATACACCATTAGGCGAAACTTGGAATATGGTAAACATCATGAAGCAATATTTCAAATTGCAATGGTCCCCTTCCCTTTGATATGTACTTGCTTGTTATCACCAAGCCTAACTTTCAATTTCACAGATTCATCCATACTGAGAAAAATAGCTCTTTCTCCTATCATATGATTACTACAACCACTATCTATAAACCATATGTCAGTTAGTTTTTCTTTGGGGTTAGGATAAGTAAGAAAAAGATTGCCTTCCTCTTGCTTTTCTTCTGCAAAATTTACTTGTTGCTTTGCTTTCTCTTAACATCTTGCTTCCTAGAATTCATACTTCTTGCAAAAATTACACTGCTTTCTCCTAACATTACCTTTGGTTGAATTTATCATCATAATCAAATCAGTGATGACTTGTATCTAATTTTCCTCGTTCTCTACCACGACCACGATAGACACCTCTACTTCGGCCTCTACATGCATGCTTATAATCAAAAGAACTTTCAACATTTTTATCTTTGTTAAATATCTCCACCTTGGATTGAAATGCATATTCAATACTCTTCTTCGCTGACCTACCCATCAATTTATTAAGAGAATAAACAGTCAAATTTTTAGACTCCCCAATGACAGTAACAACGGGATCAAATTTAGCAAGAAGACTTCTCAAAACCTTTTCTACAACTTTTAATCTGTGATATTTTCTCTAAAAGTCTTCATTTGATTTATAATAACGGAGAACCTAGAGAAAAGATATCTTGCACGGATTCATTTCCTTTTATAAAGAGAGTCTCAAATTCTCTCCAAAGAGTTTGAAGTTTCGCAATAGTTACCTTATTATCTCCATGAAACTCTTGCCTCAAAATAGTCCGATCTTCCTTTGATTTGATTGCATTTGGAATGCGAAAAAAAATCGACTTCGTCAACGCCTGTTGCAAAACAAGTAGAGCCTTTGCATTCTTCTTGCGAAGCTTCTTCATTTGACTTCTTTGCTAATGCCTTTGAATTTTCTGTATCTGCCAGCCATTCTCAACTAGATCCCACAAATCTTGTGAAATGAAAAATGTTTTCATCTTGACACTCTAGATTTTATATTTCTCTCCATTAAAAATTGGTACTAGGGATTATGAGAGATTAAGAGTATTCATACCATTAGACATGCTGATCTCACACAAAAATTAATTCAAACAGTTCTTGTGCAAGTGAAATACCTTTCCTTGAAGAGCGTCACTACACCTCTCTAGAAGATCTTCTGTTACATCAATTAATCTTCAAACAACGCCCCCCTTGGAGGACCCTAGCTACTCTAATACCAAAAATTGTTGGAAATAAATAGAGCACAAAGGAAAAAGGTTTTTGTTATAGCAATGGATCAATTAAGTGTTGAGAATAAACTTCTATATTAGATAGATAATGAAAACCAAGTACAAGACATGCCTATTATATAGGCTTCACAAAAATAGAAAAACAGAGTAAGAATAAACGTGGAATGTTCTCCACATTCTCCATAATGTGGGTTACTCATTTCACTTCACTAAGCAACAATTTCCTAAAAATATGATAACAGAAAAGAAACATTTGCATCAGCCTTCAGTACCTGAACCAACCTGAACCACGTCCTTAGGAGTAGAATTTTTCACGAAAATGAGAAAAACCACCACGAGTTTTAGCTCTATACAAAGTAGTCATGGTCTGATCAAATTGTTGTATACTATAATCTTTCATTCTGCTTTCAGCACCAAGTAATAAACCAATCAAGTCATCGAGAGAAACTGGAGTCTCTTGAGTTATGAAAAGTATTAACAATAGCTTCAATGGCTGGCCCAACACCATTTAGAATAAGGTCGATGAACTCATCGTCATCAACCGATTTTTTGGTTTAAGGGAGACAATAAAAAATGCTAGTCATTTTATCAATATAAGTAGTGATAGACAAATTACCTCGCTTTTGTTGTTTGTAACTGATGCTTCAATTGTAGAAGACGAGACCATGATTGAGAAGCAAATCTAATTTCAAGTGACTGCCATACCTCTTGAGAAGTGACACACCTTGCTACACTAGACAATACGCTAGGTCTCAAAGTAGCATTGATCCAAATGAGGTGAGTTGATCTTGTTTTTGCCATTCAGATAAAATGAACTGATCTCTGTGGTGACACCACCTTTTTCATCAAGTTCAAACTTGAGTGGACATGGCATTGTTCCATCAACATACCCAAGAAGATCATTACTGTTCAATATTGCCTTAAATTGAGCAAGCCATAACATGTAATTGTTACGATCAAGCTTTATGGAAACCAACAATGAAATGTTTAAATAAGTATTGGCCATGAAAATAAAAAATTGAAATCGTTAGACAATCAGCTACGATACCATAAAGGAATATAAATGATAATATGCAGTAGTGTAAACTATAGACAAAGAGAGAATGGAAACACACAAATAATTCTCAGTTTTGAAGATAAAGCCTTCTCTACTTTATATATTTTTACATAATCTTGTCTAGCGTATATAAATGCCCATTACAAAAACTATTTAGCAGTTATGAAAACTACTTAAAACCAACCACTAGTCCTATAACATCATTTCCTACAAAATTGATTATAATTTCACGATGAGTCACTGATTATCACAAGCTGAGACATCTATTATAGTCTCTTTACCAATTGAATAATTAAATCATGACTATATTGATTGTTTAAAAATATATGTTGTGATTATGGGTTTTTTGTTAAGAATCTATAATGTTCTAATTTTATCGCATATCCATGGGAACTTCCACCGGAGTTCAAAAGATAAACGTTGTCGGTGAGGGTTGAATGATTATTGGTTTATGATTTTATGTTTTGTATATTGGAAATCAAGAAAGAACTACAGCGGACAACGTATTTTACATTTTTAAATTTTTGTGCACACGTAATGTCGATCTTATAATAATTGTGAGATGTCATATGATTCTCTGAATAAAGATTTCTCCCACCATTGAAAATGGCTAATTTTGGCTTTTAAATAATCCCCCACAATTGATCTTCCTAATAAATAAAAAAATCTTTTTTTTCTTTCTATGGACATATGAACTCTTTTGCCGAATCACGTAAATCTTGTCTAATATGATTGCATGATTATTTTTTCTTCTATTTTTTTTTCAGACCTATTTTTTACAAACAATGATCTCATTAGTAATGTTTGTTCTACATTTATTCGAGCATACAACATACTACAATGACAAAGACGAAATAAACTTGTCCTAAGGTTAATAAGGATGTGATTCACTTGGCGTTGGAAATGGATCCTATTATATAAGTTTGACCACTTCTATTATAGTCTACATTGTAATAACCTTATATTTTAACAAGTGAGATTGTGATCGAGTACAGTTTTAACTCATCAGTCTCATGTTAGGGATTATATATAACACCTAATCCTGATTCGATCCAATCGACTATTAGTGTAATAAAAATTTGTTAGTGTGTGTGTGTGCGTGTGTGTGTGTGTGTGGTCCTTGTGTTTCTGGATGTAAATGGTAGTGAAAAATATATATATTATATTTTTAAACACAAGGACCTACTTCAGTGGGATGTTGTACTATAGTTGTTTGGTTCAGTTGGAGCAAGGACTTGTGATGGTTTAAAATTTTGGTTGCATCCCTCTCTACATGCAATGAATGTGATTCCTCATTATATCAGACTACCAAGAAAAAAGAGTGCACAGTATATAGTATCTCACAGGTGAGATGTGAGGTCCCTTTCAAACATTAGGTTGAAGGTGGATGCTTTCATTAACTTCTTAATAATTGCTTAATTCATTCATGCCTCCCAGGTAGCTGGTGCATGTGGTTAGTGGTTGCAAGGCATTGATGATTTGAGTGCAATCTCTTTCTTTAATTTCTTTTGTGCTGGATGCTCAAGTAAGAGCAACAATGTTCTTTTTTTTTAATCTTTTCTTTATTGGTAAATATTTTTTTCTTGATCAAATCTTCCCCTATCAAGGATGATAAGATTTGAACCTAGGTCCCCTCACTAAAAAAAGGGTACCTATATTATCCTACCAAAAGGAGGTATGTTATATAAGATCATTATCATGTGATTAATGATTAGACTCAAATGATCGGCTAGCTCATATATGATATAGATCTGATTGATTGACTTCCTGATTGAATTAGGTCGTTAACTCGATTAATGTCATTAATTTTCCTACCTAATCGATCAACTGAGTTAGATTGAGTAGATCATGTTGATCTTGCATAAGTTTCATTGATCCAACTCGAGTAACTCGGCGAAGAAACAAATTCCCACACAATCCTCATGATTAATAAGATCTTATACTTGCATTAGTGAAATTTGAAGGTTAATAGTCTTAAAAGAAAAAAACTATAGTGTGGGGTGTAACATAGGCTTATTTGCCTCTGATAGCTATATCGGGATAGATAACAATTTATGTTGAATAAACAAAAACAAAATTTGTTTCTTTTTCAATTATTCTCATTGGAAAACGTAAAAGAGACATTTTTTGTTGTTTGGTTCACCTTGGATAAAGTGATAATAAGTGGTGGATAAGAGAAAATAGTTTATAACTTTTTTAATGACAAGTTTACCATTGAATAAGTGTGAGAGATGTGTCCCTGAATTGATAGATGCGACAATTTTTTAAATGCGTGTGTAAAACTGTTATGTGAGATAATTTTTTTAAAATGACGGAGAAAAATATTTTTATTCATTGACATAGATAATCCTGATAAACAATTTCAACATTTTCTTAGATTAGTTTTCAGGTTTTATCCTAGCTTATGCAGACATAGCTATCAGGATTTATCCGAAAAAAAACAAACTGCGAATAAAGACTATTCTCTAGTATTCATCCATATTCTCTATTAATTCTCTACCACACACACGGGTTAATGATTTGCATTATTTATCTCTTGCAATTAAAATTGTTACTCTTCAAACGAGCAAGATGCTGTAAATTTTATAAAATATGTCAGTCATTCCTTGTACTTTCTTTTAAATTGATTTATATTTAGTTTAGTAAAACATTTTTATATTATAATTCATCTCATATTGAGAGGTGCACATTTATTATCACCGACATGATCATACTATTGTTATAATAATTTTTTTCTGGATCACTATTATCTTAATTTTGTAAATAAGTAAAATTAAACTTAATTTTGCACTGGATTTCTAACAAGATTGGTTAGACTGATATAATAGCTTACCAAGTCACTGGGATTTCTGAGTTTATGAAACATTAAGTAATGGAAGATGTGACTCAATGCCATTCTTGACCTCAAAATCTAAAATGTTAGTACACACTTTTTTTTTAAAAATAGTATATTTTATCTAATGAGATATGCATTTTTGTAATAAATGTATACCATGAATTATATAAAACTCATTTATAAAATATGCAAAAAAAAAAATCCAATGAGGTATATACCTCTTTATGGTGATGGGGTGACTAACGAAGGTAATAAGACTGTAAATGAGACTGAAAAATAGACTGAGTTTAAATTTATTTATTTATTTTTATTTTTACTTTTGGATAAAAACATTAGGTAATACTTTGGCCCATTCAGGTAACCCACCCGCCAAAGAAAATTTGTCAGGACGACACAGGTCAAGAGGGTAGCAGTAGTAGTTGGTGTCACTTATCTCAGAGAGAAGAATTAATGCATTCTATTCATGTCCTTGGGGCATGATCACCTATTTGTAATCTCCTTAGAGAGGGACCAAAATGATTCAAACTACACTAAAGGTATAATTTGTCATGTTTTTGGACTTTATATTCTATGTTTTTAGTTATATATTTCCTTCTATTCAGATTTTATAATTCAAATTTTTAAAAATAAAATCGTGTAACAAATATTTATCTTCAGTTCAAAAGAAAAATCATGTTCTTTCTTGAAGTGAGGACTATCTACATACTGATACATTTCCCACAACTTGACATTAATTACCTGCAATGACCCTGAGAAATCATGTCTCACCTGAAAATAAAAGAAGAAAAAAAAAAGGCAAGGTAAACACAGGGTGCATGAACTGTTGATGTTAAAACAAGAAACCAGAAAAGCATGCATTAATTAATTGCAATATCCAACTGCCCTAAAATAAAACTTCCTCTCATAAGTAAGCCCTTCCTTTCTCCCGCACATAAGCTCATCAGCTCTGAGAGTGATAGAGAGTGATAGTGAAGCTCCACGCATGGCCGGAAATCCAATGCCGTCTCTTGTCGTCTCCAGCGAAAGCGACCGAGAAAACCCTCCTGTTGTGGGCAATAGAGTCCAACCCTTCTATACCAATTCCAAGCAAGTTTATTTACCGTGCCTTCTTAGTTTCCAACTTAGCTCGCATGGTCCATTATATTCATTCAGTCTTTATTCTAATTTTGTTTTAATCTCTTGCGTGCATAAGCTCTGGAGGGGAGGATTCCATGAAGAAAGTCCCCACCACCTTCTCTGGACTGCTCTATGAGAGGTTGGGATTGGATGAGTTCTTCTCGTTGAAGGTGGTCACACATAACAAAAACATATGCATAAACGCGGTGCATGCACGCATGAGATGAGATTCAGTTAGATATGATAAAATTGACAAGACTTGATAGAATTCAACATGATTTTGACTCAAATCACATGCATTCATGAACTCACCATATTTTTAAATTCAGTTATGTTATACACAGTCCTTTTTACAGTGTTAAATGCAGTCTCAAACTTCATTAGCCTCATTCACTCATTGCATCGAGTTATATATTTTGTTAAAGGAAATTTTACATTTTTTTATATAAATGATATCATTATATACTTAACAATTTTAAAAAATAAAAACAACGTATTGCATTTTAATTTGTATTATAAAATGAACTAAGGATATGTTTGAGTCCATGTTTGAACGGATATTACAGTGAAACAAATACATTTTTTACATTTTATTCATTAAATACCCCATGTTTCATATCCTGGAAACTTCGCCTTATCAAAAGCTGTGTAACGTTTTGAAAAACAAATGTTTGAAACTCAGCTCCAAACCGGCCTAAATGTACTCTAACATTTTCCTTTTAATTTACATAACAACTAATGTATTGTGTCACAAAAAATACAGGCATGGCAGGCATCAGTGGCGGAGCTGGTCGGCACGGGGGCCCTCGTGTTCACCCTTGAAGCCATCGCCATTTCGTCCACCGAGGCCCAAATCGGCTCCCCCCACCTCGTGATCGCCGCCCTCATATCCATCCTCGTCACTGTCCTCATTCTTGTCACCGGCCCCATCTCCGGCGGCCACCTAAACCCGGCCATCTCCCTCTCTGCCGCCCTCGTTGGCCGCATCACCGCCGCCCGGGCAGCGATCTACGTCACCATGCAGTGCCTGGGCGGCGTCCTGGCCACTTTAGCCATAAAGGCCGCCGTGGCCCGCGAAGTGGCCCACGAGTTCTCCCTCGGCGGCTGCGGGCTGGGCCGGGCCGAGGCACGGCCCGCGCTGTGGCTCGAAACAGTGTGCACGTTCGTGCTGCTCCTGTCGGTGTCCGCGGTGTTCAATGAGGGGCGGGCCGGGGCCATGGCCCATGGGCCGGTCACGGTGAGCGCTGTCATAGGGACGACGGTTGGGTTGATGGTCTACGTGTCGGCGACGGTGACAGGGAGGAAGGGGTACTCTGGGGTTGGGCTGAACGCGGCCCGGTGTTTAGGCCCGGCTGTAGTGAGGGGGGGCGACCTTTGGACGGCCCATTGGGTCTTCTGGGTTGGGCCCATTCTGGCTTCGATGGGGCTGTATGTGTATGTGAAGGCCTTGCCACGTCAGAATTTTCATGTATGATGAGGAGATGGAAGTGCATGGTATGGTGGATGGTGTGTGTATTGTATGTTATCTTGTTATGAACTTATGATGCGTGTGGTTTTGAGGAATAATAGGTGTTTGTTATGTTTAATTTGGTTAGGAGATACTTGATTGATTTTATGTACGGTTTTAACACGATTAGTCTAAATTTCTGAATTGTATGTCTTAATAATATTACATAGTTAATAATAATGATATAGTATATATTTAAATATAGATTTAAGAAAGAATATATATTACAATTAAACAATAGTATCATCTCTTTCATTAATATTAATAATTTTTGTCTAAAGAATTAGTTAAAAATATGTTAATGTGATTTTTTATAAATTTATTATTTTAATTTAAGGTTTTTGCGGAGTTCAATGATGTATATTGTACATATATTATTTGATGAAATATATTATTTTATTGGAATTTTCAATAGTTATATGAGTATATACTATTTAATTCATAATTCATAGTAGTATATACTTTATTTTCACAAATATGACAGTATTCATAACATGCATGGATATATTTTAAATATTAAATAATAATTGATGCAGACATCATAGCCGTACAATACATGGACGGCCGAGATCAAATGGAGCACAAGAAGAAGGGGCATCGTGATGAATCGGGAGCACCGTGACTTCAAACAGCCATAACTTTTGAACCGTAGATCAGAATCGCTATTATAATATGTCCACGTGTTCGTATCGACGAGCCCTACAGGAGTAGTCGCTATGCCACTACGCCATTTTTCGGAGCGTTCTAAGATCGTCTTAGGGGTCAAATCGACGGTTCAAAGTTATTTTTACTATTTTTGGGTTGTTTTGAGGTTGTTAGGATTTTATTTCTTTGTTAAGATTTACTATATTTAGATTTGAATTTCAAATCATTATTTGAATTCAAATTTGAATTTTAGTTAGGATTAGATAAAGATCTATTAGATTTGTTTGTTAGATTTAGATAATTAGTTGAGATCTTAGTTTGTTGGGATTCTCTTCTATAAATAAGCTTGTGAACCCTATTAATTATTTAGTTTTTTGAATACTTGAAGTTTAGTTATTTTATCTCTTTTATTTTGTTAGGAGTACTAACAATTGCAAAGACCTCCCAATTCTCTATTATTTCATCCGAAGTAGTAGATTATTGAAGCCCAACCCCCTGGCATTCTTTTGAAGAATCAACAGCGACGTTGGAGCCTACCGATTTCGTTCTTTTGAACGAATCCGTAGAAAAGCGTGGTTACACGCTGCATCAATAATCCATGTATCTCTCCTTAAATTGGGATACGTCGAATTGATCACCTCCCACGTGTAGTTATAAGTAAATCCAATATTATATTTTGATATTTTTTTAACAACGTACGGTTGGAGGATTTAAAAATAATTTTTTTTATTGTTTTAGAGAACTAAAAAAACTTGAAATTTACATGGGCTTAAAAATAATAGACGGGTGACCACATTTTGAACCCCTAATTAATTTTTCCTAAAAATTACTTACACAACTTTAGAGGTAAAAATACAACATATATATTTGAATGAATAACAAAAAACATTAAAAAAATAAAAAAAATAAAAGCAACAAAAAAAACTCCATAATCTTGGGATTTGTTTTCAGTTTGTTAAAGAATATATTTCTTCTATAAAAATCAAACAAAAATATAAAAAAAACTATAAATAGATAAGGTTTTTTTTGGTTGTTGTAAAAGTAAAACACTAAAATCCTACTCAATTTCTTTTTAAGATGTAGTGGTTCTACTTGGCTGACGACCTAAACAGGTCATTTGGTTGCCTCCTGATTACAAGTTAGATTACATGATATTGTTACGTACAACCCAATTTATGTACAAGTTATATCACTGGTTACAAGCTAGATTTCAGTGTATGATTGGATTCATGTTTCTCCACCTGAAGAAAAAGTTTTGAAAACTGATGAGATCTGCGTCTCTATGTCAAACCAATCAAAAAAAAAAAAAAGACATGTAAGGTGTGATTATTTTTATAAGTATTATTAAAATGATTTAAAAAAGATTTTGAATAGAGACAATAATTATTTTAGAATTTATGATTATTCTTGTAATAGATAAGTAAACCAGTGGAATATGTGATTTCTTATTTGGTTATGTTCTTAGTTATTATCATTTTAAAAAAATGGGATGAACTACAATTAGGACTACAATGAAGGTTGTGTTAATCTTTTTCCTTAAACCAATCATATAGACCCATTTTGAAGCATAAAAGCAGCCCCTACTACAACAACAACTACTACTACTACTACTATTATTATTATTATTATTATTATTATTATTATTATTATTTTGTACATGGGTGACACTACATGAACCTAAGCCAACAAATGCACAGACGAAAAGGTGGGCAAAGCCCACAAACACCAGAGCCCAAAGAGGCCGTTGTTCCCACAAAAGCAGCCCGTTGATGCTACCAAGTTGGATGGTGTTACATACATTAAATGAAATGTGTAGCCTTCAGTTTGCAGTATTTACCGGTTTATTTTTTAAAAAATGACATGACAAGGGCTTTTTATTTTTAAGTCTCCATTAATCATAGGATTTAAGGATTGATCCCTTACTTCTTCGTATTTGAGTTTTAGTCCCTAGATTTAAAGGATATGTTCATTTTTAGTCCCTCACATGGACTAAAATACGAAGAAGTGGGATCGATCCCTAAATCCTATAGTTTATAAGGACTTAAAAATTAAAAACCCTAAAAAAATATACATTGGTCCATTGAAGTGCATATTGTTAAACGAATTGAAGTATATACTGAGATACACTAATAAATATTTTTTATTTTAAAAATGAAAAAAAATTCAACCTCATACACTATGATATGACTTATATATTATTGCATTATCGTAATATATATGGCTACAGGCGGAGTTACAAAATGAACTGAATGTATCAGCGTTCTACAGTATTTGGTGAGGTAGTATCCATTCAATGACAAATCCATCATTCAAGGACTCATATGTATTCAAAATTAACATAAAACCTCACATATTTAATTAACATATGTGAGGAGACAAGTATCAAGTCTTTATTGGATACTTACCAAAATCGATAAGCATTCATCAGATCACGTCTCGCCTGAGGGGCAGTCCTTGTATAGTCTTCACATATGTTTATTTAGATGCTAATGATATTTAGTTATTCCTACAGCACTAATCAAATATAAGAAATCTATGATAGAGTGCATACTTTACTATATTTTAGTAGAAAAAAATAAAGAATGTATACATCAATATAAACTTTATTTTTGTGAAAATATGTTCTTTGACAAGAAGAAATCTTTAAAAAAATAATATCTGCAAAGCATATATACATTGATACATGGGGTTATATCATATATACAAGACTCTCCATGTAACATTGCCCTAACCAAAATCCAGGCACATCCTGATAAATACAATTATTGTTGTAGTTACAACTCAAAACTAAGTCGTAGTACTCTCAGGGCGGAATCAGGAATTAGATCAGGGGGTCAAAGGACCAAGAGATAGAGTGAAAAATCTTCAAATCTCATTATTCACATCACACAAAATAGAAAAAAAATGGACATGAAGAAAATAATTGATCATAAAAACATATAAGGATATCATTTAAGCTTATATTTTTGAAAAATTTTAAGACCTAACTTTTTTAAAAATCTAAAAGATTCAATATAGCAATCATGAAAAATCAAAATAAACAAAAAAATCGATAAAAAAAAAGGTTAATTATTGATTTTTCTACTCTTCACAACAAGATACCAATATTTTCTTGAAAACAAAGCTTTTCAAAAAATTTATTCAAAAATATCTATGCCTCCAATCTCAAAATATTCAATAGACACTAATATACTAAGTCTAATGTATGTATACTAACCGAGATGCAAACATAACTGAATATAACATTTTTCAATAATAAACACTCATTTCAATTCAATACCCACCTATCACCCACCTTTCTCTATACGTATGGTTAAACCATTATGGTTTGTTATAATGATTGATCAAGAGAAAGTAACATTTAATTTAATTGCCTTTTGTTATGAGTGTTTATGCTGCTTATAATACCCCCCTCTTTATACCAGAATATACATGGCTCACTTTCAATTAATTTTTAATGTCCGTAATTTTTATTCCCATTTCATATGCATGCATCCACTGATCCACACCCCTTGAGTTATTGGAATAACCCAGACTTCATCAACATCAACATTTCAACCTATATTACATACATTATGACCCACGGCTTGGGGGGGCCCAGGCCCCAGCCCGCCCCCGCTTGGGTCCGCCCCTAAGTCTCTCTCTCCACATTACCTAGGTGGATAAATTTCTCACTTTATATGTAAAAAATAAAACTACAACCAAAGGATCTTTTGAAAATTCAATAAATAGTCATTGTTAAAATAAAATTTGATTACAATCCAAAAAAAATAGGGGAAATTAATTAGGGGTCCCTGACCCTATGTTCATAATAACAATAAGTCCATTTACTGTTTAACAATAATAATAAATCCCTAAACTCAAAATCTATTTTCTTTGGGTCCCTCACACTAACAGGGTTACTAACAGCTGTTGGAAATACCATTTATGCCCTCCACTTAACACCCTCTCCCCCTTCCCCTGTTGACCTCTCTCTCCCCTGTGTAAACCCTAACCCTCTGTCGACCTCTCTCTCCCCCTAACAGCCCGGAGCATCTGGAGCTCGAATCGACGGTGAAGAACCCTGTTTTCTTTGCTATTTCTCTCCAAAATCTCATCCCCATTAAAGAAACCCCCCTCCCCGTCCCATTATCGTCTCCGTGGAAGAAACTTCATCTCCCCTTCTTTTGCGGCCGACACTTCGAAGGCTGCGGCACCCAAACAAGGTACAAGGTGAGCATTCCTCCGATGTTGTTGTTGTTCATGGACTAGTTCTTTGAATTTCCTTATCTCCATTTGATCTTGTCCTATGATTTGTATTTGTATAAAGGGGTTTGCTCATAAAATATACCGTATAAAGAGGTCTATATTATACAGTGTGTATATCATATTATGAATGTTACAGGTTCTGTATTTTATACTATGTACACTGTTATGCAACACATGTACATTGTTATATATATTACAGGTTCTGTCTGTTACTGTTATAAATGTGACATGATTTGTCTATTACACAGTGTATGTGTACCTTGTTATAAATGTTACAGGTTTTGTGTTTTACACTAAGCACACTCTTATGTAGCATATGTACATTGTGTTTTACAATATATTTTATCTGTTATGCTACTTTTGTACAGATTGGTTAGCATTTTTTTATATTTAATATGCAAAATCCTAATATAATATAAAAACTAGCTTAACATTGCTTATCTTAGGATCTAAGACTCTAACTTGCTAGTTTTTTTTTTTTTTTGAAGAAAATGGTTAGGCATTCAATTTCAATTTATAAGAAATGGAATGCCCAAAACAAGAAAATACAAGAACAATCCATCGAGAGAGTATCTCCTAGTCTCCCAACTTGTAGGCACCGATATGCTTCATTTGTATAATTTGTACACCATAATGACCCATCTACAGAAAATGACATCACGACGACGTTCTTGAAACCAAAAAATCCCTACTAATGAGGATTATCATTTTACCTTCACCAGGAAGACCCGAGTATCATCATCTAGTGATCCTTCAAATCCCAAGTCTTCCACGAAGACTTTGCCTCCCACCAAAACCCTTTGGCAGTCATCTACCAAGACCCAAGAAAAGTCCAAACTCAAGTCATTCACCAAAACTCAAGCTAAGTTCAAACCCAAACCATCTACCACGAGAAACAAAAAGGAACAAGATAAACCCTTTGAGCACTGTTAAATTGACTAAGTACACTCATAATCTTTCTGTGTACACTGTTAAAATGCCTTGTACACTGCTAATCGATTTTTGTACAATCTTATAACAGGGATGTGAGATCCTTCCTCTCCAAATCTATGCTGGTGCAGCTTAAATACATCCTAATCTACTACACAAGCGTGATGGATGGGATAGCAATTAGAGTCTGCCACAAGAGATTGCTCAAGAAGACTCCATTCAACATCTTAGCGAACATTCCTACAGTTTCAAGCAGAGTTGGTCGACGTCATCATTAGCAACTACAATCCTAATGGAGAGTGGGAAGTCGATCACATTGACAATAAAAGACGTTTCCCTAATCATAGGATGAAAGAGAGTGATGCTCTGATAACGAGTTTTCAAAAAGAGTGTGAAAGTTATAAAGACAATATGTAAATATTACTTTGTGGTAATTTTATAAATCCGTGGTGGTGATTTAAACAAAAGATAATTTAAATTCGTTGTGGTAATTTAAACAGCAGATGTAACTCCAAAATTCACTGTTCTACTCTTTTTGTACATTGTTATGCTCTTTTTGTACACTGTTATATTTTCTCTGTTATGCTCTTCTTATGCTCCATTTATACAGATTGGTCTGTATATTTTTTAGGTGGTGATGAGTTAAACAGCAAATGTAAATGTTTGATATATCAGTTTCAAATGATGTTTGAAATATTTGTTCACGATTACAAGTTAACTAGGTTTATACAAATTATTCTATGTACACTGTTATACACAATGTGTACACTGTTACCTAGATTAATTTCCCCTACTTTTTAAATAGATTTCTAAACATATGATAGCTTAAAAGGACATGAAAGAGATTGAAAAGTGAGGAAGAGTACAAAATCTTCCTTGGGAGATGACAATGGAGTTTTCTTCAAAAAACATATGTTTTTTGAAGAAAACATATTTCTTCAGGGTCCCTGGCAATAACTGCCATTAGGTGAGCCTTTTATTCTTCTATTTTTACCCTTCGATAACAATGTACACAAATGGTATAACAATGTGCTACATTTTTTAAAAATTTGTGAGTAACAATATTGTACACATTGTGCATAACGGTGTACACATTTACATCTGTTGTTTAAATCATCACCATCGATTTACAAAAAAACTAGTTTTATTTACATTAGCTATTTATATCTTTCACTCTTCTTGCGATTCTTTTATCCGAGCCTCATTCTCTTTCGCTCTTCAAATTACTTTTGCTGCACACTCCCTTCAGAACCATATAATGTCATTTTGCCCAAATTCCATGTTGGTTTCCTTTATTAAGTGTTTGTCGTATTTTAATACAAACATGCCACAATCATCCATAAAAACACTATAAAAATATACTTGTTTATTTTGCTTTGGGCACCCATTTTTTAAATAAAATTTTAAAGGTAGGATGCCTATCAGTTCACATAAAAAAAACACCATAAATTAATATCATAAGTGTGACGTAGGGACATTAATTATGACAATGTAGACCATGAACACTTCCCGTTGGATTGTTATGGGCATTGATCATTCATTGTGATTGGTCAGTCCTCAACATTGAGCATGAAATGGGTCTGAAATATTTTTTCAGCCAATGAACCTGTACATTGCAATGTCACACTATTAATATGGGAGGTATACATCATTACAAATAAAGAATTTAATAGTCACCTAAGATTATGTTTACATAATCAAAAGAAGATTTAATAGTGTACATTTGAAGAATACCAATGTACATACAATAATGTTAACATAAAGCCCAAATTTTTTTATAGTCAATCAAACCTCCATAACCAATAAATATATAACATATTCAAACAATTACATTGTTGCTTAAAAATCAAATAGGATGGGTGAGTAATGCTTAATAGTGGGTCAAACAAATAGGATGGAGTATAACAATGTACAGGAGGAGCATAACAATGTACAAGAGGAATATAACAGTGTACATATAGCCTATAGGTTTAGAGCATCTATTTTCACTAAAGATGTAATATAGATTCATGGAGGAGTTATCTATAGAAGGCATTGGCAGTGTTGTGTTCATACTCTTAAATAGTAATATGATGCGCCACACACACAACTCTTTACTGGCTTCAACTACTATAGAAGAATACAATTGTGGAATGAAATGAGTTCTAAGAACATGCTATCATATAATGCAAAGCGATGTTTAATGAATTTCAGTTCTATACTGAGAATACATGTCATTCAGCAACAATCACAATTGAAAAAACAATCAGTGAGATGGAGGAAGTAGGTTGAATACCTACTAGCAAATGGAGTGAGTACCATAATTACATTAATATGTAGGATGGCTTCCATCCCTAGATCTAGAAATATTTTTCACTCAATTATCTAATATTTTCCACACAGTAATACAATAAATTACCATCTAATATACATGGATACTTATGATTTCCAAACTCCATTATCTAAATATAGGTTATCCATATTTTTTTCAAGCTTCTACTATTAATGTTTAGAAAGAGTTTTGGCTCACAAAGACATGAGGAATATAGCCATATAGAGGTTTGAATCTCAACTTCCAATTGAGTTTTCTGAATTGACAATCGTGTACGAGAGTAGCATAACAGTGTACAAGAAGAGTATAGCACTGAATTTTAGATTTTTTATGTCATGTAGATACCCCTATAACTACAAAGAGATCAAGCAAAACTAGTAAATTAGAGTCCTCGATATTACGATCACCAATGTTCAGCTACTTTTTATATCATATTAGGATAATAACAGTGTACACGGGTAACATAACAGTGTACAAAAAATATAACACTGTACATAAGAAGTATAACAGTGTACATTAACTGCTCTCTATCTTCCAAAACCTACACAAAACTATATATATTTGAAAAAACAAACATATACACATAATTATATATACAGACCCACCACCAAGATAGGACAACATCAAGATATTATATACACAATTTTTTAAAATTTTTCTCCTAAATTAGAATGGTGGAAATGTTGTATTTTGTTTTTGTTCAATGAGTTGTAAAATTTTATTTTACTTTTACGCATATTCCACATAAATTAAGATATTCCACAGTGTACATATGCTACATAAGAGTGTGCTTAGTGTAAAACACAAAATCTGTAACATTTATAACAAGGTACACATGTTGCATAACAGTGTACACTGTGTAATAGACAAATCATGTCACATTTATAACAGTAACAGACAGAACCTGTAATATATATAACAATGTACATATGTTGCATAACAGTGTACATAGTATAAAATACAGAACCTGTAACATTCATAATATGATATACACACTGTATAATATAGAACCTCTTTATACTGTATATTTTATGAGCAAACCCCTTTATACAAATACAAATCATAGGACAAGATCAAATGGAGATAAGGAAATTCAAAGAACTAGTCCATGAACAACAACAACATCGGAGGAATGCTCACCTTGTACCTTGTTTGGGTGCCGCAGCCTTCGAAGTGTCGGCCGCAAAAGAAGGGGAGATGAGGTTTCTTCCACGGAGACGATAATGGGACGGGGAGAGGGGGGTTTCTTTAATGGGGATGAGATTTTGGGGAGAAATAGCAAAGAAAACAGGGTTCTTCACCGTCGATTCGAGCTCCAGATGCTCCGGGCTGTTAGGGGGAGAGAGAGGTCGACAGAGGGTTAGGGTTTACACAGGGGAGAGAGAGGTCAACAGGGGCAGGGGGAGAGGGTTTTAAGTGGGGGGCATAAATGGTATTTCCAACAGCTGTTAGTAACCCTGTTAGTGTGAGGGACCTAAAGAAAATAGATTTTGAGTTTAGGGATTTATTATTATTGTTAAACAGTAAATGGACTTATTGTTATTATGAACATAGGGTCAGGGACCCCTAATTAATTTCCCCAAAAAAATAAAAAGTAAACTTGCAGTCATGAATTTCTAACTTGTTTCCTTGAAATTCGATATCTACGTCTCTTAATTTAGATCTTAAATAACTAAATTACAGTTCAATCCTTCAAATAATTATTAACACATAACTTCTTCAATTCGCTCTATAGAGTTTTAGCTCCATGCCTCCATCTCTAGATTATTGACCTTCCCTAAATGCGCAACTATCACACAGGGTTAATGCCACTCAACACATTTATATATATTCCAACGAATTATATTTTAAAAATAATATATATTTTGTCTAATAAAACATATATGACTGCACGTTGTGTCTACCAAAATTATTTATATAACAGCGAATATTTTAGAATTCATATTAACTCTCTGTCCTCTCTATTAAACAATCCAAAGGGGCTAATTTTGTTTTTTTATGTACTAGTTCAAGCATTCTTCAAGGAAGATACAACTCGTGAAAAACTAAAACAAAAATAAAAAAAATTTGTACAGCCTCTTGCCTTAAATTAGTGATGTTCGGTTGGTATTTAGGGAACCAATTCCTTAATAAACCAAAGTCAAGCTAGCACATCCACATGGCCTTTTTGAGTTGTTGTATATTATATATACAGAGATAGAGATCATTCAATACAATTTTCTGTATCCTGACCAAGACTCAAATCTCACTTAACCCTAACATCCATTTTTTAAAGGATTTATTGGACACATAAACCTCTGTCTAACTGCCCTAATTTAAAAAAAAATGAAGATTAATTTGTAGACTAGACTTTTTTAAAAAAAAAGCTACTTGTGCTTTTCCATACAACTTCAAATTAATTTAGTCTGGTCAAACAAAGCCTAATTAATACAATTTCCTAGTTTCACATGCCATCACATTAATCAAGCTCAGAATTAACGAGAGAGAGAGAGAGAGTCACTGGGGGGGCGATGCCTTTTGGTTTTGTTGAGTTGGGAGGAAACAGTACAGTAGGTGCAACTTAATAATAGATTAGGTGAAATGCACATGCATTGTTTCTTGGTCATTGATTGAGAGATTAATTAGTAAAGTGAGACCTCAATACATCTTCTAACCAAAGTAAGAAGAGATTCAAATTAAATGGAGCTGATGTGAGTTGTTTTTACATGAGGCTCATGACTTTAAATGTATGTATAATTGTGAAATAATGTATTCATGTAGAAATGTAAATTATTTCATGTAGAAATTTAAATTATCATGTCGATCAACTAAGTGATGTGAGACTCAACTATTATATAGACATTCAGCTCACCCTCGTTCCATGTGGTTATTGAGTTTTTGGTTAATTTAGTCCATCATAATTAAGATCAATGAACCCAACTATTATATAGACATTCAGCTCACCCTCATTCCATGTGGTTATTGAGTTTTTGGTTAATTTATTCCATCACAATTAAGATCAATGAGCTGCATGTGACACCTATTGAAGCAAGTTCTCATGGACTCAAGGACGTAATCCACGAGCCAACTAGAAATCCTCTAATTGAGGAAATGTCTCCAACCTAGACATTTCAGTTACCTATTATGTTTGTAATCCTCTAATAATTGAGGAGGTTGGTTCGGTTGCTATTGATGGACACGAGTGAAGGTGATACTCAGCAATTTGTGAAAGATGATTAGACTATGCTTGGATCAATGATGGCTCTGATACCATAAGAAGGTGAGAATATTGTTGAATCACTCTTACCCATATTGTTGGGTTGGTGTTTGTATTTATAAAATAATTCAAAAGACGTTTCCTCAATTAGAGGACTAGAAAGATAATAAGAGACACATCATCAATTAGAGGATTACAAACATATAACTGATTGCTATAAAATAGGTAACTGAAATATATAAGTTGGAGATGTTTCCTTAATTAGGAGATTGCTAGCTGGCTAGTGGATCACGTCCTTGGGTCCATGAGAACTTGCTTCTACATGAAGCAACCCCAAGGATTCATTGACGCTCGGTTTCCCACTCATGTGTGTCGCTTCCACAAGTCATTCTATGGTCTCAAGCAGGCATCCCATGCATGGTATCAACGTTCGAGCCTCTTTCTTCATGATGTTGGTTTTATGGGATCCAAAACTGGCACTTCCCTCTTCATCAAGTGCATATCCCAATCTCTTATGTTTATCCTTGTTTATGTTGATGACATCATTGTTACTAAACCTCACATGGATTGCATCCAAGAGCTTATTTCTCAACTATAGACTTCCTTTGCTATCAAGGACCTTGGTGCCTTGAATTATTTTTTGGGTATACAAGCACATCATTCACCCACTGGCTTGTTTCTCTCACAGCGAAAGTATAATGTCGATCTCTTGAAGAAAGCTAAAATGGATGGTGCCAAACCTTCCTCTACTCCTATCAACAATACTTAGACCCTTTCCAAGTTTAATGGATCTGCCTTCAGTGATCCCTCTCTATATAGAAGTATGGTTGGCTCTCTTAAGTACCTCATTCTGACACATTCTGACCTTGCCTATGCAGTCAACAAGGTCTGTTAATTCATCCAAACTCCAACAGATACCCAGTAGCATGCCGTTAAACGAATTCTTCGCTACCTCAAGTATACTATCTCATATGGTCTTCATCTTAGAGCATCACCCTATACCCACCTAAGTACCTTTTTTTACTCTGATTGGGCTGGGTGTCTGATGATCGCTGCTCTACAAGTGGATATTACATCTTCCTTGGACCAAATCTTATCTCTTGGAGTGCTAGAAAACAAAAGACGGTTTCCCGCTCTAGCACAGAGGTTGAATATAGAGGATTATCTATTGCTATAGCTAAACTTATTTGGATTCAATCTCTAATTAGTGAGCTTGGCCTTCCATCTACATCACCCCCTAACCTATGGTGCGATAATCTCGGGGCAACCTATCTTACTGCTAATCCCATTTTTCATACTTGTATTAAGCATATCGAAATTGACTATTACTTTGTGAGTGAAAAGGTTGCTAAAAAGGGACTTTATGTATGGTTCATCTCCTCCAAGGATCAAGTTGTGGATGTTTTCACGAAGGGCTTAAGTGTTGCACGCTTTGCCTTTCTTCGAGACAAGCTGATCGTTCACAATGGACCACTCAACTTGTGGGGATGTATTGAAGCAAGTTCTCAAAAACCCAAGGACGTGATCCCCGAGCCAGCTAGCAATCCTCTAATTGAGGAAAATCATCTCCAACCTAGACATTTCAGTTATCTATTTTATAGCAATCAGTTATTATGTTTGTAATCCTCTAATTGATGATATGTCACTTATATCTTTGTAATCTTCTAATTGAGGAAACGTCTTTTGAATTATTTTATAAATGCGAACACCAACCCAACAATATGGGTAAGAGTGATTCAACAGTATTCTCACATTCTTAACACCAATATTATTTTCATACTAGAAGTAATTAGGTGTCTAATACCAATATTTTGTGTCCAAAAGTGAGTTTAACTATAAAGCTAAGGTACAAAAGTGAATGGGCTACATAGTTTTCAAAACCTACAAAAAAAAATTATTTTGAAAGAAGCTTAAAAATAATCATTACATCTCCACTCATACACTCCTTTGTTTTATAGTCTCAATACAATTGTTTCTTCACTAACACAGTATATGAAATCGTCTAACACAATATATATTTTATAATGTGAATGAATATATACTATGTTATGAAGAAAAAAAACATAAAAATGTATGTATTAATTATGAGTATATCTATATTTTTTTTATAAATTATACATTCCATTGAATAAATAAATATATTTTAAATAAATTCCAAAATGTGTGTTAGCTACAAATGATAGACAAAAAGAAATAAGCTTAAACACTTTTCCTTGGAGAATATCAGCAGCATGAGTTAACGAAAAGCGTGGTCCCATGAAGAATATAATGCCAGAAAACGCCATGCAATGAATAATTCATGTGGTCTCACACCAAACAAATTATTATACGTTCAACGCTATCCGTCCCCACCTCACACAACATCATTATTTTTCATGTCTAGCAAATGATTTTGTCACTAACACAGAAGCTAAACCCCAAGACCCAACATGTAGCAGTAGTAACACTTGATTCCTTTTTAAAAAAGAGAGAGAGACAAAGACAAAGGCATCGACGTGGACAAAATAAAGAAAGGGTTGTTTATATATATATATACACATTAGACAAAAATAAAAATAAATAAATCAAATGGCCCGATATATGACGACGAAGCAGGGCAGGATAGCCCTCGGATTGAAAACGAACAGCTCCTCGAGATTCGCGTACAGCCCATCGTGGCCCGCGACCACCGAATCGTGGCCCCCCTCATCATCCGCGGGCCCGAAGTCATCCGGCCCGGCACGACGGACCCGACCCGCGATGACCCTGCAGACCAGCATGGCCCGACGTCCGTCCATCACCGCGCCGCCGAGGGTCACGGCGGGCCGGAGGGAGTCGTGGGCCTGACCGCTGCTGGCGGTGGTTCGTACGCCACCCCACCTGCATAGTAACAAAATTGGTGTATGATAAATATTCGACAAATACCTTGTTCAATATGGTATGTAAATATTTATAAATCATACAAGATAAAATACAAAAATGTATGGAGATAATAGATTAGTTTTTAAATAATTTAAACATGAATATGTATATTAATGAAATTCACATTCAGGAGATATCTAATTAATCAGAGTATTTTGTTACTATTCACACCTGGTATCCGCCGACGTTGTCGGAGTCACCGCCTTGAAGCCGTGGCGGATGAGGGTGCAGACGCCGCAGTTTGGGAAGGAGGCGCAGAGGGCGGTGGAGCCACGGGCGCCGAGGTGGCAGGTGAGGGTGGTGCAGTGGAAGCGGAGGAGCTCGTTGCCATCAGCGGCGCAGCGGGCGTAGGCCTTCTTGGAGGGGTTCTTGGAGGAGGCGGCGGTGGCGCAGCGGGACTTGACGGACTCGCGGTAGTCCTCGAAGCGGGTGATGGTCCGCTGGGTGTTGTGAACTTTGAGGATCCGCTCGATCTTGCACATCGGGCTCTCCTTCTTCAGCCAGCTCGATTTGAAGATGATCTCCACTATGTTCCTCCCGGAGTCCTCCGGCCCGAGCTCCGACACTGTGCGGGCCCACCCATAACATTAGTCCAAATACAATTTTCTTTCTCATTTTACTTTTGGGCCCTTTTAAAAATGAGTTTGTGCGGTTTTTAAATTTGCAGTAAGTTATTTTTTATTTATTTTTTAAATTGTAAATATGTGAAAAGATGTTCAAAATCTGAGTTTTTCAAAAACTGTGGTGATGCAGCTTCATGCAAAATCAATTTCACAATTATACAACCACGCCTTAATCTCATTTACTTCGCTAGTTGTATGCATACTTATCTAAAACAACTATATTTTTTATAAGTCTATATAATTTATTGGAGCATGATTTATAAAAATATAATATTTTAATAATATATTCATAGTCCACAAATGAAATGATCACCAATATACACAATCATTTTTAGAATGTTATGTTGCTAATTCACTAAATACTTTAAAAATTCATAATCGTTTAGACCAGAAAATGTGATTACAAAAAAAAAATGTGATTACAAAAATACTTGAGTGTAATATTTTTTTTGAAAGAAATATGTTGTTTTATAGTTTTATAGACTAAAAATATGTTGTTGGGGGATTAATTATAATATATTTGTTAGCGAAAAAGTGTGTTCAAAACCATTCATTATGATTAATGAATCACCATAGATGGATTATGTTTCAAATTATTGGGCAACTTCCACAGAAAAATGAGATGAATTTTGTAATTAAATAGTAGGATTTTGAATTAACCTACAGGGTTTGATTGAGTTATAAATGATGATGATGATAAAATAAGATTTCCATTTGTATAGTTTATTGGTCAAAATCATGACTTTTTTATTTCTGATTACATTCTTTTTCAAGATGCCACAAATAATGGATAATTTAATTTCCCATAGCCAAATCAATGGTTTTAATGATTTTTATTATAAAACCAATGAAAATAAATGATTCCAAAAGTTGGATATTTTTCCAAAAAAAATCAAACAAAAATATAAAAAGAAAGATTAAAAAAAAAATACCTGCATGTCTTAAAGCCTGGTGAACTTCCAAGCTCTCAGACTTTGTGAAAACCTCCCCACAATCCGAGCACACACAGATCGTCCTTGGCACTGGATACCTGTTTTTTTTTAAAAAAAAATTCCCAATTCAACAAAAACAAAAAGAAATCAATAATCACCCAATCCCATATAACAACAATAACCCCAAATTAAAAACATCACATAATTATGACACACCAAACTATACAGCTATGGTACAAAATACTATTGAAATGGCACCAGATCCAAAGCTGCAATGATAAAATAATTTAATTCACACATTAAACTCACATTCATTTATTTATTTAAAAAAAATATAACCTGCTAGGCTCACTGATTGTGTGGCACTCATAACACCCAGAGAGCCTCCTCAGATGTAACCCCTTAGACGATGACGTGGACGTTCCGCCGGCGGAACGGACGGCGGAAGAGGGGGCGGCGGTCCGGCTGAGGAGGCTGGTCTCCTGGCCGACGGAGCTAGTCTCCGGCGAGGTCTCGCTGCGGTGGTGGACGACGCGGGTGTTGCCGTGGACGACGTCGCGGAGGCTGCACATGGAGGCCCGGCACGAGGAAGAGAGGTTGGCGGGCCGGATGGTGGGCTTGGAGGGGTCGTGGACGTGGGCCGGGCCGGAGGAGCGGCACGTGAGGAGGCTCTTGAACTGCTCCCATGAAGAGGGGGGCTTGGCCTTCTTCTGTGGAGGATGTTTGGGGTTCTTCTTGTGGTGGTGGTGGTGGCGGTGGTTTGGGGAGGGTTTTGGGTGGGTGGGTTTGGGAGGTGGGGGTGTGGAGAGAGCCATGAAAAGGAGAGAGAGGAAGTGGTGGAGGAGGAGGGGTTGATGGGGTGTTGGGTCTAACATTAGAAGATGCCTTTATTTTATTTTCTTTTTTTCGTTGACCGCTATGGTTGTGGTTGGTTGGTTTTATATATTTTTTAAATTGTATGGAACTACAGCAGAGTTGTGGGTGTGGGGTGTGCTTGTATAAATATTTTGTGTCCATTTTATGTTGTTTTCATATTAAAAAAAAAAATCTCATTTCACTATATTGGACATTTTAGATGAATCCTGTGGATTTTTTTGTTTACATGAATAATTCATCATATTATATATTTTATGTTTTATAAAAATGCATATTTATATTTCTATGTGAGATTCTCCCTATTGTTATCTCTTTGTTCAGTTAATGTTGTGTCCTTTTTTTTTCTTTTTTTCTTTTTTGTTTGGAGGGGGAGGCATTGTTATATACAATATATGGAAAGTGTATCTCAGTGCATTGATTAATTATGTGTTTTGTTTGATAAAATATTTAATTTTTGTATATAAATGATATTTATAATTTATTAGAATATATATTATATTTTTTCATGCTTGGTTATATAAACTCATGGAGTATGTATTTTTGAAACAAACGTATCATTATTCATTCTTTTATTATTCTCTTTCCCCAGCTAAATATAAATAGAAGAATGTGAAATAAAGGGTCCTCATAAATCACGTGTGTGGTCCATTGGGTTACATGAATTCACTCACAAATGAGACCTATTTTGAGACTATGGTAAGTTGAGATTTATTACCTTCATAGCTCAGGAAAATATGTGATCATCCTTTTTTATTATTTTTCTAATATAGATTTGGTAGAATTTGGGTACTTCCAGATCTGATGGGGTGAGATGGGTCATGCTCTGAAACAGGAAAAGTCACTGGAGATTGGGTGTATTTGTTTTTTCTTATTTTATACTCAGTTTTTCTTTAATTGATGTGTATATGACAAGCAAGCACCACATGTCAACATGTCAACACGTAGACGGAACACAATACATTAACGTACATATACAATGATATTTTGATATTTTTAACGGTAAGACCAAGTTTGTATTCATTCATTCTTATGTTTATTCTTTTGGAATATCAAAAAATTATGTTTTAAATTATTAATTTTTATATTAATTTCTAGATATTTGAGGTAAAAACTAGATTCTTGGGATTGAATAATTGAGGGGCAAAGGTTATGTTACTCTTAAATCTCATATATGGAGTGAATATGTGAAGTCCACTAATTTGTGTGAATTTCTCAGACATATAAATTAATATAGATTTCAGACATTTTGTAACTCAAGCTATATAATTATAAAATAGACTAAGTTCCTTCAATATATATATATATATATATATATATATATATATATATATATATATATTAATATACTCCCACTCCAAATTTTAATCCTACTACTTTGAGAGTATATACGGTTAATTAAAAACACATAAATAAAAAGGGAAAAATCCATATAACCCCCTACAAACATATGAAAATCCAGATAACCCTGTGCATTCTTCAAAAATCCAAATAACCCCCTGAAAATATAATCAAAATCCAAATCAACCCTTCTGTCAGTTAATTAACCAAAGGTTAACCCGACTTAAACTCGACGTGGGAAATTACCATTATGCTCTCCCCAATTAAAACCAAATGTGAAGGGGCTATTATTATATTATTATTAAGAGGAACCAACCCTGAGTCTTCTCCTTAATTTCAAAAAAAGAACCCTGAATCTTCTCCTCCGAAAGTGCATCCTCGTCGAGGTATGTGTGTTTGTGGAGCATGTCAGCCATCTCGGACTTGGAGGGGAGGAAAGGAAGGCGAGCTCTAACTCGGCGTCAACATCGTCGACGGGGGAGTCGGAGAGGGGCTTCGCGGAAGGGGTGGGCAGCGACGTCATAGGCGCGATAGGCCTCGGCTTCATCGTTGAAGGTGCCGAGCCAGACGGGCCGGTGCTTCTCGTGGACGGTGGATCTGGGCCCCCACCGACCGTTGGGTTGGGGCCTTGGGGGACCATCCCTTTGTACTGGAGGATGGGAGCTTACGAGCAGTGGCTGCGGTGTCAGCGGCAGCAAATGAGGTCTCTGTTTCTTTGCAGGAGTCAAATGGGTCTAAGACCACAAACACGCGCGAGGCCACGCGTTGGAGGTTGGTGTGTGACAACCTAAAATAAATTGTAATGCATCTAACATCAGAAATTATCATAAAGATGCTAAAATAATAAAAATCTATGACAATATCCTCATAATAATATCCAATAGTGTCAACAAGCAAAAAATTCTAAATTTAACCTAGTTAAACAAACTCATCAATGGCATGAAAAGGCACATAAGAGCCAATGTATATTTTTTTATCAATGGGCACTTTCACAATGCCTTATGAAATGTTCCAGACGTAAAATTTACAACCCTCATTCAGCAATTTCCAAGTACGACAGTGTCTGAAGCCTTGTGTCTGGATTTAAAAATGCTTTAACTTGCAAGAAATGATAATCTTAAAATAATCATCTCAATGTGTCATACTGTACAATTCTGAATAAATAATGATTGAAACAGGTTAGAAAACACAAAAATACATCATATACATGAAGATCAAAGGAAAACAGTTGGTTTATGCATTTTATCAAACATATGAAATACATGATATAAAATCCCTCACCATTTCAGACATTGAAGTAAATCTGGAGATCAATGAACACAATAGAGATTAGAAATGACTGATGAGGATAGGTTAACCAGTAAAGATCGACAATAGTTGAAATATGGATGTGAAAAAAAGTGAATCACCAATTGGGATGGATGGGATCAATGGTTGGAGTATTTATACCCAAACAGCCAAACCTACTCAGTGAGAGGTGATCAAGGGTTCAAGATGGAGAGTCTCAGTGGTCTTCAGGCGGAAGGTGCAGCGGACGACTCCAATGGTAACATTCATCAACATCCGTCTTGGGGAACGAAATGAAGAAGAAGACTAATAAAGGGTAAAAATGTAATTTTTAAGGACTGATTTGTGTTTTTACTTGTTTCCAGGGGGTTATTTGGATTATTCTATTTTAGCTAAGTTAGGTTAATGGAATATTCCTCTAATATTTCAATTCCGTCAGTGATTAATTAACTCAGGGGTCTGTTTTGGATTTTGGTTATGTTTTCAGGGGGTTATTTGGATTTTCCAAGAATGTAGGGGGTTATTTGGATTTTTGTATGTTTGTAGGGGGTTATATGGATTTTTCCCAAATAAAAAATGCTTATACCAACACACATACTTCATGTGCTGAAAATAAGACTTGAAAACAGGACTTTGAAGCAGAAGAGCTCATAAAATTATCCCCTTTAAAAAATCAGATTCAAATTATGAGCACAATTTTTATTCTCAAATATTCCCCAACACCATCAAGCCCACTAAGATTGACCACCAACTTCCAACTGCCCCAAATTAAACAAATATTCTCCGTACAGTATGATCTATGATATTAATCTAATAACACATCATCAATAATATTAGCCAGCTTTAATGCAACTCATCCATATATTTCTGGGTTTTTATTGCCCTCATCAGAAATGGCAGGCTAACTAAAAATCATAAAAATCTTGAATGAAAACATGTCATGTTACATAAGGCAGGGTCTCTCATTGCTGTGACCAATGAAGGGCACTCCATTTGCTGTTGCATAAGATTCCAAGAAAAAGTACAAGAGCCCAAGAGGAGACTTCCAATTTAACATAACCTAAGTAGGACCTTCCAAACCCATCTCGTCCTACCAAACCCATCTCTTTCCCTTTAACAATCAACAATATAATGAAAGTCTTCCTTCTATCAACTTTATATTGTAATCCCGTGACAGGATTTCACTATTAAGTAGACTTGTCAATGGACCATATTTTCTTTTTTTAAGAAAGGTAGATGTTTGCTATCAGATTTCATAACTGAATTCGAATTACAAAATCTGAAATGGGGTAGAATAGAGAACAAACAAGACACAAAAGAAATGAAAAATCATGGACATAAAGGAAAACTCTAGGCCTCGAATTAGAAGAGGGCTCTAACCGGCTGTGAGGTCCTCTCCTGCTCACTCATCCCGTGAGCCTCATGTGTCCATCTCGGAATTGGACTTCCCCCACTCTCTCACTATATGGCAGCCCCAATCTGTGATGAGCCCTCAGAACATGTTCCACATATTCTCGTGATATACCCTGAACCCGTTGAAGATGGCATCGTTTCGCGTCTTTTAAATCGTCAATGCCCCCACCGGAACAATGATTGCGAAACCATTGCCTCCCTGCTTTGATCGCCGGATCTCTTCATCACTTTCCCCGCCGCCCACCACTCCTCCACTGTTTGAAAAAAAGTATGCATGCCCGTGTATCTCCCCACCACTACTCAAAAATCCCGCACCTTTTCGCACATGCAGAATAGGTGGTTGATCGTCTCCGTGTCCGTGGAGTCTTCCGGCGCCCATTTGGATCGGTACACCTTCAATGGGCTAGATCTTGATTCTTGATCTAAATTTTAATCTAATTGGAACCTTCCTTAGGATGTGACATAACTGATCTAGGATAGATTGGTATTCCGGTATAACTTATCTAAGATAGTTTGGTAATCTAGTAGAAATATTGGGATAATTTCTAGTTGATTATACTTGTAGCTAGAACGAAAAATCCCCACAATTGCAATTAAAATGCGTCTCTTCCATATTGCTCCATGCATGTACATGTGAAGAAGCATCATGATTTTTCTCACTAGGGTGGGTTATAGGAGGTCCTCTGTAGCCGTTAAAAAGTTGACAAAAATAATTTTGTAACATTTTGTTTGGGAACATGCATATTTATGGTTTATCGAGATCAATGACAAACTATTAGATGATGTATTAATGAGTGGACATGTTGCATGGGATAAATCATGACACTCTATTTAGTCATGTGCCTCAAACAAGTATTAACAGGTATCAAAATAACAGTTCATGCGGTCGCATCTAATTGCTCTTCACAACTTCACGGTGTGAAGGTAAGAACAATGATGGCTTCTTTGCACTGCACCTAGAAGTTACTATTACACATCATCGGATCCCACCGTATACATCTATCTAGCATTCTAGCTTCTAAAGGGCCATTATCTGTCCAGTCATTTCGTTCTGCAAGTCTGTTAGCTCTCGTTTGAAATAGGGATAGATTTTATTCTTAAGTATACATTTATCTGAACATAAGTGAGTATAAATAAAGATAAAATGATTTTGTATTTGATTGTGATTTGAATTATTCTCTTTGGTAAACGTAAGAATAAATGTTTTTTTGTTTAGGTAAAATGTGAATAAAATATTAATAAGGATTTAAAAAGGTAAAAAAATAATGATACCTGATTTGACATGTGATTTATAATATGATGACAATTGATTTGACAGTGGACTCACATATTATTTGAATAGAATAACTTAGGATAACTTTAATTCCAAGGACTTATTGGAATCTATATACCAATTTATTTGGCATATTTTATCAGGGGTTATCTGAGGCAAACAAACATCTCAAAATGTTTATTTGGGGTTATCCAGGGGTTTATACCCAAAACAAAGGGGGGGGCTTAGAGCTAGCAACATGCAAAGGATTTGGCACGTGTCAACTTGTCAAAGTTTATTATTTTTTTCTCCACAACATTTTTCTTAGGGTTTTTTTACATGTATACCATTGAAAAATATATTATTTATTTTTATACCACCAGAAATAACATATTTATTTTTATACCATTAGAATTTTTCTTAATGAAAATATGTGCCCCTCTGTTATCTTTTTTAACCAAAATTAAACTTAACTATAATTAGTTCTTAACCAATAAATAAAAATGAAAAAAATAACCTTAATATAATTTTTGTCATAATGTAAATAATTAAACATGATAACATAATTAATCTCTTGTTCTTTCCAAATCAATCATGAATCATTCAACTTTACCCTTTTTTTTCCAATCAAGATCTAGATTTTTTTTAAATCTTTCATTTTGTAATATATATGATTAGTTTTTCTCAAAATAATTTTATTTTATTTCTACTAATGTAAGTATTAGTAATTATTATATATATTTACTAATAAATAGTTTTTATGTTTAATTTTTATATTTGTAGATTTTAGATTATTTTTATCATTTTCATATTAAAATTACTATTTTTTATCTTTATAAATATTATATTTGGTAAGGCAAAATATGCAAAATAAAAAAATAAGGGTATTTTGATCATTTCTTTAAGACTATAATGGTTTTAATAAAAATTTAGATAGAAGTTAACTAGGATGGTAGATATGCATACTTTATATATATTCTAACGGTATAAAAATAAATATATTATTTGAAATAATATAAAAATAAATTGAGTGTTTTTGGATGGTATACATATAAAAAATCATTTTTTTTTATTTCCGTACCATTATTATTTTTGTCTTTATTATCTAATTCTAATCTTCATTTAGAATTAGTATGAGAAGCTATGTTAGTTTGTTCAGACATAATTATCAAAATTTATGTGCATGCCCTTCTACCTTTATATATAGGATAGTTATTCAACATCCCAAACAAAGCGATAGGGAATAAAGGAACAATTCCATTCTCCTAAAACCATCACTCTCCTAAGTCCCATCCATCTCTTCCATAGAAAAAAGAAGACCCTGTATATGTACGGTTTTACAAACTTTATTTGAAAAAGAGAAAAATTGTAAGGTTATTCACTTTTTCTGTGTTCAGATTTTTTCCCTTTAACAATACGGAATATGACTTCTTTTTCTTTTTACTTGGTAATTGAGAATCTATTATTGCTGAAAAACAGTGTTACAAATGTTGGAGTATATAAGAAGTTACAAGAATGGATGCCTTATTGGGCTCAAATGTATAACCTATCTAGATTTGGGATAAATTAATTCTTCCTCAATTCCTCAATTGTATAACAATATGCTAAATCAGGTTTATTTATAAAGCTTGTTTGAGTTCTACTCTACAATAGCCAAAAAGCATAGATTTATGAACTTCTCCAGGAAATCATCTCACTTTTCTAGCTTTATCGAACCATGGTATAAACATATAGAAATAGGAATATTAGAGTAGTTATTTATATAATTTCAATCAGATATTGTCACCTACATAATATAAAATCTAAAATACATTAATCCATATGGACCAATCACCTGGTGCAACTTACACCTGAAAATATATGTCATCACCATAGAAAATCGAATGGCGGTATGGAAAATCTCTATCAAAACTCTATAATTTTTCTAAAAGAGTTTTTTGTGTGTATGTAAAATCAAGATTTGGAAAGTTTTATTGTAGGCCAAAAGGAAAATTAATTGCTAGAAAGAACAAGAAGTATAATGGTAACATTTAATATGCCAAATCTTCGTTTGAATTTCAAATAACAAAACACAGAAAGAACATGAATAATAATGGCACACTCAAATTCAAATCACAAAATTTAAATTTAAATGAAAAAAATGGAAAGAACAAGGACAATAATATTCACAATCAAACTCAAATCACACATTTAAAATTTTGTTATTACCAATAACTGAAAAACACGAATATTAAAATATAATTAAAATGTACAAGAAATAAGATATGATAGCTGGCTCAAATTTTGTTTTGTATATTCAATGTAATCTTCACTTGTGAGCTTCCTAGACCTCGTTTGACAAGTTATAAAAAAACCACACCCCATATCATAGGAAGATCATGGTTGTGTTGAAGTGGATTAAAATAAAGCTATAAGGTCAGACATTGACCTTAAAAAAATGCAACTCAAACCTTGTCATATTATTCATTTTGCATCATCAACACCGTTAAATTAAAACAATAATGATTTTTAAGCCCGGGCCCCATTAAAAGCCTCATGAGATGACACATGGCTAATTCCTGATTTATCCTTGATTTATTTTTTCTTATTTTGGTAACCAATCCTTTTAATCGAGAACATGGTTACTCTTTTAATTTCAAACGATTTGGGTATCATTTTTTCAATGTCGGTCTATTTAGGTTTGCTATGTGTTATTCTTTTGTTTATGTTGCATTTTTAATTACTTCATTTACATATTTTATATTTTGTTGAATTTGGTGTTTGAATATAAATTTTGGCATTGATATGTTCTTTATTTTTAGATGGTATCATCTACATTAATTTAAGCAATTTTTTTGCTCAAAATTCAGATTTATATCTAAATGTGTATTATCACTCATACATTATTTTTTTGAATTTTCTTTGAAACTCAGATACATTGAAAAATGAATCTGATCTTTACATGCATTATTTTTTATTCCTGAGATTTTTAAGGTGAGTTACATTTTAAATGTAACTGATCTTTTATGCATGTAAAGATTTCTAAAGTATATGTATTTTATATACGTCATACTTTACAATAAGTTACATTTTGAAATGTAACTGATCTTTATATGTATTATATTTTTGAAAGTTAGTAACATTTTAAAACGTAATTGATTTTTATATGTATCATATTTTTAAAGTGAGTTACATTTTAAAATGTATCTGAACTTTATCTAATCTTAATGTATTTATGAGTAATCTAATTTCATATAGGGATTTTTGTTACATTAGTTTTGTAATTTGAATATAGAACTAAAAACAATAATCTTATATCATTACATTTTTAAATTTTAAATATTTGTATCTTGATTTTTCAAAAATTAACTTGATTTTTTTTAAATGTCACTGGATTACGAGGAGGTGGAAGTCGGATGAGGCGGAGTCTAGAGGAGGGTTGAAAAAGTAGTTGAACCACCTCTCATATGATAAAGGGCGGCAAAACGAATCCAAGGGCGGTGACACCTGTCGCCAAAGATGAGTAGGTCACCAAACTTGATTTTTGGAAGTGACGAATGTCTTTAATAGGGTTTAAAAGAAACGGTTGAATTTTTTTGGTAAATGGTGGGGATGGGTTTGGGAGAAGGAAAACGTGGGGTATTATGAGAAGGATAATATTGTATTTTAATTTTTTAACTTTTTAAAAATGTCAAACAAATAATCAATGAGAGAGTGACAGGTAATGGGGCTTCTCATAAACCTGGGGCCCATGTATCAAGAAAAAAATTAAAATAGTATTACTTACAACTAGGGTGCAATTCGATCAGTTTAGTTCGGTTGTTTGAAAACCCAAATTAAATTAAATTATATTCACATGTAACACAAAAATTGAACTATAATGGCCCGTGTCTAAAAAAGAAACACGTGCACGCCACGTAAAGCTTTGATACCAACCAGTGTTCAGGAAGGCGGGATGCAGTTTGTATGCGGCTGAAGTACCACACAGAGTATATGCGGCATATGAGAGTATATGCGGTTATGTAAATTTTTATTAATAAAAATATAATTTATAAACAAATTAAGATAAATATTAAATAAATATACAAAGAATGTGTTAAAACCCCAAGATATTCCATTTTCACTAAATTGACATAATATAAATGATACACCGTAACATTCTAGATCACCAACGTATCCAACCAACCAAACTTAAAAATATTATGACATATATAACCAACAAATAATTAAAAAATAATAATATAAAAGAACACTCAAATGTCCAGTTGTACTTATGCATATAAATCATTTATTAAAACACATCCAGGTGTCACAGTGTAAACCACACAACAAAACCCATCACCATTGTAAACCAAAAAAAAGAAAAAAAAACGTGTCCCCGTATAAACCCATGCCATGTATTTGATATTAAGCCTCTCAATTATTCAAAAAAATATCTGCATCCGATCTGAATCCGTATCTGAAAATGCAGAAAATATCTAATATTTGAAAAATTCGTATCCGTATCCGAAAAAATAATCCGTATCCGAAAATTTCGGATCGGATACGGATATACCCCTATCCGATCCGAAAAATATCAGTATCCGATGGCATTAAAAAAATGTTAATATTAGTATTTAATATCTACCATTGGATTTTGATCAAGTGGCTCATATTCTTTCTAATAGTTGTAAAGTTAGAACTTGTGTTTGTGAATTTTTAATTTTAAGTCAATTTTTAAACTTTAAATGAAAATTTGTTATGTTTAATTATTTATTTATTCTTTCTAATAGTTGTAAAGTTAAGACTTGTGTTTGTGAATTTTTAATTTTAAGTCAATTTTTAAACTTTAAATGAAAATTTGTTATATTTAATTATTTATTTATTTATTTCGGATATTTTGGATAATTATCCGAATCCGTATCCAAAATTTTGGATCGGATACGGATACGTTTTTTAAATATCCGTCGGATACGGATACGGATATATAAAAAAAAATTCAGATACGGATACGGATATGACCATATCCGCTCCATATCCGGTCCGTTGACAGGCTTATTTGATATATGGACTAATGAAACCCATGTGTCAACTGTCAAATACTCAAGTGAGAGAGAGAGAGAGAGGCAAAGACACAGAGACTCAGAGAGCTAGAGAGACAATGGTCGAGAGACTAAAAGACAGAGTGAGAGAGACACAGAGAAGTCGCGGTCGGAGCTGGAGGAGAAAATCGAAGAAGTGGTCACGGTCGGCTGAAGAAGAAGAAGAAGAAGAAGAAGAACAGGTCGGCTGAAGAGTGAAGAAGAAGATCCCCTCATATTTCTTCTTTTTGTTTCTCCTCCTCGCACGTGCGCATCACTTAACTCAAATACTTTTGCTGTGCAACTCTGATACAACATTTAATCAACCATATATATAATCAACTATATCAACATACCCAGAAAAGTTTAAGAAGTTAACAGAGCACCTAACACAACTCATGAACAATCATCCATACATACAGAGCACTATAACATAGGCATCGATTACTAGACTAGCCTCTACCAAAATTATCTTATCACAAGCTGGACATGGCACCAATACGTCCTTTAGTAATTCAAGTCTGGTCGAGAGTCTGACCAGATCAATTATTGGTCCGACCTTCCAGATAGCGTTGGGCCCATTGTAAAATGCAGCGGTCCGAGTAGTAATGCCTTTTATATGGAACTTTAGGTGTGACAGATTTGATCTTCTACAGTTTCTATTATCATTTGAGTTTTAGAATTATTTCTCACTATTGATTCGTAATATTTCCTACTATTGGTTTATCTCTGTGGTTTGCTTGGTATCACTGTTTGTCATATATGATTTTGGTGGTGTGCTTGGAGATGGATGGCCATGGACAACTATTGATCTTAATTCCCTAGTGCGCATGAGTATGGGTTCTGTAGGGGGGCTTAAAGATAAACCCTACCGTGCCTGGCCCTCCGCGGTGGACGTTCTGAGGGTCACACGTGAGGTTTGTGTAGATGTGTGTATATGTGGAGTACAACTCACACGCGGGGGTTGAGATGAGGTCGTAGAAGTGTGTGTTGTGGACATTTTGAGGGTCACAACGAGTATAGTTGACATTGTTGGTATTCTTCATATTCGAGAGTGTTCCAGTGCACCTTCCTGAGTTTGGGTTGTGTTTCATAATTTCATTTCTTAATCATTGAGATGCACCCTAGTGATATCTATTAGTAGTATTAATTGTGTGTGTGAGTTCATGTATTCATTCCTGGTTGGTCGATAAGTTTAACAGCGATGTTATTTCTTTTCTCTGCTAATAATCATATAGTGATTTCAATTAATACTTATTATTTGGCCTCATAAAATTTCAACTTTTCAAAATATATTTGTATTTGATCCATATATGAATAAATATGGATTTAAAAATTAGAAAAATGATACACTTCATCCTAAAAATCACCCAAAACTACAATATTTCATTGTTTGATATCATATGCACTCTGATAAAAAAAATTATTTTTAAAATTTTATAATCTTACCAGGTCAGTATATTATCTGAAAGCGATTTTTCGAGCGTATTCTAGACTCGGTGTATAAATCCAAAAATTGATATATACTGCATGATATATAGTATGTGGAGAAAGATTGAGGAATTGTCAGGCCTTGAACCTTCTTTTTAGAGAGTTATTGACCTATGGAGAGCGGGGAAATATCAAAGTCAACGGACTGATAGGAGCAAGGTGGCCGCCATATCCCAAGCTATAGTTCCAGCTAGAGCTTGGATGATTTGGCGTACGAGGAACGATGCCATTTTTAGAGGCTCGAAAATCTATTGAGAAAATATGTGGGATATGTTTTGGCACAGTTTGCAAGACTCGGGTGAGGTGGTTGGCAAAGGCACAGGGAATAGATATTCGTGACGATCGAATTCACGTGGAGTAGTCCGACACCATCCCATGGTTAGGCATCTCATCTAGCCGGGAAGCTCTTTGCCTGAATCTCTAGCTTTCTTATTCCCTTTCAATATATTTTCATTTATTCTCTCTTGATTCCTTATCTTTCCTTCCGTTTTCAGACTTTGTCATTCGAATTCAGTAATTAAATCGAATAACAAAATCTACCTTTCTCAAAAAAAAAATTGCATGATTGAAAATATATAATCCATTGCAACATTTAAGGTCATGTTTTGAAATTAGACAGGGAATCCGGATTCACTCAGGTCTGAGTACTATCAATATTGAGTTGTATGGCCTATGAATTGAACTGCACAGTCAATTGTTCAGTATAATGTCACTCTCTGTGCATTTCAATTCATAAGTTGTGTAGTTTGATATTGATGATATAGACTTAGGCCCCGTTTGGTAACACTATCGGGGAGGGGGGATGTTTGAGTTGGTATTCCATTCTATTTGAGCTTCACATTTGGATTATTCATGCGTAAAATGTCTGGGTTATTTACTGAGCATATTCACTCATTTCAATATCTTTCTTTCTATTTTTGCAAAGTAGAGACAGAGGGTTTCTAAACGTTGACTTTGGTCTTCTTTTGATGTCACGTCTAGCTTGCAATAGGTATGTGTGTGTGTGTATATATGTAACGTTTCTGTATTTTTCGGCCTTATATATTTATTTTAAATATATAATGGAAATTTTAAAATTTGATTTTTTATATTTCATTTTTCAGATTTGGCGGTGGGCCCAAATGGGTCCAATTTGATTTATAATTATGATAATTATAAATTGATGTTGAAATAATTATTTTATATTTTTCTGTAGATCTTTATAGTGTTAAGATACTTGGTTGAAATTTGTTGAGATTCGGAGTTCGAAAAATTTGATATTTAGGCTTAGTGTCAAGTTATTGGGCCTAGGGATCTAGTTGCGAATCCAGAATACATTTTTATAGCCTTCTGGAACTTTTCTGTAAATCGGATAGGGATCTGTTTGTAAATCGGATAGGGACGTCATTGTAAACTGGAAACACTTCAGGGGTCATTTTGTAATTTCGGTAAACCCCTTTAAATAACATGTTTGGGTTAGGGTTTTTCATCCAAATCTCAGAAGTTATGAAGGGTTGTGATGACCTAACCCTAGATGGAGATGGTGGGTGGTGTAACCGGATCTAAGGTGAGATATCATTCCCTATTGATTTTGTTAGTTTTAATTTATTTTTGTTAGGATATGATTACGTCAAGTAATTGTTTAGGGAAGAAGTTTGATGGATTAGGGTTAGGGTTTGATTGATTTAATTTAATGATTATTTGATTTGATTTTTTATGGATCTCAAAGGAATTCTTAAGATCAAATTAGATTTATTAGTTTTGGGGATTTAATGGCCATTTTCGGGTTGATTTTATGCTTGGACGTAAATCGTATTTTTGACTATGATAGAGTCGTTTCTGGAAAACATGTATTTGACAAACAGAAATAGTTTATGAAAAGAGCTTTCCAACGAATCATTAATCGTCCAATTCGGAGTTATGGATAGAAAGTTATGGTTTTTGAAAGATTTCTGTGCAGTTTATTGAAATTCAAATATTTAGCTTGATGACCAAGTTTGATGAATGTTAGAGATTTAGATGATCCCAAATTTGATGTTTAATGAAGTATAGTTTGTTTTGCGGGTTTTGATGATTTTATTGATCTTGAGAACTTAAATAGAATCTTAAATCGACAATTTGGTTTAGTGGGATCAATGAATATTGATTGGATATTGTTGTTATTTGGATGTAAATTGATTGGATTTGAGTTACTTGATCATGGAATTATAGTTGAGCCTTATTGGATTTGTCCAAATATTTATTCGAGGATTGATCGATCATATGGGTCTTATGGAATAAATGGATATTGATTATCGGATCGGATCATTGTGAGTATATGAGTATTCTAATATTTATTCGAAGTTGGGATTTTCATTAGGACTTTGAAGTGAGTTGTTGATTGTAGGTCTATAAGATATCGGCTTTTGGGTTATTGGGCATAGTGCTATTATAAGTTGGTTGTCAGTTGTTTGGGTCGTGATTGATTGTTTCTGATCTATTATTATATAATTGTTATGCTAGGTTATCAACGTGCGAGTGTGTATCGTTGATGCTTGCGTGGACCGAAGGTGAGTAGGCCTATCGATTTATTCGTGTGAGCTTTTGCTCTATAACATTGAATTTCATATGCCAATCATATTTGTGTGATATTATGTGTCATCCATGCATTTATATTTTGATAAATTTGCATGATTTGGATATTTTCTTCACATTGATCAAATTGCATTTTCGTTGAATGAAGTTGCATTATTTAATTCATTCATCATGTCATTAAAATAGCATGATTTATGATATTCATGTTTCAAGCATTAACATAATATATTTTCTGATGCTTATGCTTTCGAAATAATATTTGGATTAAAGATTTTCATTTCGAGAGTTTTGGAAAAATTTAGGACTAGTGGAGACAACCTAGTCCTAGGAGATTTTATAAAGATGCATATCATGACATATTTTCTGGAATAATCCCCCCCGTAGTATTTCGCCTTTGGGGAGGAAGGTCTAGGACTCGAAGAGTCCCAAGATCGGTGAGGGGTGTGGTAAAGCATTCCTTGCAGCGGCGGATTCCTTTGTTTGGAGTCTGCAGCAACCGGGGCATCCTGTGCTGGTGTTCTCATAGTGATGGCAGTGGCGACCCATCAGCGTCTTCTAGATCCGTCGTCTCCTCGAGGGAGCTTTTTGAGCGATTTAGTCGCTTGGGCTTGGCACACCTGTTTTGGGGAACGGTTCTTCCGATTGAGAACCCTACCCGGTCATATCATTTAAGCTGCATGATTTCTATGACGTGGATCAAGGATTGGGTCACGTGATTGCATTAAAACTATATTTTATTAAGCTCATTTATTTAATTTGATTTTTTTAAAGAAAATTCTTATTTTTTTATATATATAAATATATATATATATATAATGATATTTTTTTAACTCTCATGATTTCTCTGATGTGGGCCAATGATTTGGGCCACGTGTGCATTAAAATATTTTTTTAAAGTTTATGATTTTAGATTGATTTAATAAAATAAAATATTTATTAAATGAAATTCTGATTTTCATAAAACCTTATTTTTATATGTAGCTATCATATGAAGTAATTTGTCAATGGGTTTATTCACTGAGTTAATTGCTCACCCTATTTGATATGGGTTGGTTGTTTCATAACCAGGTATTGCGTATTCTGAGGATTAAGATGAAGTTTGGAATTTTTGCATCTTTCATAAATTTCTTCGACGTAGCGGTTCGAGGATAAATTATAGTTGCGATCAACTATTTAGGTTTGTTTAGTTTAGATGGCTCCCACAGGGGTGGTTTAGTATGTCTTTTCATTCTAGTATTTTGTTTATGTCAGACTCTGATATTTTGTAAGACTTAGTGGTTTGTAACTTTTGGATATTGTTTTTATGTTTTATCACTTTCAATTTTTATTATATCAGTATTGTTTGTTAAAAAAAAAGGCTATAAACTTTGGTCTTGTATTTGAATTAAGTTTAGTAGCGACAATTTTACCGTCCGATAAGCGGTTAGGTAAATGTGGGGCGTTACAATATATTTTGATGTTTTGGATCTGTACATGATTATTTTAGTAGAAGCTGGTCTAACGAACCATGTCTATATTATAATGTTCAGTATATATGGATGACTGTATATGAGGTGCGTTAGAGGCTCTGTTGACTGCTTAAACTTTTCTGGGCGTGTTTGTGTAGTAGATTATAAATATGGTTGATAAATTGTGGTAACAGAGTTGCGCAGTGCAAGAGTTTGGAGTCAGGTGACGCGCACATGCCGAGGTTTTGAGCGCGGGCCATCACACGAACCGAACCGAAAACCAGAAACCGAACCGAACCAATTTTTGTTGGTTAACCCAAACTAAATCGTACCTGTCGGTGTCGAAAAATCCGCGTGTGTGGGGGTTCTTCGGTGATTCGGATCGGATGCGTGCCCTGGCGGGCTCGGTCGGATCGTCTTCTCGGAAGGGTAAGGGTGTCGTTCCTGGTTGAGGTGCCCGACAGCGGCTCAAGAGGATTCAGGGGTTTTGTGATCGCCACCTGCTTTTTCTAAAAACAGGAAAGGGTTTGGGTCGGATTTGATCGCCTACGTGGGGAGTTTGTGGGGTCTCCGCTCTGAGACACGGATATACCGTACACAGAGGTGAAAAACAGGTAATCATATTCTGCTTCCGGGCTTGACTAAAGGAGTTATGGGTCAAAGGGATGTTGATATGGGGTGTGGATAGGGGGGCGGCTAGTTGTGTTTAGCCATCGGCCAGGGGGCGGCTATCTAGGGTTAGCCGTCCAGGGTCTGGGGGATTTGGGCAGGGCTTTGGTAGGAAAAGGGTGGGGTCTTGGGCAGAGGCTAAGCTAGGTTTAGCCTGGGTTTATGGAGGGTGGGATGAGAGGGTATTTTATGTAGGGAATGGGTGTTGCTCTCACAAAAGGGGCTCTCTCTCTCTCTCTCTCTTGGGATTTCTAGTGATGGAAGGGTTTGAACAAGTGGGGATGGTGGGTTGGTGATGAAGATGAATTGGCGATTTTTTGGATGTTGTTGTAAGGCTTGGGACCTCCTCTATTTATAGTAAAAAAGAGGCAGGGGAAGATCCAGGGGGTAATGGAGTGGGTGGCTTCGATTGGACCTCTCATTAATGCTCTAGTTCTTCTGTCAGAGACCAGGTGAAGGGCGGCTAGTGCTAACTAGCCGCCCGGGATGGGGCGGCTACTTCCTGGTAGCCGCCCCTATCATGACCTGCCAAACGTCCCATCTCTGACAAGCGGTGGCTTGGGTCGGCTACTTGGTTTGATCCGGCCAAGAGAGGGCGGCTAAAGGTCATGACCCGCCGTAATGATCAGCATTTAATATTGCTTTATGTCCCATCCAGGGGACAAGTCCAAAGTTGGCCAGGGGGCGGTTAGGGGGCGGCTAGTGTAAACTAGCCGCCTAGTGAGGGGCGGCTAGTTAGGGCTAGCCGCCCCTTTCCAGGGACTTAGGTTTTTAGGGTAGGTTTAGGTTTAGGTCCGGGCTAGGGTTTGGTTTAGGGTAAGGGTTTGGGCTAGGGTTTGGGGTTTTGGCTTAGGGTTAGGGTTTAGGTTTTGGTTTAGGTTTATGGTTTAGGGTCAAGGCTAGGGTTAAGGTTTAGGGCTAGGTCAAGGTTTAGGGTTTCCGGTTTAGGTTTAGGTCAAGGCTAGGGTTAGGGTTTAGGGCTAGGTCAAGGTTTCTTTCCGGTTTAGGTTTAGGTCAAGGCTAGGGTTAGGGTTTCAGGTTTACCGAACCTTTGGTGTCCACTTGTGGGATATTTCCGTGTGTTACTTGAAGTATTTCTGTCTCTCTGGACGGTCAAAATTGGGGTATCTACAATTGTCCTTCATCGGACGGAGTCTTTGCGCGGAGCGAGAAAGACTTCAGCCGATGATAAGGAAAGAGACCTCTATTTTGGCCGGCCCGACCTTCAAGAAGTTATGCCAACACGAACAGTACTATTCGGGAGTTGATTTAGACTGTCAGAGGCTAGGTCTTGACTTAGAATTTTAGCCTAAAGGATGATCCAGGTGGAAGGCGGGAAAAAGTAAATGGTGAGTGATCCAACCCGCGGTCGGGGTTCTTAGCTATCGTGCACGGAGCAGCCCAGCGTCAGTTTCCTCGTGCCTACCGTTCCCGTGCTTGGGAAAACTCAGCAAGGAGGGGATATCGCCGACAGGAAGCAAGTAAAAGTTGATTTTGGGTGAGTTGGATCATCCGAAGGATAAGAACTCTGGAAAAGAACCAGAACTGAAGAAATTTGAATTTGAGCGGTACAGAACGTGTGGCAAAACTTCGGGAAAGTCGTGTTTGATCAAGTAATGTCTGGAAATAAGCCAATACATGGCTGTTTGGTTATGGAGAACTTTGGAATTTAGGGTTGAGAAGAGTTTGAAAAGGGGTTTTGAAGTAAAACAATGAAACTGGGAAGGGCGTCTAGTTGTAACTAGCCGCCCGAGAGGGGGCGGCTACTAGCGGGTAGCCGCCCCTGGACTGGGTCCCTTATAACCGAAAAGACCCTCTCTCTCCCATACGTTTTAAAAACGGTTTCTCTTCCCTCTTCTCTTCTTCCCTTCGGTTTCAAACTCAAAAACCCTGATTTCTTTGCCTTTCCTTCCTCTATTTTGACCTCAATCTCTCTCTTTCTCTTGATTTCGAAACCCTAGTTTGGGTTCTCCCTTTCCTTTATCAAACCGAGGAGATGACGAGGTCGAAAGCGATTGCTTCGAGGGGGAAATGACCACGGGTGGCTCGTGGAGAGCGTAGCCCGAGCTCTTCATCATCGGAGAGCGATAGGCCGGAGGTCGAGGCAGTGGGGGAGGGTATGGGTACGACGGAGGTGCCGCCGGTGGATATTGGCGTGGGTGAGGTCGGGGATTTGCCTTCGGGGGCTGTCCCGGAGGTAGGGGGGAGTGTGATAGGATATATACGCAAGAGGAGGCGTGGGGATCGACCGGTGGTAGCCGAGGAGGTGGTTCCGGGGGTTGGAGGATCGATTGAGGGTGCAACCGAGGGAGTAGGGGTCGAGGGAGTTAGCGAGGAGGTGAGGGCGTTGTTGGATGCCCTCGTTGGGATGTTGGATAGGGAGGCCACAGAGGCCAGGGCCGAGGAGGAGGAGAGTAGGGCTATGGGGGCCTTTGCGGAGTTTATCTCCGGCGTGGGGAGGGTGGAGGGGATAGGAGAGGCTAGGGACGGGGCCGGGGAGTCCGAGGGTATGGGCGCTGGGGCCGTTGAGGCCGGTGTGGGTGTTGGGGCTGAGGCCGAGGAGGCCGTGTTTGAGGAGGATGAGGAGGAGGATGACGACGGGATGGACGATCCCGACGAGGCCGAGGTGGACGCTCCTGGGTCCACACGGGCCGTGGTATGTTCCTAATTCTTTAGTCTTTAGCCTTTTATTTTGGTGTATATGCATTTCTTGGTGGTATGAACAGGTTGTATGTGTGTATTATACTCGTATGTGTGTGTTTTTTTTTTAAATAGGCATGCTTGTGTATAAGTTAATCACGGTGGGATGTGTAAGCATGCTGTCATGGGTTTGTTTTTATAGGGAGGGGGGCAATTTCTATATATATATATCCATGTTTGTTATATGCATATAAAGGAGAGAGAAATGATATAGATAATATGCTTGCATGCGATACTTTTCTATGTGTAAGTGATTTCGTACGTGTTTGATCGTGGTAGGGCATGAGGGAGTGTATGCATGCATTTCATGGGTTCGAGTTCTATATTGCTGTATTGCTTAGGTGTGTTTAGGGGAGGTATAAGCATGATAGGCTTGATGTAAGAAAGTGTGTGAGTGGTGACCACGGTGGGATGTGTTTGATATTTGTCTAGCATGCGTGATCATATGAGGAGTGTAGTTTCTTACTTTCATGCTTTTGTTCCTTTTCTTTTAGCATGTGGGAGTTTTGATTTCGCTAAGCATGGTTTAAAATGATTTCGTAGATTTGGACTCTTACCTCTCGCTCGCTTTTAAACTAACCCATGTTCCCTTCGTTTGTTTTGTAGAGGCCGAATCGTATCCGAGCTTTATGGCACGGGACGAAGAGATTGTACGACGCCTTGGGGCAGGAGGAGAGGAGTTTGGTGGATGGAGCGGGCTTCCTTTCCTTTTTTCTGATCGAGCCATTCCACGTCCACCGTCCATATGTGGAGGCCTTGGCGGAGAGATGGGATCCGGAGAGTTGCACGTTCATCCTCCCTACCGGTGCTGTCATGCCGACGCTCGAGGACGTCTATCGGATCACCGGCCTTCCGGTTCTGGGGGAGGCAGCGATCGCGGCCACCCTAGCTGACTACAGGGGGCTTTTCCGAGAGTTGATTGGGGAATGGGAGTTCGTGGAGCGGGAGCGGACGCTGAACCGGATTCCTTTGGGGCGGCTTTCGGGGCAGTACGGCCTCAGTTCCTTTACAGAACGCCAGAAGGGCGAAGCTGCAGCTAGCTTCGAGAGGCGGCGGGTGATGGTCGAGGCGAGAGAGGCGGCTGCGTGCCCACAGAGGGCACGGAGGGAGTTGAGAGCGTTCTTCCTCTACTTCTTTGGCCGGGTCCTTTTCTCGACGGCCTCTGATAAGGTCTCCTCTCATTCTCTTCTACTGATGCGAGACTTGGAGGGCATGGAGCGCTATGCTTGGGGAGCGGCGATGCTTGCCCATCTCTTTGCGGAGCGCTCGAAGAAAGTTAAGAGGGCCGGGGGAAAGAACCTTGGCAGCTTTGCGCCATTTCTTCAGGTATGTGTAAGTGTTTGGTAAATGTCTTTTTTAGTTCAGTTCACTTTGATCGTGATGGTTTTCCTCTCGCTTTGTCAGATCTTCGGGTACGAGCACTTCGCCATCGATCGCCCGACTTTGGCTCCGTTCGATCATGCCCTCCCTTAGGCCATGAGATGGGAACCCCGGGGATCTTTCCGCTTGCACCGCCTTGCCCAATTCCGAGAGGCCTTCCGCGTTTTGTCGGAGGAAGAGGTATGAGTTTTCCTTGAATCTCCTTGGCTTGTACTTGGTTTTCTTTTTGACTAAGCGCTCTTCCTATCTTTCGATGCTTCTTTAGATGACGTGGAGGCCTTACTCGGAGGAGGTTCCTGAGGCCGTGGCGCGAGACGTCTGGCTGATCTACTTTAATGAGGTCGTGTTCCATGCGATCAGCCGGGTCGTCCGCCAGCTTGGGTACCATCAGTGGGTGCCCGATCCTCTTCCGCGGCGCCCTTCGATTCCGGTGGCCGGGATTCCTCGGGACACGAATCTCCTGAGGAATTACGTGACGTATGTGGCGGGATGAATGAGTCGAGGGGTCTTGGTGGAGCGTCGTCCTGAGGTGACTTCGAGTGACGAATACCTAGCTTGGTATCGTCGGGAGTATGCGGATATCCTCGGGACGATGGAGGAGGAGATCCCGGACGCTTATGTAAGTTGAAAAATCCCTTTTATTCCTCGTTCTCTTTTGCTTGAGCATCTTCTGAATGGTATTTCTTTTTGTAGGTTGAGTTGAATGAGATGGAGAAAAGGCTCAAGACCGCCAATGAGCATCTCCAAGCGCGGGCCAGGCAGATAGAGGCGTTGCGGGCACAGAGAGGACGCTTGCAAGACCAGGTCCGGGTCCTTGAGGCTCAGGTGGATGCTCTGTCGAGAGCGAGGGCCGACGGCGCTTCTTCTTCTTCCGTCCCTCCTCCTTCCGTGGTTTCCGAGCAGGAGCTCGAACTGACGAGGGAATTGGATGTGGCCCGAAGCGAGTTGACGGTCATACGGATGGAGTTGGGTCAGGCAAGGGGCAGGGCTTCTCGGGCTGAGGAGGAGGTGGACCGGCTGAGGTCCATGGCGGCTTTAAGGGAGGAGGGGTTCATTACCCTAGGCCGTGAGAGGGACTCCCTTCAGATGAGGGTGTCAGAGTTGGAAGCTTCGGCGGGCGTTCCTGGAGGTTTGATGGGAGACCTGGTTCGTTCTCTCCAGGCGGCCGGGGATAGGGATCGAGAGGCGGTCAGGGCGTCGGAAGCGAGGGCGCGGGAGTTGGAGGAGAGGTTGAGGGCCGCTGAGGATCGGGCCAGAGGGACAGAGAGTCGCCTCCGACAGAGATTGGAGAGGAAAGACAGAGACATGCAGCAGGTCCGTCTCTGGGAGGCCACTATGAGGGGGAAACTGGTTGGAGGGGTCTCTATGACCGAGGCGGACATTGATCTTCTTCCACTTGAGCCTGACCATTCTCTCTCGGCTTCCTTGGCTACCGGGGCCACCTTCAGCCGTGCCTCTCGTCCTTCGGCGTCTCGGAGTCGTGGGATATACGCGAGGGCCGCGTCTTCGGTTCGAGAGACTCCTGCTGCTCCCGATGCTCTAGAGGTTCAGTCTTCTCCTCATCCGCCGCTTCCTTCTCAGCCAAGTCAGGACGTTCCTCCTACTCAGCCCCCAACGGATGACGATACGCCGAGGTATAGCCTTTGTGTCTTGGTTTAAGTAGAAGAATAGTATATATGCGATGAATTCATGCTTTTCTTCTTTTGTTTTGACTCAGGTGAATATTTTGATGATGCATAGCTCAAGACTTTCGGATTTGGAGTGTCCTGAAGGAAAAGATTCCCTTTTATGCCCTCTTTTAGTTTTTAGAAAAACAGTCTTTTAGTTTTTATGCCCTCTTTTAGGTTTTGGGTGGGACAATTTAATCCTTCTCCTTTATATGCATGTGTTAGAGTAGTTTAGCATGGATGGTTCATGGATGGACATATGATTTTGAGATATGGTTGTTTTCGAAGTGTATTTATATTGGTTTTATGAATGTATATGCGTATGAAATGTGTGTATGCAATTTTTGGAATGAAATGTTCTTAACAGGTATTTGGAGATACGAAGATTTGATTAAAAATAGGACTGACAGCACTGGAATAGGTGAACTAGCCGCCCAGTGAGGGGCGGCTAGTTGTGTTTAGCCGCCCCCTGCCTGAGGCATCTTTACCTGAAACAAAGGGCAGGGGCGGCTAGTACAAACTAGCCGCCCAGTGAGGGGCGGCTAATCGAGCTTAGCCGCCCCCTACCTGGGGCAGTTTGGTCCTGCTGCTCCTGTCTGCTGCTGCTGCTGAAAGTTTTTGCGACCGTTCTAACATTCAGTACCTATAAAAACATTCATTCCATGGACCAAATATTAAATCTGTCCAGATTGTGTCCCTGCACTGACTTTCGAGCCCTTCTTGCTTGAATTGTCAAGGGCTACTATCCATCTTAAGGCGGAATGGAAATATAAATGCGAGAAAGTAAAGTGTGCGAGACCAGGCTTTAGTGCGCAAGGAAGGGATTCCAAGTGCGTGAGTGAAGAAGAACTTATGTGTAGGAGGTGGGGACAATTTCTTCTCACGCATGTGCGGAAGGGCATGAGGTGAGTGGAGATAATTCTCACATGAGTGGGGATAATTTTAATTTTCGTGGGGACAATTCTCATATGAGTGGGGATAATTCTAATATTCGGGGGGGGGGGGGGGGTTAACTTTAATGTTTCAAGAAAATCGGATGCCAAGGTGTTTTGGAAAAGAAAAATGCAAGCTTATGCGTAAGTATAAGTGGCATATGGGGGCATTTTAGTTCTTCAATGACTTTTTTAAGTGAGAGGGCAATGCTCTTGATTTTCATAAGCAAAAGACGCCATCAAGCCCCCGTGGAGGAGCCCTTGTGGTCACTCATGTCCAAACTAGGATTGTTTTTGAGAGGTATAAGCCTTAGGCGTTGATTTTCCTAGGTTCATGATTTTCAAATGCTTAATCGTATTATTCTAAACATGCTGAAAAATCCATGAATGTACCAAGAGTCAAGTCAAATAAGCTTCCTTTGGATAGGCAAGTTTCTAAGTGAACTCGCGTGAGTGTGTGTGTAGGTGTAAACTTGGACGTGATCTACCCTTGGTCAAAATTTCACTTTTCCCAGTGAACATAGCTCAATTTTGAACCCCCATTGCAAAAAAAATAAAAGGGGAGAGGGTGAATGAGGTAAGAGTAATATCTTCCTTTCGGGCAATATTTTAGAATTGTCCCAGTCTAGCACATGTCTTACTTCCTAGGTCCCTCTGGCTTTCTTCTTTCTACCACTTCTTTATTTTTGGGTGGAAAGGTACAGTTCATTGTTTGGATCTGTACTGCTATAGCCGTTGTTTAGCGTATACCGTGCGTAAAGGCGTGAAAGCCTGCTAAATAGAGAGTTTAACCCGTTCACTTGGGTGTTTGGCCTCTCCTTGCCTGACTTTCTCTTTTTTTTGTTTTTTTTTATTTTTTGTGTTTTGATTTGAGGGGGGGGGGCTCTTCTGTTTTTCACCCGATTCTTTTCATGCTTCCCGTCTAGAAGTGTTTATATAGTGCCAGAGCCAGTTTTGGGACATATGCTAGGTCCGGGTAACTCCTCATTTTGACCTAGGGTTAATACGAGCGGGGCGGAAATAAGGGACATTTTGCTTTGGGGGTTTTTCAATTGTCCCAGTCTACGGGGTAGGCAATTTTTCTTCTATCAGGCAAATCTAGTCCAGTTATACATGTGTGAAGGGAATGACATGATTTGGCGGAAACGTGTTCAAATAGATACGAGTTTATCTTTGAGAGTCTTACAATTCTATCATCAAATACTAAACGCTGGAAATCGCAGGAAGGAAGAATAATAGTTCTTAAGTATTGAAAGTTTTTCATGCATGGAATTTCTTTAGATAAAGTGCATTCCACGAACCTGGAAACTCGACTCCTTCGGTATCTACCAGGCGGTAGGCATTCCCGGAATAGGCATGGGTGATCACATAGGGTCCCTCCCATGTGGGTTGCAGCTTTCCTCTCGGGTGAGGCTGTCTTGATGGCATGACTTGCTTAAGTATTAATTCCCCGATTTCGAATTTTCTTTTTATCGTCTTCTTTTCAAATGCCCTTGCCACCCTTCTTTGGTAGGCCTGGGCATGGTCTCTTTACTCACTCTTTTTTTTTTTTTTTATAAAGCATGTAAAGGTTTGGAGATAGTAAAGTATATAAAAGATAATACACGTAGGACTAGAGGATGGCCTCCAGGAATGATGATGCAAGGTGAGTCCTCTATGGAGGCTCAAATTGCAAGATCTTTAAGGGAATGATACTTGAATTTTCTGATGTATCATTCATTGTGTATCGATTCTTCTCTGTCTCGAAGCGTGTTTGACGCCTTCTCAGCCACCGTTGTTCAGCGTCTATTCTGACAGCATCTATCAGAATATCAAAGCCTAAATGTCGTTGAAAATGCAAGTGGCGTTTGATCTGCCATAGACCCTTAGCAGGAAGAGAATCTTTCTTCAAAGGGTTTTCAATCAACAAAGATGCGAATATGAAAAAGCAAGTCGCAGTAGCAACTATTGGACGAACCGGCGCAAGGGAGCACGATTCACCATAATGTTGGGGCCCTAATGATGGTGAGGGTGAAGACTCTTCGACTGGAGTAATCAGGGGCTTATGGGTCTGATATAGAATAATTGATTTAGATATTGCGGGGGAATCCGGAGGAAAGAGCTCCTTAGGTAGATGAGATGGCAAGTATGGCAATTTGGATGGCTTGACTGCTCCCTCGAATTGTGCATTTTTAAATATGAGTGGTTCTGGTTCAGAGACATGCATAATTGGTTGAATCGGACCTGGATCAGTTTCAGAATCTGATGAGTCAAAAGGTGAGTTATCCGAGACCACCAAGGTAGGTTCGACGGGCATTGATATGATTTGGTCTTGAGCAGGTAGAGACAAGGGGTATTCAGATTTAATCGGTGGTAAGGCTTGGATGATGGATTGAGGTTGTGTTTGGGAAGGGTAAAATAGTTCTGATAGTTCTCCAGCCAAAAACGCTTCTTCATCGTCAGAGTCCTGCTTGGGACATTCTACGGATTCAATAATTTTAGGTACTGGAGACTCATAGGATGATGGGGGAGGAATAGCGGTGTATTTCCTTTGTGGTGGTTGCCGGGGAACAAAGGATTGTGTCCTCGGTTGAGCAGGGGGACATGCAGGATGAACTATGGCTTTGTTGCCAAAGATCTGACTAGGTGGCGTATGAGAGAAATGGTTCAATGGTCGGATGGGACCTCCCTTTATCGGGTGAACTAGGATGGGCTTAGATATTTGTTCTGTGTATAGGGGGAGGGGCTTAATAGGGTTTGGGTGTATTGGGGAAGGTGCTGGAAGGATTAGGCCGTCCGGAATGATCCGAGGCAGGTCTTCTGGTTCTTCCATCAGGGGTTGCATAGTAGGTTCTAGATTTTGCTTTTCATTATTCGTCGCAGGATCTGTACGTACGGAGATCTGATTTATAAAGTCTTGGAATATAGGACTTAGTCTTGTCGGCACGGGGGCGGGTTCAGATTGAGGAGTAAAATTTTGATTAGCTTGCCGAGGCGGCGCATATCCGGATGAACCGGGTGTGTACTGTCTCGGAGCTGTTCCTCGGTCAGGAACTCGCGCTCCGTTCGGGTAGAGTGCCGATACTTGTGTAATAATCCCCTCTACCGTGGGGGTTTGCGCCTTACGAGGCGGTTGTCCAACCCTATGGCTGATAGGTGGGGACAGGGTTTGGACTGCTGGGGCTGCACAACGAGAAATCCTGTTGTGGCGGTCAATCAGAAGTTCATACGTAGTACAGTCTCTGTACGAAAGGCTCGTACGAAGTTCTGGACTCAGGCTCTGTAACATCATGTCAATTTCTTGACATTCTGTGAGTTGCAGACCGGTTCGGTGGACAAGGGTGCGCCACCGAGACACGTATTGTTCGAATTCCTCCCTATGCCTTATTCTCTCTACGATTAGATCTGAAATAGAGGGGGTCCTAATCCTCTGGTAACCGTAGCGGCCCAAGAATTTCTCGCTTACAGCCGAGAAATTCGACAAGTGATCTACTGGGAGGGTGGAGAACCATTGCAGTGCTTCTCCTTCCAATGATTTCTGGAAGAGAAAGACTAGTAGAGGTTGATTATCTAGGAACGGGCGTGCGTCTAGATAAAAGGCAGTTAAATGAATGTCTGGGTCTCCACGACCGTTGTACCGGAGGAATTTGGGGATTTTGAATCCCTCCGGTAGGTGGACTGACGGGATTTGTCTAAGGTTATGTAGTGACATGTGTTTGGGGGCCGAGGGACCAGTCTCGGAGAGAATTCTCTGGATGGTATCGTCCAGTGTTTCTCCCCGGGGAGGGCTGCCTAGCGGTCCCGGGTTTGGGGTGGTCTGGTAGGGGCCTGGGGTGGAAGCGGCTGGGAACATTGGATTCGCGGGGGAAAAGGGGGTGAACGAAAAGACGCTCGGGTTGACCGAGTGACTGGGTGTGAATGGGGTTTTGGGAATGGATTTAGGGGTTTCGACAGGGGTTTCCTGTCTCGAGGTCTTGGTATGACGGTAGTCAGCGAGGTCATGAAACATGTCCTCTACCGTTTGATACCCCAGACTAGCCATCCTTTCTTCTAGATGGGTCAGGAACTGTGTGACCTGATCCTCTTGGTGATTCCTTTCCTCTAATATCTCCTCTTCTATGTGGGATTCCATGACGTAGAGTGGGGGGATGAATGCAGATTGAAAGCAGTAAATAAAGCCGTGATCGCCAGAATTTGTCGGTGTCAAAAAATCCGCGTGTGTGGGGGTTCTTCGGGGATTCGGATCGGATGCGTGCCCTGGCGGGCTCGGTCGGATCGTCTTCTCGAAAGGGGTGAGGGTGTCGTTCCTGGTTGAGGAGCCCGACAGCGGCTCAAGAGGATTCAAGGGGTTTTGTGATCGCCACCTGCTTTTTCTAAAAACAGGAAAGGGTTTGGGTCGGATTTGATCACCTACGTGGGGAGTTTGTGGGGTCTCCGCTCTGAGACACGGATATACCGTACACAGAGGTGAAAAACAGGTAATCCTATTCTGCTTCCGAGCTTGACTAAAGGAGTTATGGGTCAAAGGGATGTTGATATGGGGTGTGGATAGGGGGGCGGCTAGTTGTGTTTAGCCGTCGGCCAGGGGGCGGCTATCTAGGGTTAGCCGTCCAGGGTCTGGGGGATTTGGGCAGGGCTTTGGTAGGAAAAGGGTGGGGTCTTGGGCAGAGGCTAAGCTAGGTTTAGCCTGGGTTTATGGAGGGTGGGATGAGAGGGTATTTTATGTAGGGAATGGATGTTTCTCTCACAAAAGGGGCTCTCTCTCTCTCTCTCTCTCTCTTGGGATTTCTAGTGCTGGAAGGGTTTGAACAAGTGGGGATGGTGGGTTGGTGATGAAGATGAATTGGTGATTTTTTGGATGTTGTTGTAAGGCTTGGGACCTCCTCTATTTATAGTAAAAGAGAGGCAGGGGAAGATCCAGGGGGTAATGGAGTGGGTGGCTTTGATTGGACCTCTCATTAATGCTCTGGTTCTTCTGTCAGAGACCAGGTGAAGGGCGGCTAGTGCTAACTAGCCACCCGGGATGGGGCGGCTACTTCCTGGTAGCCGCCCCTATCATGACCTGCCAAACGTCCCATCTCTGACAAGCGGTGGCTTGGGTCGGCTACTTGGTTTGATCCGGCCAAGAGAGGGCGGCTAAAGGTCATGACCCGCCGCAATGATCAGAATTTAATATTTCTTTATGTCCCATCCAGGGGACTGGTCCAAAGTCGGCCAGGGGGCGGTTAGGGGGGCGGCTAGTGTAAACTAGCCGCCCAGTGAGGGGCAGCTAGTTAGGGCTAGCCGCCCCTTTCCAGGGACTTAGGTTTTTAAGGTTTTGGTTTTTAGGGTAGGTTTAAGTTTAGGTCCGGGCTAGGGTTTGGTTTAGGGTTAGGGTTTGGGCTAGGGTTTGGGGTTTTGGCTTAGGGTTAGGGTTTAGGTTTATGGTTTAGGGTCAAGGCTAGGGTTAGGGTTTAGGGCTAAGTCAAGGTTTAGGGTTTCCGGTTTAGGTTTAGGTCAAGGCTAGGGTTAGGGTTTAGGGCTAGGTCAAGGTTTAGGGTTTCCGGTTTAGGTTTAGGTCAAGGCTAGGGTTAGGGTTTCCGGTTTACCGAACCTTTGGTGTCCACTTGTGGGATATTTCCGTGTGTTACTTGAAGTATTTCTGTCTCTCTGGACGATCAAAATTGGGGTATCTACAGTACCGAATTGAATCCTTAAAGATAATAATATATTTACCCTTTTTTCTTCCTAACAATTTCGGTTAGTTAAAGGTTTTTTGGGGGTTGGTTTACAACTTTACACAAATATCAAAATGTTAGGATTGATAATATAAATTGGTATATTCATTTTTTTATGATTATTAATGATATAACAACAATATAGTTTTTTTATATAAAAGGAATGATCTTAATGAATATTGATTATGCATGATTATGTGTTAAATTTAATTCGGTTCGATTCAGCTTTTTTTTTTAGTAAAATCAAACTCAAATCAATGTAGATCAATTTGTTAATTTTTTAATACATATCCAAACCAAACCATAAAATTTTTAACCCAAACTTGAAAAAATCGATTCGGATTTCGGTTTAACTTTCCAAATTAAAGTTGCACCCCTATTTACAGCATTGTTATATTACACAAGCTTAGGGATGGGCTTAGTTCCCCATTTGAACCATCAAATAGATTTCATTTTTACAAAATCCGTTGTTAGATAATAAATTCCAAATGAGCTTTTTTTTTTGTGAATAAAGTCATTCATTTCAAATAAAAGGGTTTACATAATATACATGAGAATAAATCTTGAGAAGCATACAATAACGGGAAAAGAGTATTTTTAAATTTTCATATTTTGATTTGCGTGTATTAAAAATTTTAAAAAAAAATCTTTCCTAAAAGAATATAGGAAAAATACCCATAAAAATCTTCTAAAGATAAGAAATACCCAAAATGACCTATTTTAAGAATTCTACGGGAAAAGGTTTCATTTACCCATCTCATAACCTAAAATGACGCAAATGATATTCTCTCTTATAATTTTTAAAATCTCTCTGACCATATTTAAAACTTCTCACACTATTATTTAATTGAAAACTAATATTAATATAAGATATAATTTTTATTTGAGAATGATTTTATATATTTTTTAATTTTCTATGAATGCTATAAAAAATGTTAATATCATCAGATTTGTCATTCTTAAATTTAAATTTTTTTTTATTTTATCTAATTTTAAAGTTGTTTTCTTTTTATTTTTTGTTATTTATATATGTTATAAATTTCATGCATAAGGATTTTTTTTTTACATATTATAAAACATATGTAAGTGCTCCAAAAGATTTTGTAAAGTTTAGAAATATCTTTAGAAAAATTTTATACCAAATTTTTTTAATGTTTTACAATTTAACTCTTAATGGTGTATTTAGATATACAAAAAATAATAATAAACTTCATGCAAAAATTAAAAAATATTTCATAATTTATAAATGTTCTTTAATTGGGATGTTAAACAATTAAATATGTGTGATAATGTTTAAATAGTATATAACATAAGGGTAGTTAAGTAATTTTATTTTCTATAATTGTGAAAGAAGATTTTTTTTTTTATAATTTTAAAAAATAGCTGATTTGTGTATTTACCATACTTAGATGATTTTTTTGGGTATCTTCTCAAGAATAATTATTTTAATTAAATTAAATTGGTTCCACATGGGGTTTTAGATTTACTTCTTGGCTTTCTTCTTCTTTTTTTTTTGTAGTATACTTCTTGGCTTATTAAGAGCATCATCCACTATTACTTTTTTTTTTCTTTTTTCTTTTTTGTCATCGGAGGTTCATGAGACAACTATTTAGCCACGTTTAGCTGAAAATGTTGGGATGGAGTAAGATCAAATGTTGGAATAGAGTAAGATCATACTCATACATATATTATATGGTACACCTCACCCATACTGGATCTGGAAAAAAAAGAAGAATATGTTAGGATTGGGCCCATTTATATGGCCCATTCCATGGTTGACCAAAAATTGAGTATACCCATTTCCCTTTCCAACTATTTAGTCCCACATCGGTTATATCCACTTGTTTCTTTCACCTTATACATTGGGACACACCAATCCTTTATTGAGGCTTATTGGGCCTCACCCCTACGCGCGGGCACACGAGGCCCAACCCATTAACCCGTGGGCTTGGATTTCTGGTGGAAAAACTAGTTAACCAGGCGTGCGCGCTCGCACGAGGCGGGTCGGGCTGCGGGCCACACATGGGCGCGCCCGCATGCGCGCGCAAGGGGGTGGAAATCCCTCTCCACGGGCCAACTGGGCCCTTCCGTGGGCTCGGGCTTGGCCCGCATCTAATTCCAAAAATTCAATTTCAAGTTTCCAAAACAGCTCCAATTAATTGGTCGGTTGCGTGATTAATTTAATTAATGAGCGCGATTATGTGGTCGGCTACAATTTTAATGCACGCAATTAATTGGTCGACAATTTTAATGGGCGTGTTTAATTCGTCGGTTTTCCTTTTAAACGTTTTCGAACGTTGCTAGACTGCCTTTATAAAGGGGTCGTATGAGTCTCCATTCATCATCAGCGAAACTCACAAGTCCAGAGCCACCTACAGCGTGTCTTCTTCTTTTGTTCCTTTTCTGTTCTTCTGTTCTGGGTTTTCCATTACAGAAGACTGGTCTATATCCCTCTTCTTTCTCCCTGTCTGATCTGAGCATCTGAAAGAATCGCGGCCGTTCACTGTGGTCTCCTCGTAGCTCGCACCCCGAGGAGGCATAACCCTGGTGGTCGTATCTCTCAGTGGTAGGAGCCGTCAACCCTGTGCGTGAGGGGGCCTTATTCACCGAGGACAGAGCGTCTCTGCTCGTTTCCACCAAACTGATATGTTTTCTAATCCTCTCTTAATTGTTTGCAGAATATTTTACTGTGTTTTCATATTGGTTTGAATCTGTGGCTTTACTAGGTTTTTGATATTGCCCTTGTTTTTAAAAGGAATTTTTACAACAGAATAAAGTTTGAATGGCAAGATTTTTTTTTTTAATTTAGTTAGGCAGACTAAATTGTGATTTTCATTCTGGTTCAAACAACTATGTGGAATATTTGTCGGTCTCTATAACTTTTCTATTACAACAAGATAAAATGTTACCCTTGTTTTACTTGAAACCATGTTAGTACTGAGTACTATATATGATAGAATCCATGTGTGGTGTATACCATCACAGAAAATAATTTTGACCTTTTGTACAAAAATCTTAATGGTTATAGAGTCTTTTAACACACGGTAAACATACCATTATTACTACTAGAAAAACTTTGAATTAACACAGGCCAAAACTGTTGATTTCTGGGGCATTATTATTTTGAACTTGGACAGAAATGCTAGCTCTAGCTCCCCGCACAGGATCAGATTTCCTATATATATCAAAGACACAGGAATTCCTTATGATAGCTAATAAGAAGTTGTTACTATGTGGTAAAAGTCCATTATAAAACTGAACATACTTTTCAATAGACTCTTACCGATAAGAGTCTAATAAAAAAGTAAACACAATACCGATAAGAGTCTAATAAAAAAGTAAACACAATACCGATAAGAGTCTATTAAAAAAGTAAACATAATTTTTTATACTGCCTATGTGAAAGCCTCTTATTTGTTGCCACAAGGGATTTTTGTGTCCCTGTCACAGGGGAAATCTGAAATCTACCCCGCTTCCTTATCCAGGACCCAGACCCAAAGAGGGGCTAAAGTTTTCTAAGTATAGAAATTAATTTTCAAAGGTGAATGAAATAAGAATGATTCAGTGCAACCTTTTAAATCATAACATATAGGTCCCATGTTTGTTTCAACTCAAAATGCTCGGGTTTCACAACCAATTCTATGATTCTGTGAAGACGCGTGCGTCCATTAAAAGGCTGTCTGGATTTGTTTAAACGTGCACGTGCATGCATGATTCGGTTTTCTGTGCACTCTTTATGACCATTTTATTCAGCTTTAATTTTTCAATGGATTTAAATGCATCTCTCGTATCAACTTGTTCACTGATGTTAATGAATATGAAATTTTTTTGAATGGTATTGAGCATGTGCTCCTAACTCATGCACCAGAAATTCCTGTTTTAACGTATACATATGAATAAATAATTCGAGTTACATTTAGCTTGAGGTGGATGCTGTATTTTTGGGGCCTTTTGTTCTGGGGAGGGAGAATTTCCTTTTGATCAAAATTTTCATCCTGTTTTCATGTATATTTGTGTTCAAGGCTTGTGTGTGCCACTTTATAAGAAAAATATTTTCTTCTTAGCTTGTATTTCACTTTTTTAGACCAAATCAGACCCGATCAAGTAATTGATGCGTGGACACCTTATATGTTAGATACATAAGTCAATTCTTCGACGTGAAATTTTTTTATATTGAGCTGATTTAAATGACTAAATAATTCATGATCCTAGCTGAACAATACATGAATTGAACTGAATCATATAAATTGAATTAAATTAAATGAGATAATAGCGAAATGAATCCTGTTTTTATAGCATTAAATTGAACAGAATAATTTCTACACTGAACTGAAAATGATCTTGTATTGAATGAATCATGCAGTGCTTTAATTGAACTAAATAATGCATAATTGCAACTGAACCAACAGACTCTAATGTAATTAGACTTAATAGGAGACCAATTTCCCAACCTTGGATTTTCAGAAGAGTCACCAGAGATTCACATATTCCATAAAAGCTGATTTCCATAAAAGCTGATTCCCAAAAAAATCAGCTTTTTCTGAGTGCACCCTAATTAACAAGCATGACTCAGCTCACCATTCATGGGTAAGTATGTAAATAGTACAAATTATAGTGGGGTCACATGAAACAGACTTAAATCCATCATGGTTTAGCTGGAAGTCAAGACAGATCTACATTGCTTCAGTCCAACCAATCCCACTCAACTTAATATCATGCATGTATTCTTCTTGCGCTTGTCGTCTCCTGAATTTGGTATACTATCCACAAGACATGACTTAACCTTATATATATATATACAAGGACATTCAAACAAATCACTCAATATAAATATAATATGAGATTGTAATAATGGAATTATTCACTGGTGTTTTTGGTGCCTTCCGATAGAAGACTTCATGGATTGGCTCTCCAAATTTGTCTAAATTTTATGTGAAAGTGACTTTCCAGCTGTTCTGATGTAATTTTATGTGAAAGTCACATTACAACTTTCTATCAGATGATCATTGCATATTTATCATAGCCGGCTAAGGCTCAGTTTGGGTATGAGTTTAAATAGATTCTGCGTTTGACAAGCAAAAAATTTTCAAACTCAAACCTAAAAACATTTTTAGCGTTCAATTTTTCTAATCATCACCTTCATTTTTATGCCAAAAAATCTTGCATTTGAAAATCTAATAAAACAATGTTTTTCAAAAGCTGAGTTAGAAACATGAGATTTTAAATAATCTTAACATTTCAATCTCACATTCAAATGCAACCTAATTTGGATGTGAACGGATAAAAATCAGTATGGGAATTTTTTTTTATCAATTCGTTTTAATGAAAATCTCATCAATATGTAGATGTTTGGAGGGACGTGTCTAGAACACTTATGTGATTTTATAAATAAATTTTAGTTGATGAAATATTTATAATTGTTTGATAGATACATATCATTTATCCAAACATATATTGATGACATTCACATCACTAAAATCCAATTCTTTATCTACATCACAATGTTAAAAGGTATATAATAATACTTATATATATCTTTACTAGCATTCTTATATATATAACAATGCAAAAAGTTATTTTGTTAACAAAACTAAAATAATTAACAAAATAATGATTCTTTATCTGCATCACAATGCTAAAAGTTATGGAACAAAACTAAAATAATTAAGAAAATCTTTTTCTAATAATGAAATAAATAAAATTAAATAAACGGAAAATAACTAAAAAAATCTCCTAAAAGTTAGAAATACCCAATTTAGTCACTTTTTAAAATTATACAAAAAAATCTCATTTCACAATTTTGAAAACTCAAAAGATTAACTTACCCATATGTAATTTGATCTTTAACATATCTCTATCCATTGTTAGTTATTCCACACCTCTTAACTTTGTTAAAATACTTCACACCTATTAATTTTCTTAAAATATAAATAACAAAAAAATGAAAAAAACTTTAAAAATTCAAGAAAAATCTAGACGAAATATTGTAAAATTTATGAATAGAATTTTGACAATCTTAAAAAAATTTATAGCATATTTACGAAATTTAATAACATATAAATCACTCTCAAATAAAAATCATTTCTTATATTAATATTTTTTTTCAATTAAATGATGATTATGAAATGTTTTAAGGGAAAATACCTAAAAAAAATCTTCTAAAAGTTAGAAATACCCAAATCAGTCACTTTTAAAAATTGTACCTAAAAATTTTCATTTCTCAATTTTAAAAATTAAAAAGACTAATATACCCTTATGTAATTTTTAAATTCTCTGTCATCTATTTAAAATTTTTCATAATCATCATTTAATTGAAAAATAATATTAATACAATAAATGATTTTTCTTTGGGAGTTGTTTTACATGTTATTAAAAAGTTTAAGTATGCTATCAAAAATGTGAAAATTTTCAAAATTGTAATTCATAAATTTACAAGATTTTTTTGGATTTTTCTTAACTTTTTTAAAAAAATTGTTTTTTATATTTTATAAATGTTTTGCATAAAGAATTTTCTGTATAATTAAGTATATAGAAATGTCCCAAAAGACTTTAAAAAGTTTAGAATGTCTAAAATATATTAAGCATATATAAATGTCTCAAAAGAATTTTTTTGTATAATTAAGCATATATAAATTTCAATTTTTTACAATTTAACACTTAATGGTGTATTTATATATAAAACATAATAATAAAATTCATGCACAAATTAAAAAAATATTTTTATTATTTATCAATGCTTTTTAGTTGGGGCTGCTAAACAATAAAATACATTTGAAGATGTTTAAATAGTAGATAATATAGGGATAGTCAAGTCATTTTACTTTCTCTTATTGTAAAAGTAGACTTTTTAGGTATAATTTTTTTAAGTGGTTGATTTTGATATTTTTAACTTTAAGAATATTTTTTGTTATTTTCCCAAGTTTTAAATATTACTAGAGAGAGTTTAAAAACTACATAAAGATATGTTAGTCATTTTAGTTTCCAAAATTCTGAAATGAAACTTTTTTTGTATAATTTGAAAAGTGGCCGAGTGGAGTATTTCTATCTTTTAGAAGATTTTTTGGGGTGTTTTCCCTTAAATAAAACAACCATACATATAACTAAAACACAAAAGTTACTACTTTTCCTAAATAATTATATTATTAATGGAGGAATAATAATAATCATTAAAAATATGTCACCCCACAAATTGGTAAAATTTTGATTCCACCCGATTTTCTCACTTGCCTGGAAGGGGGACTGACTTTTCCTTCCAACAATACTACCAACAGGACAGGTTAGGTCCATCGCGTTTATAACTATCAGATTTTATCACATCAAGATACACGTATCAATATTTATTGTGATTGAAATATTTTATTAGTAAATTCTTTTTTTAAATAGTAATTACACATAATGACTTTTAATATGTTATTTTGAAATGATAAGACCTGATGATTATGAATATATTGGACAATCAAATTGTCCAATTAATGTTAAACCTAACTCAATCCCACTTCTAACTAGATGGTTTTTCACATTTCCTGATAATATTGATAATATTAGGATCCATCATAGATCTAAATACTTATTTTGTACAAATTTCCACCACAGAGACAGCACAGAGTAACAAAGAGCATGCGTTCTATTTCTATTCTTGTTTGCAACATGAATGAAATATATTTATTATTATCCATACCACTACAATATGAATTTTACCTAAGTTTGTGGTGGAGAATTAACATGGAATAGGGGTGAATATTGTAGTGGAGAATAGCCCTTATTCGCTGTTTATTTTCTCCGGATCAACTCTGATAGTTATGTATAGATAAGTTAGGATAAGGCCTGATAATTATTTTAAGGAAATGCTGAAATTGTTTGTCATGGCTTATCTATGCCAATGGATTTAAAAATTTATCTCACTTAACAGTCTCACACACATTTTAAAAACTATCACATCTATCAAATCGGTCACACTAAGAATGGCAATGGGGTGGGTTTTATTAGTTACCCAACCCGAATCACCCTTATTGGGGTGGGTTTGGATCCCATGTTTTTTAAATCCACCCCAACCTGCCCCGATTTGTGTAATACATGGGTTGGGTTTGAATTTTATGTTTAAAACCCAAACCACCCCGCGATCAATAGGATTTCTGAACTATAACTATCTTTAATCTTTTTTTCTCTATATCCATTCATTCACATTCATCTCAGAGAGAAAATTCAAAAGATATACCTTCATAAAATCAATCATATGTTCAAAAAAATAAAAGATATTCAAAATTTTACAATATTTTATCTTTCCCTTTTCCTTTCAACATATAAGTCAAAAAAATTATTTATTTGATCTTATATGTAATTTTGAGCTATTTATATTATGTATTCAAAAATGTTTTAATTAACTTTCAAATATATTATGTTTTGGATATCATGAACTATTTATGTTAAATCTATTTTAAGATTTTAGCATTCAAATTATAATTTTTTTATTAATATAATCTGCATTCATGTCAAAAATAATTTATTTTGTTATATAATTTTTTATTATATTAAATATAGTGACTGAGCAATCCAACTCACTTTAAACAGGGTGGGGTGGGGCAGATATGGATTTTAAGATGTAAAACCCAAAATATAATGGAGTAGATATGGATTTCAAATCATAAAACCCGAGGTGAGGTGGGGTGGGGCGGGTATGCATCTAACATTGGGGAGACGGGTTGGGTTTAGATTATGGTAAACCGGACTCCAACCCGACCCATTTACATCCCTAGCTAAGTCACACATCTCTCACACTTATTCAAGGGTATAGTTATTATTTAAAAAATCAAAAACCCTTTCATCCTTTATCCATCACTTATCATTACTTTCTCCAAGGTAACCAAATAACAAAAATGTCACTTATATGTTTCCCAATGAGAATAACAAAAAAGACAGTCAAACAAAAATTTGTTTATTCAGCATAGATTGTTATCTATCCCAATATAGCTATCAAAGGGAATAAGCCTAAGTCACACCCCCATACGGGCCCAAATAATGGGGATTATATACTCACCTCATACAATAAGAAAACCGCCCCATGGTTAATAGATTTTATGCACTCCCAAAACCAAAGGAAAATCACCCCTACCAACCACACCCAATTTTGAACCAAACCCACCCCCTATACCATTCGACAAACGTACTGTCGACCGATGTGACATATGTCGACACTTCTAGTGTTGAAATGAAGGGTTATACAAAAACTTTTTCTGTTATAATATCGACACATATTGTCGATATGTGTTAAATATGTCGTCAAGTGGAGTGTCGGTACTATCATATCGTTGAAAAATAAAATGATAAGTATCGGTCGACACATGAGATGTCAAGAACAGTGCCAATAGCTGACAGTGATAATATCAATATCAGCATATAATCGGAAGCTGCTTCTTGTGGATTTCATTATCTTGAGAACTCGATGCCACATTATTGGAATAATTTTCTGATTGAAAGTTGTAGGTCGAATACATTCCTTGATAGTCATACTGCATTGTAAAAAATTAAGTACATTCTCAATCATATACAAGAAATTAAGAGTTATATACCTAGCAGGATCATATACATACAAAATAAAAGAGTTATTCTTTTCAAACTAACATCAATCACATATTTGAATAAAATGAGTCTTTGTCAGTTTATATTGTCAACCTGGTTTGAATATAGACAAAAAAAAACCTATATCAAACTTATAATTAGGAACTGAATTAAAATCATTGATCAGCTAGAATTTCAAATGATAAAATATAACACAAACAAGGTCAACAACAAAAAAAAGAAGATGAAAAGAAGACTGAGGAAGGATATTTACCTTACACTTCGATATCAAACAAAAAGGACGGTGACCGGCGGGTGGAATAGTATCAGAGGTGACCAAGGAAAGAGAGGAAAGACGGGTGGAGAAAGGGACGATGACCGGCGGGTGTCGTGGCTGATAGTAGGAGTGGCGCACGGGTGGAGATGGGTCGAAGAGAGAGAAATAGTTTGGTTAAATGGGTTGGGGGCGGTTTTCCACAATAGTATTTATTAGGGGGTGGTTTTATAGGTTTCAAAAATTGGTTGGGTGGCTCTTCTATTAGGAAGGGGGAGGGGGGGTTTAAATAACCGTACCCAAATAATACGTACTAATCTTAATAGGGAATTTTATATGTATACCCCTGAAGAAACATCTATTTGGTGTTAGACCCTTCTTAAAAAGATAATTGCAAGTATACTCTTGAAAATTTTGATCATTGTGCATGTATACCTCGGAGTTAAATTCTGTCAAATAAACATGGAATATTCTGTTAACGATGTTAAATATAACATGAATTGACTAATATACCCTTATGACCATTGGAGCATTGAAATTTTACTGATTTGTTCATGGAAGAATCAAAAGATTTCAAATGAAACCCCTTCTTCAATCTCCAAACTCTAACATCCCGTCTGTTCTGGTTAAATCAAAGAGGACACACTTTTGGGAGGATACTTGGTGAGAGGGCAACCCATTACGCACTCAATTTTCGCAAGCGTTTCAGGCGGAAAGGTGGACTCGTGGGCAGTTTCTGGGATGCGGATAGTAGGCGGTGGCTGATCCCCTGCGGTAGAAATGCGACGGAGGAAGACTAGAGGCAGTTGATGGTGTTGTTGAATTCCTTGCAGGGGGTGAAACCATTGGAAGGATGTGAAGATAGGAGAGTGTTGACACCTAACTCCATAGGCAAATTCTCAGTGCATGGCGCTGGGCAAGGTCGGCTACGCCAGTACCTAACGTACACAATAAAGCTTCCTTGCTATGGCATCTCAAAATTCCGTTAAAGGTGAGGGGCTTCCTCTGGCTAGTGATGCAGAACCGGATTTTAACCAAAGCATACCGGGCACGATGGAAACCAAATGAGGACGTAGTTTGTGTGCTGTGCAACGTCGAGGAGGAAACAACAGAACACCTGTTATGCAGATGCGGATTCGCTCAGGATATCTGGAAATGGATGGCCACAGTGACAGGGCTTGACTCAGGGTTTACATCAGTGGAGTCAATGTGGGCTGAGGGGAAACGTATAAGGAGCCAGTTCGTGGGGGAGATCAATGCCTCGGTGAGTTCTTCTCTAATACCGGCCACGACCTGGGTAATTTGGAGAACATGAAATGCTCGCATCTTCAGGAACCAGCCGGCATACGCAGAGAATGCCTAGGAGGAGATCATGTGTTTGATTAAAGGGTGGGGATGTACTCTAGCGGGAGCGGCCCATATCAGCTACCGTGGAGGTGCTCTCGAAGTCATCACGTAGCGCGGGAGGAGCTGCAAAGGGGTCCTTGGTGATGGCAGTCACTTACTACCACTATACCCGAGGCCTCGTGTTCATTGTACTCCTACACCATTGGCGCATGTATATTTTATTTTTCCCTTTGGACATGTATCGCGACACCTCTTAATGAAATTGTGGTAGTTTGAATATCTTCGTTCAAAAAAAAAAAAATTTGTCTATAACTTTTAAAAACAAATAGTCAACCTTCGTTTATTTTTTGAATACTTGCTATCGAAGTTCTTTGAGAACTCAAGGCTCTTATCGAATCTCGTCACCCCAACCGCCCCTGCATCCAAATAGATGTTTTTTCAGGGGTCGAAGCTGGTTCAACCACGTTGCTCGGCTTGACAGATCCGTGCTCCTAGAAAAATATCGTTTTGGGGGAGAGGGAACGTGAGAGGAGGCCTTTTTTTGGATTTAGAGACAGGTGTCATATGGGTATAGGAAACTTTTCACAAGGAATGGTTAGATAGGTAACCGTAGTTAAATCAAATACATTAATGGGTGACAGACGGAAGGCATACATGCACAACAATCAAATTTTATTGGGGTATACCTGTAACTACCTTTTTAAGCGGGATATACACCAAATAGATGTTTTTTCAGGGGTATATATGCATTTCCCTAGGGGTACAAGGGACTTTTCACAGGGAATGGTTAGATAGGTGACGTGGTTAGGTCAAATAGATTAACAGGAGTATACGGAAGGGTATACATACACAACGATCAATTTTTTAGGGGTATACGTATAATTACATTCTTAAGCAGGATATAACGCCAAATAGATGTTATTTCAGTGGTATAAATGCATATTTCCCATCTTGGTCATGTCATATACGCATATGCAGTTCCACATATGGTTCCATATCGGTAGTGAGATAGGATTTGTTAGATAAAACATATAATTTTTACCATTCATTATATGTATTTTATTTTTGATAAAAAAATATGATATTCATATTATATGAATATATACGTCTTTTAAAAAAATAATCTAATGAAGCATTGCGCCCCCCCCCCCCCCCCCCCCAACATTATCTCCTTAGTGGTTAATGGGGAACTAGGTCTAAGATATATATATATACACTTTGGCAATGTGATGGGTTGCTTGGGCCCGACTTGACTTACATCTACTTGGGCATTAGAGGAAGAAATTGGGCCACACTTGGTCGTGACTTCAGGAAGAGCGCTGATACACTTTAGCCTATCAATCGGACGGATACAGATCATATAGGAACTTGATATCTGAAAAATTATCCTTATCCGATATCCGATGGATATTGAGATAAGTATTCGAATCCGATCCAAAAATCCGGACTCGGATACGAATAATTATTCGAAATATTCAAAAATTTAAAATGAATGTATTATGATTAAAATATCCAAAGTTCAATTATCCAAAAATAAAAATCATATATCTAATATATAAAATATGTGAAAAATCCTAATAAATACCTAATATAAAACATAAAATTATAAGTATATACATAAAATATTACATGTTTTAGAGTAAAAATAAAAATAAAAACTCATACTAATCCTAAAATATATATATATAAAATCAAATAAATAATATACTAATAATATTGTCGGATACGGATATTTTTCGGATCGGATACAGGCATATCCGTATCCAATCTGAAAATTTTCTGGTACGGATATTTTTTTCGAATACGAATACAGATTTTACGGATATCGGATATGTTCTTAATTTTCGGATACGAATTCAGGATTGGATACGGATATTTTTTCAGACAATTGACAGGCTTAGATACACTTAGTTTATTTTGCAGTCTCATACACTATGATAACATAGTATATATATGGGGTTATATCATATTGTATGACAAAAAAAAATTATCATGTTTTCAAAGTGAAAAGAATATATTAATGTATGTTAGCATATACTTCATTTTATATAATTGCATGTACTTCAATAACCGAGTGTATGATTTAAAAAAAATGAAAACCGGTGTGAACTGTAATTGGGGTTGTAATAGAGACTGGATATATCATTTTCCCTTCAGAAAACCAAATCGGTTTCCATTTTCATATGGGCCTCGACCATTTAAGATGGATCTTTCCTGGATGGGCTCTGATATACATTCATTCCGTTTTGCAGTCTCATCTGCAATATAAAAGAAGATCCTCCATACAATGTGTTATGGCAGTGTATACCACACTATCCTAATGTGTTTCTACAATGCTAAGTGTTGTATGGCCGTATAACCTCATGGATAGTGCAGAGAATTTTTCAAGTGTAAGCTTCAGGCTTCCAACACTAGAAGTAATGCAAAGAAATTCTTTGTTACCTTCATTGCTTGTTTCAATATGGTATTTATTCATCCTTATGTCTTTAAAGCTAAGCAAATTTTTTTTAGAATTGCTTGAATATAATGCATTCTGGATGAATAGATGGAAACCATTTGGCAATATCACATGGGCTCTTCCGGAGCCTTCAATAATATTGACTGGTCCAGGAATAGTGGACACCTTAGCTGCATTGCATACAAATCAGATAAAAACTTTTAGTTTTTCAGAATTGTATGAGTTGTTGCACTATATACCAGACAAATGTCATTATTTGTAATAACTTCCCGATCCATACCTTTAAAATGGATAATAAAATTCAGCAATTCAAAATAGAATAAACATTAAAAATAAATTAACCACGAAACAATAAAAAAAATATCCTGATTCAAACACATAAAATAAAAGCATCTAAACAATAATATCAATGTCTCAAGACTAATAAAAAAAACATAATTAAAAAGTAGGTCTTTAGGACCATCTCAAGGCGTAGGGGGGTCTCCAATCATGGCATCAAAAGCCTCATTATCAATAGGCTTTCCATCCTCGTCTTCAAAGAGTTCATTAACACGCAAGTGGGTAATGTCATCCATCCAGCCATCGTTTGGACCTTCCACAATGTTTGTTTCCACTCCCTTTTTAGAGGTACGATATTGCTCCACCAAATTCTTTGATGAACGACAGACTCTGGACCAATGTCCAGTATGACCACATCTATGACAAACATCTTGTTGATTTTGAGGTCTATTTGGTGGAGCATGAGTATCATTCTTTTGTTGATAGAGGCATTCCACTGTTGGTGGTTTTTGAAATTTGTATGCTTCTGTGGGCCCTGATTAGAACGGCCTCCTCGTCCCCGGTTGCCACGACGTCCACGCATGATGCCTCGGCCTCTTCCTCTTCCACGGCCTTGAGCAAAGGCAGCATTCACTTCACGGAGTGCTGTAGATTCAGTGGGTCTAGAGGTGTGATTTTTCATGAGAAGATCATTATTTTACTCAGCGACTAGGAGACAAGATATAAGTTCAAGATATTTCTTGAACCCACGCTCACGATATTGTTGTTTTAGGAACAAGTTTGAAGCATGGAAAGTGGAGAATGTTTTCTCTAACATAGCTGAATCTGTAATCTTTTCTCCACATAATTTGAGTTTGGAGGTAATTCTGAATATGGCAGAATTATAAGCCGCAACAAATTTGAAGTCTTGAAACCTTAAATTTAGTCATTCATGGCGTGTATTTGGAAGTATGACCGTCTTCTGGTGGTCATAACACTCCTTCAGGGAGTTCCACAGGTTCAAGGGGTCTTCTCAGTTAAGTACTCATTTTTTTAAGTCATCATGTATATGATGTCTCAAAAATATGAGAGCTTTAGCTTTGTCCTGCAAGGACATTTTATTTTTTGCTTTAATGGCATCTCCAAGATTTTGTGATTGAAGATTGAGTTCAGCATCCAATATTCAACAGAGATAATTGTCCCATGATAGCTTGAGAGCCTTGAATTCTAATTTAGTGATGTTCGTCATTCTTATAAAACTAAAAATAAAAATAATTATTGAATAATTATTTATACAAAAAATGAATAATGAATGATAAAATATGAATGTAGATGCAACCCATTTATCATCAACTCATTCATAAAAATTTTATAAATTTTATGAGTTTATAAATATGATACTTAAAAAAAATAACAACTTAATTATTTATATGCCCACGGGTTACTTAGTATTTTGAAGAGTAATTTCAAAAAAAAAAAATTCAACCTATCAAAATTAAAAATTAAAATATACATGCATGATAACAATCCAAGAAATTATAGAACTGCCATAATAATATCCTGGAATATTGATGGTTTTTAAAACAACATACATGCAGAAGAAATATTGCATAAAAAAAATTATTCACAAGTTGCATTCAAATATATTGCATGGATTAGTGTACATGAATATTAATAAAATTGCATGGCCTTTTTCTATATATATCCACGTACTGTTGCATGCATATATATATATATATATATATATGCATATGCATACTGTTTCATCATTTTTTTTAACATACTATGCACACTATTGCATGTGAATGGTTGGATTGTTATAACACAAGACCGATCCAAAAAAGAAAAATTAAATCCTAGAATTAGAAAAATAAATTCAAAATTATTGTCGGATATCATGATGGACATATATGATCGAAACATATATTCTATCATTTGTTTATGAGAACTTTTGGTTCCATATATAAAGATAGAACTTCAGGTTCTATTATTTATTTTGTAAGAACTTCTGGTTCTACACATAAGATTAGAATTTCTAGTTCCATTAATTATTTGCAAAAACTTCCGGTTCTACACAGAAAATTAGAACTACAATTTATTTGTGAGAACTTCTAGTTCTACACATGAAATTAGAATTTCTGGTTCTAATTATTTATTTTGTAAGAACTTCTCATTCTACATTAAAAAAATTAGAACTATAATTTATTTGTGAGAACTTCTGGTTCTACACTTAAGTTTAGAACTTCTGGTTCTCTTAATTATTTATAGAACTTCTGATTCTATATATACATGTATTATATTTGAGTAATAAAAAAATTATTTGAATAATAAAAAAATTTAAATTTTAAGAACAGATATGGAACTATTGCATGAAAATAAATAATAAAAAAAATGCATACTGTTGCATGGAAAAAATTGCATGCATAATTAAATTAGATGTATAGGGCTGCATGGAAAAAAAATGCAATACTGTTGCACGGAAAAAATTTGCATGGAAAAATTGCATATATAATTATAACATATGCATGGAAATAATTCACGTGGATTGCATGTATGGAAAATAGAAGATAGATGTATATGGGTTCTTTCCGGGCAAATTGAATAAAATTAATTATATGTATGTTGTAGTTGATTTACATTAAAAATTAGAGAATCGTGCTGACGTGTTATAAATGTAAATAAAAGAATAAGATTAAATATTAAAACCAAAGAAGAAATATGAGAGAGAGAGAGGAAGGATGAGCTCTGTATTTTCTATTTTCTTAATTGATAAAATGAACACAATGTTGGCATGTATTTATAGGCATTAAAAGATAGCAACAAACAAGATTTTATAGGGATTTAGTTTTATCTATCTTTTACAAAGTGAAAAGGGTTGAGTCTAATCCTTTAGGACAAGTGATGACAAAATCAAAGTCAAAATCAGTCATCCATATTTACAACAATTTTTTTATTTTTAGTTTTTTATAAAATGAAAGAATCACACTAGTGTATCTCGGTTTATAATTTATCTTTTATTATAATAAGTGCTTCAATAGATGAGTGCGTGTGTATGTATGTGTGTATATATATAGATAAATAAAAAAAGGATAATATTACACACATCACATTTTTCAACCTCAATTCCACTCTATACATGTTGTAAATTTTTTTTAAATTGTATACTTCATCTAATGAGGTACATGTTTTTATAAAAAAAATGAAATTTATACTTCAATAAATTACATAGATACATTTATAAAAAATGTGAAAAATTTCTGTCAAAGCATATATCTCGTTAATATGAGTATATGCTCTAATGATTTTCTATCAACGCATATAAGATTAAAATTAGGTATGGAAAAAAACCGTGTAACACACTTAAAAAATGATAAGGGTTACATATGGGATACCAACTGAATGAGTGCTGCTACACTCAGTTTTTTTCTCAATCCAAAACACAAACCTATATTCTAGTTATAAATTTAGTGAAGTATATATTTGGTTAGATGATATATAGCTCATTAAAAAATTTCTTACACTTATTAAAATGGGTTAATTCAACTCGAAATGAAGCGATATACACTTTTTATTAAAAAATATACCTCATTAGATAATGTTTACTATTTTTTTAAAATAAAAATATATGAGATCTGAGTTTTAGTTGATGAATGTGACTGAGTGTATCATTTTTCTAATTGAATATATCATTTTCCTTCGTGGGCCAGACCACTAGGCCCAATGTCTTGTCCCTTAGACATAGTTAATGGGTGGGTGAATGGAAGGTTCCAATACCACACCATATATATCTCATTGAGTTTTGAGTATGTGAGAAATCTATAATAACTCATTATTCCATGAACTAATCTACTAAGTTTAAGGGGAAAAAAATTACAGTTAATTACCTGTCATTTTTTCCGTCCTAACATGTTTTAAAATTTTTAAAAAAATGTGTATATTTGTCCAATGAATCATATATTTTAATTAAAAATAAATATAAATTTGAATAAATGAAATACATAAAATTTTATAATTTTTAAATCTAATTTATATGGAAAAAGATACACTCAATCACGATTACCGACCAAAACTCAGACCTAAAGTGTTTTCATTTTTTTAAATAGTAAATATTATTTAATGAGATATATGCTTTCATAAAAAGTGCATATAATTTCATTTCAAATTTAATGAACCAATTTTTAACAAATGTAAGAAAAAATTCAATGAGGCATATACATCATCTAACAAGGTATATACTTAATTAAATCCATAACGAGGTATATATGGTCTGTGTTTTGGTTGATAATCGTAACTGAGTAGCACTCAATTTATATTAACCATGAACTTAGTATGGGTTACGGCCATTTAGGAGGGAGAGTTTCTAGATTGGGCCTAGACCCAGGCCAATTGGGCCTTGTTCATTTGCTCGTTCGGACGTACATAAGTCATTTCTTGTCTTTTTTAAATGTGCGCTATTGCATTTATTTTGTTTTACAGTCTAAAATGCAGTTCTATATACCTCGTAGAAATTTAATGAAGCATATTTATCTTCAAACGATGTATATATACCTTATTAAATTTTTTCTTAGAGTTATTAAAAATAGATTCATTCAACTCGAAATGAAGCGAATCAACGATATTGTGAAGAATGCCATATTGTGTTAGGATTTTTATTCTTATATTTATCATTTGAAATGTTTGATGAAATGTCAAAGCGAGCATGCATGTTATCTTTTGTTGCGGTTTATATGTTCGATGGAATGTTTAATCAACTTGAATGTGGAATCTCTTTTGTTGCGGTTTAAAAATGAAAAAAAAATTCATCTAAATCACTATCCAAAAATTTTAAAAATAATTGGATATCTGAAAATTCAAATCCAAAATAAAATATTTGTATATGAAATATTTCAAATTGAATACGGATATGATGGTATCCAATCCAAAAAATATATGTATCTGAAATTTATTTTATATTATTATTTATACATTAATATATTTATATTTTTAGGATTAGTGTGAGTTTTTTTTATTATTTAGTATACTTTAAACCATGTAATATACTTGTAGTTTTTATAATTTTATATTTGTATGAGGTAATTATTAGATTTTTTACATATTTATATATTAGATATATTATTTTTATTTTTTCGATGTTGCAAATAGTTATCCGAATCCGAATCTAAATTTTCATATCAGATGCATATACTTAATTTAAATATCCACTGAATATCATATATGGATATTGTTTGAATATTTAGTTCAAATACAGATACGCATATGACCTTGTCTGATCCATATCCGTTCCATTAACATGCTTAGGCCCGAGTACTAATATTGTCACAGTACTATTATTGTCTTCTTTTCGTAAAGGAAAAGAAAGTTCACCCTTGGAGCTCATGCTTGTCACAACCAACTTTGCAAGTGAAGAATTTTCTTATTTTGTACAAAGACAATGCATTACGTATTTCGTTTGACATGCTGCCAATCCATCTGCCAAGACTACATTAGCCAACCACGGACTTGCCTAGTTATTGTTCCAGTCCCTGTAGTTACAAGGAAAAATATCCAAATAAGTGATAAAAACATACCTAAAAATACTTCTTTTGAAAATTCTATGGAAAAAATCTTATTTAACAATCTCATAATCTAAAATTACACAAATGACATTGTCTTTTAGAATTTTTTAAATCTCTCCCACCATATTTAAAACTTATCACACCATCATCTAATTGAAAATTAACATTAATATAAGAAATGAAATTTATTTTAGAGTGATTTTACATGTTTTTAAATATTTAATTATGCTATAAGAAAATGTTAACATTGTCAAAATGGTGATTTTTAAATTTATAAGATTTGTTTTTGGATTTTTTCTAACTTTTAAAAGTTTTTTTCAATTTTTTTTGTTATTTTTATCTTATAAATATCTTGCACAAAGATCATTTGTATAATATTAAACTAGTTCTACTACCTGGGCCCTAAAAAATAGGTCTCATTAAGTAGCCTCGATGGATGTCATTTCCCCATTGATTCCCTGTTAGCCTTTTTAGAAAGGTAAAAGATGCAAAAACATAAATACCCCTTCATTTTTTTTCAAATATTCGCTCACAGATAAAGCATTCCCTCATTAAACATTGTGTGTAATAGCCTCCACATCTTCGGCTTAAAAAAACAAATTGGGAGATTTTGAAATAAACCCTTGATGACCTAGGGTTTGCGATTTCGACAATTTTTCTTCCCCAAATCTCTGCAACGAAGGCGAAAAAAGATAATGAATGTTGATCCTTTGATGTCTTCCTTAATTTGAAGTCTGATTTCTTCTCGCAATGTAATGCACTCCATTTCGATATGATTTTTTTCAAAAATGACCATAAACAAGTTTTATTGGAAGGTTAGTAGGTTGCACCATTTGAAAAACAATAACAGACTTGATTTGAATGAATATGATTCATACAATCATCAAAGTATCTTTCGCTCATTGTTAATCTTGTGTATCTAAAAAAATGATTTGCAAAAATGCATCTGAACCCAACTAATGTGATTTATTAAAAAATGATTTTCGCAAATGAATGGCATATTGTTTATGTTGAATCATTTTTGTTTATCTGGGCGTATCTGGAAAAAAAATTTACACATGTAACTGAATTTGAGTAATGCGATAGAACACCAACTTTCATATACTATATGTCACAACTAACAATGTGGAATAAAAGTTGCGTATGGCAAAAAGTTAAATTCCATAGGATTGCAAATTGTGTATTATTATCTTTCATTGTTTGATTCAAATATGTTGGATTTTAGCTAAAATCTATATGCATGAAATCCATATATATTACTGCGATAATCCAGAAAAACAACATCGTTGAACAAAGGAGATGCAGAGCATATTATCCCCAATACAAATCCACATTATATAGAATTTTTAGAATGTTTGCATCGATGAAATTGGACGTGTAAAAATGTTCCAAATGACTCTATTTTGGAATCTTTTTAAATCCCTCTTGGACAGATTCTTGAATACAACGTGACAAGAAAAATGTTGATAATGTCCTATCCATCATCCAATCATTTGACATCAAGTCTAACTCCTTTATTGTTGGTGGAAAGCAATTAAAGGTCACACTTGAGGAGGTTGAAATTATATTTGAGATACAGTCAGCGATAAAAAAAAGTTAAAGATACATAATTTTTATTGAATTGATTCAATTGGAATTGGTTTGACTTGATTACATGTTTTTATGAACTGTATTTTGATTTTATTAAAGAATCTTAATTTTTGTTAACAGTTACTTTTGGTGGTAAACTAGATACAGCATTCATACGTAGGAGATTGGAAAAGTGAAAATGCCAAATGCTCCACAGATAAAGAAGCAACTTTTGAATGCATTGGCACACGATTCAGGCACATATTACAAAGATTTCGCAAGACTCTCTTGCCTATATTTATTTGTTTGTCTTTACTACATAAACAGTGGACAAACTTGGGTTGGACCTATTTCAAGTATGTGGAGGACGTCGGCAAGATGAAGGACTATGCGTGGTCCTCATCAATATTGGATACTATGATGCAGTCCATAAAAGAAATCCAACAACTCCTTTAAGCGTCACCGGATATGTGATATTACTTCTAGTATGAAAATCTCTCTATGAACATATAATTTTAAATGCATTTAAATATATGTTTTAACTAACCAATGGCTTTCAATTTATGCAATATTGGCTGTGTGAACACACACACACAAAATTTCAGCAACATATGAATATAGATTTCCAAGGTTCTTAAAATGGGATCTACTCAAATTGCATAAAGAAATGACCAAAATGAAACTCCACAAAATTAAAAAGTCTAGGTACTCTACAACCATCCATCTTTACTACATTGTCTCTTACCTTTATTATTCACATGATTTATCTTTTTCATCAAAATGTTTAGAAAAAATAATTGATCAATTATTCATTAGCTCATGATAATCAATATATCTAGACTTCTGCAAATGTTATTGAAACTATATATACATTGTAACTAATAAACAAATTTTAGATAATCATATTGTAGATACCCTAATTTTGACTGTCCAAAGAAAAGAAAATTACTTCAAATAATATTTAGAAATGACTACATTTGAAATCCAAGAGAAAACAACTCTAGAAAAGAAATCAGAAGAAGAAACTCTGGCCCCCAAACACATTGAAAATTTAATGTAGGGCCACTTCAAAGTAGCCGTCTCTCCTTGGGCGGCTAGTTTGTACTAGCCATCCCAACCGCTTTCCCAAAGATTGGACATAAAGTTAGCATTTAATGTTGATGATTGCGGTGGCTTCTCATATTTAGCCTCCCATCTCAGATGGTTTATTTCTATTAATCGCCCCAAACCACCGCTTGTCAGAGATTGAACGTTTGGCAGGTCATTATAGGGGCGACTTCTTAGAAGTAGCCGCCCCTCACTGGACGGCTCACCTAGACAATTGTCTGAAATATAAAGATCTAATGAGGGTCAAATCAAACACCCTATTATCCAATTTGGTTTATTGTCCAGCTGATACTCCCCTGCCCCGGTTTTTACTATAAATAGGGGGAGTCCAAGCCTTCTTCAAATCAGCCACAATTACCACCAATCACAATCTCAATAAAAAAAAAAATTCACTACCCTCACTACACTCACCACTTGAAAACCATTGAGAGAGAAAGAGAGAGAGAGCTCCTTAGCTTCATTTTGAGAGAATGAAACTCATTTCCCACCAAATTCCACTCTCCAAAAACCCTCTCATAAACCCTGGTTAAACATAGTTTAACCTTAGCCAAAGCCCACGCCAAATCAACACTAGGTTCTGCCCAAGTAGAACTAGGTCTCAGGCGGCTAATACACATTAGCCGTCCCCCTTCAGGCGGCTCTATTCAAGTAGCCGACCCCCTACTTTCACCCCAACCTTTAAAACCTCCATTTGTCAAGTCTCAGAAGCAAAAAGGATTCCTCATTTTCACCTCTATGTACGGCTGACCGTGTCTCAGAGCGGAGAATCCACAATCTATCCCCGCGAATGCGATCAACAACAACACCAACTTTTCCTGCTTTTTAAGAAAATAGGTGACGATCACAATAACCCCTGAATCCTCTTGAGAAGCTGTCGGATGACTCAGCAAGGAACCAAACCACACACACCTCTTTTTTTCAAGTGGCGAACTGACCAAGGCCGCAAGGCGGATCAGAACCATCGAAAATCACCGAAAACCGATACTGACACATATGTAGCAACACAAAGTATCTGAAATTTTTTATTGTATAAACACACAGTATTTGAAATTTTTAATATACATATATATCTGAAAAAATTAATATTGGGTTGTATTTGAACAAACTAATATATTCATCTGTACGTGTATCTATATCTAAAAATTTTAGATACATCAATATTGTGAGAAAATTAATATATGGATGTATCTGAATCTATATCTGTATCTTGTTTGATAAAACTCATACACTCATTTGTATTGGTAATTGTACATGAAATTTTTTAAATACACAAAAAATGAACTGTATTTTTGTCACTTTAAAAATCTTGAGCATCATTTATATGACTACTGTAATAATGACCACTGCATATATGTATTGGAGTGCTACACTAGACTAGATGAACTACAACATCTTGGGGAGAAGTCCCCTGCTACAGTTCAATCTGAATCTAAAGATGACAATGATAGTAAGACTAACAATGAATCAAATGAAGAAGAGGAGCAAATTGAAGGAGAGGATGGTGGTGATCATGCTTATAGTTCACATCAGAATGTCAAAATCGCAATGCAACAAAATTCTTCAGTGAGCAATAAAGACCTCAAAAGCGAGCTAATACAATTACAAGAAAGGATGGCAGACATGGAAGAAGAGAATGTCAAGCTCCTTAAAGGAAACAAAGAGAAGCACATTCCAACGCATGGAACAAACTCTTTTGCACATATAACAATCTCATCTATACGTTGCTGATCAACTCCATCTGACAATTCCTTTAGTACACTGGTTTCCAGAGAACATGTATAATTGATATCATTCAAATGAATTGAATATTTGTAGAGATCATTCATAAAATCATCATCATTGCATAGTAAAAAAGGAAATTAGGATATAAAAAATCAACAACAACATTTAATAGAAGCAATTGCCAGATGTGTGTAATATTAAGATATAGTTTACATGTATTAGAAATTCAAATGAAACTAAGTTGGTTCATATGCTAATAAGGTATTTCTTTGATGGCTAATACATACTATCAAATATATAAGGTAAAAACAAATTAAATTTTTATCGGCTTACATTAATAAAAGCACAAAAAACAAACAAAATATATAAATACAATATGCATGTATTATTTTGATGCACTTTACATGTATCTATATTCAAAATAAAAAACTCTATTTGCATTAATGTATATGAGTTGAATAATGATTGAAAAAGATTAAATATGCTCATAGATTCAATATACATAATTATACACATCTACAACATCATAAACGATTATACATATCGAAAACAAACAAAATATACATGTATTATTCAGATACACTTTACATGTATCTAGATTCAAAATTAAAAAACTCTGTTTGCATAAATATAAATGAGTTGAAAAATGATTGTAAAATATTAAACATGCTCATAGTTTCAATATACATAATTATGTACATCTAAAACTTCATAAACGATTATACACATTGAAAACAACATAAATGATTATACTGCTAGGCAAAAAAAATTGCAATTATTATATGCTTAAAATGGATTTATATGTGACATAATGTGATTCATCACAGAATTAACATCTATATAATAAAAAATCAGAAAGATAAAATTGGTTAAACCTGAAACGATTGTCATTGAATATACTACAAATAATTTGCTCGGATAAAAATATAAAAAAAAATCTCACAAAAACTGGAATTGGATTTCTATTTTGTGTTTAATTTCACACATGATCAATTGATAACTATGAATCGATATACAATTTCGTATAAACGATTGGATTGAATTGAATTTTTTTTTAAAGAAAGAACAACCAAATTGGATGATATTGTAACCACCTCCAGCAATTAAAGGTGGTTAAGCATCACCGTTTTTACACCGTTAAATAGTGGTGAAATATCCAAAATGCCCTCTTTTACACCAAACACCTTTCTTCAACCTCTGCTTCTCTTTCAAATCTCATCTCTCTTTTTTTAACCTCTATCTCTTCAAACCTCTTTCTCTGTTTTTTTTTTTTTAACCACACCAACTCTTTCAAATCTCTTTCTCTTTTTCTAACCTCTGCATCTCTTTCACAATTAGTACTTCACCTCTTCAATAGTGATAATTTTATTCAATCCCTCGTCATTGATTACTTGCCAGTTTTGGACATCTATCAAAGAAAAGACCAAAAGATGTGGCTTTGAAAATAAGGGATTCAATGAGTGAAAGCGATCTAGGGTTTTTTTTTTTAATGAAAGGGGATTTAGGTTTCTAAGGTTTTTGGGGGAAAGGGGATTTAAAATTTCTAAGGTTTAAGCTAAGGGCACATTTGTCATTTGCATACCTGATTAAACCATTTAGTCATGATTCAATTAGGGTCAAATATTAATTGTGATGGAGTGGTTCAGATGCACTCACTTAAAGAAGAACAAGGGTATTTTTACAGAAAAGGTTTTACAAGGGTATTTCAATAAATTAAAATATAATAGGGGTATATATGCAAAAATCCCTTTTATAAAGTTTAGAAATATCTAAAAATATTTTATAACAAATTTTTTATAATTTAACTCCTAATAGTGTATTTAGATATATAAATATAATTATAAAATTTATTCACAAATAAAAAAAATTTATGATTATGAATGCTCTTTAATTGGGGTGTTAAACAATTAAATATATGTAATGTTGTTTAAATAAGAGATAACAAAAGGGTAGAAAAGTTTTTTATTTTTAGAATTGTGAAATAAGACTTTTTTGTTAGAATTTTAAAATGGTTCATTTATATATTTTCAATAGTTTTTTTTTATATTTTTTCTAATTACAATGTACAAATAAATAAATAGTGTATTTAATTTGTAATAATATAAAAAACATGTGGTTACCCATCGTATCAGTCCCATTGATAGGCTTAAGCCCGAGTACTACTATTGTCTTGTTTTGGTAAAGGAAAAGAAAGTTCACCCACAGAGCTCATGCTCGTCACAAACAAACAACTTGCGGGTAGAAGTGGAAAGAACAAATTTTTTTTTTTTTTTTTTTGGCAAAGAAAAGCCTATTGTTAGTTCAAGCATACCAAAATTACTATCTACATATATATGATCAACAAGAGTTCCATCTCAATTATGTGTTTTAAACATTCAGTCAAACTATCAGCGACCGGAGTAAAAAGCCGACGAATAGTGCTATGTTCCATCGCTTCCAAACATGCAGTCTCTTACTTCTTACTAGCATATTGAGAAAGCACATCTGCCACATGCACAGCCTCTAGTGGGACCTTACGAAACCTGGTAGGATCTTCTAGAAAGTTCATGGCCCTTATAAAGAAAATAGTATGTTAAATGGCTAAAGAACCTCCCATACATTTTTCAACAACCCAACTAATTGTTCAGAATCTGAGCATATTGCAATACACTTCAAGTGCTTAGTTCGGGCATGCATATTGTATGCCCAATTTGATGGCCTCCTCCTCCATCTTGATGGGAGAAGCCCAAGGCCAAGCATCGAACCCCGCACCAATCACAGTGAAAGGAGCTCCTGAGATCACCACAAAAGCTGCACTTGCCTCATTGTTGTGTGGGTGAACATTCCCATCCACAACAATTATTGTCTGCCTATTAGGCTAATATATTATTCTAATGATTGGAATCTTTTATACAAACATATCTTCTAACAAGGTTTAGCTGAGCCAAACCTCAATTCCCCTCCTTGCTTACGGGCAGCCAACAACAAACATTCATTTGAGGGAGAAAGCCTTCATAACAGACCATCGGGCATTAGGAGTTTGGCCTTTGAAAATAACCCCATTGTGCATCTTTCATATCCTCCAAAACATGACCATCATCAATATTAACCGCTCCTGTCTACCCAGCCAATGTTTTTCATTGAAAACTCCCAACCAAGAAGATTTTGTCCAGACTGTACTTGGTGGTCTAAAAGAAGTGGGAACCAACTACCAACATTATGAGACGGATTTGGATTAGGGTGACGGTGGTAACTGAGCTCCCGGCGGTCTGCTCATCCATGGAGGAGTTATGGCATGTGGGCAAGAGTCTTTGCGTGTATCGGGACAAGAGCGCTAGAGCTAAGATATCACATATCTTGATCCCTGTGGTGTCTTGGGCAATTTGACTCGCTCACAATCACTTGATTTTTAGAGGCACTCCAGTATATGAGGAGAACATTTGGGAATCAATTGAGAACTTTGTTAAAGCGTGAGGTCTCTCTTGCGTCGGTGCGAAGAGGGTGGCTTTTATTAGGGAGAGATTATATGTTGAGGAGTAGTTTATTTTGAATGTCTTTTCCTTTTTACCAAGAGATAGAGTAGACACCTCATCTACTCTTATCCCCTTGGTAGATCTTTTGTATTTATGTTCTTTTACTTGGGCACCCCCTTTTTTTGAAATATAATTAAGGGTGTATGGCTACCATTTCGTCAAAAAAAAACCATTATGAGACAAAGTTATACCATGAAAACACAAGAGAACTGATCTCAGATTCAGTTGAACAAAAAGGACAAGAAGTGTCCATGCAGAGACCAATCCCATCTAAGTGAACTCGTGTGGGTAGCCTATTCCAAATTAATTTCCAGATGAACATTTGAATCTTTGGTATAGGAAGCTGCCAAAAGAATTTCCAGTTCTTTTCATTCATAACAAAATTTTCTTATTTTGTAAAAACAATGTATCATGTATTGGAAAAAAATGCATATAACCCCTCAAAGTTCCCTGATATCTAGAGACACCCTCATTTTATGGAAAATCTATATAACCCCACGCTAAAAATGCATTTGCACCCCCGTGTTAATATTTTGTTAAAGTCTGTGGAATATTTTGTTTAATGGTGCTACAATTCTATATATTAAAAAAAATTGAGAAATATGAAATATTAATATGATCCCTGTAATTTACCAAACTACCCCTCCACTGAAAAATGCCAGATTAGTCTTCTTCTTCCTCCCTCTAACGTTTATATTTTCCACCGTTCAGATTTGGATGCTTTAAAACCCCATTTAATCATTCCTCCTTCACGGTCATTGTGTATTGTTTCATATATGATTAATCTCATATAAATTTATGTTAAAATTGGAAGAGACGTATGAATCCCTAAAAGCTTCTAAAACTCATATACGCTCTTGTTGTTAACAGAAGTTAACTCTAACTAATCTATATATTAGTTAAAAAAATGATTCACAAGCCCCATTACATAGGCCCCATGTAAGCCCCATGAGTTGGCATTGATGACATTATCCATAATACTCTTAAATTCAATTTGGTTAACATTTACCGTATTAATGAGATAGTTATGCAAATGTAGAATCCTTTTATACCCTCCTAAGTCATCTACTACTTCAAAAAATCATTCCGGTCTGCCTATTTATCTCTGGTGACCAACGTCACCGCCTCTGGATTCCTCTCATCGCTCTCTATCATATGAGATATGGTTTGACTACCTTTCAAGCCTTCCTCCAGCCTCCACCTCTTCCAACCTCCATCTCCACCGTTTTTTTGAAATTCAAATACATTTCAAATGTATCTGACAAACCAATTATATTAGTTTATGTGATTTTTTTCACATGTTTTTGTGAACTGGTGTTTTGATGTTGAAGTTTGATTCTGGAATATTATTGTTAATATTTAAAGTCGTTACATATTCATAATTTTATTGGACTTATGTGCATTAATTTTCTAAAGATAATTACATTCCAAACTAATTTGTATATTTATACACTTTTTATAAATAGTTACATTTATGAATGTAACTGTTTTGTTATATGAATATATTATAAAAGTTAGTTATATTTCACAAATGTAACTAGCCCTTTTTGTACAATTGATCGATTTAACTATCATTTTCAATGTCTGTCGATTCATGTATGACATTTTTTTTTTACATTTATTACATTTTTTTTTGAATTTGGTGTTTCATATTAAATATGGTAGCCTTTGATATGGCTTTTTATTATAATTTTTTCTTTTAATATGGTGTTTAATGTTAAATATGTTTTTTGAAAGATTTGATAGAGTTTTGATATTATATTAGCATATGGTTGTATTACATTTTCAAACCACATGCATTATATTTTGCAAGCCAGTTATATATTTGAAATATAACAAATATTTACATGCCTTAAATAATAAAATTCAGTTAACTGAACTATTTGTGTAATATATTTTGAAACTAAGTTATATGCATGAAATGTAACTGAATTTTTTATATGATTTTAATGTTTTATCAAAAGTCAGCTACATTCATAAAAAAATGGATATGAAGTTGAAAAATGTGGAATCTGGAGGAGGACAAAAAAGGTAATCGAACCACCTCTCATATGATAGAGAGCGACGAAAGGAATCCAAAGGTGGCGACGCCGTTCGATGATGATGAGTAGGTTGACCGGAATAGTTTTTTTAAGTGGTGGATATATATTAGAAAAAATGGTTAAAAATAGGGGTAGTTCTGTACTTTGATTTTTTATCTTTTTATAAAGGACAACTAGACAGACAATAAAAATTTGACATGTCATGTGACCTATGAGTGAGGCTTATATAATGGTGTCTGTGTAGCAGAATTCTATTAGTTAACTCTGACCTATATAATAAAATAACTAAAGTACCCTTGATTTTTCTACCTCTCCAAACAAGATCTCTCCCATCAGTCCCTCTCATTTGCAGTCCACTGCACCCTCCAACCCCTCCACGAGTGTAACCTGCATTTTATTCAAGGGTAATAATATTTTGGAAAATGATTGACAAGCCCCAATTCGTAAGCCCCAAATAAACCCCATGACATGTCAATGTGTGAATTCTCGTTTATACCCTTTTTTGTGTTTTGTAACCAATTAACGAAATAAATGCAGTCATTAATATTTCCTTTCTTGGAACCGTGCGTTGGGAGCATTAATTAGTGTTTTTTTTCTTTTTTGACTTTTCTCACATTTTAAATTGATCTCAATTAAATCATCTTCTTCATTTTCGTTTGAATTTGCAGAATTTTTTTTCTAAAACTGAAAATTATGACCTTTTTAGCGTCTGATCTTATCGGAAAAAATTTAAATAGTTTGGATATCATGTCAATGTCTACCCAGAGGCGGACGTATGAGTTGGCTAGGCCGGGCTATAGCCCGGCCCAGATTTTGTATTTTTTTTTAATTATTTGATGATATAAATTATAATATATATATTTTATATTAAATAAATTATATTTTATACATAAAATATATTCCTAAAAAGCTAGATATCAACCTAATATATCAATAACAAATCAAATAGTATCATAACAAAGTGGATTTCAATCTAACAAATTAAATCGAACTCCAGCCCGTTTAGAAATAGGTTTGAGCAGTTTTTGGGTTTACAGGAAACTGTTTTTTTCAAACTCATTTTCAAATAAAAAAAAATGGGGCCAAAAGTTGCAGACATATTTTTGTGAAATAATGCACAAAACCTGAGATTTCAGAAGTTGTGGATAAATAGCTTCTTACAAAATCATATTTAAACTCAGTTTTTGCTCAAAATCAATTTTACAATCGTGCAACCAAGCGCAGCCTCAATCTTATTATAAGTTTTATCGATTCTAAATTTTAAAATTCAAATATTATCTTAAGAATTAATTTAATGTCAATTGAACAATAAAGAAACATTTATATCCATAAAACAACTCTTCTTATTTTTCTGGCAAATCTTCCTATTTTTATGATGACATATTTGGTTATTTAAATTATAAATTTGTTAATATACCGTGTAAGATGAGTTTATATCTCATTTTTATTCTTACAATACATTTCATATTTTTTCTTTTCTTCATATGTATGTCTTTTGAATATCACATTATTTGGTATATAAATAATTACATCAAATATAAGAACAAAAAATTTTCATATAAATATTTAATATAGCTATCAAATATAAGAACAAAAAATTTTATTTAAATATTTAATATAGGCTATGTACTCCATCCTAAAATACTGTCCTGGATCCGCCCCTGTGTCTACCGCTTCAGGTTTGGTTTTTGTTTATATTTAAGGTTTTTAATTGTTTTTTTCTTCTGTTTTTTTTAATGTTAATTTGGTTGTTTATGTTGTCAAATGTGTTTTTTCAGTACATTGACTAATCTATTGTTTGACATTTTAAAGTCAATTACATACACATACCATGTTACAGAGAATGTAACTAACTATTATATTGCTGTTTATGTATTATTTTATGTAATTAGCTTCTTCGTTTGTGAATGTTTGGCATTTGAAAGTCAATTACATACACAGATCATGTTACAGAGAATGTAACTAACTATTATATTGTTGTTTATGTATTATTTTTTGTAACTAGCTTCTTCGTTTGTGAAAAAAATATTATATTGATGTTTTGTTTTTTTTTTTGTGAGTAGCTTAATCGTTTTCTGAAAGTAAATAGCTTATTATTATGATTTTCTATTATAATTCAAGTTACATTTTTTATTGTAACTATCTTTTTGAATCGGTAGAAAACATTGGGGACTCAACTACATGTTCCAGAGAGAAAACACCTAAGTTTTTCAAGCCAAAGAAAAAGCAAGTGAAGAATACAGAAAGTTGTAACATGCAGAATGCTGGTGAAGATGTTGGACATGCTGCCTCTTGATTTCTTGTTTTGTCCTTTGTCCATTTTTATATTTTATCGTTCCATGGACATGATATTGTAAGCTTGTTTATTTAACTTAGTGAACTTTTTTTTTTGCAATGTGTTATTCAGTTACATTTTAGTGTACAATGAACTTGGATTTGAATGTTACAGAGAATGTAACTAACTTTTATATTAATGTTTTATAATATTTATTGTAACTAGCTTCATCGTCTTCCGAATGTAACTATCTTATTGAATTTATTTCCATTATAAACCAAGTTACACTGGTCAATTTGATGAAATCTATGATTGCATATACATAACCTCATATAAATATTTGTTCACAGATATGAAGACACAAAGTAAATTACATTCAAAGATAGCATTATGTAATTTCCTTTGAATACTGAAAATACATATTCTTATTTCTAGTACTTAGTTACATTGCCAGTATAAATATTCCTATTGCTACATATATTGATAGTAAGGGCTAAACCACAAACATTAAATCAGAAATATCATATTAAGGATAACGAAGGAATGCTTTAGGTTTCACATTCTTCAAAATTACAAAAATAAAGATCAGTTAAAAACATCATCACACATTTGTACTTGTTTCTGTTTTTCATCAACACACGTCACAAAACATATTCACACAAATTTACAAAACATCAGTTCAGTCATCAAAATGCATTGTTGAAACTCTGTGGTCCTCTTCAGTGAATGTTATGGGCTCGTTGTTGAGGAATATTTTGATTATGCGTGAGATCTTATGTACTTCAATTTACTCCTAATCATGATTGCTGATATTTTTTCTTAATGAATATGTAGTCTCATAATTTCAATGATGATTGTCCCGCAATCCACACTGCATTTAGAAAATAAATGAAATACATTAGTTATTTATTTCAACTATATTTTTTCTGTAACATATGTTACTGAAAAATATACTTCCCTAAACTGGAGTTGATGAGGTGAGTCCTTCACAGATATGATGTTGCCCTGTTTTTCACCTAGTCGAAGTTGTTAGGCCTGTGTCATTTAGAGTCATAATTTCGATCGGAGTCGCTAAAATTTTAGTTTTAGCTACCTGTTGGGGTTTGAGGACTCTGATTGAAATATAACTGCATATTATGGGTCATGGTACCGTTTAGTACTGCCCAGAAAATTTTCGTTTAATTCCGATAAAGTTTTTGGAATTATGCAGTTTTGATTTGGTATTCGGATTTGATTTTGTTAAAATCTAAGATGAAGAGGTAAAAATCCGATATTATTCTGAGATGTTCAGTTTTGTGCTAGCTTTCGCACAGAAGTAGAAGTGGATCAACTGGATTCGTGTATCAAAAGTTATTGGCATTTTTCCGATTATACCCCGAGGATGGGAAATCCTAGCAGCAGCCCTGTATGATGTTTATCATAGATTTTGGAATAGCTAGAGAGGTTATTTTATCTGCGTATAAATATAAAAGTTGTAGATAATCGTCTTGGCTTTCCAATGGTATTAGAATCGTGCAATTCGGAGCTGTATCGAAGAAGTTATGGCTGTTCAAGTGAAATTTGTTCAGAGTTTCAGGTCATGGTCGATTTTACCATTTGAAATCCTCTTTTGGCTATAAAATCCCCCCAAATGTTACGACTTTCTCTGGTTCAGCCCTTTGTGTGGGTCTTCTTGTTGTAGAAGTTGAAGGAGTGCATGGAGAAGATGGAGCAAGAAGAGGATGACTAAGATGTGCATGATTGGTAGTTGTTGCCCCTCTCTCTCCCCCTTCTCTTGCCCCTTTCGTGGTCCCCTCCCCTGTTTCCAGCCAAGAAGAAGAGATGTGGAGGCTGAGATGTTGGTTGTGGTGGTGGCGGTTGAGGTAGTCGTGGGTGTGCTTACGAGCCCCACACCTCCCCCTTCCCTTCCCCTCTTTGGTAAGCTTTCCCCTCTTATTTTTCTAGTTTTTAGCACATTTGGTGTGTTGGGAGGTGGTGCATGTCATGTGTTTGTATTTATGTTTGTGTGGTATGTGTGTGTGTGTGTGCTTGATTGCTTGGGTGTAGGGGTATCGGCATGCCCGCATGCGTGCTACCCTGTGTGTGCTGTCTGTGCCCAGCATGCTCCTGTCTGCTGCCCTGCCTGCACTAACAATGGTGCCCTGGCAGCCTCTGCACCTGTGCCCTGCCAGTCCCAGCACCAGTGCCCTGGCAGCCCCTTCACTTGTGCCCTGCCAGCCCCCGCACCTGTGACCTGGCAGCCCCTGCACCTGTGACCTGGCAGCCCTTGCATCTGTGCCCTGCCAGTCCCAGCACCTGTGCCCTGGCAGCCCCTGCATCTGTGCCCAGCGCGTCCTGCGGCGTTCCCAGCATCTCTGCCCAGCGCGCCCAGGATCTGTGTCCAGTGCGTCCTGCGGCGTTCCCAGCATCTGTGCCCAGCGCACCCAGCACCTGTTCCCAGCGTGCCCAGCACCAATTTCCGGCATGCCCAGCACACCCTCCCCTGCCTGCGCGTCTCGGGTGCTGCCCTGCTTGCGTGCTGCCACTCGGTGCGCGACGACCCAGGTAGCGGTGAGTGATTTGATTCCAACCCTTCCAGGAGCGCTCGATGCACGTAGTCGTGCTTCGCGCTTCAATGAGGCTTTATCTGTACCCTAAATATGCTAGATATCATGCATGTTATGTTATATAACTCGTATATTGTGTAGAACCCATATTCTACCTTATACTTGCCTATGTATTGTATAGAATATGGCATGACTTAGATAATTTTGTTAAAATACTACCCATATTATTATCTATATCAAGCATTTTTAACTTAGGTTAACAACGGGGTACATGCATAATATTCATCTGATTTAGGACTTGAGTGTGTGGTATAGTTGTTGAACCCATCTGTTGGGGTAAAACTATGACCAGCTCGAGAGAGGACGAGGCATTCCCTCTCTCTCGCCCTCCCTCTTTTCGTGAACTGAGTAAATAAATATATTTTCTACTTGACTCAGGCTTACTTGGAATTATTGTATGCACCTGTTGTTGCGCGGATCGCGCTTAACCCTTCCCTTCTAAGTTGATATTATCCAACGCATGTTATGTTGTAACTTGTGTGTTTGCTTGATTGATACCAGGTATGCATGTTTATGTAGGCCCTCATTGAGAAATAATTGTATGTTGTATATATTTATGTTAGTATGATCATGATTCTTGTCTAATGTGTTAGATAAGTGTATGACCTCTTTTGAGGTCATACCATGGCTTTGACACTTAGAATAAAATGTCTTTCCTGCATCTGAGTTATGCGCCCTGGATGGAATTCATGATAATTCATTGCGCTTATCGGTTTTGATAACCGGTGATGACGGATCTGAGAGGATCATATTTGCGGATGTAGATTAGGTTCTTCCCTTCGTTGGATCCGTGTAGGGACTTCCTGGTTGAGATAGCCAGCCTGACAGGAGCTCCCATCCGTAGGTGCTGCCGATTTGTGAGGATGTACTGATCATGGGAGTATACCAGGTAGGGGCTTCCCGGAATAAGGGCTACCAGTGGACCAAGGGTGTAGAAGCAATCTAGATTCCTCCCAAGAGCCTATGTCACCCCGATGAAGGGGTGAGGGTGAGGGTGAGGGTGAGGGTGAGGGTGTAGTGGATCGGTGTCTGATGACCGATGATGACGGATCTAAGGGATCATATTCGTGAATGTAGATTGGTTTCTTTCCTTCGTTGGATCCACGTAAGGACTTCCTGGTTGAGACAGCCGGCCTGACAGAGGGCTCCCATCCGTAGGTGCTGCTGATTTGTGAGGAGGTGCTTATCATGGGAGTATACCAGGTATGGGCTTCCCGGGATAAGGGCTACCGGTGGACCAAGGGTGTAGAAGCAATCTAGATTCCTCCCAAGAACCTATGTCACCCCAACGAGAGGGTGAGGGTGAGAGTGTTGGTGTGAGTGTGGTGGGCTCGAGTTGATACTCGACCCACCAGCTTGTGTAGTTGGTTTTCCATGGGGTTCGCGTTGCGAACATGTAATGGTTCCTCCCAATATCGTCGTATACCGGGGCCCCGACGTTGAAGCTGCCCTGACAGAGGACTCCCACTTGTAGGTACTCCCGATGCATTCAGCGGATGTACTTATCATGGGAGTGTACCAGGTGAGGCTACACGAGGGTGGACCACCGGACGATATTGCGAGCATGAATCGTTCTCTCTTTTACCGGATCTGTGTTGATGCTTCCTAGGTACGAGCCACCCTGGGTGGACCCCTACCTGTAGGTACTATCGACGCGCTCGACAGTGTACTGACCGTGGCCAGCTCCAGGTAGAAGCTGCCCGGGAGAGCGTTACAGGATGGTGGACGGTGTAGAACAGTAAGTTTTATCCTTCAAGTCCCTAGGCTCACCCCTGTGGGGGCTAGGGCGAGGGCGGGGTATAGTCACACCGTCGCGCGACCTTGTTACCCATTGGGTTTCTATCCATGCCTTTCCTTGATAGGAATTGTCTTAGTATCGAATTGTTATGTTGGTGTTTGGTTTCTGACCACTCACTGAGCTTGTAGTTCACCCCTCGCATACTGTTTCTTTTACAGAGGTGTTGTTGGGCGTGGAGCTGGAGCTTCCTTGTGGCGTGGTCATGCATGCGTGGAAGCGTCCTGTCTGGCGGATTGGTGAGTGTGAGACTGTCAGCAATCCTAAAGTCTTGTGTATTTAAAAATCGTGCGTGTTGCACCTGTTGTACATGTTGTATTGTATTTGGCTAGACTTTGCTCTCACAAGACAGTGATTGTGTATCCGGGTCTGTAATAATGTTTTTGATTTACAGACATATTGATATTTTGTGCTTCCGCATTTCAGTTAAGTTATCAGTTGTCATTACTTCATTAATCTTGTGTATTATTTATTGGAGTCATTTATTGACCTCTTGTATGATAGCTGATGCTTATATATTTGCCACGTCTCGGGGACGCCTGGGGTGTGACAGAAGTACTTCATTAATTATGATCTATGTAGTACATGTAAGTTACATTTGTATGATGTCAGACACATTGTCTGCATAATTCATGAAAACTGTATTTTGAATGAAAAGTAAAGTTCCAGAAAATGAAAAGTAAAGTTGAAGACTCAAAGTTAGTTACATTCATTCATTATATTTTCATACGCATTGAGACATACATTCAATATAATGCATTCCAATAATACTAAATGAATTATTACATATCATATAATACACATGTAACCTAGATACATTGTATGAAGTTAGTTACAATTACTGCATTTACAGATCAATCAAAATAAAAAAACAACTCATATGTTGAAAGAATGTAGTTACATTTTAGAAAAATTAATTACATTCAGTACAAGTAAAATAAAAAAACATATAATGTAACATAAAGACAAATAATGACAAACGAACTTAAATAAATGTTCATATTCACTTATGTTAATGAAAGTTAGTTACAAATTAAATATAGTTACATTCCATATAACATCAAAATCTAAACAAATTGAATATGAATATACATTAATTGTATTTGTTCACCTTCGGCAAATAGATAATTACGTTTATCTAAACATAGTTATATTTCACAATACTTTAAAATCCACATAAACCACTTTTCTTACACAAATTTTTCGGATTGAAGAAATTGGTATTACATTTCATACAAATGTAAACATACAACACACCTTAATGTATGAGTGCTCTGTTATGCATACACAAAATTAGTTACATTGAAAGTAAGTTACATTTTCTGTAAATTTCATAAAACACTGAACATACATAATAGTTGAGATTATCATTGAACAACTCAACACAGATAATTCTTTCTAATAGTTAGTTACATTGGCTGAATGATTAATCTCAATATATTACATTGCAAATACAGTTACCTTCATTATAATAGTAACATTAAACAAATTGATAAAAAATTTACATGATCAATACGTTGTCATAGTTAGTTACATTTGCTGTTCACTTATATACACCACAACTACTTAAAGTGAGTTACATTGGTTACATGTTTACAATGCTCATATTAACTACCAAGCAAAAATGGAAAAATATGTAACTAAAATCTAATTATAGTAATCATTTTTGTCAGCTCCATTTTAATAACAAATAGAAACAGAAGTTAACCATACATTATAGTTTTCTTTATAAAAAATTAGTTACATTTTGCATTATTCGAATAAAAAAACCCTAAAAAAATAATCACAGGATCTTTAAAAACAACAGAGTTGTTTTCAGAAATATCAAAAAAAGGTTGCATAAAAAAATCAGGTTTATTTTGTATCTATTCGAATTAAAAACCAAAAAAACCCTAAAAAAAAAAAGCAATTATTCACACGATCTTCAAAAACAACATAGTCATTTTTAGAAATACAAAAAAAAAGGTAGCATACCTATTTTTTGTTGTAGTTGAATCCTCCGGAAGAACTCTTTTGTTTTTAGATCGTTTCTTGAAGGAAATATCAGGATTTGTTCATCGTTGTAAACAAAAGGGGGTATGATTTTTTATTCAATTTTTTTTTCAAAACCCAAATTTAGATTGAATGTGTTTGAATGGGCGAGAGAGATGGTTGTGAGTGGAAAAAAAAACAGAAAAAGAGATAAAACGTGAAACGAGGGGTGAGTTTTAATTAGGGGTAATAAGGTATTTAGCTATTTTGTCATTTTGTAAAAAGTGTCAAAATAACTAATTAGATTTTGAGACATCAAGGAGCTTGTGGGAGGGGACTATTTGCTAGGGCCTGTGTAGCAAAGCTCTAATATTTTATATATAAATTAATTTATTTTTATGATTGTTTATAAGGATTGTAATGTGTATATATGATGGAATATTCTGTTAATATTCCATTAAATTTAGATTAAAATTTAATTTAAAAATAATAATTAGGTTTTTATGAGTTTTTAGGAACTCATATGATTACCTCAATTTTGATAGGAACTTATATTGGATTATCCTAGTTTGGAGGGACATAAATGTCTTATGTAATTAATTTGTAATAATCATATAAAAAATAAATAATTTGAAGGTTATATAACAATACTGACCGTCGGATGAACCCCATCCAGCCAATCAGTGCACGCCCTTTTCGTGGGCTCTAAATTAAACGTGCGTTATTTCCACGCGACAACCTCTCTATAAAATCCCCAATTTATATTCTTTTTAATTTTTATTAACCTCTCATTATTTCTCTCTCTTGTTCTTCTCTATAAAATCCAAGAAAATCAAGAATCGATGGCGGATCCGTTCATCGAGGCCTACCAGCCATCCGATCTCCGTGTCGCCGCCGAGTTCTTGTCGAACTGGCTTCCCTTCCTCTCGAAGGATCTCTGCGATCGATGCTCCTCCTCTCTCCGCGATCGCATCCGTTCCTTAGATCCAGGTAACAAAAACAAAAATTAGGGTTTTTTTTAAAGGGGTCCTTTTTTTGTTTCTTTCGTTAACGAGGGTTTGTTTTGAATCCGTCAGAATCGGTAGATGAGGAGCCCTCGACTATCACCACAGATGATTGCGTCGACTGCGGAAACAATAGCCCCACCTCGACCCGGCAGTTGACACCGGCCATTGATTCGAGCGGTGGATGTTCTATTAGCCGTTCTTGGGCTGATGAGTGTGACGACGTGGATGATGGGGAAGGTGCCGATGAGGGTCTCGGGGAAGATTCTATGGCGGTGGAAGCAAAGAGGGCCGGGGAGACTCCTCTGTCGAGGGAGCAGAGAGAGAATATAAGGCTCAGGAACGTCGCGAGGAAGAAGGACTTCGTTTACTGGGAGAGGGTGAGGGGGAGGGAGGTGAATATAGTCGGTGGGCTCGAGCTGCACACGGGGGTCTTCAGCGCGGCCGAGCAGCAGAGGATAGTGGATTTCGTGTACAAGCTCCAGGAGTTGGGGAGGAAGGGCGAACTGAAAGGTTTGATGAATGATTTCTTTTGTTTGTGATATTGGGTTTTGTTGAGAATTGTTGTTTTTTTTTTGGTGCCGTGATCTTTATTTATGTTCGATTCATGCTTTTGTTTGAATGACCGTGATTGATTTTTTGGGCAATTTTAAAGAGTCGTGCTTTCATTGTTTTTGTTAGTGTTTTTTTTATTTTTGGATTTGTTGTTTTGGTTGGATCCGTGATCTTTATTTATGTTTGATTCTTGTGCTTGTTTGAAAAACCAAGATTGGTTTTTTTGGGAAATATAAGATTTGTGCTTTCATCCTTTTTTGTTGGTAATATTGGGTTTTGTTGGGATTTGTTGTTTTCGGTTGGAACAATGATCTTTACTTATATTTGATTATTCCCTTTCATTAGTGATATTGGGTTTTGTTGAGATTTGTTTTTTTATTTTTAGTTGGAACCATGTTCTTTATTTACATTTGATCCTTTTGCTTGTTTGAGAAAACCAAGATTGATAGGTTTAGGAAATCAAAAGATTTGTTTTTCCTATTGTTTTGTTCATGAATTGGTGAAAACTATGATCATAACTGTCTTTTGCACGCCAGTGTCTGAAATTAAACCAGAGAGCAGTTGAATTTTACATGGTAAATCGATTATGATGTGGGAAGAAAAACTGACTTATGTTTGATCATTGGTGTGGATAGCATTAGTTGGGTTGGCAAGGCCATGTTTGCTAGAACAAAATAAGTGTGGTCATGGATTGGATTTTAATAGGTAGCAGGGACTTCTGAAAGATGTCAAGATTTGCAGTAAACCTATTACTTTGAGAAGCAAGATGTTTGTACCCCAGATATTTTCAGCATTGGAATTGAATTGTGTTGATGGTTATCAATGGAATTTATATGAGGTGTTTGGTTTGGGGATAGAGATGGTTGCTAACACTTAGAATTAGGGTTTCAATTTCCTTACCATTTAAACTGTTAATTTGTGAAACACCACTCTATTATTGTATGTGTGTTTCATGCCTTTAATTATTCCTTCTTCTTTAAGCATTTCATGTGATACGGGCACTTTCTCTACACGTGGTACCATGTTCACTTTCTTGTATGAGACGTGGTATGACACATATTTGTTCAATACATACAAATAACTGACTTATTTGGTGATTGGCACATTGATTGGGGTTTTATCTCAAATCTTGTTAAGCTATGGAGTCATGGACAAATGTCTAGCGAACCTTGCCTTCATCTGGAGGGGTGTCAAATACTTGATCATCTCCATCTTGAGTAGCTTGTTCCATTCATTTATTCAGCCTGCTTGCTATTGTGCCATAATTTATTCATTTTTCCGTCACATACGTTTATCCTTTCAAGTAAGTCAATGAATTTAGTTTCAGTTTGGGGTTTGGAGGCCTTATGTAATAGAGATAATCCGAGCTTGTAATTTGGAGATCGTTTCAGTCACTGTGACATTATAATAGTATAACTAATAACTATGCCTTTTTTATAAAGTTTTAATTGCTCTTTGATTCCCTATGCCTCTTTAGTATATTTGGGAAGGATATTTTAATCATGACTCATATTTTTTACTAGTTATATACTTCCATTAAATGAGTGGTGAATTTGACAGTAGTGGTACACCATGGATCACCACCACCACTGCCATCATCAATAATGTATTACAGACACGGAGAGGGACGTGATTCCAAAACCTTATAAGAAACCAAGGAAAACATTAGGAGAGGATTTGAAAGAAATAGTTCTTTTAAGATCTATTTGGATGGTTTTACATACGATCATAAATTAATGGTTTTCCCTTTTTATTGAAATGAGAGAGAGTTCCTTGCTAATATACTATACTAGTTCTTGTTGTTTCCTTCAAAAGAAATGTGTGATCCTCTCATTGGGAGGAGAACTAATGTAAATTTGTCATTTTCATAACAGCATATATTTGTTAAGGTTTTATTACTATTGTTCTGGTGTAAGGCTTTTTTTTCCTTGTGAGGATGCCTGTCTTCATGTGTCACCTTATAAATCTGGTGGTCGGCATCCCTACTTTTTCCTATAAAAAAAATCTACACTTACCTTTTTATCGGGTTAATGGACTGCAATTATCAATGGTGTGTATATAATATTATTATTGTATTTTAAATTTTGAAGTAATAGAATGTCTTGGATGCATTTTTAAAAAAATATGTTACTTGCATGTTCTGTGGTTGACATGACTGTTTTTGGATTAAATATCTTTTGCAAAAGAAGAATGAAAGAAAATCTCATCTTCTTGCCATTACCCCTCAATGGATCAGGAAATATTTATGCAAAATTTGGTATGTTTTTGTCACTTGCAGACCGCACATACTCAGAACCACAAAAATGGATGCGTGGTAAGGGCCGTGTGACTATACAATTTGGGTGCTGCTACAATTATGCTACGGTAAAATTACTTGGAAATCACTTACATTTTGAATAAACTTAGCCTCTTTTATCTGATGTTAGTTCTGATGGCAGGATAAAAAGGGCAATCCTCCTGGTATCATACGGAATGAAGATTCGGACAGCATGCCTTCCCTTTTTAAGGTGATGATAAAGAGATTGGTTAAATGGCATGTTCTTCCCCCTACGTGTATACCTGACAGTTGCATCGTCAATATTTATGAACCTGGAGATTGCATACCACCTCACATTGACCACCATGACTTTGTACGGCCATTTTGCACGGTCTCCTTTTTGAGTGAGTGTGACATTCTCTTCGGCTCAAACTTGAAGATTGCAGGACCGGGGGATTTTAGTGGTCCGATGACAATTTTTCTGCCTGTGGGGTAAGTAATTGAAGGCATGTTGGTTTTAATGAAAACATAGACTAGTTCAATGTATATGATCTGGGCATCAACTGTTGAAGTCCTTATTTATTATTATATTTGGTATATCTTGTAGAGAAATTTTGCATGTTTTATGTGTCTGTTTCGGAAACTCACCTTGCAAGTTGGTTAAATTTGGACACCTCATAAGGTCCATGGAGGTGTCAAGATGATGATTTTTATCAAATCATCTGAGTACTGGGATTAGTTTCTCTCTCTATATACACAGTACACACACACAGTTAACACGCATATATAATGAGAAACTTGCACTGCATTTATCGAAGAGGTGGATTTGATTAGATTGGCCAAAGTTCTTTAAAGTTGTGATATCTGATGCTACTCTTGATTCTTAAATGTCGTTATTTACATTCCTTGGACTCTTGTATGTATGTTAACTTCAAATGCCTGAAGATGTTCAGAAACAAAGCCATTGTGCCGCTTCTTTCTAATGTAAAATAAACCAGAGTTGAATTTCATGCTGCATAATGTACATCTATGTGCTCCTTGTGATCAAGAGCTAATCATAATTACTCATTACTTATGCCATCATGAAGTTGTATTTTTCTCTGATACTGCATAGTTAGCTGATATGTAGGCACTAACTTAATATGTTCACATAGGTGCTGTGATAAAAGTTCATTATTTTTGTGTTTCCAGTAGGTTCCCCCCCTGTATGCTCTAATGTGGAAAGTGGGATGATAGATGATCACATATTATTGAAGTGCATGAATATCATGTGTCTTAGCATACGAATCTCTTGGGAAAATGTTTTCATTGCCTAACTGAGTGCATGCTCTTGGCTCTGCAGAAGATATGTTGAACAATACAAATCAGAAACTGCATATTATTTCTTAAAGCTGAATTTCTTTATTCAACTTTTTTCAGGTCTGTTCTTGTGATGAAGGGAAATGGAGCAGATGTAGCTAAACATTGTGTCCCGGCTGTTCCGACTAAAAGGTAATATATGTATACAAGTTCAGTCTCACTTCTGATTTTTCCAGCATTTCTGCATACATGGAGGCTTTCCAAGTCAAACATTCTAAAGGAGTTTGAATGACAAAAACTGTCATTAATGAGAATAGGACATCTATGAATATGCTATCTGCATTTTTCTCGTGCAAATAATTAAATCTGTGAAAGCTTTCCCAAGGGCCGGTGACATCTGTGACTGCATTGATTTCATGTGCCCATGTAGGAGACCTGGCTACCTATATCAATCTTTTCGAATCTATCTTTACTTTTGTGGTCTATATCTCAGAATTTCGATTACATTTAGAAGGATGGATGACAGAAAACGTCCAATTGGATTCCAGCCTGAACCAGATCTGCAACACATTCAGCCTCTTGACTATGATTCTGATAGCCCCAAAAACTTACAATTTTTAGAAAGGAATACCCCAGCCTCGCAGAGGACCCCAGTTGGAAATACTAATCTAAACAGCGAAAAGGAACCTTACAGCAGCAGTCCAAATACAGATGGTACTCAATCCACCAATGGCACTCGCTCCAAAACTCCATGGAATGTGAGTGGTAATCAAGGCTTGCGTCCTCCAGAAGAAGAGTATCCAGCTTTGCAGGGGAGGACCTCAACCAATTCGAATGGAGATTGGGAACCTCGCAGGGGTCGTCCACGTTCAGAAAGAGCTTCCTTCAGATCAGGTGAGCGACTGGTTGTGAGTACTAACTTGGAAGGCAGAGGTCGGGTGGTAGACAGGAGTGTCCATGTTGAGCAGACCCCGTCTGTCCGTACTTGGCGAAGGGGAAGAATCGGCTTGAACAGTTGATGACTGCACTGATGGTTGAGAGGTTTGGAAATGCTTGATGAGTTTTAATTGTACAGAGGCATTGTAGTAGATATAATTGGTAGAGTTGATTTGGACAAGGGATTGTTTTATTGAATTTGTTGTTATTTTTATGTGAGATGATCTGGAAACAGAGAAGATTATGTAAGCTTCTTTTCCTTTGATGGGTGAAATAATTGTTGGCCCAATTTTGTCTTGTCTCATAAGAGTAGATGTTTTGTGTCCATGGAATACATGTTTTTATTTTTGAGAAAAATGTTCATGGATACATGTTGCGCTGGCGTTTTTGAGCCGTGAATTCGTTGTTCGTTTTTCTTATTTTGGGTCTCGATGAGCAACAGAAAAGTGACCCACACCCCCAGAGTTTAGGAGAGGAAAATGTGGCTTGGCTAGGAATTTATGTAGATTTTTGTTTATAGCTAGGTTGAAAATTTTATGTAGGAGTTTATCTGGGTTGAAAATTTTATATGAACATCTGGTGTGGATTATGATTTATGCTAGGAATTTATTTATTTTGGTGTGGTTGCATGCTATTTTCTTTTGGAAAAAAAATTGTATTTAAAAATCATGAAACAAATGCATATTTTATTTGAAGTCATTTAGAGGAATAGGTGAAAAATATGATGGAATTGGGGGAAAAATAAATATAAAAAGTTATTTGTTAGGAATGAATAAATGAAAGTGAGAATAAATTGGTATATGTATTTTAATTCCCCTATGAAACTGTGTAATTTCACTTAATCTATTTCATTGGTATAAGAGGATTTACATATCAAATTAACTATCACCATCTCTTATAAATTAAGGGGCTCACATGTTGTGGGTGCCTAATATTCTGGCTACCTAGAGTGGGTTGGGTCAGGAGGTCCCATCAGATCTGGCCCAACAAAGCGACAGCCAGTCCAACTTGAACTCGAACAAACTTAGCCCAAAGGTCCATACCCGACCGACTACAACAGGCTAAGTCAGTACTTATCCACTCACACACTGCCGTGATCTCTTTATATATATTACAGTTATCATTATTCAAATTCAATCAATGCTGGCATATATCACCAAATCAAGTCATCATTGACTGTTCCCCAAAATCTCACCCAAATATAGATTTATTGCCAACTTATAATTGACCAAATCTTATGATTTTATATGTTATCTCCTCACTAATGACTCATGGATTCTCGTCCGTCCGATGGAAATGGATCGATTAGAAACCCTAATCATAGTAAATCCTCTATAAATAGGGGGCAAGAATAGACATATGAGGTATGCACAATTTCTTTTGCTAAAACTTTTTTTTGTTACCTTGACTGATTTGAGCGTCGGAGGGTCTTTCGCAGGTCCCCACCTCCCTATGTCCGTGGCGCTCAAGAAGTGCTCACCGACGAAAAATGACGGAATCAGGCGGAGGAGAACGGGAGAGGACGGATCCGCTTACCCGAACCCGGTAAGCGAAATTTCTGTCCCTCCACATGTCAAATCATTTTGTCACATTTTATAATTCTTTATCTACATTTTATTCAAATCTTATTCACAACTTATCAATGGCTAACCAAACAACAAAAACTACATTATATATTTTTCAAAGAGAAATAACTAAAAATATAACTAAACAAAAAATCACTTTGTTCACTAATATATTTTTAAATCTTTAGATCCCCGGGGACGGGCGCCCCTCGGGCGTGGCATCGCCCCCTAACAAAGAGGCCGGCGTCGGATTTTGTTAAGATAATTTTCAAACGTATTATACAAATTGATATTGTGGATATGGATATTGATATGAATTATGTTGATACATTTTAAAATCTTTATTTAGATAATTAGATAATTGTTTAAATCCACACAGAAATTTTAAAATAATTATTTAGATAATTAGATAATTGTTTTGCCTTTGTTCAACTACGAGCCTTCAGTAATCGATGTTAGGAGCAGCATCCGGCATAAATTTGGTTTCCATGACACGAGGGTGCTTTGGGTGAAGATTGATACTTGCTATCCCTCTTGAGACACGAGTGTGCAAGCTAGGATGGTTCAGAGAAGATACCAGCGACGATGTGGGCGCTCTGGATCAAGCAAAATGGGAAGGTGTGCAAGCTAGGATGTGGGCACTCTAGATCACTCTAGAATCTACCCCCCCCCCCCCCCCCCCCCCCCCCCCCCCCGCGCTTTTTATGTCGTCGTCTCCACCCCAGTTTGAATGTCGGATAAACTCTGGATAACCCCGGATAAAAGTTGGATGTCGTTTGAAAAGCCCAGATAAACCCAGATAAAGTGTGTTAGAAAAAACTTGTACAAAATGGTATATGGATTCCAATCAACCCCTATAATAAAATTTATCTTAGGTTATTCTATCCAAAGAATAAATGGGTCCACTGTCAAATCAACTGTCATCACCTCTTATAAATCACCTATCAAATCAACTATCATTACTTTTTTACTTTATATAAATTATTATCCCAACTTTATTCACATTTTACCCAAACAACAAAGCATTTATTTTTACGATTCCCAACCAAAATAATTCAAAACACAACAAAAAACAAAATTACTTTATCCTTATTTATACTCACTTATGCTCAGATAAAAAAATATCCAAGAATAAATCATATTCTCTATCCAAATGGGAAGGCTTTGAGGTTGCAAATCTCTTGTGATCTAAAAACAAATATGAATATGAATAAATTATTATTGATACATTTTAAAATATTTACTTAGATAATTGTTTAAATCTGTGCACAAATTTAGAAAAATTTAAAAATTTCCCCTTGAAAGCCCAACCCAGAAAACACCCCCCCCCCCCCTTTTTAAATCCCATTTAAACCTTGATGTAGAGTATACAAATAGAGTAAATTAAAAAAAATCAATTCAAATAGAATTATAACTAATTTTTTTCCATGCACGATGTGTGTATAAATAAAAAATCTACCAACAATCAATACTCCCAATTTATATGTGAAATAATATATCATGATATATGTACATAAATATTATAAAGAATTTTAATAATGATTAAATAAATTATTTATATAATTTATTATCAAATTACACATAAAAGAGATATGCTACAACTAAAATTTTATATATATATATATATATATATATATGTACACCTCAACAACCCTATATTGTAAAAAATCCCATTTGAAACTCTAAAACTAATAATATTGCTTGAATTGATAAAAAAAATTAACATTCATGTACAATTTGAACCCTTAAAGAATAATATTATTGAAAATAAAAAATCATTATGGATATTTTGCTAAAATGTGATTTTTAGGGGTATATTTACATAAAAAATCATTAATGTTTGGTGAATTTAAATGTTATTATCCAATGTATATATAGGTAAAAAAAAAAGAATTAAACTATTCCTAAAATTCTTTAAAAATTCATAACTTTTAAAATATAACTCTGATTTGGGTGATCAATATCTCATTGTAAGAACTTTTTGGTGTATGCTTATAATTGTGAAATAAGAATTTTCCAAAAATAAATATTTCATGATGAAAAGTGAGATCAAGCATCGAAACTCATATTTGACCCGAAATTAGTTAGCTATTTATAACCTATATTCTATTATTATTTCAGTCTAAATGTATTAAAAAAATAAATATGACGATGTGGTATGATCACCACTATTCATTTAATATATCTATAAAAAATCACTAAAAATATTGAGATTAATTTGGTGGATATGAATATGATGTTATCCAATTTATATATATACACAATAAATAGATGGATTTTTTTAATCTTTATCTGTAACGCCCACGTACCCATTATCTTCGATTAAGGAATGCGATAGACGCGTTACGTAAATACTATCCACAATATATCGAGTAATATAGATAAACTCATAAACTTGCAAATTTTAAAACATAAACCAACCACAGAATCTAAATAATTCATTCTTAAGTTTGAATGATTACACACGAGTTCTTTATTTAATACTAATAATAATCCCTCTAGTTTTGCTGATAAGGCTAAAGACGTCCACTACATGTCAAGAAGAAAGCTTTTTCAAAACCGACAATGCAACGAAGATAAAACGCGAACTAAATCGTCGACGCCTCATCACGGGCGACGATCACCGACAGCTACTCTGAAAGGTTGGGGAAAAGAGGGGTGAGCTACCACACGCTCAGTGAATGGACCTATAGCGTCCTAATAATAATAATAATAATAATAATAATAATAATAATAATAATAATAATAATAATTAATAAATAAATAATAACAATAATAATAATTTAAAGAATAATCCCAAAAATCCGAACTAGCAGAATATAACATATACATATAATTTTCACAAGTAAAACGATAAAACATAATACATCTCATTAGAAGAATAGCCACAATCTCATACTAACTATATGATGTGTATGATACAACGGACACGCATGCCCGTATGGCATGCAGCCGAAAGATGCTCTATCTAGAGCCTGGTCACGCAGACCGGTCGTCACGCAGATGATGTTACACAAACATGTGTCATGCAGACGGATGATATGCATGCAAGAATAACATATTATCCAACATATAGTTCATACATAAAATAATGTCTCAAATGTGATGTCATTGCTCATATATTTCATACTCAAAATAATAGTTATATTCATAACATAGGCATGATGCGAATATGATATAAATATAAGTAGTTTCAAAATTTACATAAAGACTAGACCCACTTACATTCAGTCCAACGATTCGCAAACCAAATCCAAGTCTTATAGCAAATCTAATCTTGCAAGAAATGATATGGCTGTCACAACAAGATCAAATAGTATGGGACTGACGGGGTCCGTAGCTGTCGAAAACCTGACGGCTCTAACAAGGGCCGTCCTAAACAAGTCTGACGGCTCCTACTGGGGCCATCCCTAAACAGACCGACGGCTCCTCTGGGAGCCGTCCCGAACATGCCCGACGGCTCCCGTCCCGAAATAGGAGCCGTCCCGAAACAGAACATGAAACCCTAAATTATTATTATTATTATTATTATTATTATTATTATTATTATTATTATTATTATTATTATTATTATTATTATTATTATATAAAAGAAAATACTCTAACATATTCTATCATTAAAAACCTTATGTGAGCCGTGTAAAATAATGTAAACCAGCAAAAAGGTATTTGTTTAAAATTAATTCCACATGTAAGAAAAATCCATTAATTCCAATAGGGGTGGTAAACGGGCCGAACGAGCCGAGCTTTGATCTGTTCATGCTTGGCTCGTTTAGCAACAAGCTTGGCTAGGGCTCGGCTCGGCTCTGGACCGAGCTTCATTTCGTGTTCAAGCTCGACTCGTTGGGCTCGTGAAAAGCTCGGTTGAATCTTGGCTCGGCTCGTTTGTTAAACAAGTCAAGCCGAAACTCGAATCAAGGCTCGGCTCGGACTCGTTTAGCTAAAAAAAACCTTTTTTAGCATTTGAAAAGTCACATTTCATAAATCACAACACCTTATACATGTGAAAATAACATAAGCTCGGGCTCGGTTCAGGCTCGGCTCGTTTCCCTTTTTTCTATTAAGTAAACGAGCTCGTCTAGGCTCGGGCTCGGGTCGTTTAGAAACCGAACTTTAAAAATTGTTTAAAGCTCGGCACGTTTATCTAATCGAATGAGCCTGAACGAGCTTTAACCGAGCCGAGCCCGAGCTGCTCGGCTCGTTTACCAGCCCTAAATTCCAAATAAAAACTCATTTAAATTCTTCAAAAAATACTAGAGCCATCATAGAGATATAATAATATAGATTTATGTTTAACAAATCTGAAAATCATAATACCATATGCATAGGTTTGGATCTATGCGTATTAGGTTCGAAATAAGGCTTAAAGATCATAAAAACGTAATTTCTACCTTAAACAAATTAACCTAAACATGGTATATATATAAGCATATTTTATTTTTTTACATGAAAGACCTAAAAGCCATCTTTTAAAAGAAAACTTAACATCATGACTATATCATATGATCCCACACCCTTTAAAATCATATGAAAAATCCAATAAGAAAACCTAAGAAAGCATAAACTTATAATATATCCATGTGAGACATAATACTATCATCAAAGCTTACCAAAAATATCACAAAATCATCATTTACCATTTTTAAAACGTAACAATCCAAAATCATGCAAAAACACCCAAGAACAAGAAGAAAACTATCTCTTTGTTTGGAAAAACCTTGAAAACGAGATCATATTAAAAGAACATCTAAAGGGGGTCATTATAAACCAAAAACTCTTCAAAACTCTTTAGAAAACTCACCTAAACCCTTGCTTGAGTTCCCTTCCCGAGCCCCTCAACAATGGTGCCGAAAACAAGAAGAAGATCTTTTAGGGTTTGAATTTCTAGGGTTTCAAGGCAATGAGAGAGAAAAAGAGGTTCATAAGCCTCTCATACACGTGGGGACACGATTACAACACCAACGATTGGCATTAATCCCGATTAATGGACCTGTTCTTTCCAAAAAAAAATGGACCCTATTTTTGAAATTACGATTTTCCAGATCGACGGCTCCTATAAAATCCGTCTCCCAAGCACCCGACGGCTCCACCAGGACCCGTCAGACAGGTGCCCGACGGCTCCCATAGGACCCGTCACACAGGTGTCCGACGGCACCTATTGGATCCGTCAGAAAATCAATGGCTCCCCCTAGAGCCATCACTATTCCTCTATTCGGCCTCTCGACACAGTTTGATCCATAACTTGATCGATACTCATCCGATTCACGATCCGTAAAAAGCGTTGGAAAGATAACAGAATGACGATTCCAACCATACCAAATTACTAGAATTTGGAATACTAGACACACCACAAAAGCATATTAATTATATCTTAAAAGTCACAGTCATTACATTATCCCAATATAAAACTAATATAAATATTTTTACATTCTTAACCTTAATCTAAAATCAAAGATAATTAATAAAATGTTACAAAGAAATGGACTTGAACACTTTCACTTAATGTAATAGATAGATATTTTAAATTATCATGCTTAAATAATATAGTTGGAGGGACAAAAAATGATGAACCGACTCTGGGTCTCGAGCATCGTTGGAAACAAAATAGGAGTGACTTGCAGAAGACCCTTTGATGCTCAAATCAGCCAATAGAAAATTAGGATTGTGTTGTAAAAAAAATATTCTCACATACCTCAATAGGGAGAGTTAATTCCCTATTTATAGTACAATTGTGGTTTGTGGGTGCTATATGAACAATGGTGGATTTCTCTTCCATCGGACAGATATCCCTGATTCTAGGGGATAACAATATATATCTTAGGGGATTATCAATAAGTGATTGATTATCCCTGACAAAATATATATATTATTGGGACCTCAAAGGGTCAATCACATATATTTACAAATCTAATGTATATTGTTGAGATTTGGGAATCAATTATTGATAACTCCAAATTTGAAATATTTGTTGTTAGGATTTGAAAAATCAACCTCATAATCAAACATTTAATATGAAATGCTGACTTGAAAATATGTTGGATATGGTAAGGCTAGATGGGCCGGATCCACGTACAGTGAGATATCCGGGTCATGAGCCTTCGCTATTCGGGTCTTGGGCCGCTAGCATGTAGAACATAGTTGACGAGCTTAGAAAATGCCCCCTTAAATAGTTATTGAAAAACTTTATATTTTTTATAAAATTTAGAATATGTTATAATTCAAGGAAAAATGCATATAGCCCCCAGAAAATTTGTTTATATCCATATCACCCTTTTTTTTTTGAAAATCCAAATAACCCCCTGATTATTTGGGTTATATTGATATACGATTAACACATTTAAACCAGAGTGTGATTAATTTGATTATACACGGTTAAATTGCCTTTTTACCTTAGTCACTTTCACCCACACTTAATAAATGCATATAACCCCCTAAAAGTTTACAAATATCTATATTGACCCCTCATTTTTCTGAATGTCCATATAGCCCCCTACATTTTCTTATTCTTAAAGATTTAGGCCATTGAGTTTGTTTTATATTAAAATTTAATGAATATTCCATGTAAGCTTATTTTCTTTCAAATTTTAAGAAATATTCTGGGTATATTATATTCATCTAAAAGTATTGCAAATGCTTTTATCTAAATAATCTCATTAGATTTAAGAAAAATTCAATATAATCCCTCTAGATGATCAGATGCACTCCGTAAAAAGTAATACCTCACTGTGTTTCTTCCTCAATGTTTTAAAAATAAATTATTGTTTATTGTTAGGTTAACCATACATGAGTTTTAACTGGATAATTATAGGGGGTGATATGAATTAAAAGCGTAATTCAATAAAATCTGATTCAAAATATATATAGATATATTTTTTTGTTAAAAAATAAAAGAGGATTGGAATGTAAAATTGCGCTTATAAGTTTTTTTTATTAATAAATATATTTAGAAGGAAATTAGGTTTCTTTTCTTTATTTTTCTCTATTATAAATAAGTGCGGCCTCTGAAAATCGACGGCAATTCGTTTTTTGAATGGAGAGAAGGGAGACGATGGAACAAACAAGCACGGATTCATTGGAGAGCTTGAGAGAGTCCGAAAACGCTGTGCGGGAGGAGCAGAACAACAATGGCCTCATCTTCCCCTTCGACCCCTACAACCCTCCGAGCGAAGACGAGGTGAACCGTTTGATGATGTCCTTCTTCGAACTCGCCCGCCGCACCTCCCCCTGGGTCCCCGTCATCCCTCGAACCGAAGACGAGATCACCCGCACCCTCCTTGCCTCCTTCAGACGAGTTCACCAACAACGATTGCGCCGTCTCCGAAGACAGAGATCAAGGCGGGAGTCGCCGATTTCGTCGTGAAAGTACCCTCTTCGTTCTCATCCTGGTTCTGATTATTGATTGATTGGTGACTTTTTCTTTGATTGGTTTTTCCGATCAGGGTGTTTTGTTTTGTTTGGGATCGATTTTAGGGTTATGGTTAGGGTTTCGTGTATTTTTGTTTGATTCTATTGTTGGATCGGATGTTTTTCACGATTATGTGTGATCAGGTTTTTAGGGGTTGATATATCTAGATGGGGGTTCTTTCTGTATGATAATTTCTCGATTTTTCTCTTTAATACTATTTTTCATTGTTCTTCATGTGCTATCCCTGTACATCATAATTTTATCTGCTTCACTTTCCATTCATCAGAGTTGATAGAAAGCACTGTGATATAATAGTTTAAATTGATGATATGCACAAATTATTCGATACGAATATTTATTATTGAAATCCATTAACATTGGCACTGATTAATTACTTGTGTGCTCATGGTCTATAATGCTTCTTGCTGTCTGTGGTTGCTTACGTGGTTGCCGACTAAACTCGCAACACTTGGGTCCGTTTGGGAATTACATTCCCACCACAACATGAATCATAAATTATATTATTATTATACCATGAAATTAATATGTTAATTCCTTCAAAATAAATAGCCTCCTTTTCCCACCACCCACATAATGGGTTTATAAAATCATTTTAATTTTTTCACTGAACAATTTTGTTATAATTTTTATATATGATGTGAAAAATCTTAACTGTGCATTAGATATTAATTTATATTTTTAAATTTAGTTTTTATTTTTGTAGATGGGTTTAGATGTTATTATAATTGGTATAACATCTAATGTGTGATGTGGGTTTAGGCCTAAAGTAATACCTCTGAATCCAACTAATAAAATTGGTTATTTAGTTTTTAGAGAGTTCATAGTATTCAACTGATTTAGAAAAATTACTATTATTATATGTTTAATTACATAATTGGTTATTTTATTTATTTGCATTAATTAAATATTTATAAAAAATTTATTCTTTTTTATTATTGTGATATAGATAAAGAAATAAATTTTATAAGTATATATATAATAGTAAGGGTATTTTAGATATTTAAATAAATTCCTTATGATTTTCGATGTGTGAACCAAACACTTGAAAATGATTCTTTGAAGAAATCTACTCGCGAACCAAACAGTATAATGGAATCATGATTCCTGATAAAATAATTTTCGATAAACTGATTCCTCGTAAAGTCATTACACCTAAAAAACGACACGAACTAAATGAGGCCTCATGAAGGGTGAACGGGCCTTTATCATTGCAGACTAGGCCTGCTTAGGCCTAGGTGGGGGATTAAGCGTTGCCTAAAAGTGGTTTTCAGAACATATTTAGTACATCAATCACTGAATAAGATGATATGTATGGGTAAAGAGACATATTTAAATGAGAATTAAATTTTAAATGAAAAATGAACACCTATATGTGAATTAATCGATAATTTGGAGCATTAGGTAAAGGTTTATTGGGCGAATGAATGAAGGTTTCTATTGAGGATGCAGTAGCGTATCTTCTTTCATATAAAAAAATCATCTATTTAAGTTTGCATGCAAAAGTAATCACGCGCACACAGATAGACACTCACCAAAATGATAAATGAGTAAAACAAGGCAATGGGTTGTGATATATGAAAACGGTTGCGTTGTATGTGTTGTTAGTGATAATGGGTATTTTTAGTAAATATGTTCTTCTAATTAATTTGTTCTTCTTGTTTATACTCTTCTCATTGTGCAATTGGTATCCCTGTATCTCAGGATTTGATTTGTTTCATTTTCCATGCATGAGAGTTGATGGGAAGCACTCTGATCTAGTTGTACGAGTGGATGATATGCACAACCATGGTGTTGATACTATTTTATACAAATATTTATTATGCACCATTGTAATCCACTAATCTTTAATGCTAACATCAACATTGGCGCTGATTAATTACCTGTGTGTTAATGGTCTATCATGCTTCTTTCTGTTTAATGAAACTTATTTCACTTAATTCTTTATTTTAGTTCCATTGATGTAGGGTTATTCCGTTGTTGTTTGTGTTGATGATGGTGATGTAAAAGTTGTTGTTTGGTTCTATTGGGCTTGGGCATAATCCTGACCTAATGCTGCACTTTGTGTTTATTGTCCAAGCTGAAATTTTACCTGAAATTGTAGTGCCTTGTGGGCCTGGGCCTCAAAAGTGAGGAGTAATTGAATTTGAGAAACCAAATATTTTCAAGTGAGGAGTAATTGAATTTGAGAAACCAAATATTTTCAAGTGAGGAGTAATTGAATTTGAGAAACCAAACCAAATATTTTCACAAGTGTCGCTCAATATGATATGTTGTAGGCATGTATTCTGTCTCTGATTGCCCTAGTATGACATGAATTGCATTATATCTTGCACAGCATTTTGATCGTGAGAATTATTGTATTCATGGGACCTCTCAAAATAATTATGAATTTTTATTGCCTGAACATGCGTTTTGGAAACCAAATATTTTCATGAATATGGTAAGTTGGGGGCATGTATTTTTGCTCCTTGGAAGACAACAAAATATCGTAAGTTGTTGGAATGGGTGTGGCCCGGAAAAAGCCCGGCTCGGCCCATGGCAAACCTTAGACGGGTCCATAATCCCAATGTCCCTGTGAACTCATGGAATTGGTCTCCGAATATTTATACAAAAAAAAATTATCAAGCAACAACATAATAATATCTAACTTATAAGCGATTATCCCATCTTTGTTAAAGATATATATTTCGTAATATATACTTCATAATGCAGGTATGTATTTCGAAAAAGTTTTGATATTAAAAATGAATGACATTATCCTTTTCTTAATTGGATATATGTGATCACAAGCACATTAGAACTTAATAGTCCATTCCATCCACTACGCTATTACACTGTTTTAAAAAACAGAAAAGCCCCCCCTGAAAAACTAGGCAAACAAAGAGAGGTTAAAGTAGATGTACAATATAGATTTGCATTCTTCATCAAAAAGAGAAAACAAAAGGAGGGAGAGAGAGAGGGGTGAGACAATTTTAATGGTTCTAATAAGACATTATCATCATCCCCACTCATTTTACTTCTCCCTTGGAAGAAACGATTAAGCTGGAAATTTGATGAAGCAATTCATCCATTCCATGGTGAACAATCTCCTAAGCCAACACCTTCATACACCATATTGAGTCATTTTAGAGATTGTTTAATCCAACAAGCAAAAATCTTACGCTTGTCTGAGTTTAGCTTAAAATTTTCAAATAAACATGAGTGAATCAACCAAGATAAAAGCCTTTCATGCTTAAACTAATTCTTTCATAATACAACATGCTCTCACAAACAAAGCTGCTTGCTCATCATCCCACTAAGATACATGTCATTTGACCACACACTCACATCATGCCATGACATGTTTATATATTGCAAGCAATTTATGTGTTTATGTTTCAAAAAAAAATAATCTTTCTTATGGGTTTGAAATTTTTTCAACATGCATAATTTGGATCATTTGGAGCTCTCTTGCGTTGTCCACTATGATTCATCATTCAATGATCCTTTCAGATTATCCATTAACATTTTCTTTTATTTCTTATATGATATCCCTATGTTCACTGGGTTGCCACGCACGGTTGGCACAGAGAATTCGAGCTGCAGGAACCCCAATTGAGGGTTGAATCACTCATTGCATTAGATTAAATGTCTTTCTACCCCAGGATCATTTTGTTGATGAGTTTTTGTGGACCTGTCCTAGGTTCATTCTTTAGTTGTTATCAGTCATGAGACTGAAGCTCATGTTGAAGAGGGGGCCGGTCAACATGAGGTCTCTCTTTTGATCCTTAAACGGTGCTTCTCGCTTCACTTGAAATATTGTCCAAAGGAGGCAATTGTAGATATCCCATTTTGACTGGTTGAAATTATGAAATACTTATTCCTTGTAATATCTGATTTGTGCAGGCTTGAACTTAACACTCCTACAAGTTTAGCCCATAACTTGATCAACACACCTCCGATTTTCAATCCAAAAGATGCATTGAAAAGCTTATAGAATGAGAATTGCCACAAAGGCCTTGATGAACATTTCTGCCCCTGAACATACCCCCTCATGGGCCATCAACCAGGATGACTCGGCGAGTTGACATCGGCTGAGAAGGTCCTTCAATGAAACGTCGACTAAGACAATCCCTACCAGAACTGTCGATTTGGACAAATCCTGCAAGGACCATCAACCTAGACAATCTCTACCAAGATCCTCAGAAAAATATGGAACAAGATAAGCTCGAAAAAAGACTACATGGGCTGCATTTTTTGCCCTTTTCACCAATGTCATGTCTTCTAAACGTCAAGGGAGCGACGTGAGAGCATTTAATGCTCTCCAATGTGTTGTCAAACCCTGGGTTTGGATATAAAAGGAGGGTTGAAGGTGAAGAAGAAGACACGGGAGAGAGAGAGAAGCACCCAAAACTCCACCCAAGCTCCCCATCCGATTCAGCCACCCAGCCACCACCAAAGCAACAGAGCAAAAAAAAGAAAAGAGAATGATAGAAGAGATACAACAATAGTTATATGCCTCATGTCATTCTAATTTGCTAGATTTATTCATATATTTATATATCAAATAAGAGTTATATATATGCATGGTTATTTGTTTTATTTTTATATATATTTGGTTTATGTTTAATGTTGTAGGCCTATGTAACATGAAATTGTAGTAAATGTGAAGAATTTAATTTTTTTTCAAATAAAACAAAAGATAAATAAATTTATTTATTTATTTAAACCACTTTTTAAATATTTTATTTATTATTGATATGTATTAGAAAGAGATCCAATTTTATGTTACTAATTTACTATTTTAATAAAAATAAATATGATAAAATTGTATCCTTATCTAATTCAAAATTTTATAATTTTAAATAATTAATAGGTTAGGATAAATAGTCTAACCCATCCTTCCAAAAAATTCATTTAATGAATCTACCATTTTTCCATTCAATTATTATGTCATTTGCATCATTTTTAGAATTTATTAGATAATGTAAAAATGTAATCCAAATGGGAGTACATGATCAAATAACAAAACAAGGTTTGACAAAGCTCTTTGACATTGAAAGCAACCAAAAGATAATATTAGATGTTTATGTTATTATGGATGCACTTTTTTTTATATTCTTCTGCATAAAATTACTGATGACTCGTTCTTTATTCATTATATTAATGATTGAACCAAAAAGTATTTGATAAATCAATGTGTCTAATTTTTTCTTTAGTGAGAATTAGTAATTGATATTTCAATTAAGATATATATACATGTCGTCTTTGTATATATGTGATTAAAATATAATTTTTAGCATTGTATTTATAAACATATTTTGTACTTTATTAAAAATTATTTAATTTTATGTGATTAGTATTATTGTTTATTTATATACATAACTGATAATGTTATACCATGTGCTTTGGCACGTGCATGATAACTAGTAATATATTATATGAATATTTTATATTTTTGTAAATACATGTAAATACATGTAAATATATTTTAAAATATTTAAAACACTTTGGGGGTTATTTTTTTTATAGAAATTTCTATTTGAGATGAGGTAATTGGACTGAAACTTATCATGTTTACTCAGTTCCATATGGCATATCACAGGCTTTTAGCACGTCAAATTGCATCATGTAAGTTAGGTATGTGGAGGGGCAAAAAGTGACGAACCGGGTTTGGGTCGTCAGGATCCGTCCGCTCCGCTCCTCTTGACGGCTTCGTTGGTATCGCCAGCGCTCCTCCTCCTCAAACGTCGTTGGACACAAGGTTGGGGGTGACCTGCGGAAGACCCTCCGATACTCAAGTCAGTAGAATTGGTGTAAAAAAGAATTTCACATACATCAGTAGGGAGAATTGGCTCTCTATTTATAGTGTTTTTTGTCAAACCTTAAAATCATCTGGGTATCATTCTCTCATCAGACTGATGGGATCCTAGATTCTAGGGGATTGATTATGTGTTATTGTTGGGATTTGCTTGATCAGCAGTCATTATCTCTTTTAAAATACACACAATTTGTTGAGATTTTGTGGTTCAATTGGTGATTAATTCTACATCTAGGATATATTATTGTGATATTAGAGGATCAAATCCCTGAAAGCTCTAGGTTTAATATATCTGTGTAGATTTAGATAATCAACAATTGATAATCCCTGATTCAAATATTAAGTTCTGAATTTACTAACTTGAAATGATGCTCGGTTGTTGGGCATTGACGAGTTGACGGGCCGGATCCACCTATGGTGGGTGATCTAGGTCGTGGGCTCTTGTCAATTAAGTCATGTGTCGTCGGTACGTGAAACATGGTTGGTGGGCCTCATTTTTGGGTCCTACGAAGTCAGTCACTCATTATGAATTAACAAATTTGATTGGATTATCTTTCTTTGTGTGATTTGAACAATGTTGTGGCACATCTCCGACACCAATTTTGACCTCTCTAGAACTGAACTCTAAATATTAGTATTATAACAATCATTTGCATTCCACTTTTTTCCTTTCATTTGTTTACACTCTTCCTTCCCACCCTCCCCAGTCCATAATTTAATTATATTACATTCAAAATAAACTAAATGAACAAAACATCTTTTAGAAATTATATAATCCTTCATCCAACTAACTTACAATTCTTCCGTTTGGGTGGTGAATTTGTGGTATTGTTTCTAGTAAATAATCTCCCGAATGGCATGTAATTCTGATCGAGGAGAAGATCTTTGCAAAAGAAGAGATCCTGGAAGGTTTAATTGGAGCGTTTGATCACGGAAGTTTCTATTTTGCAATTGTATTGCATGTTCCGTGATTTTCAACAGTAGGTAGTAGATGTCATGAACTAGTATGTTTTTTGTATTTTGATATTTTAATATTTTTATGTAAGAACAAATTGAAGTTTTTTTATGAATGGAATCCACATTCATGTCAAAAATAATTTAATTTGTTATTTAATTCTTTATTATATTAATTAAGGGAACCGAACAATCCTCCCTTTCAATGGAGTGAGGTGGGGTGGATATGAATTTGAAGATGTAAAAGTTAAACTATAAGCCCCCATTTGGAAAGCGGAATAGGCGAGTATAATGGTAATATAACGGTGGTATAAGAATGGATATGGAAAATAGTTGTTTATTTGCAAGGTATAACTTGATATTACTAAGTCAGTTTAAACGAGTATAAGAGAGTATAACAATTTTAAGTAACCCCTAGGATAAGCTATACTCAGTTTATCTATTCTCATGGGCCCGCATGTCAAATCAACTTTTTACATCTTATCACATCAAATCACCTATCAATACCTCTTATACATCAAAAGGCACATATGTCAAATCAACGTTTTTACACTTTATTTATATTTTATTCTTTATCAACCAAACAACTCAACATTTATTCTTACGTTTTCCAATGAGAATAAAAAAACACAATCAAACATAAAATCTCTTATTCCTGTATATTTGTTATCTATACTAGCATAGTTATCTATCCAGAATAACTCAATTCCGCTATCCAAACGGGAACTAATGGAATAAGTATGGATTTTAAATTATAAAATATGAGGTGGGGTGGATATGGAGTCCAACAGTGAAGAGACAGATTAATCCCAACTCTAATCCAATCGTTGTCTTCTTAACATACATAAGAAAAGGGGAAAAAAATCTTTGAAGAAAGGTAGTCTATTTATAACTTGATATATAAGTTACAATGGTCATAGAAGTTTGGTGTACGTTAGGAGACTATAGGGAGGGCGACACGAGATTTGTGCCAATCCCTCCTACCACCTCGCCTAACACGTACCTCCTAGTCTAATGTAGCGAAAAACTAGAAAAAAAATATTCAACCAACGTTAAGATCTCATAAGCACTTTAAATCCACAAGGAATCTTTGAATCCACAAGGAAGAAGAAAATTCAAAATATTATTGATAAAAACTGTCAATCCTATATTACAACTAGATTATAAGTCTAATATTTATACTAATAGCATAAAATAAAAAATTTACTAAAAATAGTAAAATCAGAAAATTAATTTTTCAGATTCTATGAGATTCTAAATGATCATAGGAATTGATATGTTATTATTGAGATATCACAAATCTAAAACTTACTAAAAATAGTAAAATATCTAATTTAAAGGCCTAAATAAATAAATTTTTGAAAAATAAGAATCGTTAGTTGTATAACAACTAATCATAAAATCTCCTCGATATATTTTACCATGTCAAATTTCGTGCGATTCCGAGATCGTGACCATTGATTTGAACTTATTTGGTGGACCATTTTTTATGGTCCCATCTACATAATCTGTCCTATATCAGACTCCTCTTCTTCACAACAACTCGTCCTCGAGTTTTTCTGCTCTTCTTTTGATGTGTCCTTGTATTTCACCTTTGACAAGAGAAGAGATTTTTTTTAGTTCAAATTTCTTCTCAATCAAATCGATCATGTAGAAAATTCAAAATGCATCTCGATTTGTAGCCTAAACTTCTTCACCATTTTAGTAGTCGCAAAGTCTTCAACATTTTCATTGTTGATGATAACATCGAAAACACTCTTGTTGATGGTGCACATATCTTGCAACACGAGTTTCTGTAGAGGCTCTTCCATCTTGGGGATCTGTTATATATGTGTCACTTTTTAGCCTATTGGTAATTTTTAGGTCAATTCTAGCCATTTTTGAAATTTTTATTTTTCGATCGGAACCGCTAAAATTTTGATTTTTAGCTATCTGTGTGAGCTAGAGAACTCTGATTGAAAATCTAACTGCATATTATGGGTCATGGTACCATTCCGTACTACCCATAAAAATTTCACCGAATTCCAGTAACGTTTTAAAAATTATGCAATTCTGAACCGTATCCGGGTTTCTGTCGTTACTGGTTTGTTTAGTGGAATAGTATTTAGATATTTTGGGTGGTTATGGTGACCTTTGGTAAACTCACCCCCCATTGCTTATGGATTAAGTAATGCTTTGGTTATTTGGTGTGTGTGTGGATGAGTATAGCTTGGATTCACCCCCCTCTTTTTCCTTCTCATTACCCCCCCCCCCTCCAAATTGGAGCATTGAAGCTCTCTCCCTCTCTCACTCACACTTCCACGTCTCCTCTCCCTCTCTGATTTGGTGCTGTGTGTGCTGGTTTGGTGGAGGAGAAGAAGAGGAGGCACAAGAGAGAGTGCAAGAAGGTTTGTATACATGTGTAGTGATGTAGTTGTTGATTCTCACCTCTCTAGCAACCTCTCTGTAACACCTATGTATTTTTCTCTTATATATATATTTGAATTAAATATATAAATAAGATATTTGAATTAAAATTAGTGTATTTTATGTGTTTTTAAGTTTTGGCCCATTTAGTGTATCCTTATGGGCCCATTTCAGTTTATAAATTTATATATTAATTGTTATGTTAAAAAAAAATTTATATATATTTTTAAGATTTTGAAGATCTTAAATGGTTACAATCTCATTAGCATTTGAAGCTTAAAAGATTATGTTTTGAGATTTCATTGTTATTGATTTTGAGGGACTCAGTTTTGAATTATAAATTTCTTGTAATATGCTGCAGGGACCTATCTATAATTCGGATAGGGACCTATTTATAAATCTGAAACAATCCGGGTATCGTTTTGCAATTTTCGTTAGGTTTAGATATCAAATATATATGTTGGGGTGAAAGAAAAAAAAGAAGAAATAATAGGATCTTGGTCTGTGTCCGTTCGGCAGAGAGAGATAGCACAGAGAAAGAGAGGTATTTGTTTTGCTCTTCTTAACTTTTGATTTTCTTCTAAATTATTGTTTTTTTTATTAGTGATATTGGATATATATTTAGGTTATTAAATCTTTGTTTTTGTTTTTGTTTTTATTTCTTTTCTTTTAAAAATAAAATAAAATTAGGGTTTTAATTTATTTTCATGGTTAGATATATTTTTACGTTATGAGATTTTTAGTTTTTTTTATCAAATTAGGGTTTTGATAGATATATGTTCATGTTATTGGATTTTTAAGTTTTTTTTTATAAAAACTAGGGTTTTGAGATATTATTTATTATTGTTAGATCTATGTTAGGTTTTTGAATTTTTGAGTATTCATAAACTTAGGGTTTCGATTTATCATTTATTTTAAAGATTATATCTATGTTTAGATTTCTAAAATATAAGTTTTTAATAACACTAGGGTTATGTTTTATACCTATACTTAATAAGTTTTATTTATTTTCAATTTTTATAGTTTATTTTTATTGAAAAAAAATATGTATTTTCATATTATTTTATGAATTTTTGTTATTTTATTATTATTTTGAATTTCTGGATTTTTGTCTTTTTTGTTTTGTTTTTTTCTGGTTTCGTCTTTTAGTGTCTGGTTTTATTGTAAATAAGTTTTTGAATTTTTTCTTAGGTTGTGGTATATATGGATGAGTTTTGATTGTTGGGTATAAAAATTTATACATAATAATTATGGATAGGTAACTAGGTCTTTAGCCTAGGCTTGAATTATAGGTTTTAATAAATAATTTATTTGATTTATCTAGGTTATAATTTTTGTTGTGGGCTTCATTCTCCGGACCTAGGGTCTATTTGAGGTGAGTATGCCTATTGATTTATTTTATGTGAGTTTTTCTTATATCGTTGAATTTCACGTGTTATTTATATTTGTATGATATTATGTGATATCTACGCATTTATATTATGATTATTTTGCATGATTTTGATATTCTACATATTGATGAAATTGCATTTCTTACTGAATAAAGTTGCATGATTTAATTCTTTCGTTTGTCCTTTAAAATAGCATGAATTATGCTATTCATGTTTGAAGAATTAACATAATACATTTTTTATGTTGATGTTTTCGAAATAACATTTGGATTAAATATTTTCATTTCGAGACTTTTAGAAAAAATTTAGGACTAGTGGAGACAACCTAGTCCTAGGAGATTTTATCAAGATGCATATCATGACATATTTTCTGGAATAAATCCCTCCGTAGTATTTCGCCATTGGGGAGGAAGGTCTAGGACTCGAAGAGTCCGAAGATCGGTGAGGGGTGTGGTAAAGCATTTCTTACAGCGGCGATTCCTTTGTTTGGAGTCTGCAGCAACCGGGGCATCCTGTGATGGTGTTCTCGTAGTGATGGCAGCGGCGACCCATCAGCGTCTTCTAGATCCGACGTCTCCTCGAGGGAGCTTTTTGAGCGATTTAGTCGCTTGGGGCTTGGCACACCTGTTTTGGGGAACGGTTCTTCCGATTGAGAACCCTACCCGGTCATATCATTTAAGCTGCATGATTTCTATGACGTGGACCAAGGATTGGGTCACGTGATTGCATTAAAATTATATTCTATTAAGCTCATAAATTTAATTTGATTTTTAAAAGAAAATTCTTATTTTTTTATATAAAATATATATATATATATATGAGATATGTTTTTACTCTCATGATTTTTCTGATGTGGGCTAAGGATTGGGTCACGTGCGCATTAAAATATTTTTTTCTAAAAAAAGTCATGATTTTAAATTGATTTAATAAAATAAAAGATTTATTAAATAAAATTCTAATTTTCATAACACTTTATTTTTATATATACTGTCACGTAAGGTAATTTGTCAGTGGACTTATTCACTGAGTTAATCATTCACCCTATTCGATATGGGCTGGTTGTTTCATAACCAGGTATTGCGTATTCTGATAATTAAGATGAAGTTTGGACTTTTCGCGTCTTTTAGAAATTGCTCCGAGGTAGCGGTTCGAGAGTAAATTATAGTTACGACTGACTATTTATGTTTGTTTAGTTTAGATGGCTCCCACATGGGTAGTTTGTTATGTATTTTCTTTTTAGTATCTTGTCTCCGTAAAAACTCTGATATATTGTAAAGTCATTGATGATTTAAAACCGTTGGTATTATTTATTTTATTATTATCGGTTTTATTATATTTATATTATATTGGTATCATAGAAAAAAAAACTGCAAAAATTTGGTCTTGTAATTGGATTAAATTTAGTAGCGACCCATTTACCGTCCGATAAACGGTTAGGTAAATGTGGGGCGTTACACTCTCTTACCCCCTTTTTGTCCCCTATTTCATTCATTAGAAGGTTGAGGGTGGCTGAGGAGGTGGTGGTGCTAGTGGAGGCGGTTGTGGTGGTTTCGGTGCGCCAAGGGCACCGAAGGATCTTCCTTTCCCTCCCCCCCTCCTTTGGTGAGCTCTCCTCCCCCTTTTTATTGGTTTTTCTTGCTTGAGGGGCTTGTGGGGAGGTCATGCATGCTAAGTACTTGGGTTTGGGTGTGAGGGCTGGGAAGGAGTTGGAAGGGGCATGGGCGCGCGTGCGTGCGCTGGCAGGCGCAGGCGGACACGCGCGTACGCGTAGGCGTACGCGAGCGTGCACGCAGGGTCCGCGGGGAGTGCGCCAAGGGCGCGGGGCGCGCGTGCGTGCATGCGCATGCTGGGCCACGCGCAGGGGGTGCCGAGAGGCTGGGAAGGGTGCTGGGGGCTCGGGCATGCGTGCATATGCGCGTGCAAGCTCGTATGTGCGCGTGTCTTTGCCCTTCCGCATTGATTTTTGTTATTTTAAATGTTTTTATATGGTTATACTCACCCCATTTGATGCCCTTGTCTTGCAGATCTTGGCGAACGGTCACCCAACGACCTGGATTGCAGTGAGTGGGTCAATCCAACCCAGTTGGGAGGCGTTCGATTGCACGTCGATGTGCATCGCCCTCCCTGGGGCACCATAACTGCATATAAACTTGTTGTATGCATGCACGTTGTTATCTGTCTTGTTAAAATGTATCATGCCCTGTAAATATTGTATGCTAGGGATTATACTTTCACGTATCATGTATAGGAGCCATACATACCTAGATACCCTGTTATAAGTTAGCATAACCCCGACCTATGCATGTCCCTACCTAGTTTGATTTTATTAAACTTATATGTATATGCATAGGGCAAACATGTCTTAGACAATATTATGAATATGTTGTATTATTTATTCAAGATGGCCTATAATTAATATTCCATGTCTGATAGTATGTATGGTATATAAGAAATAGTTAAGCTTAGAGCCAAGCATCTTGCCTAATGAAATTAGGCAAGTGTATGACCACATATGGGATCATATTATGGGGTCATACCGTGGCATTGACTTTACGAATGATAGAATTTTTCCGTATCTAAGTTATGCGCCCTGGAGTGAATTCTTAAGAATTCATTACCGTTCCGGTGCGTAGCCACCGATGACGACGGATCCAAGGGGATCATATTCGCGAGTGTAGATTGGTTTCTTCCCTTCGTTGGATTCGCGTAGGGACTTCCTGGTTGAGACAGCCGGCCTGACAGAGGGCTCCCATCTGTAGGTGCTGTCGATTTGTGAGGATGTGCTGATCATGGGAGTATACCAGGTATAGGCTTCCCTGGATACGAGCTACCGGTGGACCAAGGGCGTAGAAACAATCTGGATTCCTCCCAAGAGCCTATGTCACCCCGAGGAGGAGGTGAGGGTGAGGGTGTAATGGGTCAGCGTTGGTTCGATCTGCCAGTTTGTGCAATTTTCCAAAGCCTAGGTCATCCTTAGGGAGGGTGAGGGTGAGGGTATTGCTCCCAAAAATCCTATGTCACCTTTCAGGGTGAGGGTGAGGGACTTGAATGATTATTTGAATGTTATATGTGTTATGATGCATGAATTGTTCCATTCACTGAGCGTGTGGCTCACCCCTCACATATGTTTTCTCCAGTTGTCGCTGACCCGGACCCGAAGGAGGAGCTCCCTGAGGCACGGTACGAGTAGAGGATCAGCGTTCGCGTTGGATATTTTGCGAGTGAGAGGCCATCAGCATCCCCTTTTTTCTTGAATGTATTCTACTTGTGCCTGTGCACGGTTTATGGATTGTTGATGTCTTTTGTTGTGTATATTGGCTCTCACAGGACAGTTAATTGTGTACTCTAGTCTGTAAATATGCCTTTGAATTACAGACCTAGTCGTTTGAGCTTCCGCTATTGTATATATTTGATGTCAGTTACTTGTTACTGTTTATTGCCTTTGATATTGTGGAGTCTTTATTTGACCTCGTGTATGGATTACTAATATCATATATAGACTTGCCACGTCTCGGGGACGGCCGCCCTGGGGCGTGACAGGATCACCGCTAAGGACCATGAAAACAACTCCTCTTGTTCTCCTCTAATAATATTTTCAGAATCACCAGAGAAAACAACATCATCTACTTCTTTATTGCTAATGTCCTCATCGATCTCTGGTTCAACGATAAAGTTAACCCGCTCTCCTTCTTCATTTGCGAACTCGGCACCATCATACATATCATCGCCGTCAGTTGTGTTGTTACTTTTGTCCTCATCAACATCTGATTCAACCAGATGTTGATCGTAGGGTTCCATTTTCAGACTCTTCTGAATTTTTGAAGGACTTTATTTGGTCGTCTTCATCGATCCATCAACCATAACATGCACGCTTGATCTCTCTAATTGTAATTCCACCATTGCTGCTTGGCGACAATTTTGATACAATGGGGGGACATATCGTTCATAATTTAATGGTAGAAATTGATTCATGAGGAGTTGTTTCATCTTCCTCCACGTACGAACTAGTGCCATTCCTCGCCATTGTCGGGTTCTCTAAAGTTGGTCCCACCAAGTGGCGGCACCACTTTTTAATCGAAATACCACCAATTTGACCATCTTCTCCTCTAGAACCTCCATCATCTCAAAGAATCTCTCGATCTCTGAGATCCAATCAAGAAAATCCTCAATCTACATATTACTATTGAAATACGGAATATTCGCCTTCAATCGGTAATCATTGTATTTCATACGCCGCCTCCTCAGTTGTTATCCATGAAGTCCATCATCTTCATCATCCGAATCTTCCTCATCATCAAATTGATAATGAGTGGGACGTCGAACAATGTTCCGAGCAATAGGTCTGCCTTGGGCAAATCCCTCAACGCGTATCCTATCACCTTTAGGATGTCTATTGTTGGCGTTGAGGTTCAGGCCAGCAATCATCTCGCGGATCTCTCGCATCTAATTGCGGTTTTCCTCCAATCCACGACCAGCGTCATTAGATTGGTCGTCTCCCCCTCCGTTATTTGCCATCACAACAAGGCAAATCATCGCTCTGATACCACATAACGCAGTGAAAAATTAGATAATAAGATCCAACCAGCGTTGAGATCTCATAAGCACCTTGAATCCACAAGGAAGAAAGCCTCAAAAGAGAGAAAATTCAAAATATTATTGATAAAAATTGTCAACCCTAGATTACAACTAGATTACAAGTCTGATATTTATACTAATAGCACAAAATAAAAAAATTACTAAAAATAGTAAAAATCTGAAAACTAATTTTCCAGATTCTATGAGATCCTAAATGAACATAGAAATTGATAGAAATCAATTCCGATATGTTATGATTGATATATCGCAAATCTAAAACTTACTAAAAATAGTAAAAGGCTTAAATAAATGAATTTTCGAAAAAGAAGAATTGTTAGTTGTATAATAACTAATCTAGAAGATCTACTCAATATATTTCAATATGTCAAATTTCGTGAGATTCTGAGATCGTAACCATTGATTTGAATTTATTTGGTGAATCATTTTTTATGGTCTAATCTGCATAATCTGTCCTACATCATAATCGAACAAAACAAAAATATAAATATGACAGCAAGCAAGTAGCTAAACAGCTGACAAAGCTGAACAACATACTCAGCCGACTGCTACAACAGCAAGCTCACGCCATGATGTCTATGCTCTCCCCACTCGGCGAGACGCTGCGAACTGCGAGCTCCCGCCATGGTCACACCCCCAATCCCTAATCAGCGCCGTCGCGGTGTCCCATACTATTTTGACTGCGTCGGAGTGCTGTTTGTAAATGCAAACGTAACAACAACCATGTTGACTATTCAAGGAACAAAACAACAATTCAATTGCGACTTGTAAAACAAGCATCATTTATATTCACAAAACCTAGATTGTCTCTATGGCCTATAATAATTGTCCCAAGATATTTGTCCACCACATGTTCATCTCACATTGGTTCTACCCAAAGAATCTAAAGAAACCCTAAAAAAAAATAAAAAACGAAAAGCACACGAGGAGGAATCTGTCACTTTCATGTGTGGACCATAGCAACCGCCCACCATCACCACGTGTCACAATCTCATCATGGCCGGTGGCTTTTTCCCCTTCACGAACCCTCCACAACCTTATCAATATAAAAAAAGGGAAATTATTTCCAGGTCCTCTGAGAACTCTTCAATTAATTTTAAGTCCCTAAAACATTTGAACTTAATTTTAAGTCCCTAAATTAGTTGAGATATTATTTCTAGGTCGTTCTATTCAATAAGGATTATTTTTTACTTTTTTTTAAAAAAATTTACATTTGTCTTCACATTTTTAACAGTGTACACAAACATGCTAATAATATATATACAGACAGTTTAACAATGTATACAGACGTGTTAACAGTGTACATCGACGGTAAAGGAGGGGTAAAAATAAAAAATATAATGATAGTCGATAGACTCAATGGTGTTGTAATAGAAAGACACAAAAATAATATAAAATGGGGTTTGGAGACCTAAAAATATATCTAAATATTTGAGGGACCTAAAAATAAATTAAGGAAAGGATGCGAAATTAATTTCCCCTTTAAATTTCAATAAAAGTCCATTCAATCAAATCTTTCAAAAAGCAAAGCCAACCGTGGCAGATATCTGTATATAAAGAGACAACTCACGAGAGACTTGGAGAGCAAAAGCGGAGAAAAGCCAAAGTGAAAAGTGAAACGGAGAGTTAATTGAATGGGGGGAGGCATTCAAGAGAAGAAGAAGGTGGCGGTCTATGATGGGTCGGATATAAGGGAACTTGTTGGGGATGAGAGGGCCTTCACTAGCTTCGTCGACGACAAGTTCAGTGAGCTCGACAGGGACAGAGACGGCAAGCTCTCTGTGAAGGAGCTGAAGCCGGCCGTCTCCGCTATCGGCGCTTCTCTTGGCCTACCCGCGCCTGGATCTTCTCCTGACTCTGATCATATCTATCACGAGGTGGGTCTCTCCTTTTTTTTTTTTTTTTCTTTTTTTGCAAAATTAGACCTTTTTGTGATTGTTTGGTGAATTTTGGGTTTGGTGGGGTTGAGGGTTCTTGGGTTGTTTAGAGATTGGGGCAAGGGATGCAATTTGGGGCAGGTTAAATTTGACCCAATCTGATAATTGGATGGGTTTGGGTTAGGGTTTTAGCGTTTAAGTTCAACTTGAACCTAAACCCGAGCAATTCAAACCTGATTTGGATCGGGTTTGGGGTTGAGGGTTTGGGTAAATTTATATATTCTAAGGGTCCGTTTGGATGCACGATTTGGGTGATTTTGCTTTTTGAAAAGCTAAAATCCCAAAATCGTGCAGCCAAACGGGTTGGATTCCGGCGGAATCAAAAGCTGGATTCCTTTTAATTTCTCTCTCGAAATCCCTGTTTTAAAGAGCTCAGAAACTGTGATTTTTTGTCAGAATCGATTTTTTGAATTGAAAAGCGACTTTCTCTACCAAACATTAAACCCCTTTCAAATATTGATTCCTAAATTAAAAAAAAGCATCCCAAAAAGGTCAAGGTCTAAAATCATCTTAAAAAACAGTTTTATTCCAAAATCTACTTTTCAATATGTGTTTCCAAACGGAGTCATGTCGTGTTTTAATTTTTGAGTTATAATTTGAATTGTACTATTTATTTTTACATAGAGTCTCACTTATAGAGTTTCATCTTTCTTGAGCATTGATTCTTGCAAAGTTGTAATTGTTTAAAATGACATTTTTTAATTCAAACCCGTCAAACCTGGTGGGTTGGGTTATGGTTGAGCTTTTCTGGTTTGAAGGTTGGATTAGGTTGGGTGGCTTTCTCCAACTTTGGGTTGGTTCATGTTGAGCTCTACCTGACCTGCCCAAGTTGCACCCCTACTGGGCATGGTAGAAATAGTGATTAGTGACTCCTTTTGAAAGAATGAAAAACCCAACATTGTTTTGATTGATTAACACTAGTGGGTGTTCCAATTTTCATTATGATAAGAAATTCATATATCTTGCAAATAGAAACAGCCCATGTATTTATTTATTTATTTATTTTGAAGTATTTGGGTTGATTTGGTCATTTGGAGATTTGGGAGTGTGAAAATTCAATTAGTTTTAAGAGTTTGGTGATTTGTTTTTGAAGGTGTTGAATGAGTTCACTCATGGGAAACAAGAGCAAGTGAGCAAGACCGAGTTCAAGGAAGTGTTGTCTGACATTTTGTTGGGCATGGCGGCGGGGCTTAATAGGGATCCCATTGTTATATTGAGGATTGATGGAGAGGACCTCAGGGAATTCGTTGACGGGTCGAGTTTTGAGCTGGAGGCCATCTCCATCTTCTCCCGCATGGAGTCCTCTGGTATGTCTCTTCGACATTGTATCATCAAGGCATTGGAGCAGCTCACCGTGGAGCATGGGATGCCACCTTCAAATGATTCATGGGTAATTATTAGTGCTTTATATAATTTCCTTTTTTTTGGTAGATTATCAGTTTTTTGTTTTATGTGTTTTTATCTTCCCTAGTTAAATTCTCCTATCAGCAAGACTAAGACTGTAACCTAAGGGATACCTCTGCCAAACTGCCAAGACTTGGTTTGTTTCTTGTTATTTGGTACTGCTAATTCGAGGTTTTACTTGTTATAGAAGAAGCTACATGAAAGCTTCTTTATGTTTCATGGGCTAGGCTATAATCAATAAATGGTACAGAGAGCATTTTCCACCACGCAATGGCCATTTTTATTGTAAATCAAACAAATTCTAAGGATAGAGTGAGTGATGAGAAATTTAATTATAGTAGAAAAATGAATCAAATTTTCTTAAAGATGCTAATAATTGTATCAGAAAGAGTCATTAAGCCAAATTCCAGGCGTTGGTCAGGCTGTAATTCTCGTTTGATGATGTATGCATTCTGCGACCATAGAATTTCTTTTACTAGGAGGAACATAATTGATGATGACTCTTCCTTCAAATGTTCATTGAGACCATTGATTTTCTTGTTGATGGGGTATCATTGTGACAACATTTATTAAGTTCTGTTAATAGTCTTAATGATCTGACTTTATTCTGTGTTGTGAAGGTTTTGAACAACATTGTGGAGCCAACCTTGCAGTCTGTGGCAAATGATCAGTACAAACAACCTGCTTCTCAGGATATATTCTTAAGCGAATTCAGGAAAGTTGTGGAAAACATCATTTTACGCCTTAAAGAGCATCCTGTCATAGTTGCTCATAGTGGTAACACTTTCGATGGAAGCGGCATAAAGAGATTACTGATGAACAAATTTGAATTGGAAAAGGTCAGTCAGTTACGTTATTTCGGTAAAAGTAAAAATTGCTTAGTTGAAGTTTGGTCATTGCAACAATCTAGCTTGACACAATCACTGACCTGAGTGAAGCGAGAAAATGTCTTTTAACTTCGTATATTGTTTCACCATCCTGCAATTGTTCTTAAAAGAGAAAAAGGTTTACTTTGGTAAAAGTAAAAATTGCTTAGTTGAAGTTTGGTCATTGCAACTATCTAGCTTGACACAATCACTCAGCTGAGTGAAGCGAGAAAATGTCTTTAACTTCATATTTTGTTTCACCATCCTGCAATTGTTCTTAAAGAGAAAAATGCCTCATAATTTCCAAGTGTCACAGAGATTACTAATCAATATGTTTTAGTTCGAACAAGTCCATGCATCACTCATGATTCGGCCTTAATATCTATTCAACAAATGTTTTTCTCCATGTGTTAGAGATGCCCCAAAGTGGTTCATTTGCCCCCTATTTGTTTGGGGGATAGGACTTGATGGAATATTATGATTTTTCCCTTTGTGCATTGTATAAATTACATGATTTGTCTTTAATAGGTTTTGGATGCTGCATGGAGAGGCCTACCCAAAATTGACAGTCAAAAAGCTCCCAGGGGATATCTCCGAGTTGCACTAGATGAGGTGGCCCCATCAGCTGGGTTACCACCGTTTGGCTCACTAAGTCAGGTAACACATACATGTGATAATATGCAGAAGCTTCAAAGATTATTTCACACAAATTCACATAATTGAAATATAAAGATGCATGCACGTAATATTGGTAGATGTACAAGTCCATCTTGGATTCTTGGTTAGTCATCCATGTACATGTAAATCATAGTTTGATGTATATACAAAGATTTTTGGCAAGGCTACTATCCAGCATTTCCCCTTTATGTTTGCATGTGTAAATAATCACGTAATTATTGAATATTCACCCACACAAACTGCTCATTAGAATGGATCCAGCATAGATCTTGTTTGTGGTGAGTCTGGTGACCCCATTTGTTTCGTTCATAACATCAAAATTGTTGCATTTTGGGGTTCAGTCTTGCATGAGCCAACTTATTAATCTAACGTTCAAGTTATTGGCATTTATCAAAACTTTCTATATGAGTATTACTATCATGAAATTTTTTTGTCAAATTGAGGTATCGTTTGAAGGGTTTGGGTAACATCGGGAGATTCTGCCTTTTTGTAAGAATCATACTTATGAAAACGACAAAAAGAAAAAAAGCTTTTTAGAAATCTAACAAAGTATGCTTTCTTCGAAGGCTGATTTTAAAAGCAACTTTAACTGGAAAATCTTCTTCAAAACCGTTTCCAAACGGCTACCGGAATTCAATTTGCTTGAAAACTTCAAAGAGTGCGCCGCGCCCTCCATATATGTTTTTTCCAATACTATCATGAAATTATTTGAGATTCAAGGACTACATTTATATGGTCCCTCTCTTGATTAATCCATTCATTTTAGTTTGAGATTCATGTTCCTCTCCTTGGTATGAACATGTAGAATAACTATTTGAACTCATGTCAGATACAGTATATATGTAATGCTGATTTGGAAAGAAAAAAAAAACCGATATCTTTGGGTGTCTGTTTCACAGATGGATACGGTGGTGAACGAGGTGTTCAAGATGGTGAATGCGGACGAGGGAAAGATCGTCGAAGAAGCAGAATTCAAAAAAACCATGACAGAGATTCTTGGGAGCATCATGTTGCAGTTGGAGGGGAAACCAATTGTCTTCTCTTCCAGTTCAGTGGTGCATGAGCCTTTGGCTTCTTCAACTACTGACACTTTGTTGCCAATCCCATCAACCGAAGTGAGTGATAAAATTTAAACAAACATATATGGGAAATTAATTGGTAGTACTAATAGTTGTATAAAGAAACAAGTTATCAGGCTGAGTTTGAAATTTCTAGCCACCACTTCACTGTACCGTTCACTTGTGGAATCTATGTTTGATAATGCTAAGCCTTGAATTGTAACAGAAAAATATTATGCAGTTTGTAAAAATAAAAAGTGGGTTGACGTTCAATTGTGTTTCTGTTGCTTGATTAAATGGAATTTAAATCATGTTTGAGTTAGAGACTTATGGGTCAAGAGACTTTTGTATGTCTGGCTGGGACATCCTCAACCAAGCTAGGTGAACTAAATCAGAACAGGTACAATTGAATATCCAGGACACCTTATTCTGGAGTCTAGACCTACTTGAGTGACAGGGCAAGACTGTTTGCTTCTCTGTTACAAGTGTTTTGTCTAATATCAAATAAATAAATAAATAAGTGTTTTGTCTAATAGTGGTTAGAAACTTAGAAAAAATATCAATCGAATGTCAATCATGAGAATAATTTATCTAACAACTTACATATTATCAATCAAACAATAAAAACTTCGTTATTAATAACTAAAAACATAAACAAACAAAAAATCACTTATTCTATCAGTATAGTAATTATTCATAGAATGGTCATAAACCCTGTAATAACTCGTGTCTATCCAAACGACACCCTAATGATCAAGTGAGTAGAGATTTAAATTAAATTTAAAAAAAAACTCCATTATGTCCCTCTTTCGTAATTATTTATAGTGATTGTAACCCTTTCTTAACTAAGATTTTCTCATTGACTTTTTTAGATCATTGACTGCAACGTTTTTTTGGTAGTATCCTCTCATCACTGCTTCCGGAATCCTGGTGACGACATTTATTAAGGATAAATTTTTTGGAGTATTTTTACAAAAATAAAATATATACTCGAATAAATTTAATACATATTTTTCTATAACTTTTACGATAATAATTCACATGCTCCATTTTATAGGCGTCAGAACAAATGTTAATACATATTTTGTATTTTCTGTCTTTTTCAATAATTACTCCTCATAATCAAGGAATTCGTTACAATGGATGACGTGTTATGATTTTTTGAATTTGTTTGGATGATCAAATCCTACAATTTTTGGTAATTAAAAGTCATCTCTCTTTTACTTTATAAGATAAAAAAAAATACATGATCTGTCTGTCTCTCCATCGACGACTTATTTTTCTTCTCCACCTAAAATAATATTTGTATTTTAGTCACATTTCTTGTTTTGCATTTGTTATAATTTTTTATTATTGAATTTGATGCTAAATGTTAAATTCGATAACTCTTTTATAACAATTTTTTTAAGAACACATGAAACCAGATCAGAAGATTGTTTTGGAGATTTTTCAAGCATTGATTTATTTTTTGGAGGACGGGATGTTTTCAAGCATTTATTTGTTTTTTAGATGACTTTTCAGCCTCCGATCAAATCAGAAATCATAATTGAACAATTGGATGTCGTTTTTAATGTTTGTCGATTCAGTGCGGCCTTGTATTTTTTGTTTGTTTTTGCATTTGTTATATTTTATAAATGTAACTGAATTTTATTACGAACTTTAATTGTATACTATGATTTGTGTTTCATTTATGCATTTATTGGGAAAAAAATTTGCATCAATCACAAATACTTTGTTTGATTATTGGAATAAAAAAATTACAAATTAACAACAATGTTTAAAAAAAAATTGATTATTCTTTATCGCTACCATTTTCTGGTTGAATGAGAGGCCTCAAACAAATATTTGGTCTTTTTTGGTATTTTTGATGAAATGGAGTTTTTGAATGATTTCTTTTTTCAGTTTCTTTTTAAGAAACCCTAAAGGATTTGAATTTTGATTATGTTTTTATAAATGTAATTAATAGTTTCTGGTTTTGAAAAAAATAGGTTTTTTGAAATGAATTGTGAATATGTTGATATGTTTTTCAAAAAAGGTGGAGATGAATTTAATAATGAAGAAAATCATGGGTTTTAAATGAGGATAATATTGTATTTTGCCTTCGTAACCTTTTTTAAAAGTCAAACAAACAACCAATGATATCAAAACCAATGAGATAATGACACCTTATAGGGCTTATGAGTTGTAAATGGGGCCTAAATAGTGGAGCTTGTATAGCAGGATTCTAAATTTTAACACAGTATATGTTAATCTAACCTAATAAACCTATTATTTACATAAGGATTTGAGTTTTTGACGTGAGATTGATCAAAAAAAAAAAGGAAGATGCAATGTAGTTATAATCAATTATGCGAGTACATCCTAAATACAAATTAAAAATAATGATTGCATTCAATTTGTTTGAGTATATTTTTTTCTAATTTAATAATTTTGTTAAGAATTTAAAATGTTATAATTATATAAAAAAAATATTTTTTATGCTTAATATTCAACATATTTATTAAAAGCATACAAAACATGCATTTATTACTTTTGAAAAATAATTATTAAGTTTTTATTTTATTTTTGTTATTTTATTTACATATACATTAATACATAACACAATATTGTAACACGTGGACATGTGTATATAACTAGGCCTGTCAACAGGTCAGATCCAAACCGAATTATGGTGGACAAGGACCCGACCCATGACAGGACCCGCCAGACCCGGATCCAACCTAGGATCAGCGGGTCCTTGGGCATCTGCACTCGGTCTCGAGAATGGCTAATAAAAGAAGAAGAAGAACATCTTTGCAAAATAATTTATAAATTATAAATCTAGCATAATTTTCAAAATATATAACATATAACATTAAAATATATTAACTTAAACACTATAAAGATTTAAAACAAATTAACATAAACACATAAAGTCAAAATGTTATGGATTAGAATTTGGTAAATGAGATAACAGCCCCAAAATATGAGTCTCACTCACAAGCCCCATGAGGTGTTATATTTCATTGGTTGGCTTGTTGACTTTTCAAAAATGGTTAAATTGTAAAATACAAATTTGCCATTCATTAAAAATCTATCCCATTAACCCAAATGCCCCCCCACCTGTTACGCCCCGGAGCGACCGTCCCCGAAGCATTACCAATCAAACAATAATCAAAAGGATCAAATAAGAAAACAAGGCTACAGGGAAGTGGTAGCCAATAAAATGAAATGATGCAGAAGTATAATATACAATTAAGTCTGTAAATCAAAAACATTATTACAGACTCGAATACACAATTACCGTCCTGTGAGAGCCCAAGTCTAGTCCAAATACAACAATATATGCGACACGCACAATTACTAATACATACACAAAAATAGGATTGCTGATAGCCCCACACTTGCCAACCGGAAGCTGAGAGACGCCACGCGCGAACTACGCTAGAGGGATGCTCCACCTCCACGCCCCACTGTCCCTGGCGGAAAACAACACACGAGGGGTGAGCTACAAGCTCAGTGAGTGGCAAGAATCCAACTCAAGAATAATAATATAACACTATCGTATTTTCCTTTCAAGGAAAGATATGGATGGGAGAACACCGACATATATAAATGTCACGTAGAGTCGTGACCACACATCACCCTCACCCTCACCCCGAAGGGGGAAAAACTGTTGGGACTTTTGGGAAACAACTAATCCATTAACACTAACGAGTTGTAACGGAAACTAATACCTAGCTACAAAGATTCTTCACATCTAGATAAATACATATCAATCCCTCGCATCATCCAGTAGCCCTCTCCCGGGTAATCCTCATCCTAAGGGCCATCCAGGGTCAGTACTCAAGCCTTGTATGTTAGTGACGTCATACTCTGAGCATTCCCGACGATACGGCATCACCGTGGTCGGTACTTTAAGTCTCGTATGATAGTCATATCATACTCTGGGCATTCCTAACGATATTATGGCACAATGCAGGACAGACTCAACCCCGGGTAGCTTCGACGCACGATGATGTAGGGAAACAGTACTCCACGTTCGCAATATCATCAGGTAGCCCTCTCCCAGGTAGCCCTCTCCCTGGCGGCCTTCCGATGGCACGGCGGCACCATGCAGGGTAGCTCCAACGCTGGGTAGCTTCGACGCACGATGATATGTGGAGGAAGCACTTCGTGCTCGCAATACGATCCACACACGCTTAACACAGGTAGGCCTAACATACTATTGTCATAGCTATCAAGTAACAAACACCGAATAGCCTCTACGCACGATGATGTAGAGAAACAGTACTCCACGCTCGCAATATCATCCGGTAGCCCTCTCCCAGGTAGCCCTCTCCCTGGCAGCCTTCCGGTGGCACGGTGGCACCACGAAGGGTAGCTCCAACGCTGGGTAGCTTCGACGCACGATGATATAGAGAAACAGTACTCCACGCTCGTAATATCATCCGGTAGCCCTCTCCCAGGTAGCCCTCTCCCTGGCGGCCTTCCGGTGGCACGGTGGCACCACGCAGGGTAGCTCCAACGCTGGGTAGCTTCGACGCACGATGATATATGGAGGGGGTACACCATGCTCGCAAGACGATCCTCCCGAATCAACTACTATCATCTAGCAATTACCAATTGATATACAGAATTCTCTTGAATTCCCGCACAGATGCATCACTTGGATGCACGGGAAAGAAGCTAAACACTCGCACTCAATTATGACAAGACATGATCCTGAAGGCGGGTCATGCACACGCCTAACACAGGTAGGCCTATCATACCATTTTCATAGCTATCGGGTAACAAACACCGAGTAGCTTCTACGCACGACGATGTAGGGAAACAGTACTCCACGCTCGCAATATCATCCGGTAGCCCTCTCCCAGGTAGCCCTCTCCCTGGCGGCCTTCCGGTGGCACGGTGGCACCACGCAGGGTAGCTCCAACGCTGGGTAGCTTCAACGCACGATGATATAGGGAGGGGGTACTCCATGCTCGCATGACGATCCTCCTGGATCAACTACTATCATCTAACTAATACCATTGCTAATGAATTCTTATGAATTCCCACACGGATGCATCTCTCGACGTGGGAAATAAGTCCTTGCACTCAATCAGGATAGAACATGATCCTAAGGGCTGTCATACACGCGTCTAACACAGATAGGCCTGACATTCTATCATCATAGCTATCAGATAACAAACATCAATACAACAATGAATTCCCATAGAGTTGCATCACTTGGATGCAGGCAAGATAGCTACTATATTTGCCCACTAAAACAAGTATGCTCCTGATAAACAATAAATCATAGATATACCTATCACAGATAAGGCCAAACAATTAAACATACACACAATTATCACATGAGAGTTCCTATCACAACAAGAGTGCATAGACCACATGTCCAAGGAACCTAGCATTCAAGAATTAACCACACTAAGCATCTACCAACACGAAGGCAATACTACGAAAGGACACCTTTAGTATAACATACCCAACATTCCATGCTATATATATAAAAGCTGCAAAGTGATAATAGCAATATTATTTGAAAATCAATAATGAGTATAGCTATAGAACCCCATGGGTACGCGACGCACAATCACATGCATCGAGCGCTTCCCAAAAGGGCTGGATCGAACCACTCACCAAAAACCCATTCATTGCGAGTTCCGCCAACGAAAGCTGCAAAACACAACCAATGATTATCAAATCAAACATGAAGTTTCTTGGCACCTATATATAAGCCTATTTCATGAAGACAACAACTCCTGATATTGCCCACACCATGCATAATAGCTCTTTGACACATATTTATACAAGACTAGTCCATCTACAGCAATCAGCCCCAAACATTGGTCTCCACGGCATAGAATACACATCCAAAAATTCTGAAATAAATCATGTGCATACTCTGATATGTTAGGATCATAATCCGTGAAGACATCAAATCCTGATTTAATCTTGAAATACCCGAAATAAATTATTTTCAGAAACAGGTCTATTTCTACGCGAATCTGGACAGGCCATGAACATTAGGCTATAACTTTCAATACAGGTAACCAAACGACACCAAATTTCATATGTAACATGTAGACACATAGATGATCATATGAAATGAAGACATAAGTCTCAAAATATGCCTCTAAATACCCCAAACACAAGAATCTTGAGGAGACAGAAAATCTGTCTTACAACACAAAGCCACCCCATTCATACATTAACACAACCATCCTATGTGCAGCATCAATTACTCATAACAACACTCTCATGCATGCCCTCTACAACATCCTAGCAAGCATAAAAGTAGGGGTAGAGAATTACCAAAAGATGGGGAGGAGAAGGGAAGGTGTTGGGCTCACAATGACACCACACACACACCCACCATCACCACCATCTCCTTCACAGCACACCTTCTACTTGGCTGGACCAAAAGGGGAGGACAAAACAGGGGATCAGCTAGAGGAGGAGAGGAAGGAGAAACCATTAATACATCACACACATCTCACCTTGATCAACTTCTTCTTCAAGCACAACCCCTTCCAAACACTCCTTCATCTTCTCCCTCACTTAGGCAATTCCACAAACACTTGGTGGGCAGACCCCCACAAAGGGCTGGACCATGTGAGGGAGCTTGAGAGAGATGGAGAAAGGAAGAATCAACAACAACAACCAACAACCACCATCCAAACATACCTTCTTGGACTCCTTTGTGTGCTCCTTCATCTCCATCACCTCCACTTTCTCCACCCAAAACACACACAAGAGGAGGGGCTGCAACAGCTCAAAAAGAGCCCAAACAGAGGCTGAAGTCGTGCATATTTGGGGGGTTAAATAAGCAAAGGTCGAGTAAATGACCAAGTCATCCTCGGACTTAAAACCTCTGCGCAACCTTCACTTAAATGACCATAACTTCCTCACTACAGCTCGGAATTGCGTGATTCCAGTGGCATTGGAAAGCTAAGAAGATTATCTACAGCTTTCATGTTTACACCCAGATCAAATAACCTCTCTAGCTATTCCGAAATCTAGACTAAACATCTTACAGGGCTGCTGCCTGGATTTCTCAACTTCGGGGTATACTCGGAAAAATACCCATAACTTTTAATATACGAATCCAGTTGTTCCAATTCCACTTCTATATGGAAGCTATCTCAAAACTGAACATCTCATAATAAAATCGGATTTTTAGCTTTTCATCTTGAATTTTAACAAAACCAAATACCAACTCAAAACTGCATAATTCCAAAAACGTCAGAATGCGACGAAAATTTATAGGTAGGCCAATGCCAGTACCAGGAGAATAGATATGCAGTTAGATTTTGAAATTGAATGCCCAAACTATAAGAATAAATACAAACCAACATTTAACAGCCAAAAAGTGACACAGACATAACACCACCCCCGTTTTTTTATTCGGTAATGACTCTTCCACTTGAATCTTAAAATCTATTTACCCATTTCAAATTTTGATTTTTAAAATCCTTATCTAAATTATAATTGAACCTAGATTACATAAAAAATTACCTAAATTATTTTCATCAAAATCCTTCAAACGGCCTAGATTTAAAAAAAAACTTATATTCTTATTATACACATTAATTTTTTTTAAGAATGTTATTATCTGAATATTAAAAAAGTTAGGTATTTATTGTTTTCAAATTTAAATAAAAAACACATATAGTTACCATATGAAGCAGTTACATTTTGTATTGGTAGTTATAAATACATTTGTTAAATATTTACATCTCTCACAACGATTTGTTACATTTACATAAAAACTATTATATATACATAGATGGAACAAACAATTATATTTACCTAAATATTAAACAGTTACATTTACTTTTCGAAATCATCTATTTCAATTCTAGTGCATTGCCTTCCAAAGAAAATGTAGCAGAAGTATGTAATTTACTATTACATTTAAAAATGTAACAAATATAAATTACTATTTGCATTGTAAGAAATACAGTACATAAATGAATGTTACATTTCAGACTGTAACATGCAACATGAAAACTAGAAAGAGATAAAGGTAGCAACATTTAAAAAGTCTCGAATTTCTATGACAAAATATCCCATTACATTAACCTAAGAAGTCTTCTCTTCATCATATGATCCTACCAATACCCCCCTTGTCTTTCTTCTTCTTTTTCTTCTTCTCACTCTTCTCCTCTTCCACAACTTCCTCCTCGACCACCTTCTTCGACTTTCTTCGACTTTGAAGACTTCTTTCTCTCTACTTCAACCACCACTTGTGAGGGGAATCCAAGTGGTGATGGAGACGATTGGCGGTGAGGGGAAACCGAACGGTGATGGCGACATCACAACGAACGAAACCGAGCATCGACATACCAAGCGACAAGGGTTTTATGGAGGAGAAGAACGGGTGGGACTTCGGAGAAAGGTTTTGGTGTGAGAGGGACGTGTTCATTGTTTGCATATGAGGTTTATGTTCATTGTTTGCATATGAGATTTATATATGATGAGCTTATACATTAAATGATTAAAATGTGAGAGGTTTACTTATCAGTGAAATCCACTTATAATTTAGAAGGGTTCAATGGAACTAAACAAAAGCTACAACTCTCATGTCATTCCAAATTCAGTGGACCTAATTGACATCATCCATCCATACAAAAGCACCATCACGAATTCAACGGCTCAGATTGATCCCTCCATCCAGAAATTCAGGTTAACCACTCCCTACTCTCGCGACGCGCCTAACCTCAAAAACCCATTCGCAGTTCCGCGCACCAACATAAAACAAAAGCCACCAAAACACGGGCGGGCTTCAGTGGGCCCACATGAAAGCGGTTTCGAAACATGGAAAATGTTATTAGAATCACACGTGCGTTTCGCTAGCGCGCCAAACCCTCACCCTAACAAAAATAAAAAGGAAAAAAAATCTAAATAACCCTGAAATCTATATAACTCTTTGACTTTTTCTAAAGTTTATGTAACCCCCTGATAACATTTATGTAAATCTAAATACCTTCGTGATTTTTTTAAAAATCTACTCTTTTTTTTTAATTTATTGAACCCTCTAAAAATACATATGTAAATCTAAATAACCCCCTGAATTAAACTTTCATTAACAGATGAGAAATATTTTGTAAATATTCTATTTGATTAACTTTAAATAAAAACACTATATACTAAAAAAGTATCTATAATTTGTTAAAAATACATGTAAATGATAATTTTACCCATATGGATAGATTATAAAACTCTATCCAAGTAGGTAAAATAGTCTGTTACAAAGGATTTTCATATTTTTAATTCATTATAGGGGGTTTTTGGTATATTATATTTTCAGTCAGAGTTAACCAGACATTATATTTGCATAATAATATTAATTTGTCAATGAAAATTTAACTCAATGAATTATTTGAATTTATATAAGTGTTTTCAAGAGTCATATGAATTTTAAGAAATTAAAGTTAGGGGGTTACATGGATTCAGTAGGTTTAAAGGCGCTCGGCTCGTTTACCAAAAAAAAGAAGGAACAAATTGATATAACTCCTTGTAAATTTAGCTAAATTGGTTTTAGTCTAAAATTAAAAAATTATCACAGGTCCCCGAAAAATATAAATGGTTAATAAATTTAGTCTCTCAGTCAATTGTTGTCAATTTTCAGAGAATATTCCAAAAATATTGGTTTATTAAATGGAGCTCCAATGAATGACATTCAAATAAATTCCTACAAAATATAAAAACTTTGATTTAGTCATTTTGATTACAAATACTCTTTTCTAAAAATTCTCCTATTATCCTCTATTTACCAACCATATTCAAAGCAAAAAATCAACATAACTCCCTATAAATTTTTGAAAATTAGATAAAGTTTTTGTAAAATCAGTAAATACCTTGAAGTCCCTATCTTTTATTCTGGTCAGCTCATTCAAGGAGTTATATCAATTTTTCATAAGAAAAAAAGTAAAATTTAAAAGGTATTACAGTAATTTTTCATATATGATTAGAGTCAACCATAGATCTGATTAGTTTCAATTATAATAGGGACTAAAATAAATATCACCTAATAGGATAGGGGCCTGAAGGGATTTATCAATATTACAGGAACTTTTTCCAATTTACATAAGTTTCAAGGGAGATATATCGATTTTCCCATGAAAATAAAGGGGGGGGGCATTATGGTAATTTTCATTGTGTAGTTAGAGTTAAAAATATATTTATTTAGTTGGGGTGAGTTGAGGTGACGGTAAAGGTTAAAATTATATTTTTTTAATAACATAAGAGCTTGTGATAATTTTTTAATTTTTTATAAGGAGTAAAATCGATTTAGTTTTAAGGGAGTTATATCAATTTTTTCAAAAAAAATAATAATAATAATAATAATAATAATAATAAAACTCCCCCACAAGTGAATGACGTAACATAAACGGTTTGGTTTTGCTTTTGCGTGCGTTGCCTCCAAAAATCGTATATAATTTGTCCCTCTCGCCCTCTCTCTTTTTTCCCTCTCTCTCCCCCCCTCTCAAACCCTCGCCGCCCAAACCCCAATTCAATCACTCGATCCCCCCAAAAATAAAAAAATAAAAAAAATCCCCCCAAAAATCAGGGTTTCTTCAATGGCGGAGACAGGCCCTCCCGATCGCCCCCCGATCCAACGACAGCAGCACCAGCAGCCGCCGCCGCCCCCGTCGAAGCTGCCTCAGATCCTCCGCCCGCCGAGGCACCAGCGCCGCCACTTCCCTCTCATCGCCTCCCCTCCTCCTCCGCCCTCTCTCGTGCCTCCTCCCCCTCCTCCGTTACCTGCTCGGCCCTCCCCCGCCCCCCCGGACAGCGCGCTCCGGTTCTCGGATCAACTACATAAGATCCACATCTGTGAGTGTGGGGGAGGTGGAGGCGGCGGTGGGGGTGATGTGAAGGACTTGATCGCTTCTGTGAGTCTTTTGATTGAGAAATATTTGTGTTTGCGTGTTTTTATTATTGTTTGTTTGATCTGGATTTAGGTTTTACTGTGACTGTGATCGGGGTTGGGTTCTGATTTTGTTTGATTGAAATTTGTGTTTTAGGTTTTCATTGGGGATATGTTTTTTTTTTTAAAAAAACTTTTGTTGATGTGGATGATCTGAAACTCAGCTGAAATTAGTTGATCCGTTTGTTTGATCTATTTTATTCTATATATGTTGGAATTGAGTCTGATTGGGATTTGAGATGCTTCTGTTATGATTCATCAGGTCTGCTGTTTTTGTTATATTGATATTTCATACATGCATGCTCGGAGATGTTGGGTTGACTTTTGTATTTGGATGATTTGATGCACACATATCCACTCTTTGTTGATCCATATGCGTGATCCTATTGAATTGAACTCTTGGGTCGTTGATGGCTATGAACTTCTGAGGTTGCCTATGGTTCAGAGAGTTAAGAAAAACTTTGATTTTCTTATGGACCTTGCTGTGGATAATTGTTTCACTTATGATTACTTGTTTTTTATCACTGAAGTGTGTGATATGAGCAAGCCTGAAATTTTTTATTTAAACACTATATAATGTTTTAGTATTATCAAGCAGTCAGCAATGAGGACTAAAAACATTCATATGCAATGTGTTTGTCCTTTTTTTTTTTGAGAGAGAGAAAGAAGCGTTGGAGCAATCTATGAATTAGAAAGCTATTTATTTCTCTCAGGCAGGGAACTGAGTTCAGTCTAAAATATGGTTGGTGATAAGCTGTTTTTTATCAACAAAGTCCATGTTTAGAACACACTTAATGCATAATCTTTTAAATACAGGATTAAAGTATGTCTCTATTCATCCATTTGTACTTGTATGGATTTAATAGTAAGAACGAAGAATCATTAAATTTGGAGCATTTGGAAAACTCGAAAAGTTGTGTTACTGTTTCCATAAATAGATGTATGAGAGGCTACAAAAGATAAGACCGAATATGAGTTGAATTATCAACTTTCTATGCTGACGTGTGTCAGAGAGTCAAACAATCACTATAGTTCCATATGCATGTAGTTATGCATAAGCAACCTGTCAATATTAACATGGAAAACATAGAATGTATCAGGACATACACTTAAAAAGGTAAATGTGATTTCAGATTCTGTCATTCGAAGGACTACAATGAACCTGGCTGTTGACCATAATGAAACTAGACACAGATGCATAAATCACATATGTGTCAATTGTATGAACAGAGTTATGACTCTAATCTGGATCAATCTCGGTGATGAGCCTTTTTACTATGGCTTTAGCCATACAGATTAATAGTCTTAAAATCTGTCCATGTTTTTCTGAGCACTTGGGGCCTGATGAAGTTTATGAATTCAGATTTCCAATTTTAGTAATGATGAAAAGGGAAATCAAGTACTCATTTGTTAGCACAATGCAAGAAAAATAATGAAAAGTAATGTACTGATCACCGGAATTTTTTTCCTATATTTCTTCCTTGATGGTTAAGTATGTTAGACAGATACAACTTGGTCTATACAGGCATTTGAATAACTAGCTATTTGACCATGCTAATTGAGCGGTTCCTGACAAGTTCTATTAACTTGATTGATATCAATATTTTTTTTATTTTGCTGTTTATTATGTAGCTATTTAACTTTCCTTGGAGATGCATGCTGTAAGATCATGTTCGTGACCTTAGACACTTATGTGGATTGTGGACGAATGTACTCCAGAATTATCTACCCATGCCTGGAGATTTTGATTCATTATATTGCTTTTGAATTACGTTTCTTAAGGGATGGCACACCCTGAAAATGCTTATTAATTTCTATCTTTAACAATGATTGGAACCTCTATTCACTATCTTACATGTTTTATAAATGTTTTGGCATATAATAAGATAGTGTATTTAAGTTGATGCAACTCGTTCTGCAGCTGAAGAAAGAGAATGAATCAGAAGAACAAGAAGCCGATAGCATCAAATTGGCAAATATGCATGCCTATAGGGAAGCAGCTAATCTACCACCCGTGGCAAACACAGGTGTTAGGCGCAAGTCAAAGGCTACAAAACATTCAAGATCTGTGCCTCAAGTACCTGGATCAAATGCTGGTGAGACTTTCATTATTAAATATCACACACATTTTTGTTTCTTGTATTTATCTTGGTACAGGCTTTAGGATTAGTTTTTAAAAGAACAACACATTGGGAAAATTATTCATTTATTAGCTTCTCTTTCAGGTGCACTGCATGATGATTTAACTGCAGGTGGTGGCTGCCGTTATGATAGCTCCCTTGGTAAGATACACCAACAATGACTACCCTCCATTATGTGGTAGCAGTCAACGGTATTGACAAATATATGGAACATTTAAACAGGTCTGTTGACAAAGAAATTCATTAACTTGATTCAGCAAGCTGAAGATGGCACCCTTGATTTGAATGAAGCAGCTAGTACATTGAAGGTAAAAAAATGTGCTGTATTTGCTCGCTAGAGTAGAATCTTTCCAATGGTGGCATTTTATGCAAAAACCATTGATTTGAGAATCACACTTGTTTTACCTTTTGTTTCTTATTTTATATTGACAGGTTCAGAAGCGTAGGATATATGATATAACAAATGTTCTTGAAGGGGTAGGACTAATCGAGAAAAAATTGAAGAATAGGATTCGCTGGACGTAATCACAGTCTCTATCCTCGTAGATATCTTATTTTCTTTGATTCCTAGCTCATTTCTAATCAGGATTTTTTGTAAGCAGAGGACTAGATATGTCAAGGCCAAAGGAATTGGATATTCATGTTGCAAAGTTGAAGGTATGTACTAAAAAAGTGTTGACTGGCCATATCAGATATATTTTTTCTTTTACTATCTCTATGTTGCCTTTCTTCCTTTTTTTACCATGCTTGATGCTTTTACTGCTTTCATTTTTGCTTATACACAAATTTGGGCATTAGATTCATGCATGATGAAAAGAAATCCCTGAACTGTGCTTAGGATCATGTTTGTATATATTCCTGAACTGTGCTTAATATTATCATGTTTGTATATATGCACAAATACTTGAAGAATAGTTCAACTGTCCTTAGTTGTTATCATCAGAAGATTTTTGGTGTCACAAGAAAGGCCATCATGCAGAGCGATCCCCGCTCCTGCATATAGCGGGGTGTTGGAAGGGTAAAGGCTCTCTTTTTTTTCACACGAAGTGACTGCAGGACTAGAACCTCAAACTTTGTATTGTTAACCCGCCCGGGTTTCTCTAAGCAATGATCCCTTTTTGAAGCTCTTTACAATATAAACAAAATATCCACTCTTTATTTATAGAGCTATCTATATATATATATCCACCACTCTTATATATATATATATATATATATATATATATATATATATATAGTTTAGTATAATATGTGGTCCGTGCGAATCGCGCATATACATCATTTAAAGGGGTATATGCGTCAGTAAAGAAAGCATATAACTCATTGAAGTATATACCTCATTGAGCTAATTTCTTTACTGATGCATATAAACCTTTAAAGAATGTATATACGTGGTTTGCACGGACCGCACCTTATCACTACTCTCTCTCTCTATATATATCTGATAGTGTTTCTTTACTTTGTGATTTTTTCGTTGTGTGTATTGTGGATATCTATGTAATTATGATTAGGATGCTCTCGCTTTATCTAGCTTTTAAAGCATTCAATCTAATTGAAAGGGTATATTAGATTGTGGCTTTACCAGAAAACATAGGACCTCACATGCATGCTTGCAACACACTCATCTGCAATAAAAATAATATGCTATTATTTATCTTCAAGTCCTTTCTTGCTCCTGTGATTCTTTTTTCTTCAAGCCTAGTGAAGACATGGAAGAAGGCAACAAGATTATAAATGTCGTCACAATATTAACAGTTGTTACATGGACATGGATGAGAGTGTTGGAATCTTAATGTTGAGTTGGACTCTGCTAAAAAAATACTGTATGTATCCAAAGGGATGGATGGTCCCATATTTGGTTCTTTTGTATTCTGTGGGTATAGAGGATTGTAAAGGTTTTCAGATCTTTAGGGAGACATCTTGTCTCTCTCATTTCAGTCTCAAAAAATACATGTATAATTAAGCACCGTCTAGGCTTGCCTGGCCGCCTAGACAACCGTGCTATAGTGCAAAGCATTATAATTGTAGTTTTTATTGGTTCAAAATTCTGTTGTTGTGATTATTATAAATTTTATTTATTTATTTTTATGAATATGCTGGTTCTCACAATAACTGTTGTATTCTATGATTGTTGGCAGGATAATGTTGAATCATTGTACAATGAAGAATGTAGAATTGAGGAATTGATAAGGTTTGCTCTTATAGTTATTGAAATTTGACAGTCAATATAACAATTTCTTGGTTCAGTGTACCTGCCCCACTAACATATTGTAACCTCTACAGAGAAACTCAAGAGAATCTGAGCACCCTTTGTTCAGATGAAAATAATCAAAAGTAAATCATCTTTTCAAAACCATTAGCTGCCTTCTTTCAATTCATCAGCAGAATCCTTGTCCTAATCAATTTTTGGATTTTTTTTCCAACTGTGTAGGTGGCTCTATGTAACCGACAAAGATGTCAAAAACCTTCCCTCCTTTCAGGTTTGGACTGTTGTGAAACCCTGTATTTCTACATGTATCCATCTATTGCATGCATGATGTATCATCCTTTTTTATATCATTTTTCTTGGTGACAGAATAAAATGCTTTTCGCAATAAAAGCCCCACGGGGAACAAATCTTGAAGTCCCAGATCCAGATGAGGTAGGTAAAAAAAAATACAGGTTGAATTTCCATATTCATTTGGTTATCTTTGATTGGTTGAACTTGAATATATGCATTTATTTATCTTTCATCAGTTGAGTATAAATATGTATAGGATTCTCTGCAACAACGGTTTCGTCTCCTGTTAAGGAGTAGCATGGGTCCCATCGATTGCTACCTAATCAGGTATGTTATAATTTGTGGTGGATGCATGAAACCCAATGGAATACATATATTAACCGGTTTTTAAGGAATATCATTCAGTAAATCCATTAGAAATTGACATTATCTTACTGCCCCCCTCCCTAGCCAATCAGTTCAATATTCTTTCTGCTAATCTATTACAATATGTCATCAATAGTGATGTATCACATACAGAATATCATACCAATGGAAGAATAATGTCTTGTCTTCCCATGTGCCCCCAGAATCTCTCTCTCTCTCTCTCTTCCCATGTGCCCCCCCAAAAATAACAAAACAAAACAAAAAACGAAAACGAAAGCAAAAACAAAAACAAAACAAACAACTATACATCCAATTATATGAAGAATTCAACCGATAAGATAGTTCCTAATGCAGCCATATATGGCCACCAGATAATGCACAACATAGAAATTTATTTTTCCCAGATATCCCTTTATATAGTAAAGCTGTATGCATTTTGTGTTATTTCATCATAATTACTCATTTTGGGGATGACAGTGATGGAGAGCACATCGAAACAGCAAACCCTGACGAAAATCCAACGCCGATGGACATGTCTGTCGGGACAAAACTAAAGATGGTGGAGGAGCACCACTCCCCGCAGTAGAAAATGTAGCCGCATCTCCAGATTCCATGAGTTCACAGGACTCCACAGCCCACTTAATCAAGATTGTTCCATCTGAAGGCGATGTAAGTACCCCCATGAGCTTCTTCTCATCGTACGTGTTTGAAAGATGTGCGTCTTCAGTTTGCTTTTGCTCATGATGGATCTGCATGTATTTTTTAGGAAAGCACGGACTACTGGTTTGCTACAGATCCTGGTGCGAGATTGGCGGATATGTGGAGAGCAGAATGTATCCTTAAATTAGCTTGTATTGCATCTTAATAATAATCCTCATGTACATTAACAACATATATCTCAAATTTCATAATGGTTACTCGCTTTGCGTGGATTTCACAAAACTTCTGCATTGCCGAAACTTAGGGTGACTAAACAAATTTCATGAAATCATGATCATTGTGTTCCTCAATGACAACCTTAATTTCAGAAGAAGCAGAGTTACAATGAGATGGCCAACTGTGGTTGCAGATCCAAGCGGGGAGGAAAAGAACACAACGGGTAACAAAAATAAAATACAATAATAGGAAAAGCAAAATCAGGGAAGAGTGTACATTAAGAGGGAAAAAATAAGTGATATTTTTCCATCATTTACATAGGCGTAGATTTGTAAATTAATAGATATCTCTACATTTATTCTTAGAGGGCTTTTGTCAATCTATGCTTGGGAGGTGAAAGTAAAATGATATATCCAGCCTCCTTGTGCAGCCTCAATTGCATTTTACACCGCATTTAAATATATGCTGTTAAATAAAATGGAGTATATACTGATATATATGAAAAATGATATAAAAAAATGTCATATAGTATGATAGAACCTCATATATTATGATAACGTAGTATATATTATGTTTTCATAATGTATCAGTTTATGAGATTGCAAAACGGATTTAATGTATCAATGCTCGAGGTGAAAACATTCATAGCTGGTCAAGCATGTAGATCATATTTGTTCATTTGAATTTTTAGATACATTATTGTATCTTAATTGATCACATGTGGTTGATTTTTTTTTTCACCAGTCAGTGATGGTGTTTTTGATTTTTTGCTAATATGGTGCTGCCCTTTTGTGGGATTCAGTTACGTTGTTTGATGGAGATATTAGTTAGTTGTGATCATTTTTTAAAATTATACGAAGAGTTATATTGTCATTGTCATTTTGGTGGTTAGAAAAAGTCAAATAGGGAATTGACAAGAGAGTCTCATCTATTGGGGCTCACAAATGGTGCTTAATTTCTAAAGCTCGGGTAACAACACTGTAAGTCAATTTAGTTCATGGGTTAACTTTTTATCTAATTTAACGATATATTTTTATAATATTACATCTATGTGAAATTAAACATTCATATAAATCATTGAAAAAAAAGAAAAAAAACATATATATCATTTTAAATGATCATCTTGCGCTTGATTAAACTCATTCACTTTTTTTTTTCTTCTTTTGGCGGATTTTGACATTATTGCGTACTACTCCATTATTATTATTTTTTGTTTCTATTTTAAACAATTATAATTATAAAGATGATTTTATTTATGTATTGTATTTATTATACTATAGATATTACTTAGATTTTTTATTTTATATTTTGATGAGATGATTACACAAGTTAAATGCTCATGTTAATCATTATGTTGTGCATTATGGAAGGTATAATAATAAAATCACACATGATTAATTTTAACCATGATAAGTTAAAAAATGATTTAATAATAAAGATGTATTATACATTTTCTATGTTTCTAGGGATGTTTATAAAGACTTGTATGAGATTATAGATGTTTATAGGGACTCAAACGTCTTTAACCCAAAAAAAAATTGATCAATTTTGTAACCTCTGTGGATTAATTGATGTGGATCAATTATAAAAATGAAAACACCTCCACCTAAAAATAATATAAGGCCGTCTCCTTTCATAATTGGTGGGTTACCAATTTTGATTAACGTAAAAGGATTGGGGCTCTATTGCAGAATTACCTTTCATAACTGCCCAATTTTTATTTGCAACCCTGAAACCATGACGGGGGCAATATAGTCAATAAAACAGACGATAAAAGAAGAAAAAAGAAAACCCAGATAAGGAAACAAACACAAACCATTCTTTTTCCAAACACCAAACCCAGGAAGAGGAAGAGAAAGCAGAAAGAAAATGGGAGCTCACACTCTCCTATTCAGCAAACCCCCACCATCCATAACACAACCCCCCAATCCACAACTCAGACCCTTCCGTCCCCGCTCCTCCCTCAACACAAATCCAACCACAAATGGCGAAGGCACCAACACAACACAACCACCACCACCACAACCACCACCACTATCACCGCCCACAGTAAAGCCACTCAACATCCGTTACCGCCGGAGGCCTAGAAAGCAATCAAACCTAAGCAGCAACAACAACATCAACAACAAGAAGGCCACACCCATCAAGAAAGACTGGGAGTCGATGACGCTGCAAGAGAAGGCGATCGAGCTCTATGTAGGGGAGAAGGGCCTCCTCTTCTGGCTCAACAAGTTCGCCTATGCGTCCATCTTCATCATCATCGGCGGGTGGATCCTCTTCCGCTTTGTTGGTCCCGCGCTCAACCTCTACCAGCTTGACGCCCCTCCCCTCCCCCCCTCCTCTGTCTTCAAAGGCTCTTCCCCTCCATAGTTTTATTCGGATCAAGAAATCATGGTGACATATATATCACATATCAAATCTCTTTTACACCTTATGTTTTTGTTTTTTTTAACTATCATTTGCTACTTACATTTGGGAATTCCGGATGGAAGCACCAGACGTACCTCGAGTTCTCCTCAACCGTCCACGGGTCACACGGAGGGTCTCCTCTATCACCGTCTCTTGCGGAGGAGGGTTCGAGTCTCCGTTGGCGGGGTTGGTGTCTTTTGGCTGCGTTGGGTTGCCCTTGCCAGTGGTGGTGGCCTGTGGTGGTGATGGCTCTGATTTAGCTGCAGTGGCAAGTGGTGGTGGTGGTGGTGGTTGAGGCTTGGCTGGAGGGGCTGGTGGAGGAGGAAGGGTTGTTTGTTCGTGTGTACGGTCTTGTGTTTGCTTCTTCGCAGGGCTGGAAGGCGGACGGGGAGTGGTTGGTGGCGGTTGAGGCTGGCTGGAAGGTGACGCTGGTCGAGGAGGCTGTCGTGCCGCTGCTGCTGCTGTGGGCAGGGGTGGTTGTCGTCGCTGTATTGATGATTTAGACTAGCAATTATAAAGATTTGTTTTTTTTAATATTTCAATGATTAAAATGGTGCATTCATTTAGTTATTCTGTTAGAACTAAGAAAACTGAGTAGAGAGCATGTAGCATTCATTTAGTCATGGAAGAACCAGAAAAAGTGAAGAGCTATATGTTTCGGTACCAAATTGAGCCAAAAAAAATCACAAAAAGATCAATTAACTTGTAATCTGAGCTAGTGAGAAACCATTTTAGTTCTCTATTGATTCTAGATTACCGATGCTAGTCTTTCTCATAGAAAATTTAATGACAGCTACCACAGAATTCATGACCTGCAATAATGAGGTCAAGTCAATTGCAAATACCCTACTCGCCTTGGAGAAAGACACCCTGTTATTATCTTGTTTACAAAATACTTCCCCTTAAGAATCAGAGAAGGTGAGGAAATGCCTAAAAAATCTTTGCTCAGGCATGAACTGTGAGGGAAATGGACAAATGGTATGTGATGATGATGTATTTCCACCACTGAAAAAATATAAATGAACATGGGTGTTGTAAAATTCTGTTGATGGAGAATGAGTTGTGATGATGATAATGATACGGTTCAGCCAATTATGTAAACTATAAATGCACAATGGGTGAAATACTAGGTTGGCATGTTTCAGTTGTTGACATGTTGTGCTAAGTATTCTGTTGTTAAATGTTTTCAGTTCCCTCTTTCCATATTCTAAAGGCTTGGCGCTTCATTCATACACTCTAATTGCTCTCTTTTGATCACTACCCATCTTATCATTTACCTTTCAAATGCGCAGATACTAAAAAACATAAAGATCGGATCATAAAATCTCTTATTTCTAATGCAGTCAGTTTCAAATACATATGGTGAGGAGCTAATAGCGAGTATATAAAAGAGAAGGCAGAAAATATATCTTTTTCCAATATGATTTTATGCTTGTTTAGATCAGAGAGAGAACAAGAACTAGAAGCAAGGAAGATATACAACTAGACCTATTGATTCTGATCAAAGGATATACCTGCTGAACAGGGCGAGAAGGCCCCGTAGATTGTGAAGCAAGATATTGCATGACTTCGAAAAACCTTGTCTGACCATAGCTTGAAGCTTTCTGCCAATAAACAACTGCAATATCCCCTGCCCTAGCCTTCAACTCAAGCAAGTTACGATCAATCTCATTCTCGTGCTTAGAAACATATGGACGAAAGAAGCTTTCGTAGACATATGTAGTTCCCTGCCCATGATGATTCTATCATAAGAGATCCTCAAAGAAAAACGACTCTTTAAACAGAATTCCTAAAGCCACAGGCAAACAAAACCTACCCTTGTTTTTGGATACCACAAATATATGAAGAATGCCAGTTTTGCTTCACTGTACATCGGCAACCTTTAAGGAAAACACGGATAACATTCAAAACCAAATACAGACGCAAGCATAACTGATGGTAACATCAGATAGGGGGCTCACCATGATATGAATGCATCCCCAATCCTTTCAGAAACTGTTAAAATCGCAACTAAAATCCTACAATTAAAAACAAGATATCTCAGAAAAAAGAAATACGACCACCACTACAAAATGTCAAAGTATGCCAATTGATAAATAAAGTGCCCAATGTACCAGTATTGACACCAAAAGCGAAGTTGCTCAATCTCTGGCTTGTTTTTCTCCACGGTTTTATAGCACTCATACGCTGGATATGCATAGCCCAAAATCAGTCTGAAAAAAAGGCTCAACATATGTTAGTCCATCAGTGTAATTTAACAATAGAAAACTAAAAAATGTAAACAAACAAGGTGAATAATCAAAGGACATACACAAACACCCTGGTAAGGAAAGATCCTAACATTTTCAATCCCTGAAACACATGAAAAAAGAAGGTTATGAATCAACTTACTGTAATGAGCCATTTTTGAAAAGTAAGGTTGCCAATATTTTGCAGCGCAGAAGAGTTGGAAAAGAAAGAAATATTATTTCATGAAATAAATCATTTCTTGCTAAACTTTGAATCTTTGATTGCAAATTTTAATATTGAATAAAAATCAGTCACATATTAGTATTACCAAAAAAAAATATACATCCAGAATATCAAAAAAAAAACACTGCCAAATCAACACTAACACAACAGAACAAAATTAAGGGCAAATGAAACTGCCGATCATCAACTTAATCACCAAAAAATAAAGACAAAAGACGAACGAATATTACTGGATAAAGACCCCATGAAAGCAAAATCAGGAAACTCACATGAAGATCTTATTATTCAATTAGGCCGAGCACAAAAATTACAGGCAAAATAGAAGCGAAATGCCTACATTAGCGGGAAAATAAAAAAGATCCAAGGAACCTCCACACAAATCTAAAAAACACTACGAAATCGAGAGCGAAAAAACTTTAAATCAACAATACATCGTCAGGGAGACCTCATACCTATCGAGAGAGACGAGAGAGCGAAAATGCAATCTCTCACACACTCACCCTCCAATGCAGGTATCAAAATCGATCGCTGATTAGGGTTTTGGTTGTGTATGGTGTGAAAGAGAAGGTGTTCTTTGCCACGGTCTCGTCCGTGTGTCCTCTTAAATGCTCGAATCGACGCTGAAGAGTGTGAGAGAGAAAGAGAGAAGGCATTCAAAAATGACTCTCTTTCTCCCTCACCCGTTGTTTTATTTTATTTTTGTTTTACGAAACACAATCGCCCATTTTGATTTTGATCTCTCTTCACGGTTCCATAAATGGCAAAAGCTCACTGCCGGATGGTCTTCTGCACCGCGATTCACTTTTATGCCGTCGTTTGGCTGAAAACGTTAGCCCCGTCTGAAAATTAAAGGTGTGTTTGTGTCGTATAAAGTGAGAGAAAGTGAAGAAAAGTAAAAATTTTTTCTTTGACCATCCAAAAACTTGGTGTTTGTGCTAAATCAATAGAGAGAAAAAAAAATTCTCTCACTTTCCCTTTGCTATTTTGTCTTATTAGGATTTAGGGAAAAAAATTTCTCTCACCCAAGAGGAGGGAAAGTGAGGGAATCTATGGATTTTTCTCCACACACCAACAAAAACACATGAATAAAAATAAAAATAATATTAACATGACATATAATATTTTTATACATATTTTAAAAAAAAACTTATATAAAATAATATTAATAAAACTCATTTAACACAATCAATGCATCATGTCCAATAAGTTTAGCCTTGAATCTCATTTCATTAAAATCATATACTTATACATTTATTTTTAAAATTAAATATTTGTGAAATTCAATAAGATAGATCGTGTGAATCTCTCACAAACAATGTTTTCTTATTTTATGTCATTTTTATTTATACACATTTATTTTCCATCACTTTCCATCACAGGCACAAACAACCATTTTTATTTTCCATCACTTTTCCATTACATGCACAAACATCATATAAATTGATCAAAGGGAAAATGTTTTCTTTTCCTTCACTTTCCCTTTGACTCAAATTTCTTCACTTTCTTTCATTTTCCCTTTAAGATTGTGCACAAACAACCAGTTACTGTGAGTTTCATGGATATTCTAGTATAAATAAATAATAAATGATTTTTTTTTGTTTAATTATATTTTTAATTATTCTTGTTGGAAACGTAATAATAAAATTTTTATTATTTGATTGACTGTGTGGATAAATTGTGTATAAAATATAAATAAGATTTAGATAAAAAAAATTTAAAATGTAATAAAATGATTTGATATGTAGACCTTCTGATTTATAAAAATGATAATTAATTTGACAATTAAATAGATTGAATAACTTAAAATAACTGAACTTCAAAAATAATAGTTATCCCAATAATTATGCCTAAGCGGACAAGTCTAAATTATTCTTATTATTGAAAAGTTATTTTAATAAACAAATATAGAACACATATACCTAATTCTCTTTTATTCTCATATAATATAACCATTTATGTAGTACAGATGAGGGAATATAGCTATTCACCTTTTGTTTGATTAGTGTTTTCCATTACAATATTAATATGTTACTTTGTCCTCTTTATCAATCAGAATACTGTATTCCTCCATCACTTGTCCTCTTTATCAATCAGATGACTGCATTCCGCCATCTTTCTGCAAAAATGTTTATTCTATTTTTATTCAGACTGACTTGAGCAAGTGAAAAATGTGATTCTAGGTCGCGCATGCGTATCCGCTAAAAATTGACTGATAAAAAAAAACTCCGCTTCATCATTGATGATCATGCGACACAACAGACCAGGTTCGGATAAGAGGTTTGTGTATCGTTTACCAGATAACCGTTAGATTGACGAGAGAGTATAAAGAACGGACGGCTGTAATATCATAACCACGTGTTGGGTACACGAATCGAAGGGCTGCCAAGTGGGACCGGGTGGATTTTGTTTGGACGTGCGATGCACTTTTTGGTCCTAGCGTCCAATGTTGATCGTGTGGCCGACAATGGCACGGTCCCTTGCACGGGAATTTAATAAATTATTATTAATTCAAAAAAGTTTACCGTTGCAACCGAAATTGGGCAACGTCTATGTACCGGAATCATCGGTATATGATCATATCTGGGTTCGAATACGTGGTTAAACAAAAAAAAAAATTTTTAAAATCAAATAATTATATTTATTTGAGATCGCTAATTATAATTGTATTTATATGAAAAATCATGTGACAAGGCCATAGGAAAAACACTTGTGTGAATTGTTTAATGGTGTGATCTGTGTGACATACCACGCCACAAAAAGATTTATATGTGACCTATTACAAAAGATTTTATCCTATCACACAAAAATGCTTTGGATTGATAATCTCATCACTTACATGGGACATGGCTGCCTAGTGGTCCTGTTCGAGTGTGCCACAAGAGAGAGAGAGAGGGTGGGGGGCATCACTTGAAGTTGAAGAAAGGTGAAGGTGCAAATGATGGCATCAAGTGTTTACCTCTAAAGGAAGGAAACATGCATGTATTTGCCTAGCTAGATTACTTATCCATGGCTCCAACTACAAACCACCAGCAAACTTTAACCAACAATGTGGAGTCTAAAAGGACTAAAGGAGAGACCCCACATGTTCCTTGCATGAGCTTTTTGTATGACCTGCTTGCTACCTTTTATGCCTTTTAAACTTGGCCCCTCCCTCAAGCTTTCCTCCAATTGAGCAATTTCTGAGATGCCCCAAGAAAAGAAAGGAAAAAACTACAATGGGCAGCTGCTTCATTTAAATCAATAGATATCTAATAATACAAATTGCATTTGGTACACAATTTACGTTGCTTTGATCTCACAACATGCCTAAACCAGAACTCTGCAATATGACTCTTAACTTGGGCAGTATAATGACCAATCCACACATACAAACCAAATGACAATCAGCCAAAGGAATAATGAATGATGCACAATCATACATATGTTACAAAAATATGAAAGTCGGGAGAATGTAGAGGCTCTCAAGTGAATGACAAAGGAACAGAAGAGGTGGTGACCAACCCCGACAGAAGGCCAACCAATACGGCGCTGTTGTAGGTGCTTGGTTCTGCCTGCATGGAATTGTTTCGGCTATCGATATATGAATCATTTTTGAATGGACCGCCAACAAGTGCTCCGATAGCCACATTGGGGTTCGGTTCGGATGAGGTTAGCCACTTCATGCCATCGCAACCAGTTTTGGCATCTGCGGGGATTGATGCGCCTCTGTGGTGCACCTGCTGGGGGTAGTTTCTTCCATACCCAACGAGGTAGCTCAGCTTCATTGGATTGTCACCTAATATGTAATCGATCTGGATGAATCATAAAAATTAGTGGGTGCATTCGAGTGCATAACAAAGGGTAAAGAACGGGGTAAGATTTCTTGCAGTAAAATCAATTAATTCCTTCTATAAGGGAGGTAATAAAGGGAGAGATTACCTGTGAAATAGCAAAGTTTCGAAGGTCTGATGGCGTGTAAGAATTCCCATTGCATGAAAAACTTGATGTACGAGAGGTGAGCATGTAATCACTGTAAAGTACAGCCAGAAATGAGGCAGCCACAGGATGCTGCAATGAATTCCACTGATCAATCCATATCAAGCCACCTGTATGATAAAAATCATAGTGAAAACCAAAAGACAGTGTATTCTCCATTTCCAAACCATTAAAAATAAAAATGAAAAACAGGAAGACTCAAAACACATAACGCTCCATGTGCATGGTGATAGGATCCCAGGTAGGCCTGTCAACGGGTCGGGTCCGGGTCGGGTCGGGGTGGACCCGGACCCGACCCGTTTGATTGTCGGGTCCTTCGGGTCGGGTCCACATCGGGTCGGGTCGGGTCGGGTCGACCCATTAACAAAAGTAGGTCAGACAAAGAGAGATTGATAAACTTCTTAAAGGCCTACAATGGCTTCATTTTTATTTCTTTTCAATAGAGTGTAATATATTATAAATAGTTTTTCACTATTTTGATTTTTTAATGTTTAATAAGATGACATTTGGAATACGGTTTAGATTATTACGTTTTTACGTGAAGTTAAAAGATTGTAAAAATATTTCAAATGCTTAAAATTTTAAATGAGTATTCAATATTTAGTTATAAATGTTTGGTTGGATCATAAATGTTGGGTTGGATCATAAATAAAAAAAATCACAAAGTATTTGGGTTAGGTCAATCGGGTCCATCGGGTCCATAGGATCGGGTCGGGGTGGACCCAGACCCGACCCGTTTTCATTGTCGGGTCCTTCGGGTCGGGTATTTATGCCTTCTATCGGGTCGGGTCCGGGTCGACCCGCGACCCGTTGACAGGCCTAATCCCAGGACAAGAATAACAAGGGGAGACTTCCTACACACAATATTACTAAAGAGAGATCATAGAAATTACTGTCAGATCTACTGGATGTGGCAGTTGGGGAATCCGGTAATAGACCACACATTACTGCTTCAGCAGTTCTCCTGTACATCTGAAGGTCAACGTTCTCTGCATTCGAGGTCTTCGTTGAGCTGAAGACGTGTAGCCTGGACAAAAGAACCTGGCCAAAGATTGCAAAATTAGATATCAGGAAAATTGGGTAATTGCAAATCCTGTCATCTATGCTGACAGGAAATTAGCTTTAACTAAAACCTCAGCGCATAAATGCTACATTGTTATAAAAAAAATATAATGATGGATAATTTATTTTTTCAGATAGAACTTCAAAAACTGCTGAAAAACTTTTCTCATATTTATACCACAAAAGATGGTCAACATAAAATTATATGATTAGTGTGAAGAACAAGCAGCATATTCTAAATATATGCTCAGCACAATATAAGAAATAACATCCACCCTTAATCACATAGACAAGCATTAATGAAAGGAGTGAATATGAAGAAAGGGAGAAAATGAATGTCATGATGAAACCGAGACATACTTGAGTTCCCGCACGTTTGTCGTCCCAACTAAACCATGTTGGTCTCCCCCAGTCAGCATAGCCTTTCCCATTTTCTACAGTGACATAGCTGAGATACGACTGGTCCCCAGTAGCATGATAGAGCCAGCTAGCTGCCCATAAGAGCTCATCTCTATAGCCAGTGGAGTTATAGAACTGCTGAACTTTTGGAATGCTAATACTGTAAGAACCTCGATAAGTATCTGCAAAAGTAAAGAGTTTCTGTGCATGCTGAAGGAGCAAATCCGAGTATGTTGAGTCAACAGTGTTAAACACCAGCGAGGCTGATGCCAGAGCTGCTGCTGTTTCTGCTGCAACTTCTGTTCCTGGAGAAGATGTGTTCACCTGGACGAGGGGCCTTTCTTCAGTCATATCTTCAGGCCTTTCCCAACACTTGTGGTCAATGTCTGGATCACCCACCTTCCGACAAGAAAACAGCATTGACCATATTTAGAAAAGGAATATGCCACCAACTAAATTGTAATTGCAAAAAAAATAAAAATAAAAATAAAAATAAAAATGATAAATGAAATCAATGAACAATGATGCATTTGCTGCATGTCATTCATTGCCTGTACATACTGACACTTTCTTTATCCCCCAATGTGCAGGAAAGTTCAACTGTGTATGTGGTAGAGGGGAAAAAAGTCTAATTGTTTGACGAAAACTATTATCATAAAATTTTCAGCATACACTGAAACAACAGAATAAACTACATGGTCAGACTAACATGTTCCTTAAATTTCTCTATACTGGTAAAAAAAAAAAAAAAGATGTTTAAAATGTGACAGACTTGGGCATCCAACTAATCCTTGGTGTTTCTATGAGAATTGTGATGATTGACAGAATGGTTCATCCACTAAGCAATTTCTTTGTCCAGTGAAAGATGTACAAAGATAACATGAAATCAGCACATCAACTTCAATAGTAATTTGATGTGGCTGAAAATAAAAAGGAAGAATCAATTCTATCATGATAGTATCACAAAACAAACAACCAGGTTTCAGGTTGCTATGAGTTGGCAGCATTTGAAATTTACAAGCCAGTGCAATTTATCTCCAGTTCAGTTAATGCCCAACAGACACTCATAGAGGGATTGAATGCATTTAGTCACACACAAATAATCTTATTTTATTATATGATTTTGGTTTTGTCAAAATTAAGAATTATACAAGAAGTTGAGGCTAAATTGATTAACAGCAAGTCTCAATCTTATGATAGGATGATAAATAAATCTTTTCTATGCAAAGGCTGGACTTCAGACTATATAAAATGAGCTCAAAGTACAAGGGCACACAGAGAGAGACAATTTTAAACTGTTCATCTTCATTAGAGAGATAAAGGAGGCTAATTGATCACAAAAATTCATCGTATTTTGTTTCCAGGGAAATGGAGGAGTTCAGAGTGTAAGGCTAAGGGCATAGTATACGTTCAAAGTAGAAATGCACACACCCACACACAAGCACACCGTTGATCTTCATTAAATGACAAATTTTCCTAATCTGGAACAAATTCATGAAAAGCTGCATATTCTATACAATGCCCAGCATACATTTCATACACATGTCACGATATACTGCTCTAGTGGGATAAAAAATTTACCTGGATATAAAGAACATTGTCCTTCGGATGGGCAGCAACCAGGAAATCCGTGATCCACTTCAGAGAATCTCGAGCATGGTCTAGTTGTTTTGCCGCCGCCATCTGATCCCCATATTCAAGAATGCTCCATGACAAAACCGTAGCCGTGAAAGCCATGGGAAGACCGAACTTCACATGGTCTCCAGCATCATACATCCCTTTAGATAGGTCAACATGAGCTTGGCTCCCATCTTTCAGAGCCGAATCCCCTCTCCATGAGATTTTGTTATTGACCAACTTACCAGCTGAAAAATTAAAACAGAAATGGGAAAGACCGATTCAGTCAATCACTCGGAATTCTGAAACAACAGATTCAGAAATTAAATGTTAACTGAGATGCACAACAGACTGTCATTAACAAAATTTTGTTAAATCCTGAACACAAGATCCGATGTGTAGTAAAATAGAACGAGAAGATAACTGATAGAAAAATTAGCTTATTTATATTTTAAAATCCATCAAACATCATTCAACAAAAAGAATAAAAAGAATTCTTTTAGAATCAATGTCTCTTTTTTATTATAAATATTTGAGTTTCTGTAATTCAGATCAAATTTGACAACATTACATGTGTTATACAACATAATTTTGATAATGGATCTAACATAAACAAATCACATGATTAGACCAAATGAAGGAAATTTTTCCCACAATCAAAGCCAATATCTACAACCACGCGAAAAGATCTAAAGAAATCACTCTTCAAAGCAGGCAAAAAATGAAAAGAATTACTTCAAAACAAATTTAAAATCAAGGCATTACATTTCTGCACATCGAAGAACTGCAACGCCACCGACAGAGCGTCGGCGTACTTGCTGGACACCGCCCCGGGAGGCCCCGGCGCCGGACCGGGCTCGGAGTGGTGGGAGGACTTCTTCTTGACGGCGATCACCGCCGTCGTCACCACCAACGCCGCCAATACGAGCACAATCAGCCACCCCACACATCCCTTCGAGCGCCCCGATTCAGCTCCCATTGTTGTTCAACGAAAACCTACAAAAACCGGATTTTTAGGTCTCAAAAACCTCCAAAACCGATCACATTGACGGAATTCGACAGTACTCACAGCTTTTCAGGATCTCGGAAGCTCGGAAACCACTCGCATTGGTCGGATTCTTTCGGTGTCGAATGGGGGTTTAGAAAATCGAAGGGATCTCCAACAACCGGTGTCGGTTCGGACCGGGCCTTTCGAGATCTCGATCGATGGAGACGTCTCTCCCTCTCCGTGTCGGTCGCGCGCGGGACCGGTGGTCGTTGGAATGACGGAATTGCCCCTGTAAATCGGGGAGATTTTCGAATGTGGCGTGGTTTTGACCGCGGTCAAATACGAAATAACCGACACCGGTTGATTCGCTGGGCTGTCGTTGGTCGTGTGGTTTTTTACGTTATTTTTACTTTACTTCTCCCGTTCCAAACAACCTAAATCGTGTTGAAACTTGAACGGGATCGTGTAAGGGGAACTATTGGTTGTTTATGTTCACCGGAGGTAACTAGGAATTCTGGCCCGCATGTTTTGCATTTGGGGGCGGTTATTCCGACCCCACCACTTCATCCACCCACCCCCTTTTCTTTTCTTTTTTTTTTTTTTTTTTTGTGTTTCTAACCCACCCCTCCTCCTCCCCCTCCCACCACCACTACCTCCCTCTCCCACCACCCCATCACCACCTCCCCCTCCTCCCTCCGCCGCCTCCAAGACCCCTCCCACCACCACCACCACCACCTCCCCTCCCACCACCACCTCCGAGACGCCGCCGACCTATGAGTGGGGGTCTCGGAGGCGGCGGAGGGCGTGGTGGGGTGGTGGGAGGGGAGGTGGTGGTGGTGGGAGGGGGAGGGGTCTCGGAGGCGGCGGAGGGAGGGGTCTCGGAGGTGGTGGTGGTGGGGGGGGGGGGGTGGTAGGAGTGGTGGTGGTGGTGGGTCTCGGAGGCGGTGGGAGGGGGAGGTGGTGGTGGTGGTGGTGGGAGGGGGAGGGGTCTCGGAGGCGGCGGAGGGAGGGGTCTCGGAGGTGGTGGTGGTGGGAGGGGGAGGGGTCTCGGAGGCGGCGGAGGGCGTGGTGGGGTGGTGGGAGGGGGAGGTGGTGGTGGTGGTGGTGGGAGAGGGAGGGGTCTCGGAGGTGGTGGTGGGAGGGGTGGTGGGGTCTCGAAGGCGGCGGAGGGAGGAGGGGGAGGTGGTGGTGGTGGTGGGAGGGGTCTCGGAGGCGGCATAGGGAGGAGGGGGAGGTGGTGGTAGGGTGGTGGGAGGGGGAGGGGAAGGGGTGGGTTAGAAACACAAAAAAAAAAGAAAAAAAAAGAAAAAAAAAGGGGAGGGGTGGGTGGATTAAGTGGAGGGGTTGAAATATCCGTCCCCTTTGCATTTTTGTAAATATGTAACAAATCTCATATTAATAAATGAAAGATAAACATTGGGTTCATATCCACTATAGAAATGTTTGCGCTGTACAAAAAAAAAATGTCACTAAATAACAATTTCATGAAAATTTCACCATTTAAAATGTTATTTATATACATTTTTTTTAATTATATACATGACAATTATTGGTTGATTAACACAAAATTTCTCTATGTTAAGAATACATAGGATCTCATTCCAATATTAAGGACAGTTGGCAATACAATAATAGACATAATTTAATATATATATGAAAATGATACTACTCTATACATTTTTTAATGGATCAAATTTTAGTAAATGTAAAAAATTAAGGAGGTATTCACCTCACTTAAAAGCACCTCCAATTATGTTTCATTTCTTCAAAATGGAGCACGGTTGGGTTAAAAAACCATCCAACCGTATTGAGCATCCATAGATAGATGTCGTCAATACGATTTAAATAATCAAATATGTTTAACATATGTTAAAAAAATATTTAATGTTTTTTTTTATTTTTTAACATTAATATTGATTTTTTCTATTAATTATTATTTGCACTTATGTACTAAAATATCATTTATTCTAATTAAAACTGATAGCACAACAAAAGAAGTTGTTGGGTGCTTAAGAAGCACAAGCTTTTTTTTTCTATAATTTCTTCTTTTTTCTTTTGAAATATTCACGGTCAGCTTAATCAACTATGGAATTTAAATTTATTGATCATCTGGTTCGGAACTGATAATATTAACTTGTACCAAATTTAAATTTCATAATATTTTTCAATTATGTGTACGACATCAAAAATTAAGAGGGATATTGTTATATATGTGTCACTTTTTAGTCTATGGGTAACATTTGGGTCATTTCTAGCCATTTTTTAATTTTTCATTTTTTCGATCGGAACCGCTAAAATTTTAGCTTTTAGCCAACTGCGTGAGCTTGAATACTCCGATTAAAAATCTGACTGCATATTATGGGTCCTGGTACTATTTTGTACTATCCATAAAAATTACATCGAATTCCGATAACGTTTTAAAAATTACGCAGTTTCGAACCGTATCCGGGTTTCGATCGTTACTAATTTGTTTGGTGGAATAGTAAATAGATATTTTTGGGTGGCTAAGGTGACCTTTGGTAATCTTACCCCCCATTGCTTAGGTATTAAGCAAGGCATTGGTTATTGTGGGTGTGTGTGGGTGAGAGTAGGCTTAAAGCCACCTCCCCCTTTTTCTCTTCTCATTACCCCCCAATGTGAGTTTTGCTCTCACTTTCACTCATCTCTCTCCCTCCTACGTTTCCCTCTCCAGCCCTCTTTGTTGTGTGTGTGTGTGTTGTTGAAGAAGGAAAAGAAGAAGAAGAAGAAGCACAAGAGAGAGTGCAAAGAATGTTTGTGTGCTTGTAGTTGTTGTTGTTGTTTCCTTCTCCTTGGCTCCCTCTCAAGCTCCCATTACCCCTATTTTTCTGCCTTGTAGGGCTGTGGAGTGGTTGTGGTGGAGGTGGTGATAGTTGTGGTGGTCTTGGTGCGCCAAGGGCACCCGAAGAACCTCCCCTTTCTTTCCCCTCCATTGGTAAGCTCTTCCCCTTAGGTTTTCTTTGGTTTTCTTGCTTGGAGGGCTGTTTGGGAGTTCAAGCGTGTTAGGTATTTGGGTTTGGGTGTGTGAGAGGGCAAGGGAGGGGTTGGATAGGTTCTGGGCGCGCGCGCGGGGCTGTCCGCGCGCGTGCGCGTGCAAACGCGAGCGCAGAGGGGCGCGCGGGCAGTGCGTCTGGGCGCTCGGCCGCGTGCACGTGCGCGTGTGTGTGGGGGCCACGCGTATGGCTGCCCGGGGGTTCGGGTAGGTGTCGGGGAGCTCGGATATGCGTGCGTACGCGCGTACTCGCATGCGTGTAATCCCATATGCGTGCATATCTATGCCTTTGACATTTTTAGTTAATTTTAAGTGTTTTTTGTAGTTATACTCACTATTTTTTATGCCCTTGTTGTGCAGATCTTGGCAAACGGTCACGCATCGACCCGGGTTGCTGTGAGTGGGTCAATCCAACCCAGTTGGGAGGCGTTCGATGCACGTAGACGTGCATTGCCCTCCCCTGGGGCACCATAATTGCATATTAACCTTGTTTGCATGTATATGTTATTTGCTTGTCTTGCTATGTTGCATATATGTCATGTTAGAGATAATATGCTAGGATTATACATGCTAGTGTCATGCATAGGGACCCATACTTGTCTATGCATAATGTTCATGCTTGCATAACATTGATTCCTACATGCCCCACTCAGCCCAAGCATGTCCTTCGCTTATCTATGAAAAGTACAAGTGTAAGCATGCCTTAGAAAATATTATATTTATTGTTATATTATTAAATGCTACTATGATTAATTCCTTCATTAATTCTTAATTGTATATTTAATTCCTATTTTCCTATTCAGGATTAAGGGACCTTGCGAAGTCACCATTGAGACCCGGGCTAGGGTGCTCCGTGTTCCTTGTTTGGTTATGGGGATATCCTATATCGGGATCTCAAGGTGCCCTCCCAAGGGGTTCTTTTCCCAAGTAGGGAACATCTTATACATGTATGGGCCATGAATCTTGTCTAAATGAGTTTGTATAAGTGTATGACCTATTAGGAGGTCATATCATGGCATAATTACTACGAATGATATGTTTTCCCCGCATTTGAGTTATGAGCCCTGGAGGGAATTCATGAGAATTCGATGCCCCTTTTTGATGTTTATCAATCGACGACGTAGGATTCATGAGGATCGTATTTGCGAGTGTCGAGTGTTCTTCCCTTCGTCGGTTCCGAGTAGAGATTGCGGGGCATAGTAAATTCCGGTGGGAGTGCTCACAAACGCTATTAATGACGCAGTGGGGCGCTCATGAGGTAGAGATAGCAGTCTTGGGAGGCTAACCGGTAGAGGTCAGAACCCTGTGAGATGCTCCTAGGTACTATCAACGACGCTTGCTGGTCTGTCCACGTAGCAGAGATAGTGGACGTGAGAGGCTACCAGGTAGTAGAGGCCACACTGGGAGAGACTACCGGATGACGAATGATGTAGGAACAGTCAACATTATCCTAAAATCCTATGTCACCCTGTGGAGGTGAGGGTGCGGGAGTGGTGGGCTCAGGTTGATACTCGACCCACCAGCTTAAGTAGTTGATTTCCATCTGTTGGAACCTAATCACTTGTTATGATTAATATGAGTTGTGTTGCGTGGATTGTTCCATTCACTGAGCGTGTGGCTCACCCCTCGCATATGTCTTCCTCCAGTTGACGCTGAGTCGGGTCCGAGAGAGGAGCTCCCCTTGACGCGGTACGAGTAGGGGACCTGCTTTCGCGTTGGATGTCTTGCGAGTGAGAGGCCATCAACATTCCCTTTTCCTTGTATGTATTCCACTTGTGCTTGTGCACGGTATGTGGATTATTGATGTCTTTTGTTGTGTATATTGGCTCTCACAGGACAGTGGATTGTGTACTCTAGTATGTAAATATGTCTTTGAATTACAGACTTAGTCGTTTGAGCTTCTGCTATTTGTATATATTTGATGTCAGTTACTTGGTTATTTCTTTATTGCTTTGATGTTGTGGAGTCCTTATTTGATCTCATATGGATTGCTGATATCATATATATATTTGCCACGTCTCAGGGACGGTCGCCCTGGGGCATGACAGATATTATAAATTGAATTTATATAAAAAAAATATAGTAGAGATGAAAATAGAGATGGTGATTAGAGTTGATAAATAAATAGTGAGACTTTAAACTCACTTTTTTATTGTTTTTAATTTAATATTTTTTGAGACTCCATTTTAGAGATCTCCATTATAGATACTCTAATTAAAAAGTATATACCTCGTTGGATGGTTATAAAAGTTAGATTGTTCATGCGGAATGTATGTAACAATGCTCTAAATGAAATGATAAAATATCGTTTTGGGCAAAGTTATTTTCACCTCCCTACTTAATTACCCAAATCCAAAATTACCAAAATGCCAAAAAAAATTTGCCCATTAGACCCACTACCCGGTTCGATAGGGCCCAAGACTTCTTCACTGAGATGGTAGAGGTTTGTCGACCTATCTAAATAAGTGTCCACAGGAACCCGTCAAAGTCTACTTCACTGGGTTGACAAAAAGTCCATCGATCTGTCTGAGAAAGTGTCGACGGAAATGTGTCGAACCCTTCAAAAAATAGTTAAATCAATCATCTATATAGTCATTTAAGTCTTTATGAAGAATAAAATGTTATTTAAGTCCTTCTGAAAATCATTTACCTATATAGTCATTTATATACAATAAATAAAAATATCAACAAACAATCATTCAAGCCAAATAAACAATAAGCATTTCTTATATACAACAAACATTTTTTTTTAAACATGTGGAGTCTTAATTCAGAAGTATATGAATAGAATCCACATGTTAAGAAAATAAAAACAATGTTCAGAAGTATATGGAATTCATCTGATTAGAATTTTCATCTGATGATTAGAAAAATCACCTAGTACTACATCTCCTACTCTTTTCTCCCACTATCCCATTTTTTTTAAAAATTTGGGTGCCAAAGATCTTCACTGTAAGATTCAATTGATTTTAATCAAATGATGGGAGGAGAAAGTGACCATATCTGTGGGAGGTGAAAATATCCTCCACCTTGAATGAGCTAGACTCGATGATGGTCCAGGCTTGGTTTGGGTAGATCCGCAAAGAGACAACGACGGTGGAAGAGGCGATGACGATGGATCGATTTGTAGATGTTTGTTTGGACTGAACTTGATGTAAATTAGGCTACCTACGTACTCTTTTTGAGGGATCAAACCACACGTGGTTTCTTTTTTGTGAGAACCTCCGACGATAAAGCACAATCTCCATTAAAATGGGATTTAAAGCTTGGGTTTAGGGTTCTCTTTTTTGGGGAAGAAGAAGAAGTCTCTCCCTCTCTCTCTGCCCCCTTCCCCTCTAATGAAAGAGACACCCTCTTATTTATAGTGGGAGGGGGTGTGCCTATTGCCATGGAGGTGTGAGCATATCATGGGATGAAATCTTCCACATGGCTCTTGGATCAGTCAACACGTGGGATCTACTTTTTGATAGTTTGTTACAGCCACTATGTCAAGGAATATTCCTTGAAATTTCTAATATCTCACTGATGCGGACTCCGTGATTTTGATTCAAGTTGGACAGGAGCTATGCCCCTATTCACCCAGGTCTGGTCGGTAGTTCAACCAGACTGTTTATTGGCCCGATCTGAGATGGTGGTGTGTTATGACAGAATGTGATGGGCCGGGGCGGTATGGGCTTTTAAACGGATCCTAAGGTGTGACAGATTTTGGCTTCTACAATATTTAAGATGAGAGGTATGGTTTTTACACCAACATTCCTCAATAAACACACACAATCCCTCTGTTTTTTCCCCTTATTTTCTAATGAATTCTGAACTTTCCTTCCCATATTTATTTTCTTCCTAAAAAAACCATAAATGCCCATTCAAAAATTAAAATTTTGTAAATAACCATTATTAGTTTTTTGTTCTTTCTTTTATATTAGTAACGATCACATTTTCAAAATGCTCAATGTTAATTGTGTACCACATTAATCCAAAAATAAAAATAGTAAAAAAAAAAAAAATAGTTAAAATCACAAATAAATTTCCTCTATAATTTTCAACAACACATATATAATTTTGAAATTTGAAGATAAAAAATTATTTAAATGAATAAAAAGGTTAAAAAAGTGGGTGGGACCCACGTTTTGGAAAAATACATTCTTCATTCACCATGCATGGTGAATAAAAATGAGTTTCTCTTTTCTATGACACTTTCAAAGACTGGTTGAAGACTCTTTTATTACTGGATTCTGTCTATTATAAGGAAACAACTTGATTTTTAACTTTGAGTTGGAGCTGCTCTCATAATGAATAAAAGAAAGTGCTGACATCAAGTTATTGGCTCAGTGAGTAAAGTCGATCATACATCTGATAAGTAGGGGATTTCATAAATGAGAGATCAATTCACACTCAACTAATGTTAACACCAAAAGTCTTGCATTTCATAAAATTTGCATGTGGAAGTACTTCCTTATGATAGTGAAGGCAAATCTTGCACTGACATAGTGACATATGATTATGTAAATGGTCACACTCTTCTCAATATTTTGCAAGCATTTGGTTTTCCATCTATGTGATCTCGACATATGACAAGGGTTCATATTGCGATTTGGATCAATGGTGCATGGAGTCTTTGATTTTATTGGTTTCATGTTCACTGAGAATTTAGTCAATGTGCTCCTCTGTCAGTATATTTGTTCGTATTGCTGTTTTGGTTGTAGAAGTCTTTTCCAAAATATTTCTTCGCACTTACTAAGAGACATCATTCACAAGCGTATTACCTAGATATAAAACAATATTAGTAATCCATAGTACCCAAGCTAACACATTTGATGTGTGTCGATGATTTTTACTCATAGTGAGTGTCGCGCAACTTGAACAATGTTAGGTGATATGCATGGTTTGGGAAATGTATTAGGGATTACAAGACATCTGAACAAAAAGTGTAGTTCAATGTTCCTCATCGATACATCGGTTCCAACTATGGATGTAGTGGTATAAAAATAATGAGTGTGAATTTAATGGCATACCAGTTTTATACACGTGCCAAATGCACGTGAACCTGAATGGATATTAATAGCACAATAAAGGCAAATGATTTTAATATATTGAATCATTTAAAAAACTCATTCCACTTAGTATACATGGTAATATATTTGTATTTCATGTAATACGTACATACATACATACATATATATATTATAAAAAATTTATTTATATAAAATTCAATTGAGATAGCTTTTAATGAATATCTTTCATTTTAAATTACTAAAATTAAAAATATATTGATATGATTACTTAAATATGATTTTAAAGTCTCAAAATATATTTATAATTATCTGAATCTGATTTGATATTTAAAACTTTGTATAACTAGTGTAAAAGATCAAATCTGTCACACCTAAAGATCCATTTAGAAGGTCATATTGCCCTGGCCCCTTATGCTCTGCTATGAACAAACATCTATCCCAGGTCGAACCAATGAATGGCCTGATCGGATTCCCGACCAGACTTGAATAACTAGGGCCATGACTCCTGTCCGACCTGATCAATAGAAGTCAGACCACGAAGATTAACATAACACGAGGATCACTGATGACCACAAACATCGACAAAGATCCACCTCGGCTTATGACGTCACATTGGAACAGGCAAAGCAGCACCTCAAGTTAGACCACTAGCGAAATTACATAAAAGTCCAGTGAATATTCTCTGGCATAATGGCTATAACAAACTGTCAGAAAATGGCTATGAGATGCTGATCACAAGATTTCACGTGTCGACCGATCCAAAAGCCACGTGGAAGATTCCCTCTCAAGCTATCTTCACACTTCAATAGCATAATAGGCATGCCCCTTCCCCATATAAATAGAAGGGTATCCCCTTCACCAAAAAGGGGGCTGCTTCCTCTTCTCCACTACAACAAAACAGAGTTTTGGTGACAGACATTTTGAATAGCAGTCACCTAAATCTATTGTTAAATGACAGTCAATAATGAATGTCACACTAAACATGGTTTTTTGTGACTGTTACATTTGTTTGTCACAAAATTCTATTTTTGTGACAGTTGCTTAAAATGTGTGTCACATAAATGTCTGTTATCGTGACAAACATGTTAAAAAAGTCACAAATAATATTTATTAGGTGACAAACATTATTAGAATGTTACCATTTGTATTTATTAGATGACATACATTAATGAAATATCACAAAAAACATATTCACAATTAAATTTGAAGGTTATATTTAGTATCCATGTAATTATATTGTAATTATAAATCTTACAAAATATATGAGAATCAATAGCAAAAAAATCAGCATCTTCCAACTTACTACAATCCCCCGGCCATGATTGCTTCCCCAAAAAATAAAAAAAGAAAGAAAGGAAGAAATTAGGGCTGGCCTCTCTCTCCCTTACATTGCACCACCATTTACTCTAGTAGTAAATCTGAAATCAAATACATCCCCCACTTCACCATGAGCCCCTCTCCATCATCTCCAATTGACTATGTCCTCCAACCCTTCATCAACTCCTCTACGTCGCTTCCAATCCCGCGGCAAAACAACCACTAGGTCCTCCTCTTTTCTCCCAATTTTTTTATTATTTGTGATTTATTGAAAAACCCACTAATAAGCATGTTCTTTATTTATTTTTATGCACAAATAATTTTTATCGTCAGACATGTCATATATTTGGGTTTATTCATAGAATATTAAAATATATATTTATGTATCATGGTATTATTTTTACTTCTTTCAAGGAATTGTCATATATATTTTTATCATTAATAAGGTGAAATAAACATGAATGACAAAGATAAACAAAATAAATTTTATGGGTTGGTATTAATATGGAGATCTGTTAGGCCCCGTGGCATTACTAATCATACGATAACCAACAGGGGTCAAATAAGATAACAAGACTACAAGGAAGTGGTAGCCAATAAAAGAAATGATGCGGAGTACAATATACAATTAAGTCTGTAAATAAAAAAAAATATTATTACAGACCCGAATACACAATTACTGTCCTGTGAGAGTCCAAGTCTAGTCCAGATGCAACCATATGTGTAACACGCACGATTATTAATATATACCCAAAAAGATAGGATTGCTGACAGCCTCGCACTTGCCAACCGAAAGGTGGGGCGCTCCACGCACGAACCACGCAAGAGAGATGCTCTAGCTCCACGCCAACTCAGTCCCTGGTGGATAACAAAACGCAAGGGGTGAGCTACAAGCTCAGTGAGTGGCAAGAATCCAAGCACTATAATAATCATATGATATTGGTTCATCTTTTTTTTTTTTTTCTTTTCTTTCCAAAGAAAAGGAATATGGGATGAAACTCAACATATATAAATGTCACGTGAAGACGTGACCTCACTTCACCCTAACCCTCACCTCCAGGGGATGAAATGGGACTATTGGAAACAGAAACCAACCCGCTAACTCCCTTAACCTTCCGGTAGCCCTCTCCCGGGTAGCCCTCTTCCTAGCAACCATCCATGGTAGGTCCGATGCCAAAACAATATTAAAATATACCTTGGGCATCCTACGATGTGGAGGCATAGTCCAGGATAGCTTCAACACCGGGTAGCTTCGACGCGGATACGAGGTAGGGGAGAAACATTCAACGCTCGGAAACTTCGACGCACGACGATACGGGAGGAAGCACTCCAACCTCATCCCCACCTTCACCCCTAGGGTGACGTGGGACTATTGGAAAGGAAATCAACTCGCTAACTCCCTTAACCTTCCGGTAGCCCTCTCCCGGGTAGCCCTCTTCCTGACGACCTTCCAAGATAGGTACGAAGCCACAAGGGTATCGAAATACACATTGGGCCTCCTATGATGTAGGAGCAGAATCCAGGATAGCTCCAACGCCGGGTAGCTTCAACGCGGATACGAGATAAGGGAGAAGCATTCCACACTCACAATACGATCCTCACGGATCAACTATTATCCTCTACAATTACCATTGCTATACAGAATTCCCTTGAATTCTCGCACAGATGCATCCCTTGGATGCGAGGGAAAGAAGCTAAGTCCTCGCATTCAATCATGACAAGACATGATCCTAAAGGCGAGTCATGCACACACCTAACACAGATAGGCCTAACATTCTATCATCATAGCTATCAGATAACAAACTCTAATACAACAACTATCACATGGAATGAGATAAATAAATAGTACAAAATGATAATCAACACAATCCATATATTCGCATGCATTCCAGATAATCTCCACAATCACCTCCACGTCATCTGGTAGCCCTCTCCCAGGTAGCCCTCTCCCTAGCAGCCTGTCCAGGACGATACCAATCACGGGATGGCACCTCACAGGGTAGCTCCGACGCTGGGTGGCTTCAACGCACAATGACGCTGAGGTGATACACTCCACACTCGCGGGAAAACACATTGATCAATATGCACCATACTCCATAACAAGCTACTTGGAATCCATCAGAATTCTCAACAAGTGCATCACGAGAACGCGAGGGAAACAACTTCCTATCCACACTTACTAACATCAATTATGACCTTAAAAACTGATCATACACCCATCTATCCTCAACAAACAGGGCTATTAAATTATTATTACGAACATGAGATAATTAAGCACCCACCAATCTTGTAAACATGGTGTAAAGGACAAGTAGAGGCAAGAGTTATAGCTAACTCAAAGGAGCATATCGATAAGTATGTGCAAATGACCCCTAAAATATGGTATTTAATCCTACATAACACATCCATCATCATATACTAGCAATAGAGGCTAAATAAATTCTCTAACATAAAAGAGATACATTCATATACACCCATCACACATGCCCACACAAGAAGGGCTCACACAAGCATAATAATTCATACATGAATATGATACATCAGCAAATATATGGTAGAAAAGGGGTTCTACACAATATACTAGCCATATAGCCCTAGCATGCAATATCTAACACAATAAGGGTGCAAATAAACCCCATGGATGCGCGATGCACGATTACGTGCATCGAACGCATCCCGAAGGGTTGGATCGAACCACTCACTAGTACTTGGATCGCCGCGCATCCGGTCTACGAGATCTGCAAGAACAACCAATGATGCTCCATTAAATATAAATCATCTCGACACATATACAAGCCTTCTTCATGAAGACATCAACTCCTGGTATTGCCCACACCATGCATAATAACTCTTTGACACATATTTATACAAGATTAGTCCATCTACTACAACCAGCCCCAAACATTAGTCTCCACAGCACAAAATACACATCCAAAAATACTGAAATAAATCACACACATTCTATGATACGTTAGGATCATATTCCATGAAGACATAATAACTTGATAAAATCTCTAAATATCTGAAATAAATTATTTTCAGAAACTGGTCAGTTTCTACGCGAATCTGGATAGTCTATACAAAATATGTTCTAACTTACTACACAGATATCATAATGACACCAAATTTCATATATAACATCTAGACATATATATGACCATATATCATGAAGACATAAGCCTGATAATATGCCTCTATATACTAGATTCACAAGGATCTTGAGGGGACAGAAATCTGCCTTACTTACAACACAAGTCACCACCAATCGTTCATAAACATAAACACCTCATGCAATAGCAATTACACAACACAATGCTCCTCCAACAGCACCCACACATACCCACATTAGCACAAACACACTCACAAAGAGAGAAAGGAATACCTTGGGAGGGAGGAGAAGAGGGAAGCCAAGCTCAAACACACAAATTCTTTCCCTTCTCACTCTTTTCTTTTCTCTTCATTGCTCCTCTTCATCTTGGCTGAAAAACAGGGGAAAATGGAGATAATGTGGGAGATCCATTAGAGGGTCTAGGGGAGGAGGAGAGGGAGAAGATAACACTAACATATGCACAAACCAACTTTGGTCACTTCCTCTTCTTGCCCCTCCTTCACCTTCATGTTCCCCCTTCTCCTACTCCTTTGTGACATTTTTACAAACACATAGGGGGCTGATTAGAGAGGGGGAAAGGAAGAGAACAAGGGATGAGGAAAGAGAGAAAGAATCAACAACAACTATAACAACAACAACAACAATACACACACACACACACCCTTTTTGCACTCTCTCTTGTGCTTCTTCTTCTCCATCATCTTCACCTCCTCCACCCAAGATAACATTCAATAACAAATCAGCCACCATAAACATGCACAATAGCTAGAGGAAACAAAGAGAGATAGAGAGAGAGAGAGGCACCTAGAGTGAAAAGGGAGGAGGTGAGGGGTTTGAACACACTTCCTTCATATTTCCTTTCTTTCTTTCTTCTTCTCTTCTCTCCCTCAGACATTTCAGCTGAACCACGAAATTCCAGCCAAACCCCCCTTTATTTCCCCCAAACACATCACTCATTAGTGGGGCAAAAGGACCAAATCGTCCATGACCGGATATTCTGGACAGGCTTCACTAAAACAGTCATAACTTCCTCAATATAGCTCCGAATTGCACAATTCAAATGCCATTGGAAAGCTAAGAAGATTATCTACAGCTTTCATGTTTACACCCAGATCAAATAACATCTCCAGCTATTTCGAAATCTAGGCTAAACATCATACAGGGCTGCTGCCTGGATTTCTCATCTTCGGGGTATACTCGGAAAAACGCCCATAACTTTTGATACACGAATCCAGTTGATCTAATTCCACTTCTATATGGAAGCTATTTCAAAACTGAACATCTCGTGATGATATCGGATTTTTACCTCTTCATCTTGGGCATTAACAAAATTAAATCCAAACATCAATCCAAACTGCATAATTTCTAAAAAGACCTCGAAATGCTACAAAAATTTCCATCTAAACCCAAGTGAACACCAGAACCACAAATATGCAGTTAGATTTTGAAACTGAATGCCCAAACTATTAAAATAAATAAAACGCGATATTTGACATTTAAAAAGTGACACAATCTTAACAAGATCAGCTACTCTAGGCATTTTATTTGGGAGACTTGACTTGATTGTCGAAGCTTGAAATCCCATTTTAATGGAGACTTGACTTGATTGTCGAAGGTTCTTAGGACGACACCTCCTCTAGTGTGAGATCCACCACCCAAAAAAGGAACTACATGTGATTTGATCCCTTAATAAGGGTACGTAGGCAGCCTGAGAAGTTACATTAGGTTTAATTCAAACAAAAATCTCGTCAATTGATCCATTGTGAACTCTCGTCGTCGTCGTCGTCTCTTCGCAGATCTACCCAAACCAAGCTTGGACTATCCTCGAGTTCGGCCCATTCAAGGAGGAGCACATTTTCACGTCCCACAAATAGATATAAGTAATACTAGATTTATGAGAAGATAAGAATGTAAATAAAATAGGTCAATTTTTCTTTAATGAGTAAGTAACATATATCATATATGCAAAACAACACTTTCTATAAGTGAACCCATGTGACATTTGCCCCTAGGAAATGTTCACCCAATCTATTTTAGGCTCCATTTGGTTGCGCGGTTGGGGCGGATTCTGCTTTTTGACAAGCTGAAATCGTGCAGCCAAACGGGGCGGATTAATTCATAATCGGAAGCTGGATTCATTTTAATTTTTGTCTCAAAATCTGTGTTTTGAAAAGCTCAGAAACATTGTTTTTTGGTCGAAATTGATTTTTTTAATTGAAAAACAACTTTCTCTGCTAAACATCAATTTCTTTCAAATGTTGTTTATTGAATTAAAAAAAAACATCACAATAAAAGTGAAGGTCAAAATCATATTAAAAACAGATTTATTCCAAAAGATACTTTTCCATTCGTGTTTTCAAACGGATTAGTCTAAAATGCAAGCAACACATGTTTTTAATTTTTTTTAAATTATATAACTCATCTAATAAGATACATATTTATTTTTATAAGAATATGAAGTATATTATGAATTAAATAATATTTTTAATAGAAAATATAATTTTTAAATAAGATATATGTATGTGGAGGGGGCTAATAAAATATATGAGACTCATATATCTTATTAAAAAATATACAATTCAGATGCACTCTCATATATTTTATTAGCCCCAACCATAGACATATATCTTAGTTAGATTGTAATAAATGTTCTAAAAATTCCTTCTAGGCCCCCACAAATCCTTCACCTAGGCCTAGCCGGGCCCAGCCCGCTACACTTAGCACCTAGCCATATTTTCAATTAATCCATAGTTGATTAATAAGCTATTAAATTAATTTATATATAATATTTCTATTAATTAATTTTTTATGTTATCCTATTATGCTAATGTTATAAATTTTATCTTAATGTTACTTTATTATAAATTTTTAGTATAAAATTATTATATTTATAATATATATATGTGTGTATATTATGTTTATTATTCTAAAAAGTGATTGACTAATTCCCATCCATGAAGCTCTTACTGTTCCTCAATAGCTGACTAGCGTCTTTAATTGATGGGGATGGATATTCCCACCACCTAGTTTTTGTTAATCTCCCAAAATGCATTAAGGGCATCACCCTCCATCCCTCCCTTTCTCACCACCCTAAGTAATTGATCCGGTCAATCCCACCACCCATAGGTTCTAGAATGACTTAGACATATGGACTGTCTACATAATTATATTTTCTAGACAATATCCTTGTCGATGGGAACAAAAAATAAATCTGTAGGTTCTTGAATGAGTTAGACAAATGAGGTGTCTATATACTTATATTTCCTGGACAATGTACCTGTTGATGGAAACAGAAAGAAACCTGTAGGTTCTGGAATGAGATACACATGAGGTGGCTACATAATTATATTTCCTAAACAATGTCTCTATCTATAGAAACAGAAAAAAAAATAGATTCTGGAATGAATTAGACACATGGGGGGTTTACATAATTATCGTTCCTAGACAATGTCCCTGTCAATGGAAAAAAAAACATGTAGCTTCTGGAATGGTTATACACATGGGTAAGCATGTCAATTGAATGGATGCGGATCGGATAGGCCCATATCCATATCCGTATCCAAACTGGATATCCGAAACCATATCTGTATCTAAACTGGATATCCGAAAAAATATCCGTATCCAATCCGAAAATCCGAATACGGATTCAGATAATATCCAAAATATCCGAACCAGATTAAAATTCAAAAAATTTATGAAATTATAAGTCCTAACATGGTTAAAAATGTATAAACCAAATATATGAAAACATGAATCCTAAATAGTTAAACAAGTATCTAACAAAGACATAAAAACATAAATTAAGTATCCAACAAAGACATAGAAACATAAATGATAACATAGTTAAACAAGACAATAAGTATCCAATAGTGACATAAAAAGATAAAGAATAATATAATTAAATATCCAACAAATGTATGCTCCTTTAATCGGAGGAGTCGAGGAGGAGCCGTAACCGAGGAGCAGCAAAGCCGCAACCGAGGAGGAGCCGCAACCCGCAGGGGTGAGGAGCCGAGGAGGAGATGCGAAGGAGGATCCGCGATCAGCCGCGGTCGACCACGATCGGCGACTTGTAGATGTAGAGAGGAAGAATGGGTTTTTGGTGATTTATTTTATTTTTCTTATTTTTGGTGGATGAGAAGAACTATGATTTGAATGGGTTCTGGTGATTTTTTTTGTATTTGGTGGATGAGAATGGTAGAACAGTAGGAGATGAATGAAAGTGAAAGTGTGAAACGACGCCGACGAGGGTGAGTTGGGATAAGTTTTAATTGGTTTATGTTTTGCCTTAAAAAAGTTGGTGAATGGTGAGCCATTGGATCTTGATCAAAGGGTTAAAACTAATTTTAATATATATAAATAAAATAATAGTTCGGATACGGATATTTTTTGGATCAGATACAGGTTATATCCGATCCGAGCTGAAAATTTTTTAATACGGATTGTTTGGTTCAGATACGGATACGGATTTTCGAATATCGGATATTTTCTGCATTTTCGGATATGAATTCGGATCGGATACAGATCTTTTTTTGAATAATTGACAGGCTTACACATGAGATGTCTACATAATTATATTTCCTAGACAATGTCATTGTCGATGGAATATAAAAGAAACATGTAGGTTCTGGAATGAATTGTAGTTGTGTGTTTGCCTACATGCACAAGTGTCAATTATTGTAGTAATTAGAGACGGTTACTGTCGAATACATAAATGTATGAAGCTCAGGTCTCTTCATATGATCCACTGATAAACAATGTATCGGTCGATGGAAACAAAGGAAGCCATTTCACACTCAAGTCTCTTCACACAAAGAAAGCCTAATTAAGACATTCAAATTCATCCAACACACAACCAAACCATATAATCATATTCAAATTTACCTAAAAAAAAATGCCAAATCAAAATAAATTAACCAAATTCTAAATTTGTAATTTAATAAAACTTAAGATATATACAACTCAAATGTTCAAATGTTACATTTACCTTCAAATTCACATATATCGAGATCAAACTAAACACATTTCATTTAGTTGTTCATGTTCAATAAATATTTTACAAAAACAAACACCACCCAAAACACTTCATAGATGATCGACAATACACAAAAGCCACCGAAACACAATTTCTAACATGGACCATCTAATTCATGCATGTCGATCGTGCCTTTGCTTTGTCATTATGTTGCATGAAGACTATGTCGGGAAGTGGTGTCCTGTCTTCTAAATAATGTATCACGTCTCGTGGCAATCTATGCATAACCTCCATAGTTGTCCCCTGTTCAATGATTGGGTAAAGGTGGTGAGCGGCATTCGTGGTATGCTACACAATAAATAAGTATCATATCACAATTAGATACCTTCGACATCACATACATACATAATGTGTTGAAACCTAAACATATTCATTCAAACATCTGTTTCAATCCATATAATTCAAGTTCAAACCACATAACTCACTTAATTCAATGAGTCACTAAAATGCATTCACAACCCTACCTTTCAATCCTAAATTATTCAAATTCATCCAACACACTTTATTTCTCTAAAAGAACATAGTTTTCTCTGGATAATCTTTACTAGATTGATTGGAGTATGAATAAATTAGAATTACATTATTGTTTAAATGTAGTTATCAACAATATGTATTGAATCATTGTATAATTTCATATCACTGTCAGTATACTATTTCATCTCATGAGTATGTTCAACATGCCAACAATAATCTTCTTTAAGGAGAATTCTTTTTCTCTCCCAACATACAAAGTAATGAACATTAAACCAAAATTCATTCACAACCCTAATTTTGAATAATTTATTGAAATTCAACTAACCCACTTCATTCTGAAAAAAATAAAAATAAAAATAAAGCCTAGCTTTCTATATAAAAAAACTCTAGCTTTCTCTATTAAAGCCCTAACTTTTCCTATCAAAGCTGTGATTTACCTCCAAGATGAACAATAATACTCATTTGATTACCATTAATAATTGATAAAAATATGTTTAAAAAATAGATATTTTAACCTCTTTCAAGAGAGAGGAGTTTACGACATCAAGAGTGGCACGAGGAGGACCTCACGAGGGTGGGGGAGATGACTTCATGACAACTTCTTGTTGGCATCCTCATGGCGGGAGTGAACAGAAGGGGTGAATGAGAGAAGTGACAAAGAGAAGAGAGAGAAAGGTGTTACAATGTGTAAAGGGTGGTGAGATTGGTGTATCTAGGAAGGGATTTTTATAAAATGGTGGGCTTGGTTTTTTTTTAAAAAGGGAGGTGGTGAACTTATAAAAGTGGTGCCACTAATAAAATGGGTGGTGGGTGTACCCCAGCCCTTAATTGATTGCAATCAAAAGGGCTTCTTCCGAACCGAGTTGACTCAACCAGGTTTTGTTCCGAACGAATCAGTAAAAACCAGTCAACTCAGAAAACCAATCCACAAGACAACAAAAAAAGAAAGAAAAGCATATGCCCTCGGCATCTCCCAAACAAACGCCTCTCCATTTTTACACCTACTCCCCACCCTCTATCCCTCCTACACACCCGCCTCGATAATCTCACGCTCCGCCTCTTATTATCACGCCTGAGAGCAAAGGATGGTCGGCGGCAGGGACGGGGAGGGGAGGGAGGGCGACTGGGACTGCATGAGTTGCCGGAACAGGAACTACGCCTTCCGGTCGCTCTGTAACCGGTGCAAGCAGCCCCGAATCCTCGTCGACGCCAACACCCCCTCCGACTCCAAGTGGTTTCCCCGCATCGGCGATTGGATCTGCTCCGGTCTGTTCCCCTCTCCATTTGAATCTCGATTTGTTTTTTTTTAGGGTTTTGTTTTCTCTGTTGGGGTTTCGAGTGATCTTCGTTGCGTTCAGGTGTATCTGGTGATGGAGAGGACTAACATTTGTGCTAGAAGGCGATCGTTTCATCTCTCTCTGTTTATGAATGTCGCATCTTAGTTTAGGAGATTTATCTTCCAAAACCATTGACCTGTTGGTTCAAATCGGACAATGATTCATGGCAACTGTTCTAATTGGCACTGCTTATTGATTTGTTGGTTCAAATCGAATATCCATTAACATTAATTTATTGTAATAGTGGTTAGTTTTTCTAATAAGGATCCCGTTTTGACCAATTGGTTATTGAATTGTCGGTTCAATAGGGGGTTAATTTTTTACTTGCTAGTTTAAATTGAATGTCCATTCTTGTTAATTATTCTGATAGGGGCTACTTATTGACTCGTGGTTCAAATCGAATATCCATACGTGTTAATTGTTCTGATAGGTATACTTATTGACTTGTAACAAGAATAACTTGATAATGAAAAATGATCATCCGGGGAAGTTTTTGTTTTGAATATATGTACTTTTATAAATTTGAAGATTGTACAAGAAACATGTATAGCTGTTTTTGCTATTCTGGTTAGAGATAAAGAGTTTGATATGTTACCCAGTAGTCACTAGTCAGTTAATTTTGTGTAGTGTCCATGGAATCTATGATGTTTTTTTTATGGTTAATGCTTATTTACTTTCAAATTGAACACTCATAAAATTAGTGTAGTGTATGACTGGTGTGGGTTCATGTGTTTGTGTGTGTTTCACAATGGGCTACTTCGCGTGCGTATACTTGGCTGCATCCTTGGTTGCGTTTGTGTGGACAATGGATCAAATAGGTTGCAGTAACAACAATTATGCATCAAGAGAAAAGTGCAAAAAGTGTGGACAATCAAAGGAGGAAGCAGAAATGCCGACAATTGCGGTGCCTGGGGCGTCCCTCTCAACTTATGCAAATTATTATGCCAGGGCACAGGGAATGCTGGGACTGCAAATGAATCTCGGGATATCAGGGAATTCTGCTCTTCAACAGTCGCTTCATCTGGGTTCTAATTGGCCATTTGGACCAGACAGGTACAGATTTCAGTCAGCTTCTGCTTGGGCTTTCGGTGGCAATACCATTGGTGGGTTCCCATTTGTAAGCGATGCGAACAATCTTGGACCAATTCCAAAAGGTTGGCGCAATGGTGATTGGATTTGCAATTGTGGCTTCCATAATTACTCTTCTCGTGCACAGGTTAGTGCCCTTCAATGGTCATGTCATTGTTACCTTTTGGGATTTTATTTATTTGGTAGTCATATTGTTCCATTGAATTATATTGTTGATATCTATATATTTGGTTTAAATGGATTGTATACTTGGAAGACTGACGTATCTTCTTTTCATTACAGTGCAAAAAGTGTAATGCGCCCTTACCATCCAATGCACCATCTTCTACAACAGGTTCTGCTGTCTCAGACATGTTTCCAAGTAATTTCATTACTCATGTATTTCTGTCTTTCATTCCTTGCTCAATGGATATTAGTATTGCATGTCATTGTGTGAGAGCTCATTGCTTTGAATTTACGCATTGTCACTCATCCTTATATACATTTGGCACGTTGTGCTTTGAAATCACCTCCTTATATACTTATTTCAAATTGAATGCCACATTTTTGTGCAAAATCACTTTTTCCTTGTTAACTAGTTGTTTTGAGCTCCTAGTGGTAGAGCACATGAGAGGTAACATGAAGCATCCAGAACTCTCTAGCTAATTTCAGATTAATTGAATGTAACTGACTATATAAAGTTGAGATGTAGCCGCTGACATATGAAATTCAGTTGTACTCCGCTCTTTCTCCAAGATTGCCTTTTAAAAAATTTGTGTTGAAGAGGGAACAATATATTTTATCATCCAGATCCTTTTTTCCCTTCTGATATATTTAAATGAGTTTATCGTTTTTTTTTTATTGTATTTGCTTAAAAGCTGTCAACAGTACTTTGTTTATGTAGTCTTGTTATTGCAGATATATTCACATTTTGGGGTCCATAATCGTCCCCTTAATAGGGAATCTATAAATTTAACTTTCTGGACTCAAATAGTGAGTAGTTCTAGTAATTAATCTGGTGTGCTGCAGTGTATGTCAGTCTATAGATGGCCAAGTTGCTTCGGTGACAATGTGGATTGGAGATGTGGGGGAATACTCACTAGAAACATGGGCGTATGCGCTAAAGGATGAAAAGTGTGAAGTACTGTTGGAAATATGGAGATACTGTGGAAGGAGAGATGAGAGATGATGGGGAGGGTTTGATAGTTAAGGGAGACGGCTGCACATCTGAAGTTGGGGTGGAGAAGGGAGGTAAAGATTCAGAGCTGGGCTGTGTCAAGGTCAAGGGGATTGCAGATTGTAACAAGGAAGCTATGGTGGTTGTGTGCCAGCAGTTTCTTTCTCTTCGTGGAAAGTAGAAATTTCATGTTAAACTGCTCTGTCTATGTTTTCCTTCTATTGCATTTGTCTGAGAAAATGCTTTTACAAGTTTTCATCTATCAGCTGCTTTTTTCTATACATAGTGGTGAACATTTGAGTGTAATTTTAATGCACTGCTCTTTGTGTTGGTTGGATTTATACTAAGCTGTTTGTTATAAAGGGACAGAGGCACTAGTTTTCGAGATGCAGAATCATCCACACATTCCAAGATGCCATAACAATGGGAGAAGATGTTGATGATTCAGGAACTATTATGAATCCATGAATGGTGGAATTGCTTGACAGGCAATGCATTGTAAACATAGGAGTATGGAAATTTTTATGGGTGAGAAAGCTTTAGCAATGAGATTGTAACTGCACTGAATTGATGTCAGAACAAGGCTTGTTCTATAAAGTCATCCAGAAATTTGATTTACGCCCAAAGTGATAGGGAAAGGGGAGGCTTGAGTTTGTTAAACATAGTAGTTTAGTCGATTTATCAGATTAATTGAGGTTGCCAGAAATCTCGACTTTGCCTATATCTGTCATTTTGATGTGGTGGTGTTTTTCCAGTACCATTTGCTAAAAAACGAGGGAATTTATACGTAAATTGCTCAACTTGTTTTGTACGATTGATAATCTGCTTGTGGTGCATCTTGTCTTGGGCTAGGTAACAAGAATTGACCCGATACCTTGCCATTAATCCTAGCTGTCATGTGGATGCTAGATCTGATGCCAGGGTTGCAGGTTTGGGCTTGGGCTAATCCTTTTTGGATGGGTGCTGGTTGGGTCCATATCCTCTTCAGTCCTTTTATTGATTCAGGTATCAGTGGATGTCGTAGGAAGATTTGGGAAGTAGTTAACACATCCCACGTTTTCCACATCTGATGTTACGTCAAGAAATGCATTCGAAGTTTGAACTTTAAAGGAGATACGGAACCTTGTTAAGTCTACCCATCTCTAAACTTGTATGAATTTCATTTGGATTTCACAAATTACATAAGGAATTAATAGAATTATGGGGGCCTTGTAGACCTGTTTCCTGTTTGTTAATCCAAGTTGGCATGTGGATGTCGGGCCTGATCAAATAGTTACAAATTTGGGCTTGGGTTGATCCCTTGGTTGGCTTATGGTTGGGTCCAAGAAAACCCCCCATCATTTTTATTGATTTTACTCAGTAAACATGGTAGCAAGACTAATTTGGGAAGAGGTCCATGAAAATTCTGTGTTCTCCACATTTGGAGTTGCTTATGTTGGAGAAATACACTAGATTATTTTGATGAAGTTGTAACTTCTGGAGCTTTCATCCTGATTTAATATAAGCAGGACAGCTAGTGAGCTCCCCCTCTGTCGAGAAAGAAGGAAGATGTGAAGGTGGCAAAATCTCAAACATATAATTATGATAGAAGTTAGTGAATGGAACTATTTGTTGTCAGAATTTTTATTACCTTTTTATTTGTTTTAAGATCAGTTAGAACAGATAAGAAGCACAGATTTGGGAAGAAGAGAGAAAAGAAGAAGAGAGAGAAGGGGGACAGGGAAGTCGGTAAATTCTTTTTCTCTTTTATAAAAACTAAACTCACTTACCAAATAAAAGATATCTGGCATGATTATACATCACAATTAAATAAACCCCAAAACTTAATAAGGACAACAAAATCCCTTAATCAAATATGGAAATCCTGAATTCTCCCTAAAAAGTAAATAAAAGTACAAAACCTTACGCCCCCGTTTGGCTAGCGACATAAACTATTCTGAGATAGATAACTATTCTTGAATCATTATTTGTTTGGTTGTATTTTTAGTTATTCTCATTGGGAAATGTAATAATAAAGTTTATGTTGTTTGGTTGATAATGAATAAGTTATAGATAAAAAATGAATAAGATTTGAATAAAAATTTATAAAATGTAAAAATTTGATTTGATATGTGGGTCCCCTCATGTAATAGAGGTGATGAGGTGTGGGTCCTTTTATGCCAGTAGAATAGATTGGGTGTAATAATATAATTCCAGAGGGAACTTGGAATACCAATACTTGCTTATTCTCACCTATTCTTGCATATTTATACTTCTATTCCTTGCAAACAAACAATTTTTTGGTCTTATTCCTCTCTATTCCTTCCCTATTTTCCCATCCAAACAGGGGCTAATGGCGCCTTATTCTATGTCCGACGGATGTGATTACACCTTATATGTGTGGAGTTCATGATGATCCAGAACATGCTTCTCATTCATCATCATTTTCTCTTGATAAAAACCTGTCTTTGGGTTTCCGTTCAATCAGGTTGATTCAATAGGCATGGCAGTGACAACAGATCTTGATGTGCATGATAGTGGTGATGGTGAATCTCAATGGAGCAGGATCTTATCTTTATGGGTGTGATGTTACTGGTGGCAGATCTCAATGGGAGAGGGATTGATGATGTGGTGGGATCTTAGAAAGGATGGATTCAAAGGTTTTCTTTTCCCCTTTGAACTCAGGTAGCAAAGATGGCTATGGAGGGAAAGAGGAGATCAGAGGAAGAAGATAGGTCAGAGAACAGAGAAGTTGAGTAGGAGGAAGAAAGATGAAGAGGGTGAGATTGAGAGAAGAAAATTAGGATTTTGACACCGATATCAAAATGATGCAGGATGAGGTTAGAGTAGAAGGGATGAGAAGAATTCATCAGGGAAGGGGAGAGAGAGTGATAGATGATGAAGAAGAAGAAATAGAAATAATATTTTTAATTCATCGTCAAAGAAAACTTTTTGGCCCTGGCTAGATTTAAATAGTAAACCTTAAACTTGAGAGAAGACAATAAAATCCCTAATCACATGCAGAAATCCCTGATGACCACCTAAGAAACTAAATAAAACCCTATTGGCACCTTACCCGAGATCTGACTGCTGCCACTGTGCCATGTAAGTGCAAGATTCATGATGTTCCCAGTCATTTTTCATGTTCCTCACCAACATTTGTGTGTGTGTTTGTATGTGCATTCTTATGTACATGTACATGCATGCCACATGCAGTTCCTTGATTTAGCTGATTTTTTGGTGAGGAGCTGCTATGATATTATAATTTTGTTGTGATGTAACGCTTTACATATACCCCTGACTATTTGTTTCTGTAACTTTTTTTATATTAAGCTCTGGGAACAAAAAGGTTGGCATCAGAAGAATTTGTTGGTGAATGGGATAACAAGAGGCTTCACTCTGGAGATATAGATGGCCGGTTTCTGGTATGAACAATTTAGATTTCAGAGTACTGCTGTTGTTTTCTTCCCATATTCTCTTGACTATTTTTGTGCCCTTTGTTGAACAATTGTCATGCAGCATCCATACCATGGTCTGGGCCAAGATCAATCGCCTGGACGGTACTCCACATATCCCAGTGGGAGCTCTGCGGCAACCCCAACATTGGAAGCATACATGCAATCACAACAATCACCTGCGATGCCTGCAATATTGGGAAAAGGGTGATCATGCAACCCCCACTCTCAACCCACCCACTCATCCACCAACCAAAAATAAATAAATAAATAAAAAGATTAAGGGGAAAACATACCATAGATATCTTTGTTTTTTTTGACAAGAAATGGTAACCCTCTGATCATCATTTGCATTGTTTGACTCTACTGATATTATTCATTCACCACACTTTTATTGCAGGGCAAAAAAATGGCGTGATGGGGATTGGATGTGTACAAATTGCAACAATCACAATTATGCTTCTAGATCATATTGCAACAGGTTTGTTTCTCGTTTTCTAGCATTGTTTTTTTTTTTACTATTTGCAATTTATTTATTTATTTGGTTGGGGGGGGGGGGGGTGTAAAGTAAGTGGTGGGACTTGAACCCAAGAGCTTGTGGTTGCCAATTCTGTTAACCGTTGAGCCATGGGTCCAAAACCCAACAAGTTTGTCCTAATATTGCATTTCAAGATTTTATGTCATGTAGGATGTAGACTTGCAAAGAAATGTCTTTTTTTTCATTGTTTGTGGGAATGGATTAATGACTGATTCATCAGTCCTCTCTCATGCTCACAACATGACTGCCTTGGAGCATCACATATATAAGAATTGGTGCTAGGGGTAATTAATAACAGACAGCAGTTTCTAATGGGTCCAAGTGGGTTCAACTTGGCTGTTGCATTTCTTCAGAGTGATCTAAGAATTTGTTATTAATTACATAATTTTCATGCAACTTTCAATAGGAATATCACTAAGCTAGGGTAAATAAATGGGGCACTGTATATGTGGGGTTTGAGTTTGTTAAGACTTGAAGGTTAGGGGTGTAGGGCCAACACCCTCAAAGTGGTAGTATCCTATTTAAACCCTAATTTCTCCACCTTCTCCTCCTTCGCTGTTCCCTCGTTCTTCGTTGAACCCATACAAGAATTCTCTAACAATCCTAATTCGAAATAATTTTTTTTTACCATTCCCAATCAAACACAAACATTCAACAATCACACTACAATTCCTCATTCTCCATTAAATTCTCCCTATCACTGTTATGTTCATTCTTTCTCCATTTCCCTTTGATAACACCTTTAAATATATATGTGTCGAAGGGAGTACCATTTTCTGGAAATCTGGTTGTTCAATTAATATAGATCCAAGTTGATGAGCCTTTATCAGATTTGAGGTGGTAAAAACATCCGTATTGGTGTATTTATAGGCAGAATTTTAGAGTTTCTTATGAAAACATGAACCTGGCCACTGTGAAGTCAATATATGCTGGGAATGTGATACAGACAAAGTAGCATTGGAAGACACACTAGCAGCAAGCCAAAAAAACAAGTTGGTATTTTTTTGGGTTGTGTTTCTTCCGCTATCTTTTTCTGAGTTGTTAAAAATGGTCAACACTGTAAAACATTGAGTTAGGCAACAACATTTGGTTTAGAGAAAGTTTGAATCAAGTTGAATAGCATTTGAATTCTTCTCCCTCTCCCCTTGACCTAGAAGGCATCTAGTCTACAACGTGAGAAAACACTTTTAAAATATGAGATATCCCCTCAAAGTAATTCATCAGCCAGAAAACCAAACTTGAAGCAAAGCTCTTCTGGTGCATTTGATTGTGGCTGAAATGTGTACACCCTCATTTGCAGGTGCAAAACTCAGAAAGAAGGTTCTTCTCAGCCTGTAAGCGTGTAGCAGAGAATGCTTAAAATCTCAAGATTGTTGTTTGTCGGTCATATTCTGCCTTAGCGTTTCCCCCCTTTTTGTGTCCTCATTGAATTATTGAATGTTATTTGATTTTGGGTTAAAATATCCTGGATTTTCTCTTCCTGGCCATGATTGGAGAGTGAGTGTTTCTTTTTTCAGATTTATATAGTTAAAGACAAATAACTGTACTGGTTTTGTCATTAAATTTGAGATGGGGTGGGCAGATTATTTTGTGTTGTTTTTTTCCAATTTATTTGCACTGAGATCTCCCATGCTACATCTATACAACGAACAATGTATTTTATACTGAATTCCCAGGCAACCATATGTATGGTGGTTGCGAGTGAGTTTGCATTTTTTTAAATTATTATTATGTTGAAGTGGATTTTTTTCAAAACAATCCAAAAATGGTTATCTGAAGAAATCTGGATTTGCAGGAATGCAACAAGTGATAAGTGGATGTTGCTTTGTATTATGAACTGTAATTTAACCTAAAGTGATATGATGCCTTGATCCTGTGATGAAATTTTTTATTAGTTAGGTGTTGCGGATTAATTTTAAGAGGATATGTCATCCTATGGGGGTAGCATATCTGTTGAAGTTAGGGATGGTGATGGGATAAATAGGAAACCCAACCTGATTCAGAGTTTGGTCCTCTAAATGTCGAATTCGAACCTCACCCGTCTCAATTTGATGAAGATATGGGACGGGCTTGAGAATTTAAGACAAAACCTGTTCCATTCCGTTATACTCCGTTTAAATTATTTGTATTATCAAAATTAATAGTTAATATAAATAAAATTAACCCATGATAGATTATTATTATTATTATAATTGATAAAATATTTAAGCATGTATCAAGTAATATATATTAGATCATTATTTAGTTTATAATATAAAAAAAAATTGAGATTATTAATTTTGTTTCCTTCTATATGGAAATAATGGAATCGGATATTTTAAAAACCCGTTGAGATGGGTTTGAAACGCTAACCAAGCTCATGTCAACCCATCCTGTTGCCATCCCTTGTTTTTTTCTTTTTCGGTTGTCACGTTTCCATCCTTGGTTGAATTCATAGTCTGCTTGGCTTTCATTAATCATTATAGGATTGTCATTAAATTGGAGAAGGGAAACATAGGGGAGGAGAAAGATTAGGCCTGTCAACGGGTCGGGTCTAGACCCGGACCCAATCCGACTCGGACCTAATTACACGTGTAATATACCCGACCCGATTTGGACCCAACCCGGCGGACCTGAACAAACAAACGGTCGGGTCCGGGTCCACCCCGCCTCAACCTATTGGACCCGAGACCCGATTGTTTTATTAATATATGCTCATATATTATAAGACTATTAGTATTAGTTAATACATAATTTTATTTCTTACTTAACTTATGTTTGTATCCATAAGTTCATAAATCATAATCATAATCATAACATTTTTTCGTTGTGTTGATATTGCAACTTGCAAGAACTTGATTGTTTAATATGTAATAAACTTAGTAATGTATTGTTGTCGGTTTGTTTTGGACAATTAACTTATTAGCTTTTGAATTTGTATAATTAATTAGTTTGTTGCATAATTTATATTTATTATTTTAGTTAATATGTTAGTGTTTATTGTTTTGAATGTTGTTTAGGTTAATATTGTTTTGAATGTTTGTATAATTAGTTATCTTTATTGTTTAGATTAATATGTTTTTTATGTTAGTGGTTATTGTTTTAGATATTGTTTAATAATTCATTTACTTCTTTTGAATTGTATAAGATTATGTTCAAACATAGTCTCATTAATAATAATGTTTTATTACAAAAATTTTCAAATAGAATGATAAAGCAAACAAATACATGGGCTCTTCCTCTTTTTCTTTTTTTTTGCCAACCATCCGAGTTGGGTCGGACCCGGACCCGACCCGGACTCGACGGGTCCGGGTCCGGGTCCACATTTCCCCGGACCCGCCGGGTCCTAGAATGGACCCGGACCTGTCGAGTAGGGCTGGTAAACGAACCAAGCCGCTCGGGCTCGACTCGGTTTGAGCTCGTTCAGGCTCGTTCGTTTAGATAAATGAGTGAGCTTGAACAAATTTTAAAGCTCGGTTAGGCTCGGGACCTGTATCGAGCTTCATTTTACGTTCAAATTCGACTCGTTTATGTTATTAAAACTTAGTTGAAGCTTGACTAAACTCATTTATAAAATCAGAATATTAAATTAATACAAAGTTATACTCGTTTAAGCTCATGAACTTGGCTCTTTTAGGCTAAAATTTTGTTTTCAATTCCTAAAAACCCTAAAATGAAGAAGAACGCTAGGCTCGTGAGCTCGGCTCGGCTCGTTCGGCTCGTTTACCACCCCTACTGTCGAGTCTTGCCACGGGTCGGGTCCGGGTCCACCCCGACCCATTGACAGGACTAAGAAATATGATTGTGGGAGAGTAATTTTGACGATTAAATTTTTTTTCAGGAAGATGAAAATTTGATTTTAAGAAAAATATTTTAAAGAATAATTTTCTTAAAACATCTTTTATAATTTAAAGATTAATTTTAAAAAAATATATGCATTCATTTATTCAAGTCTGAACTTTTTTTTTTTGTGAAATTTTATATTTTATAGTGCTATTACACAATATGCATTGATTGAAAATCACTAAAATATATACTCACATTAACACAAGGTATATACTTCAATAAAAAAAATTTATAAATACATCCATACAATTTATAGAATATATGTTTCATTTTTATAAATTGTTATTAGAAGTATATTATTTAAAATCATATGTAATCTGAAATTGAGATTGCAAAATGGGCGGTAGCATTATCTGCGTTTTATTAAACATGTATATATCTAATACAAAATCTGAATATGTCCGGCTACAATGACTGAATATAACATTTTTGAATAAAAAAATTATGGCGAAGAGACATGCTACCTTTAGAAACACTAGCATGCATTTTTGCCTTTTAAAGTTACCCAATGCTCAAAAAGCTCTCTATAATATAACACATTTTCAGTATTTTAAGCTCTACACCTATTTAATTAGGTCTTCTAGCAATTTTGCCAAAAAAAAAAATGCATGCTTTTTCACATAATCAAGTCTCTGCTTTTTCACATAAAGTTTTTTCATTCATCTTTTTTATGAATCAAGAATTAGTGCTATTTTTTTATTCAAACGGGAAAAAGAGTTTGTACTCCAATTTATATAATATAAATGTCATGTTCTACTGCCACAACCATCTTGGAAAACCTTAGCAGACAACTCTTCCCTTGATAGAAGTAGCAAAAATAAATTCCTTAAATATTATAAACACTTCAAATAAGAAAGTGAAGCAAAAGAAGGAAGCCAGAGAAGGTGCATGGTGTGTGATAAAGTCTCTGCATATATACCTTCCTTCTTTTGCACTTAAAAATTTGAAAGTCTCTTCAGACATGCAAAACTCTATTCATGCATTCATGTAGAGGCATCTAAAGAACCAGAATTTGTCTGTTTTCAGGCCTACTCACCGTCTGGTCTGGTCGACTTTCCATTCTGAAGAGGAAAAAAATATTGGAATTAATAAATACAATAACATTGGCAGTTATGACAACTCCATGTATAAAAATAAAGTTGACTGTGATTAACTAGATTAAAGGGGAGTCTAAATACAAACATTGGCCGTTATGACAACTCCATGTATAAAAATGAAGTTGATTGAAATTAACAAGATTAAAGGGGGGTCTTTGCTCTAAGAATTTGCTTGTTGATCAATGTAATCAACTTTAGTTCTCTATCAATCTCACGCTGTCTATTCATTCCTCACAATTTAAAATTCAAACAAATGAATGAACAGATACAATGTCATAATCTCCTGCCATGTATTCCTTTACACTCATTTCAAATGGTCACATTTATTTTTCAAATCCATACAATAGATCTTTTATCAAGAGAAACATTAGCATGATTAGAAACATACCATTTTTTTTCAAAAATAATATTTGCTTCCCTAGTGTTTCTATTTGATTCAAAGCAATTTTTGACAGCAAGTCCTCTATTTCCACAGTTCCGACAAATAACATGACTTTGTCCCATTTTGTCATCCTATTAGAAATCATTCTAGATGATAGTGAATCAAATGATGAACCTGAAGAGGAAGTATTTCACCAAAACATTGTACACATACACACTACAGCCCATAGGCCATAATCTCCTCCACACCCCCCCACAACACACACACAATATATATATATATATATATGAAAATGATTAGGTGCGGCGAACGGCAGGTGCGGTCGCGACGTGGGCCGTCCGATCGCGGGTCCATCGCATCCAACGGTTGACGTGAATCGCACCCGACCGTCCGATGCGATGGACCCGTGATCGACGGCCCGTGATCGCTGCCGCACCTGCCGTTCGCCGCACGTAATCACGTCCCTATATATATATATATATATATATATATAATCTAAAATAAGTCATATACTGAAACTGCTGATTATGTGGATATCCAAGACGAATTGAATGTAGATTTCATGATTGGCAAAACAAAAAAAACAAGAAAAGATAACTTGTACAGTTCCATTGAAATTTATCTAAATTGATATGGTCCTGGGTTTTTCAGAACTCACCTCCATTGATTTGATGCTGTAGAAATCCAGCATTTCCTCTTCTGATGGATGGGTCTGCCCCACTATCACAAGACAGTGGAGAGGTGCTCCAAAATCCACTTCTTGTAGTTCTTTCATTGTACCTGAGACCACCATCTGATCATCACACCCAAGGCGGGCCAAACCAACATATTTTGTATCCTCATCGTATGCTGGAAAACAATGTAAAAAAAACAGGGTTACTTTCTTTCTTTTCATTCTCTTGTTTCACTGATATATATATATATATATATATATATATATATATATAAAGTTAGAATGCAAAATGGTTTGGCAAATAAATATTTCAGATCCATGAAAAAGATTTGCTAAACATCACAGGGTTACTGAATGCAAAAGATTTATTAAAAAAAGGGGTCTAAATACCATGGCCATAGATATGTGGTTACACCATAATTAAGTTGCCCCTTTCATTTTTAAGTCGGGGTGTGGATAGTCAAATGTCATTTATATGAAGCACACATCCCTACATGAATAGTAAGGCACATGGTAGTGCAACATACCAAGTTTTTTTTTATTGTTAAATACATACAAGATGTTGATCAACAACCGAATAGAATAAAACCTTATTGACACATTTGGAAGCAGTGTCCAATTCCACTGTATAACCACCCAAACTCTTTTGTGTTGCTTTGTCTGATACAACAACTAAATCTAGCAAGGTAGATAAGTTTCTGAAAGAGTTATATCAAACAGGATTAATCAACAGTAACAATTGTTTTCTCAACAGTTTTCTGAAGGCCTTAGTATTCAAGCTCATTTTCAAGTTTTCAAGAGAATTACATAGGCTTCTTACCATTTCCATTCAGGTTCTGTAGTACTTCCGCTCACCCAAGTCCTAAATATCATCCCCACAAAATCTCTTGCTCCCGCGAATTACAATCAGTTTAGGTTATTTTGGAATAAAATCCCTCCTCATCTGCTCATGCCAATAATACGTATTTTTCTTTTAATGAGGATAATGCCCACTTTGAGGAGGTTGAAATCCAATTCAAGGGGATGGAAACCTCTTACAAAAAACCCTTTATTAAATTGTTCTTCATCCATCATAATGTCGTAGAGCATCTACAAACATATAATATAGAGAATGCACGTAACTATAAGAACTCCCCGCTGTTCCCCACTAAATATAATACTTTATTTCTTAAATTTATGCAATTTGTATTCCATGCTTCTCTGAAGAACCTTATCCTCAGGGTTCAGTCTTCAAAAACATACCTTTTCCAGAATCTGTATACGACTAAAAATCATCAAAGGACAGGTGACTGCTTTAAGGGGGCTTTGAGGACTTACACCAACCTTTCACATTAACAATGGCACAATGCTCAGTCATCCACCAAATTCACCGACTGAAGAAAGTGGCTCTATTATGAATTTAATATTACTTCTATTCTAACAAGAATGATACCTGCTTCATTTTTTTGGGGGCTGTTGTTGGGGGGATCCTCCCAAGAGTTGAGCCCTTTTTGAAAATACTCTTTATAAAGCTATATGACATCCACAAATATATCATACAGGGTATACAAGTAATCTCCACTGATCCAAGTGACCAATAAGAACTACTGAGTACTCAGTACCCTCTACACCTCACAACTCTCCGCTAAAGTTACTACTTTATTTGTTAAATATATGCACATCATCATCAAGATGCTCCCAGTCTGTTCAATCTCTTTTTTGGTGCAACACCAGGAATTCACACATTAATCAAGATGCTGAAATCAAATGTACATCAGGCTATCCTTGATTAAATCTGCTCAATCCATTTTAAAATCTGACTAGCTCTGTCACCGATCATTTTTCATCTCTTGGAACCAAAGTATTTATACATAAAAAACAATAGGCCAGGTGGTTGCCTTATGAAATTTTACTCAATGAGGGTTAGTAGTGTTTGTTTTGTTGACAATGCAACCAGGAGGCCAGGTGTTTGTCTGATGAAATTTTATTCAATGAGGGTCAGGAGTGTTTATTTTGTTGACAGAAAATAAAAGGAAGATGAATGAGCATCTACATTTCGAAAAAAAAACAGAGCTTCCTGCATCACATCGTGATTGATGGACACTGCTTAGAACTCTACTTAATCAATAAGGAAGTATTTTATTTAAAAAGGACGAATGCAGTTTCCTTTCCCTAAAACAAGTAAATAAGTACGCAGAATAGACTAACAATAAGAACAGTTCTACAAAATTTAGTTCAAAGCACTTAGAATTTACCAGATTCTCCATGTGCATGTTCAACCTCCAAAAGCTGGCTTATTGCAGTATGAATTGTCATGTATTTTGGTGGCTCATAGCACTTCTTACCTCTGGATTTATATGCAAGACAGAATCAGTAGATTAGTCTAATCCATTGTGGATTTAGATCATGTTGAAAAGGTTTATTTCATCAGATACACATACATCAAGTATTCAAAGAAAAAATTATATAATCGAAACCAAACTTTGTTATTCTCATTATCTGACTGAATAAAAAAACAATAGGACATAAAAGACCCTTATTCACACATGCACCATAGGGAAGAAAGGGGAGTACATGAAGACTTGGTTGGAACTCGAATGTCTACCTGCATAATGACTCCCATGAGGGCTCCTTCACTCGAATATCTGCAGTTCAAATGTATGTTAAAGACTGTACGGTAAATTGATTCGGCACAATAATAATCAAGGTTTTAAGAACTAACTACGTGATGTCTAGGTTCAGCATTTGCATCCACAAAGCAGCATGACTTAAATATTTACACAATTAACCATCGCATAACATTAAAAAAAAAAACAAAAGTCCAAAAAACTCTGGAGAAAAGTAAATTCAATGATTGGAGCAATGGCACTTTTGCAGTGGTTCGGACGTACAAACGAGCACATCAAACATCAGCTATGGGTTGTGCCCCAGATGGGCACACAAAATGTCCTTCGTAATGATGATTGACATTCTGTGTGAGAATATGAGAATAAAATGTTAGCAAAAAAAATTTTGCCATCAAGTGGAGCAACAAATAAAACCAATTTAACTTTCTGTTTTTTTTTAAAGGGAAAAGGTTGGCATTCGCCCTAGTAATAGAAGAGAGGATGCCCAAGCTGGGGCTACAATGGCACCGGCCAAAAACCAAAGAAAGCAAAAGAAAACGATAAAAATGACGACCTCCAAGGAAAGCACCGGAGCAGAAGAGAATTCTACTAACCGGTGCCCCTAGAGGAACCCCCAAAAGACAAAAAGGAGGAAAAAAAACTACCCCAGTACACAAAAACGACCTCCCTGCATCACCACCCCACCAGCCCCCACACAAAAACATCCCCAATCTGAGATTAATCCCACTGCCCTCTCACAGATATTCTCCACATAAGGAGAGCAGCCGCGAAATTTAACTTTCTGGTAGACAAGTGGAAAATAACATTGCTTCAAATGAGCAAGATCCACCATACCATTACATTTAAGTTGAATTATACTTCAGTAAGAACTTCGCATCATTCACGTTGGGTACTCAGGGCAAATTTTGCATTTATATCATTTTGTCTAGAAAACAAGATACAATTTGATCAGCATTTATGTTGGTGATTTGTTTAGGTTGGCTGAATTTATATGATGACTTTTAGATCAGCAAAAAAATGAGAATAAGGACTGGTGGTTCTACAATGGGTTGCAACCCAGAGAGTATTCCTACCAGAAGATAAATTGTGTCTGAAGAAACCTTACCTAATAAGAAAAGAGTGTGCAAACCAAGCCGGCGGTTTTCTTGAATCTTTTCGTAGAAACTGTAAGGGCGCCATGTCTCAGTAAAGAATGGTATAGAAACAGCCTCACCATAGCGGTAAAGTTGCAGACCGCAAATTCCTATTGCATTCATCACAGAAGCATTGTGCATCACCTTAACTTCTAGGCCCATTTTCTTCGCACGAACAACAAAATCAGTGTGAGTTGTCGCTCTGTGTTGTATTGAACAAAACCAGAAATTGATGATACACATCTTGAATTAAGAGATAAAAATTCATCGCATATGAACTAGTTAAACACGTCCAATATATCATAAATAAATAAATAAGAGTAATCCCATGAGATGTTGCCATGCTGATAGGTTGGTACAAGGCTTCAACTTTCATGTATCAAAGGCTGTGTCCCAAGACTTGCGGAACAATAAGTGCTCCAAATTATTAATTCAAAAAAACTTTTATAATGTTCCAGTGCATTGTGCCTTGAAGCATTGTTTTTTTGAAGGAAATGGTAGGCAATTGCCCTCAAATTTTATAAATTAAAGAGAATGTGCAAGAGGAAATACACAAGAAATAAAAGGCAAATAATCCAGATCGGACCATCCTTCAAGGCTGTGACAAGGAGCCCTGAAGCATTGTTAAAAATGATGCGGCAGAGTCACCCAGATGTTTCAACTTTTTTTTCCCTCTAAACTCTTCGAGGCAAGGATTAATTCTCCGGGTGTTTGCACTGACCCACTCAGAAGTATGTTTCCACTTTTATAGTTACAACAGAGCAATGTTCAAGGAAGTTATGAATCTCAAGGAAATTTGAAGCCTATCTTCCATGGTGGTCGCAATGTTTTGAACCAATTACAATAATTAAGACTTTTCTTGCCACCCTAGTCTGAGTTTGTTTGAATCATTGGACAGTCTATTTGAGTTGGATCACTGTTATATGTCATGTTTTTCACATATATGTACTATTTCAAGATTTAGCAGTTCTAACTGTGTTCACTACATTGTATAGCAGACTCACTAGACTTCCTCAATTTTTTGGCAATCTGGATGACTCTACTTTGATCGGGTTTTTATAGCATTCCTGCATTACTTTTGCTGAATCATTGTTTTTTTATCGTCTCTTGTTGTTTGAATCATTGGATGAATCATTAGACTTTGATCACTTATGCTTAACTTAAAAAATTGTGCAGGAGAATTTGTATGGGAAGCAAATCACTGTTGCAGATAGAGAGATGGTAGAAGAGCGAGCAGATGAAATATTGTTGGAAGCTAGAGAAGTGGATGTAGCTTTCTTGGTCGTTGGTGACCCGTTCGGGTGTGGTTTTTAACTATGGCTCCAATTTTATATGTTTCTCTCCAAGTCCAACCCATCTTTTTTAGTCAAAAGTTCCGTTTTTTAAAGGGTTGATTATATATGTGTAATTTTGCATTCTTATGGATGATGCACGCCATAGAATGTTAGAAGGTACGATGAGTATCGATATTGATATGTGAACATGAGATTCAAGATTAATGTTGGCTGCTAAAATGTATGAGGAAATGAAGCATAATATTATAGTTTACAAATGGCAAGAAATGTCTTAATTTCATGTAATCTGTTCAAAACATTGCGACCACCATGGAAATAGGTTCATGATTAATGTTGGCTGCTAAAATATGAGGAAATGAAGCATAATATTATAGTTTAAGCAATGTTTTAAAAATTGACTCAACCTGCCAGTTGAATCGGTTGAACCTTCAACCAGTCTAAATTCTGGTCCGATTAGCCCTCAAAACCCGTATGGCCCGTTTGGGGTGAGACATAAGATCATTTGCCCTTGATAGTTATACTGGGATAGATAACAATCCATGCTGAATAAGTAAATTTTTGTTTGGTTGTCTTTTTTATTATTCTCATTGGAAAACGTAAAATTGATATTTTTGTTGTTTGGTTCACCTTGAATAAAATATGGATAAGTGGTAGATAAGAGATGGATAAGAGTTTATGAATTTTTAAATGACAATTATACCCCTGCATAAATTATTTGTGTTTGGGAATAAGTATAAGAGATATGAGTGTGATATGATAGATGTGACAGTTTTTGAAATGTGTGCAGAGAGTGTTAGGTGAGATAAATATTTTAAAATGACAGAGAAGGGTATTTTTATCCATTGGCATAGATAAGCCCTGATAAACAATTCCACCATTTTCTTAGAATAGTTATCAGGCCTTATCCTAGCTTATCCAGACATAACTATCAAGGTTTATTCTTGTCAAACAAACAACTGTTTGGGGCTTATTCTACTGTATTCTCCCCTATTCACCCTTTATTCTTCACCCCAAACGGGGGGGTAGTGCAAATAAATCATCTTAAAATGTGAAACCAGCCCACCGGTTGAATCAATGGTATTTGAAAACCAATTGCAGGTTGATTCAACTGACCTTTAAAAAAAATCAATGTTAAAAAGACAACTCAAAAGGGCACTTAATTTCCAACCTTATAGAACCCCAAAAGAGAAGACATCTCAGTTGGATGTGCTCTCTTACAAAAAAAAAGTTACTTTTTTTTACTCTTTTATGCTTTAATTTGAATGTCATATAGAACATATCAATATATTATATCATTATTTGTAGACCATTATTCATAGAAATTATGATTAGTTAAATGTGAAAATATTGTGTTTAATATAAATTTAGAATTTAAAACCATGCTATCATAAAGATACATGAAGACTTCTAAAAGTACTAATCCTTAAGATTTGATATTTGTGAAAAAAAATTTCTGAAAATGTTCATAATTTTGTAGATTTGTTAATTAATAACAATAATCAATAAATTTATATATTACAATGATATCACAATTCAATTCCGCTTAACCCAGATGGTTGAACCCGATTAAATGAACGGCTCAAAACATTACTAAAAGCTATGCATGAATGCTATAAAGACCCAACTCGAGACATCTCCGTGTCCCCACAAAAAAGAGAGAGGAAGTTTAGTAAATCCGCTCCGACATAGAGAGCAACATTAGAAAGAAAATAAGGCATAAAATAGTGATTCATCTTCAATTGTTTGTTCAAATGATCGATAGGAGAAAGAAAGAGAGAGAGAGAGAATACCATCTTGGAGAGGCCGTTGGAGGAGAGACCGAAGGAGAGAAGGGAAGTGTAGGCTTCGATGTAGACGGACTTGCATCTCTTCACGGCTTCCAGACCTTTCAGGGTGATGTCTCTCGTCTCCTAGACCCAACCCGATCGTGTACAACATCTCATTCTTTTTCTTTTCTTTTTTTACTGTTTTTACAATGAATTGTCAAAGGGCACCCACTACCTAACTTAATTTTCCCACTACCCATAATTACGAAAATGTCATTATTTATTTTAATTTTTTTAACCCTTTTTCCACTACCTAGTTCGACAACGTCCTGTCGAAGTGTTCTTCACTGAGACGACAGAGGTCCGTTGAACTGTCTAATAAGTGTCGACAAAGGTCCAGTCGAAGTGTGTTTCACTAGGACGACAGAGATCCGTCGATCTGTCTGAGCAAATGTCGACATGGATGTGTCGAACCCTTCAAAACACCAACTTTCTTCTAATAATCAATCACTTATACAATCATTTACGTCCTTATGAAAAACAAAAATGTCATTTAAGTTATTTAAGTCTTTTTGAAAATCTTATATATACATATTTAAGTATAAGAAACAAAAATATTAAATAAATAGTTATTTCGACCAAATAAACAGTAAACATTTCATATAGAAAAAAAACATTATTTTCTTTTCTAAACAAGTGGAATCTGTTTAGAAAAGACTCTACTTGTTTAGAAAAGAAAATAATGTTTTTTGTCTATATGAAATGTTTACTGTTTATTTGATCTAAATAATTATTTGTTTAATATTTTTATTTCTTATACTTAAATAAATATATATATAGAATGATTTTCAAAAAGACTTAAATAACTTAAATGACATTTTTGTTTTTCATAAGGACTTAAATGATTATATAAGTGATTGATTTTTAGAAGAAAATTGTTGTTTTGAAGGGTTCGACACATCCATGTCGACACTTGTTCAGACAGATCGACGGATCTCTGTCGTTCTAGTGAAACACACTTTGACTGGACCTTTGTCGACACTTATTAGACAGTTCGACGGACCTCTGTCGTTCCAGTGAAGAACATTTCGACTAGACGCTGTCAAACTGGGTAGTGGAAAAGGGATTAAAAAAATTAAAATAAATAATGGCATTTTCGTAATTATGGGTAGTGGAAAAGTGTAACATGGGTAGTGGGATTAGCTTTGCCCATTGTCAAAACTGAACCCCAAGCTAGACCCTCCCTTTCTCGGCCTGGCCCAGGCTTGTGACATAAGACAAGGCCCAGCTTCAGCCCGATTACCTTTAAACCTAGACTAGAGTATACACTAACAAGCACTGATTTACCAAAAAAGCAACCCCTACCACTTTTAGCACTTTTAGGCCTCCTATTGAACAGTCACGTGAGGGTTTTTGTGAAATTTTGTTTTCTTTTTTTACATGGAGAGTTTTGCATTTATGTAAGAAACCTTTATACCCTTAATTGCTCAAACATTATTTTTCCCTTTCATGTATGCATAAGCAAGGGGTCTTACCTTTTTTTAACGAGTTATATGTTTTATTATATTATATTAATCATGCGAACTTTGGTATTTATGTAACACTAGATTTACAAGACCAAATTATTAAAAAAATCCAACTTAATCAAATAAACAAAATGTGGGAGAGAAAATATAAAATCCTAAGGGCACGTTTGGATACAGTGATTATTTGTACGTGTTTTTTTGCACATGTAAATTTTACATTGCACGTGCAGGGAAATCTTGTACATTGTTTGCACATGTTTGTCTATTTTCATGTTGTGTTATTATTTACACACATGTTCTTGTTAATATTTGTTTGTCTCACATATGTGAAACTGTCTGTAAATGTGTCAATTTATTATGCTAAAACATAATAATATTATAAATAGATCAAATATTTTTTCAAATGATTATCAAATGATTATCAAATATATTATTTTCTTAGTATCCCAAAAAATTTATGAAAAAAATATTATATATAAAAAAATTAAATTTAAACATTGCACATATTAGTTTTTTTAATTTATATATATGTCTAATATAATAGAATATAAAAAAATTAATCTGATTTCAACTAACAAATAATCCTACAAGGTTTTTTTATATTTTATAAATAATAATTTTGTTGGATAATATCTATGATAGTTAGTTAAGATTTCTTGATATATTTTAATATAATAACATTTATATTTTCATGCCACATTAATATTTATAATAAACACAATTATATTATTGTAAGTTATATAAATTTATAAAATATAATTATCTATGTTAATTCCTAAGATAAGATTAGGAGATGAAATATTTGTTTTGAATAATATGGATTTTAATAAATTTGTTAGAGGATAAAAATGTAAAATTGCTTTACATATACTTGAGAGGTGTGAAAATAAAATCTGTTACAAATGAAAACACATGGGTTGATTGAGATTTTGTTTGCCCTATTTAATGGGGCAAATGAAAATCATGGATTTTATTTGTTACACTTTAAATATCATAACCAAACAAAATATTATGTTTGACCATGTGCAAACGAAAACCCACCCCCATTTGCACAGTATCCAAACATGCCCTAAGCCTAGAAAACGTGAAACCCTGGAAATGATTGAGGAAAGAGAAAGGGGCCGGGCAAGCTTAATCTTATAGAGGGTAGATAAGCAAGGATTTTTTATTAGATAAGATTTTTTTTGGATTTCAATCTCATTCTATTGGATTTCACTATGATAAGATTTTATCTCATATGGAGCGGGCTCTTACCAGAGATTCACGTATGATTAAATCCTTAAAAAATCCAAAACCATAAGTATTCATTTGGGTAGAGACATAAGTTATTCTGGAGTTTATATATATTCCAAGAATAGATAACTTTATTGGGGAAATTGGGGAAATTAATTAGGGGTCCTTGGGAAGACCATCTATTAACTATTAGTCCCTACAACTTTTCATCTAACAATAAGTCCCCAATAGCTAAACTCATTATCTTTAGGTCCCTCTCACTAACAGACCCCAAACGGACCCCAATTTGACGTTATTTTTTCCTATTCTACCCCTCAAACAAACCTTTTATTTCTCCCCCAACAAAAAAACCCTACCACTCCCCCAATGAAACCTTCGACAATCTCCACCAACGTCGGCCCCCTTGATGAGATCCACCGGCCGCCTCGACGATCTCCACCAATTCTGGCCTCCCCTCAACGCTGATCTACGAGATTCACTCGGTCCACCGACCGATCGACGAAGTTCGCCGGATCCGCGCCGCAAAGTAGGCCAACAACTCTGTCATCGGCCACATTTACCGCGCCGTCACCACATATATACAAAGATACAAAGAAACTAAGATATTTTTTGTAGGGTTTTGGATTGTTTGGTTTTTTTTATTTTTTGTGTTTCTTGTTGGGTTTTGCACTCATCAAAAAAACTCTGGTTTTGGGTTTTTGAAAATTTAAATGTTGAACCCAATGGAAGGGATTGGATTTATTTACTACCAAATGATGATAGGTAGAAGAAGAAGAAAAAGAAGCATTTGATCTATTTATTTATTTATATATTTATCGTTCTCTGTATGGGTTTGTTTGGAAAGTTAGTGGACAAAAGAGTTTCTTGTGTCAAATGGGTTCTTTTGGGTTGCTTGGAAGAGCTTGTTTGAATGATGAAAATATTATCTTTTGGTTTGAATATTCTGATATCTATTTAATTTAAAAAATTGCTATGATCAAATGGCTTCAAATGGTGGTTTCAATTCTCAACTCTGACTCAAAGTGTAGATGTTTTATGATGATGGAAAAAGAGTAAATTGATTGTTCATTGAAATTTTTATCTTGAATTATGGAACCAGTCACATTATGTTTTTGGCTATCTTACTTTCAAACTATGACATGAGTGTACTCCATAAGTATGAATTTGATTGATTCTAACACAATCATGGGTTTTGTTGAGGAGAAAAAAAGTGAAAATTTGTTGGTGGTGGGCCTACATATATAATTATGTGTAATTATTTGTTTTTCAAGTACATATAATTCTGTGTATATTTTAGAAGATAAAGAACAGTTAAAATCCATGTACACTGTTATGCTCTTCGTGTACATTGTTATGCTTCTTATGTACACTATTAGGCTATCCCTATGCACTGTTATGCTTATAATTTGATATAAAAACTAGCTTGATATTGATCATTTTAGTAACCATGACTCTAACTTGATAGTTTTGTTTGTACTCTTTGTAGTTATAAGGGTATCCACATGACAAAAGAACTCTAAAATTCATTGTTATTCTCGTATTGTACACTGTTATGCTCATCTTGTACACTGTTATATATTCTCTGTTATGCTTATCTTATGCTCCACTCATACAGATTGATCAGTATATTTTATATTTAATATGCAAAATCCTAATATGATATAGAAACTAGTTTAATATTAGTCTTTTTTTTTTTTGCATTGTTTATTTTGACCTAGATGCTCAATGAGTTACTTAGGCTCTGAAGCACAGGTTCATAGTTGGAGTAGTGATCTCTTGGAGTCCCAACCTGTAGGCATAGGTTCATAGTTGGAGCAAAGGCCCCTAGGACTCTAACTTGTTGTCAAATTTTACAATACATCGTCTTATTATCCAACAATGGAAGATAAGTTTCTCATAAGCATTCTCAGTGCCTTGGTGAGATATTAGTATTGATTTGTTTGTGTCTTGAAACATTTTAGGATTATTCCTTATATTTTTCCCTTTTCATTTGTGAATTCACTGTTACACTCTTCTTGTACACTGTTATGCTTTTCATGTACATTGTTATATTTTCTCTGTTATACTCCTCTTATACAGATTGATTAGTATATTTTATTTGTTATACCCCTCTTGTATATTTTATATTTTATAAAATCCTAATATAATATAATAACTCCTAATATATTTTATTATGAGTACACTGTTATGCTTTATATGTACACCCTTAATATATTTTTATTGTGTTTCAAGATGTTATGCTTAATCCATAACCCTAGGTGACTATGCAATGTTTTCTAAATCTATGTTAAATGTTAAATTAGTTGCGGAGGTTTGATTAGCAATGAAAAATGTTGATTTATGTTTACATTGTTTTTAGTACATTGTTATGCATCATATGTACACTGTTAACCGTTTCTTTTGATTTTGTAATACATTGATATTATCATCAATCTGGGCCTAACTCGTATCAAAATTAAAACCACCGAGTTGATGACATTATGATGATTAATTTAGATTCACCATGGAGACTAAATTTAATTTATGAATTACTTTATTAAATCAACATTAGCTGTGATTAATCATATGTGTTTTACATGAATTATTTTGTTTGACCCACTATTAAGCATTACTCACCCATCTTATTTGATTTTTAAGCAACAATGTAATTGTTTGAATAAGTTATATATGTTTATTGGTTATGGAGGTTTGATTGATTATGAAAAATCTAGGTTTTATGTTAACACTATTGTATGTACATTGGTATTCTTCAAATATATACCCTTAAATCTTCTTTTGATTATGTTTTAATAATTTTATGTGATTATTAAAGTCTTTAATAGTGTGACATTACAATGTGCAGGTTCATTGGTTGAAAAAGCATTTCAGATTGACCTATTTCATGCTCAACGTTGAGGACTGACTAATCACAATGAATGATCAATGCCCACAACAATCCAATGGAAAGTGTCCATGGTCTACATTATCATGATTAATGTTCCCGCGTCACATTTAAGCAAAAGTAATTTGAAGAGCGAAAGAGAATGATGCTCGGATAAAAGAATCGCAAGAAGAGTGAAAGATATAAACAACCGATGTAAATAAACTTGTAGTTTTTTTTATAAATCGATGGTGATGATTTAAACAACAAATGTAAATGTTTTATATATCGGTGGTGATGACATTTAAATTTCTGAAATGTTGTCTGAAAGGTTTGCTCGTGATTATAAATTGAGCATGTTATATGGATTTGTCTGGGTACATCGTTATGCACAATGTGTACGGTATTATTGCTCAGAGATTTGAAAAAAAATGTACTACATTGTTATATCATCTGTGTACATTGTTATCGAAGGGTAAAAATGGAAGAATAAAACGCCATCTAACGGCAGTTACTGCCAGGGACCCAGAAGAAATAACTTAGTGACTTTAGGGATTTAAAGAAAACTAAAAAAAGTCAAGGGACTAAATGTTAATAGAGAGACATTCCGAGGGACCCCTAATTAATTTCCCTAAATAATTTTATGTTTGGTTGTGTTTTTTATTATTTTCATTGAGGAATGTGGTGATAAAAGTTGAATTGTTTGGTTGACGAAGAATAAAATGTGAATAAGAGGTGATGACAGGTGATAACATGTGATTTGATGTAATGACGTGTGATTTGACAGGTGGGTTCTCATGTACTAGTGGATGAATAACATAATTCCATTGAGGACTTAAAATACAAATAACAGCTTATTCTCACGTAATTCAGCATAGCTATACCTGCTTATTCTCTCTACCCAAACACCTTTTTTTTATTCTCCTCTATTCCCACCTATTCCTCCTCTATTCCTCTACGAAAACGCCACATAATAAATAAATAAAATAATTATGCGACCTACGTGTACCTGTTGGAGGTCCTGCTGGTGGAGATCACGCCGTCAGTGAGTGAGGGCGGCGCAAGGGGTCTGGCGGTGGACTAAAAGGGAGACTCGGAGAGGACACAACGACCGCTGAAAGTCCGACCGATTGGTCTGCAATGGACGCGGAGAATGAGAGGAGGGTGAGAGAGGAAAATAAATTTAGAATCTAGGGTTACAGTAAGATGAATGGTCTAGATCTAATTACACAAAATCAATGGTTTGAATTGATTGATATGCTTTTCCAATCACCCCCAACAAATCCATCGGTCGCTTATACGGTCTGGGGTTTTCTTTTCTACGAGATTATTTTTGGTTCATATCCCTGTCCTGAATCTAACTTGAATCGGGTTTGGATTGAGTTGGGTCGTATCCAATTGAACCCAATGACCAAAAATCCTAATCCAAATTCGCCTAAAAGTTAATTTGGTCAAGTTTAACATGTTCAAATTATACTCATAAACAAAAGTTTTATAGAAAATATCTAAAAGATAAGAAACATCAACAAATATTATGCAATGTAATTTTTTATATTGAAGAATCGAAAATTAAGTAAATAAAAACAAAAAAAATTTCTATCCATAAATCTTCATACAAAAAAAACGTAATTTAATATCCATAAATTTTCTGTCTCTATGTAATTTATCGATCAAAATTTAAAATTTAAAACACATTCGATCATAATTCTAAAAAAATTTAATATTATGTTAAAATAATATGATATTACAAATCATTAATATATAGAAAGGTGAGAAAAAAAGAGATTGAAAATTCAAATATGGTATTACTTTAAGTGATATCTACATTCAAAATACGATAAAATATTTTAGAAAAGTTTGACATCTAAAAATAAATAAATAACAAATAAATAAGTAAATAATGAACTACCATAATCTAAAAATTTCTCACCAAACTTTTTTTTTCTAAAATTCAACTGTAGATATTAGTGCTTTTGTGAATGATTAGGGATCCCAGATTATTTATAGGCATGTAATATGATACACGCGTAATTCCAATTATATTATCAAATCATAACAAATTCTGTATAAATATGAAGTTGATCAACAATTAAATTATTTTCAAAATTATTTAAAAATTATACATTTTCAAGTATAACTTCGATTAGGGTGATCAATAGCTCGTTGGAAAGAGCGTTTCGATATATATTTATATTGTGAAATAGAGTTCTAAAAAATAATTATTTCATGATTAAAAATGAGATCAAATGTTGAAACTCTTGTTTGACCCGAAATTAGCTATTTATAACTTAAAATAAATTCAAAATGAGATAAAATTTAAAATTATTAATCAGAGGAGTATAAACTTGAATTGATTACTATATTTTTAAAATTAAATCTAATAAAATTGGATAAGATTTGTTAATGGATTATATAAATAATAAAGGTACTCTTTTTTCTTTTTTTGAGAGAAGATAAACAATGCTACCACGATTTCATTGTTTTAATTGTAGTTACAAGTGCGAAGGTAAGAGTAATATAAAAAGTAGACTAAAGTACAATGATCAACTAAAAGGGGATAGAAACAGAGAAGAATGAAGGGTGGCCTAGGGGTGGGGAGGGGGACATGGAAGAAGAGCGTTCTATGTTGCGAAAACACCACCCGGGCCTTGCTACTCGTTACTCCTCGATGCGAAAAATCTAATTTTTATTTTTAAAATCATATTTTTGACATAAAATATAAATTTTGAGATAAAATTTGACATATTAAAATATACATAAGATTTGTTAATCGATATAGTTGTAATTTTACTTAATTTTAAAAGGTAAAATTGGATAAAATGTTTTCCCTTCAACTCTTACCTTTTAATGGTAGTATAAATATAAATATAAATGTTTTGCTATCAGCACTATACATTGATACATTGCGATAGCGTAGCGTATGAGATTTATGAGTGTTTTAGGTTGTAATTTTTTTCATTTAAAAAAAATGCATTAGTGAATTTTAATGTATACTTCAATTTTAGCAACAGTAAATATGCTTTAATAGGCAAATGTATATTTAAAAAAAATACCAATGTAGACTGGGGATGAAGTTAAACACATGAGTGTGTGTTAAACTTAAACATATCATTTTTTTTATTGGTTAAAACATATCATTTTCCTGTATACTAATGTAGCACATTGCATCTCTCTCTCCCCCGTTTGGAACGAGGATACATTTTATTATATGGTATATATTTATCCAACATAAGTAAGTATAGATAATGATAAAATTATTTTGTGTTTGGTTGTGTTTTGAATTATTCTCGTTGGTAAAAGTAAGAATAAATGTTTTGTTGTTTGGGTAAAATGTGAATAAAATATGGATAATGATTTATAAAAGGTAAAAAAATAATGATAGTTGATTTGACAGGTGATTTATAAGAAGACATTTAATTTGACAGTGGACTCACATATTCTTTTCTTGGAATAACGTAGGATAACTTTAATTCTAGAGGTTGATTGGAATCCACATACCACTTTATCAGGGTTTATTCTGGCATACTTTATCTCGGGTTATCCGTGGTAAACAAACACCCCAAAATACTTTATCCGGGATTATCTGGGGGGTTATACCGGAAACAAACGGGGTTTGTCTTGTGACTCACGCTTTTTTTTGTTGATGTTTATAAAGGCCCTGTTTGGTTGCACGATTAGGACGAATTCCGTTTTTTAAAAAGCTGAAAAGCTAAAATCGTGCAATCAAACAGGACAGTTTTTTGTAGAATCGGAAGTTGTATTCCTTTTAATTTTTTCCTCAAAATTCGTGTTTTGAAAAGCTAAAAAACAATGATTTTTTGTTGAAATCGTTTTTTTGAATTGAAAATCAACTTTCTCTACCAAAACATTAAACTCCTTTCAAATATTGATTCCTGAATTAAAAAAAAAAAAGTAACACAAAAAAATCAAGGTCTAAAATCATATAAAAAAACGGCTTTATTCCAAAAGCTACTTTTCAATATGTGTTTCCAAACGGACCCTAAAGACAAATTTAAATTTCTAAGAGCTTTATATGGCGTTTGACGACTTAAAAGCCCAAAAAATATTTTTTCAAAAAATTACAAAACAACCGTTCATTGAATATTCTTCCATATACATTAAACAACAAACAAAACAAATGGGAGTCCACAAAATCTTAAAAAGCAAATTGTCCTTGTTGGTCTTTTAAACTCATCGAACAGAGACTGTTTATAGATCCTTTTAAATTCCTGAAGGCCTCCTTCAATCGTCGTCCTTGAATCCTCTGTTTCAGCACAACCAACACTTTCAGCTTATTATATATTCTTTTAGAACTTCAAAAACTGAATAACAAAAATTGTGTTTTTTTTTTTTTCCTTCTGTGTGACCTGCGATCGAGATATCGAGGCTGAATTCCGGAGCCCTGGCATGTGGTGCAGGTGAGTAATCCGGCGCCATCGCAGTTGGTGCAGCGGGAGGTTTCAGTCTCCCCCGCGCCGAGTATCACAGTCACGTTCCCCGAGCCCGTGCAGAATCTGCATTTCTCTGTGGTAAAAAAAAAAAAAAAACCTTATAAATGTTGCTTTCAGAGGCTCTCTTTGGAATCCATTCTCAAACATATTCTGTTTTTGAAAAATCAGTATTTTTTAAGTTTAGCTTTTAATTTCAGATTTTCATTTTTTATATGTTAAATATAAATATGATAGTGTGTTTTTTTTTGGAATTGATTATTTTAATCAACATAAGTTATTCTAAAAAATTGGTACAAATGAGGGTTGGATGTATTTTTGGTTAGGAAAAACAAATTCCAATAGCTATGCTAAGATAATTTAATATAAGCTGGAATAGTAATTCTAAGAGGTCTAGAATGGTCTAGTAATTATAGAAAAAAAAAACACAATCAATTGTGCGAACAGAGTACTCTAATTTGAGTAGGTCAATGGATTTGGTAGAATAAGAGATAATAAGATTTGAACCCAAGTCCCCTTGCTAAAGAGGGGTACCTTGTCCATCCTATCAAAAAGAGATTCAGTTTACATAATGCAGTTGGTTATCTTTTGATTGCATTATCATTTCATGATTTGCTCACAGTCTGTTCTTCCTCTAAATCCGTCCCAAATCCACAATCATTTTTGTAATCCTCTCTAACCATCCCACACTATAACATAGGCTTTTCATATCAGAGTTTGATCATTAGAGCATACCCGACAAAGAATTCTCATTTAAAGATGACACTAACTGAACAAAATCAACAATGTGGAAATACACCATTATAATGATTAATGACTCGGTTTGCTTCTTTAGTTCTATGTTCCCTAATAAAATTTATATTAAAAAAAAACAGAGCTAATTCGAAAAGAGGACTTACGTGCTCCGGACCCATTACAGGGGAAGCAAGGTTGCGTGTTCTCCCGCTTTGCCTGACCGCATCAAATCTCAAAATTATTCAGCTCTACATTATGGTAGGTCCTGTTTGAAATCAATTATCAAATAAATTTTGTTTATGTAAATTCCATTTTTAGATAATACATTCCAAAAAATGTTTCGTTTTAATAAATTTTAAATTTTCACCATTTGATTTTGGTCTTTTGTGTGTTAAAATTCAACAAAATTGATAAAGTAGTCGATAACATTTTATAGTATCCGATTTCTCAATTTTTAACTGACACATGTTCAAAATTAACACAACTTCACATATAAAACATGTGAGGTGATAAAACTGATGATACATAAAAATCTGATCAAGAGAACAATATTTTATGGAAAAAAAAACTTTTTTTGAAAACTGGATTAAAAAAAAAAACCCACATTTGTCATTCTCATTCAGGAATATCACAAAATTATACCCTCCAAAAAAAAAAAAAAAAAATCACAAAATTATCCACCCAGAATATATAATCGACTCAAAAATAAATAAATAAATAAATAAAAACACAACCGCACTGTCGATCTGACTCTCGTAAAATACTGGAATACCTATCCCGACTGCGACACTGGCGACGCCGACGGATATCGCTATGATCTGAATTGAACAAACCCAAATCACAAAAGCAAATCAGCGAAACCAAGTTGAGAAGAGATGAAAAGAGAAGAAACAAATGGGTTGTCATGGTGATACCGTGTTTTGATCGAGGTCCAGAGCTTTCACGCACGGATACGAAGCGGGTCTCGTTCGGATCCTCTGTTGGGCGTTGGAGGAGGAGGAGAGCCTTGCATTGGATGAGAGGAATGGAGAGTGGAATTTTGGGAGAGAAGGTGCAGCTGTGTACATGGTTTGTTAGGTTTTCTTGGTGTGAATTTGGTTCTTGAGTGGAAGATTTGGGTGTCGTGGGAGGTTTAGGGTTTGGGTGTGATCTCTTAATGTTGGGGAGAACTGAAAGTTTTTTTTTTTTTTTTGAAATTGATAGGCTGATGCCTTATGTATTAATAAGGAAAAGCCCAGTACTTAGAAAGCATACAATGCAAACCCAATGCAAAGATTACATTGTCCTAAATAAAACCCTCGAGAGGTGAACTAGTAGTAGAGGATACTACCAGTACACTCTCTATACCGTTAAGTTTCTATTTGCAACTTTCCACCAGAGAAGCGCACACATTTCGCTCTGGCACACGCTCGTCCCCGGTTCGAAATAAAGTGGACAATAGATTCCCAGATGTTTTCAATGTATACCCTGCATTCTTGAACAGAGCTTGGTTGCGGGTTAGCCATATGGCCCAAAGCGCTGCAGGAAGACACGATTGAGACACTTTGGCCGCCACACTGCAGTCTCCTTTATCTTTCATATTCCTCCCCGCCTCCCAGAGGCCTTGAATGGATAAGTTCGTCGGGGTAAAACCAGTAGCCTCCTTCAGCAACCTCCATACCTGGCACGCTAAACGACATGTTACAAACAGGTGCTCCACAGTTTCTTCCGCAGAGCCACATAGTGACACAGGGTGTCTTCTTGATGCGACCACTTCACTCTAGCAATTTTAGTGAGTATCTTCTCCTGGAACAGCAACCAATGTCTTCTTGATGCGACCACTTCACTCTAGCAATTTTAGTGAGTATCTTCTCCTGGAACAGCAACCAAGTGAAGGCTTTTATCTTCAAAGGTATTTTGGGTCCCCATATCTCCTTGGCCTTCGACGCAGTGGCTATATTTTGAGGTTGGAGGCGACGGATCCATGCATAACAGCTTTTTATGGAGAACCCCAAACCGGGTCGGGGTTTCCACACCATGCAGTCGGTTTCATCGTCCAGAATGGACACTTCCGCAATCTCCAACAGTAACTCATTTAGGTGGTCGTCCTCCTCTTCAGACAGGTGCCTGGAGACACAGATATTCCAAACTCCTGACGAGCTTCCAGCAGACCAGAAGTGACACACCTTTCCACCCGGGGCACAGGATAGGAGAAAGATGTCCTGATATCAGAGTTTCAGTGGACTATCTCCCGACCAGTGATCATGCCAAAACAGTGTGTTTCTCCCATTCCCGAGCTGCCAAGAGGTGGCCTCTAAGAAGACCTGTGCAGTGTCCAGAATGTTTCTCCATATCCTCGAGACCCGCTAGGAAGATCTTGGGAACCTGCCACACTGGTTAGCCCCACTGTTATAGCGGGCCTGAACAATCCGACACCATAGTAGCGAGCCATTATGAATCCATCTCAATAACCATTTGGAGAGAAGAGCATTATTCATATCCCGCAGGTTTAGTACACCGGCCCCTCCTTCACTTTTGCTGCTACAGACCTTATTCCATCGAACCAGGTGGACTTGCTTGCTATCGCTGTCCGCTCCTTTCCATAAGAATCTCCTTCTGATGCCGTCTAGCCTCTGCAGAATGCCTTGGGGGATCTTGAACAGAGATAAATAAAAAATAGGCAGGTTTGATAAAACTGACTGCAGAAGAGTTAACCTGGCCCCTAGACTTAGCGATTTGCATTTCCAACCTTCTAGCCTTCTTTCGAAACGTTGGATGAGAGGATGCCATGCAGCAGACTTCAATTTACCGAGGTGAAGGGGGGGACCAAGATGTCGAGTCGGAAAAACACCAACTTGGCATCCCATGATTCTTGCAAAACTTTGAAGCTCCCCAGCTTCAAGATGGATACCCAACAGTTCACTTTTACAGTAGTTAATTTGAAGCCCTGATAAGAGCTCAAAGCATTTGCACACCAATTTGACACCCTTAATCGATTCCTCCTCTGCAGCACATAGTATAACAGTGTCGTCGGTGTATTGGACATGTGTGATGGATGGACCTCCCCGGCTCGTGGCCAAACCCTTGATCCAACCCTCAGATTCAGCCATCTTTAGCATCCTACTTAGAGCGTTTGCCACCACTGTAAACAGGAGGGGGGACAATGGGTCACCTTGACGTAGCCTTTTGTTCATGTGGAAGAAGCCGCACGGTTTACCATTAACTAAGACTGATGCTTTTGCCGTCGAAACACATTCCTTGATCATCCTAAGCCAACCCGGTTCAAAACCGTGACATTGGAGGAGATGTAGGAGGAAGTCCCATCTAACATTATCATACGCTTTTGAGAAATCTAGTTTAATCAACACTCCTTTCCTTCTATCCTTGTGAACAGCAGTAACACATTCTTGGACGGTCATAAAACCGTCTTGAAGCAGCCTTCCTGGAATGAAAGCGGTCTGATGTTCATCCACCATAAAGTTGATTGCAGATTTGAGTTTGTTTGCGAGGACTTTGGTCACCATTTTGTAAACTCCATTAACCAAGCTTATGGGACGAAATCCCCCAAGTGCCACTGCCCCTACTTCCTTTGGAATCAAAGCCAGGAAGGTGGAATTCAGAAACCCCAGTCCCTGCTCCCCAGAGAAGAACATATCAAACATTTCCATAATGTCCTCATGGACTTCTAACCAAATTCCTGGAAGAATCTGAGGTTAAATCCGTCCGGGCCCGGGGCTTTGTCTGCAACACACCCGAAAACAGCCCTTTTAACCTTTGTTTCAGAGAAAGGAGCTTCTAATGAGGCCCATAGGTCACCAGGGATGCGCCCCAAGTCCTCATCACGCCATTCCGGTGCCCAGGAATTATTTTTCTTGAAAGCTGAGGAGAAATAGTTGACAAACGCCTGTTCAATACGACTAGGATCATCAAATGATTGCCCTTCTATAACTAGGGCACCAATATGATAAACCCGACTCCTTTGATTGGCCGCCTTGTGAAAGAATTTTGTATTATTGTCTCCTTCTTTGAGCTAAAGTTCACGTGAGCATTGGCGCCACTCTGACTCCTCCATTCGAAGGATGGCCATCCACTCACCCTTCAAAATTATCCTTCGATCCCTATCCTCAGCAGAGATGGGAGCTGCTTCATCATTTTTGTCCAGCATATCCACCTCTACTTCAATGAGTGCCTTTCGCTGCCGACGTAAAAGTCTCTGAGCCGAATTCCATCTTTTGAGGAGGAGATTGAGTCTCTTGAGTTTAAAAATCACCTTTTATCCCAAAGAGATTTGGAGCAAGAAGAGCCCAGTTCGTCGAAACCATATCTCAGAAATTTTCACACTGCAACCACCAATTCTCAAACTTAAAGTAGCAGGATCTGCGTGACTGGTTCCCTCCGACGAATAGCAGGGGAGAATGATCAGAGGTCACCCGAGGTAAACCACGAAGTGAACAGGAAGGAAAATTGTCCTCCCATCTATCATCAATTAGAATCCTGTCCAAACGGGCCAAAGAAGGGGCCGCCCTCATATTGCTCCAGGTGTAACAATGATTGGATAATGAGATGTCCGACAAACCTTCCGCAGCTATCCATTCTGAAAACCGGGCCATATGACCAGTGATCACTCCCTCTCTGTTTCGATCTTCAATGAAACGGGTAATGTTGAAATCCCCCATCAAGCACCATGGGAGATTCCAACCAGCCTTTACGCCGCTAAGCTCCTGCCAGAAGGACTCCCTCTCTGCATCGGCATTTGGTCCATAGACCCCTGATAGTACCCACCTCCAATGAGAATTCAGATCCTCCAATATAACTGAAACTGAGTAATTGAGTATTTGTGCATCTATTTTCTTCCATCTGCTTGCATTCCAGGCCACAACTATACCTCCTGACATGCCAACTGAGGGTTTCGCCACATAATCGGAGAGCCGGTTGCCCCCCACACAACGGAGATCTCGTGGAGAAAAATTTTCCATCTTCGATTTCTTGGACCCCCTGGGTCAGCACTCTGGGGTGGGCAGGGGAGCCTTCCTCCCAGACAGAGGACAGGAAGCGCTTGAATTTTAATTTTTTAGCACCCGGGAGTAGCAGACCAATTTGTTGTGCCTTCTGACATCCAGGAGATCCCAAGAACGGGTCTATCATGTGAAAGTTATACCACATGTTTTGGATGTGTGGCCGCATGGGGGAAGTTTGTGTTCCATAAATCTTTATCTTGGATACCCCCCTTGGTGGGGTTAAAGTGGGTGTAAACGGATCCGGTAGATCCGATTTTTTTTTAAAAAAAAAGGGCCATGAAAGATTGAAAGAGCTTTGACCTTTTCTTTTTTTTTTAAAAAAAAATAGTAGATTTTGCTCTCTGATTTCATTGATGAAATCAAATTACAAGGTCCAAACATGAGTTCATTAATGAAATCAAATTACAAAATCCAAATGCGGAGAGACGAGGAAGGGGAACAATAGAGAGGAGGTTAAAATGTAGAAAATAAAGGAAAAAAATATCCAAACGCCGGGAGATCTTCATGATAGAAGGTGTATCTAACCGAGGGGGTAGGGTTCATAGATAATTGTCCACGTATAGACATCTGTTGCATATAGTGACCCTCCGTGCTTTTGCGATCCACGTTCCCTAGTTTTGCAGACTATTGCGGAACATGTCCCACTTACGAAAGGCCTTTGATGGAGGACAACGTAATTCTAACACATATACAGTGGCTGGAGCACTATTGGTGCAATGAGCTTTAGATCAATATGGACCTAAAATAAATTGTGGGTGAGGAACCCATGAGAACCAACTCCAGATGGCAATGGCGGACCTTAAGTTCGATGCCTGGGTAGGGTGGGCTATAACCCAATCCGGATTTGTATTTTATATTATTATATAGAAAAATGTTTAGTTATGATTTTAGTTAATGAATTAAATAGTTTACAATAATTATCAAAATTTATTAGGATTACCAAATCATAGATATCAAACTTTATAGAGAATTTTTTTAGTTATCAGGGTATATATAAATTAAGATGTATGGAGGGTACATATAAATAAAATGTTTTGAAGGGTATAAGCACAATTTTTCTAAATAGGTTACTAATTTACAAGGGTTCTAAATATTTTTAACACATTGTAAGGGGTTTTCTGAATTTTTAACACATTGTGGGATGGTTTTCTGGATTTTTAACATATGGTAGGAATTTTTTGGTACACTATCTTTTCGGCTCTTGTTAATTTAACAAAATATTTATAGAATAATTTTTTACTAGTCAATGAAAATTTAATTTAATGGGCTATTTAGATTTTCATAAGTGTGTACAAAACATTATATGAACTTTCGAAAAAAATCTGGGAGTTATACGAATATTTTTGTAAGAAGAGATGGATTATTTTTTGTAAGATATTTTTTTTACGTATCCTTTCTCACTTATGACAAAAAATGTCAAGTCACATTGTTTTTTATGTCAAATTTTACATGACGCCTCCGTTTGTTTCTAGTATAAGACCCTGAATAAGTTAGGATAAGAATTTTCAAGTGTTTGTTTACCCTGGATAACCCCTGATAAAGTATGCCAGAATAAACTCTGATAAAGTGGTATATGGATTCTAATCAACCCATATAATTAAAGTTATCTTAGGTTATTCCACCCAAAGAATATGTGAGCCTACTATCAAATTAACTGTCATCACTTCTTATAAATCATCTGTCAAATCAACTATCATTACTTTTTTACCTTTTATATAAATCTTTATCCATATTTTATTCACATTTTACCCAAACAACAAAACATTTATTCTTACGTTTATCAACGAGAATAATTCAAAACACAATCAAACACAAAATCACTTTATCCTTATTTATATTCACGTATGCTTGGATAAATGTATATCCTAGAATAAAATCTATCCTCATTCCAAACGGAGGGGGAATAGTCTTCGTATCGGCTTGATAGATTTACATATGTGTTTTCAAGAGTTATATTACTTATATAGACTTTATAAAAAGTTATATGGATATATAAATTTCGAGCAACTTACAGGGGGTTATATGGATTTTTCCCTTTTTAAAAGATGCAAATGAAAGGGTACATTTGTTTCGATGGAAAAGTTACTGAAAAATCTATTTTTCAGAAAAAGTGGTTACTTGTGAATGTTTGGGAGCTTTAAAAGAAATGGTTATAGAAAAACTATTTTTTTAATCGTTCCCAAATCCAAAATCCGTCTTATAAGTGTTCAAAAGCCAATTTCCGTGAAAGATAAATATCTTATCTTCTCTATTCCTTTCACATTTATTTTTTATTTTTCTTCTCTAGAAATTTGACTTACTGTTTAATCCTAAATTATAATTTTTTTAATACTTTATTATTTAAAGTTTTTTAGATAACTCACTAAAGAAAATTTTAAAAGTAATATATATATATATATATATATATATATATATATATATATATATATATATATATATATAAGTTCGATTATTATCTTTATTTATAAGTGACTTTATAGGATATAATAAGGGATATCAAAGGATTATGAAAATTTAAAAATAATACATAAAAGATTATAAATTTGAATATTGTCTTATTTATAGGAAAAATTTTTAGGATATAAAAGTGATACAAAGGTTTTGTAGATAATGAACATATGAAATGAACGACGGTAAATTTTAAAATATTAATAGTTTATTTATATGATTTATATAAATTTGAATATTATATGCATAGATTTTAAAAACTCATATTTATGAAACAACATATATATAATTATTTTAATAACTTTGTTATATTATATACGAAACTGTTGTAAACTAACTAAAATACATATACACAAGTATACATAAACAAAGCACACAAGACGTATAAAGAAAACAAGTGGAGAGAGATTTCTTATTCACTATTGTTAATTATGGAATACATTACAAACCCCTCAATTTATAGGGTCCATGGAGGAATCTCAAAGGTGGAGAGTTACAAGTCTATAGAGGTGAGGGGGTAGATAGTGGGGTGATTAATAATGGGAGTTATGGAGTTGAATGAGAGGAGTTATTGAGTTGAAGAGTGGGGGGGGGGGGGGGGGGTTATGGCTTAGATGAGTGGTGGTTATCCACTATATTCACAACACTCCTCTTTGGATGACCACCACGCTAAGATAATTGCCTCATTAAAGCCTTGCTTAGAAAACCCAGTGGGAAAAAATCAAAGCGAAGGAAAAAAAAGAGTATAATATACTTTATCTTAAATTAGTGTATGCGTTTTAACACTGCCTCATTAAAACCTTGCCAGGAAAATCCAATGAGACAAAACCTAGGCGAAGGAAAAAGAGTACAACACGCAAATGTCATTTAAAAATATACTCCCCCTCATAATGATAAGGCCAAAAAGATTGGTTACAAATACGTTGCGTTCGATGTCGTACACCACCTTTTTGAATGTTGACGTGGGCATGCTTTAGTGAACAAATTGGCATGGTTGTCTTTCCACTAAATCTGTAAAACCTCGATTTCACATGCACAAGCTTCAGAATGATCAACCTATAAAATAAAACTCTAAGAAATCGTTGTACCACAACATGTAGATACATAACCTGTTTGTGAGGATTTGAAAAATATCTTAAATATGCACATAATATTCTTTCAACAAGAGACCACTTGTGGAATTCTTTGAGTAGAATAAACCAATATATATTGTTCCATGAATATAATAGAAAATGTTTTAACATCATGTTAGTTTATTCAGATTGGCACAAATTTAATTCTGGCCTATAAATTAAACTAAAAATACAATGTCAGGTTTACTACACTGTATCAAATATAATAAATCATCAACTGCAATAAAGATATGGTACTTCAGGACTAAGAAGGATTTCAATATCCTCTTTCAGATGAAAATTGGTTGGGTCAAGTGACCTGACCACCATATGAGTACTTAATGGATAATATTTGTCCATATGAAAGTGCTTCAAGACTTTTTCAATATATATTGTTTGATGGACAAGTATCTCATTTAGGCTTCGCTCGATTTGCAGGCTGAGACAATATTTAGCTTTCTTAAGGTCTTCACGTTGAATTCATTTATAAGATATTCTGCAGTCTTATTGAGTTCTTCAGGAGTTCCAATTGAATTTATGTTATCAACATAAATTGTCAAAATAGCAAATCTCTTATTGGATGTATTTATAAAGACACACGAGAAAATGAGATTGTTTTCATATTATGCTATTATTAAATATTCACTAAGACGGTTGTACATACTGCGTTAAGCTATACAATGAACGTCTTAACTTTATTGAGGACATACTCATTGATTTTGCTTTAGGCAATTTATATCCTTCATGGATTCATGTAAATTCTCATATAGATAATCTGTTATTTCGTCCATTAGTCTCATATCAAGTTTTTCAGAAACTTCGAGACTTTCTAGGTAATGGAACGTTATTGTATCCATGACTAATGAGTATGTTTCTTCATAGTCAAATCCAGGTTTCTGCAGGAAATCTTGTGCCTTATATCAAGTAATTTTATTTTCTCATTTCATTTTCTTACAAACACCCATTTGTAACCTTCATGGTTAATATCTTTTGTGGTATGTATTATAGGTTCGAATATACCACACTTTTCAAGAAAACTCAATTCTGCTTGAATAACATCTTTCCACTTTGACTAATTATTTATCTGTCGACATTCATTTATGCTGTATGGTTCATTGTAATCATTGCTCTTTGAAATTTCAGTAGCTACTTCGTATGATAAATATGTCATCAATGATCATTTATTTGCGATTTCACATTTATCTTATATGCATATAAAATATAGAGATCTCGATATTATTAGGTACCTTTTCCTCTTCAAGAGTTTGTATAATCACTTCTGAAACTCATTTCTCTTTAGGGATATTATACTCTTCTAGAGTTTAGAGAAAGTGATTCTATTGTTCATAATCTTTTCTAGTACATTATGTATAACTTCTTCTGGAGCATTATTAGAGCATGATTTTTCATTTGATCTCCACTTCTGAGGAGCTGAATCTTTTGAACGTATAGGTCTATCACGCTTCTGGCGTGCATTAGGAATTTGATTTTCACATTGAGCGGTAAGTAAATCTAGATGAAATAGAGTGGATATATTTCACGATAATTCTCGTCGTTCTTCAGGAGCAGATCATACTTCAGGTACGTCCTTCCCTCCCCCTAACGGCAGGAATATTTTCTCATTAAAATGACAATCCGTAAATCATGCGGTAAACATTATCATTGAGCAAAATAATCTTCTGGTTCTTTAGTATATGCCCAAATGAATAGTTCGACACATCATCGTGTACCATAGATATTCGAGACAGTCATGCCAAATCATAAAGATCATAGAACTTCTAGTTCATCTGCTGAGACATTATTAATGCATAGATACTCCATAATTTTAAAATGGCATATGTTGAGATATGTATCTTCAAACTTCAGTAGACTTCTTCTGAATCTACATGAATACAATGAATCGTTGATACAAAATTTTGTGTCTCTTGATAACATAATATCTGCCCTTCTAGAGCCTTTGACCAAGTTTATAATAGAAAAAATAATATTATCATTTGCATTAACTAATGTTATACTAAAAAAATAAGATAAATGTGAAAGTGCATTTCATATAATAAAGAAAAATGAAGACGTAAATACAAAATCGACAAATGTCTGATCGTACATCAGGTACGTAATCATGTTCTTAAATATCACATAGACGACAATCATTTTAGGGGTTGTTTTACAAAACTTTTCCTTGCTTTTATTCAATAGCATTCCACTTCTGGTGGTTGCCAATAACTTGTCATCTCTACGATTGTTATGGTTATATATATAAACCATGAAATAACCATTGACCATGTCCATTGCTCAAAATAAAGTAAAATAAAATGCATTTGCTTCAGACAACGATGTTGAGTCAATAGATTGGATTTCATGATATATATATATATATATATATATATATATATATATAGGGGGCTGATGGGGTGCGACCGTGCGCCCGGTGCACCCCATCGTGCGCCCCGACTAAGGACCGTGCGATCGCTGGTCGTGCGATCGCACGGTCCACGTTTGTTTAAAAAAAAAACAAAAAAAAAAACCAAAAAAACTCTGATGGGATCTCTCTCTCTCGCGCTGTCTCTCTCTCTCTCTCGCTGTCTCTCGCTCAAACACAAAAAACAGGGTCGAAACCCATCTCTCTCGCTCTCTCTCTCTCTCTCTCTCGCGGGACCTCTCTCTCTCTCTCGATCTCTCGCTCGCTCTCTCTCTCGGATCTCTCTCATCTCTCTCTCGCTCTCTCGATCTCTCGCTCGCTCTCTCTCTCTCGGATCTCTCTCTTGCTCTCTCGATCTCTCTCTCGCTCACTCTCTCTCTCGCTCCGTCGACGACCGCACAAACCCCGGATCTCTCTCTTGCTCACGGGGTCTCTCGCTCCGTCGACGACCGCACGAACCCCGGCGACTGCGACCCCCGTCGACGACAGCACCGACCCTCGGCGACCGCAACCCCGTCAACGACGACCGCACGGACCCCGGCGACCCCTCCACGTCCCCTGCTGCGACCCCTCGACGTCCCCTGCTCCGACCCCATCGGTGACCCCCTCTGCCACCCCATCAACGACCAGATTCACGTCATTCCTCTCTCTCCCTCAAATAGCTTTTTTAATTTCTTCTTTCTGTGAATCTGTGTGAATATTTTGTCTAAATATGTGTGAATGTGTATGATTTTTTGCAAAATTTCATATGCTTGAATGTGTGTGATTGTGTAGGATTTTTGTTGAATTTTATATGGCTAAACAGGTGTTTTTTCTTAACAGGGATTTCTTTGTTGAATGAATTTGTGGGTGTGGGTGTGGGTGTGTTTTTTTTTTTTTGAATGATTCGGGGGCGGTAGACTGAGCTTTCTTGATTTCCAGGGTGTGGATCTTGGAGCTTCTCTTGGGTTGAGGAGGGTACACACTGAGAATAATATTCAGGTTTGGGTTCCTTCATCTTTTATGTTTTTATGGTGCATGCCAACAGAGAATACAAGATTTTTCACTCGATTAAGATTTAAGAGCATTCATTATATAACCACTTTGAAAAAAACATTAATGGTAATGGCTCCTTTTGTTTGATGCATGAATGTCAAAGAACGCTCAGGAAATTAAAATCTCAAATAGATGAAAACAATTGACAAGTGTTTAATTAATGAATAGAAGTAGCTGTTATTGTAGAGAAAATAAAGAAGAAGAAAAAAAATGCACAGTTGTATATATAAACAACCACAAGAAAGAAAGTTGTTGGTTGTTGTTTGGCCTGACCCGGGCAAATCCTATTTATATTTCACTCCCTCTCTATCTCTCTCTCTCTCTGAAAAACTAAAACTGGTTGTCTCTGTTTCTCTCTCTATGTTGTTTTAGAACGGCTGAGTCGTGCCTCCCAAACCCTCCTGTTTATTCGGGCCTTTAATAAGGCCTCCAATTCTTTCTTTCTGTTTCTGTTTCTACACCTCTGCAACCCCACATTTCTTTGGGAGGTTATGAAGATTATGATATTTATTTATCCATATATTGGCGTAGTAACTAATTATCTCTTGTTGAAGATTTTTGAAGGCCAGGAAATTTGATATCGAAAAAACGAAGCAAATGTGGGCTGACATGCTCCAATGGAGGAAAGAATACAATGCTGACACGATATTGGAGGTATCATATTTTTTCTCACCATCAGCAACTGCATAATCTGATTCCATCATTATATATATAATCTGGACTATGTTTTTCATGTAGTTGATAAAAAGATAGGTCAGTGGACTTCTCTTTAAGACATGGAAAATATAATATCCACAAACTTTTTCATAATTCTAACAATCAATTACTCTGTTATACCCAATTTTCCCATTCTTATCATTCCTAAACTCGCATGTTCACCATCAATGCAGGTCCTGGATTCAGAATGTTATGGAACGCAGTGAAGTCCTTCATCGATTCAAAGACCACCTCTAAGATCCATGTATGATTATCCTCTTTCATATTTCTGCAAAATGCTGCATTCTTTCAACTTATAATCACTCATAAATATTACTCAAATAACACCAAGATGACATTAACATTATGTAATAATGCTGATTAGTAATACAAGTGGTATGTTTAGTAATGCAAGCCTTCTAGTTTCATATCATGCTGCCCACTCTTTCTGCTAAAGCTTGATGTCACTTTCCTTCTAAATAAACTCCCTGTTCTAAATTTCTAAGTGTGCCTTCTAGTTCTAAATTCTTTCTGTAAATTATACTGATGTTATTTTCATGTGTATTGACAAGTCAATTGAAATAAACAAATGTATGACATAAAATTTATTTTTGTATACATATTGTTATGATTTTTTTTCTTTAGCAAATAAGCTTTTCCATTGATCTATATTAGTTCCTGTTCAGGCTGTTCTTTTTATGATTGTTTTTTTTACAGAGCATTTTGTTCCATCTCTTAGATAAATTTGTGCCAGTGTGGTTTGCTGTAACTGATGTAAAGATTCACTGAGAGTTTCTTGTTTGACACTTTCTGGTTAGCAGGCAGTCTTTTATCCAACCTTTAGCTATCTTTGAGAGAGAACTTTAGAAAATGAGGAGTTGTTGTAGTTTGTTATTCCAGGATTGAAGAGTTTTTTTTCCAGGTGGGTGCTGTTTTGTCAGGATAGCGATTACTCTCTAGATATTATATATGATTAAAATGTTTCACTCTTCAATTTTACAGATTGGAAGGCCAGTGATATATGGCTTGGCCGCAAAGGGTGAATATGAAGTAAGGAGGATCTTTGAGTTCACCATGTCCCTCAATGGCTATTGCACTGTGAAGGACATCACAAGAAGCCATGTGGTTTTGTTACTGTTGTCATGTTTGACATGTAGTTGTAGCTATTTGAAATGCCATTGTTGTATCTTGAAATGTAATTCGCAACAGGGTAGATTTAGTATTTGAAATGTAATATGCAACATGGGTGATTTAGTATTTGAAATGTAATTTGCAACAGGGCATCTAGAGAGGGAATGCTAAGTACTTAGTATTTGAAATAATCAATAAATTTATGAAGGGCCAATTCTGTTTTGAAATACTGCTTGGCTTCATAAAAGAAAACTATTCTGTTTTGAAATACTCCAAACAACTCATTTCATTGGTGCAGGGGTGGCATCTAATGCTTGTACTCTCTTGAGTTGGATATTTTCGTTGTACATTTGAGGCATAACTATTATATTATATATTGCTAGAAAAAGAGTTGAAACATTTGATTTAGCTGTGAAGGTGCAGTTTCTTCACCAGCTCAGCTTTCATGTATGAATATGTAATCATCTCATCTTTAATGAAATATTTTCTACAAAATCTTAAGAGATATTCCCTTAAGCTTGTCCAAGCATAGCTCAAAGACACTGGAAGCCACACATCCTTTCATAAGTAATAGGAATTCTAAATGAAAGTGTAAAAATATTTTATATAACTTACATCCATGCTGTAGTGACAAAAATGGACTTCTCATATGCAAATAGGAGTCCATAAATTACATCAATCTACAGTCATATCATTACAAATACTACCATATCACCATCCAAATCAGAGGAAATAACTACCATTTAAACTACCAAAAAAATAAACCACCACCAATAGCACACCATTTATACACCGAACAAGTATCATAACAAATAGATGGATAGGAAACTGGATCAATGTGTTTGATTGCTGACATTCTAATATATGCTTGCACAACCTGAGAGGCTGGGCTGCTAAGCTTGCATCTCTACATCAGCAGTTTTGGTACCTCACTTTCTTCAGTTTTTGCAAACCTTCCCCTTACCCTTGGCTGACTGTTTGCCAAAGCTTTCCTGCAGACATACTGTAAAATCAACCAAGAAAAAAAAAATGTTAAGTACAAAGAAATGTTGACTGCAAGAATGACTAGCCCCTAGGACTTAATATCCTGCAAAACAACAGTTTTTTTCTTTTTGCAAACAAATGAACTTCGCACAGTCCACCAATTAAATTTAATTTAGGCTGTGTACGGAAATGAGTTTGAAAAACAACTTTTCACTTAAAGCAGTTTTCAAACATAGCTTCTCTAGAAACGTACTTTTATTGAATTCCTTAAAGCTTTTTTTTATAACTAAAAAAAAGTTTTGCTTTCTGAAAAAGTTGGGACTATTGGGGCATTTAACATTGAATCTCTTCATACGGTATTGTTTTGGACAAGGATAAATGATATCATATACATATCAGTTCTTTTATTCTAGCATTCTTCTGTAGCTTATCTACCAATATGGTTTTATGTTTATTCCTGGATAACTAATGCAGTCCTATTTTGCTTAACCCCCATGTCTTGTCTCCTATAAATTAATTAATTGTATCTATTTATGCTTAATAGGGCCTGAAGGCCCTGAACCAATAAACTTGAATCCTAGCACTCCATCCATTTCTCATAAGGTTTTTGTTTGATGTAACTGTCTTGGAAGGACACATTAGAGAGGTCTGATCATTAATTACTTGTATTTGAAATTTTGTTTTGTTCAGATTTCTTTTTGTACTTAATGAGTTTGTATCAAATATGATTCTTGCAAAAGCAAAACCCCAAAAAACTATCCAAACTCGTTTTCAAACGTTGTCTTAGAACCAAAACAGAAAAACTTGATAACTATCATTACCTTGATCTTCCTACCGAAGTTCCTCTTGCTCTTCTTCTTCCTGTATCTGGAGAGCTTTTGCTTACGCTCTTCGATCGCATAACTCCCAATGCCTAGCAACCGATGATGGTCAAAAGACGGTTGAATGAAGTTTGCGTTACCAATCCCAAGAGTCTGTAAGAAAAATTGAAAATCAATGACCTCCAACATCCTGTGAAAACAGCCAAGACATCTAAACATCTCTTAATTTGTATGCTATCATACATGACAGAAAGCACCAATTTATTAGCATATACCATCTGGTAATAATCCAATGGAGAATCTTGATGCAATATCACAATACCAAGTAATGATATCCTTGTCCTTAACTTCAAACAAAATCAATACATTGAGGGGCAATACAAAAAACTGATTTAAAATTGTACATAATTATTAGTCTTTAAGAGAAAATGCAGAAGGCCATGTAATTGCCATCCATAAAGGGTTAATCATCCACTAACAAGAATATTAAGCCCAAACACACACAAACTTAAACTATACGTTACAATCAAATAAAAAGAAATAGGAACAACAAATTATGCCACAAGTTAAAGAAGATCAATAAGTATGTTCCTTTCATTTCCAATGTTGGCATGCACCATAAAAACATAAAAGATGAAGGAACCCAAACCTGAATATTATTCTCAGTGTGTACCCTCCTCAACCCAAGAGAAGCTCCAAGATCCACACCCTGGAAATCAAGAAAGCTCAGTCTACCGCCCCCGAATCATTCAAAAAAAAAAAAAAACACACCCACACCCACACCCACAAATTCATTCAACAAAGAAATCCCTGTTAAGAAAAAACACCTGTTCAGCCATATGAAATTCAACAAAAATCCTACACAATCACACACATTCAAGCATATGAAATTTTGCAAAAAATCATACACATTCACACATATTTAGACAAAATATTCACACAGATTCACAGAAAGAAGAAATTAAAAAAGCTATTTGAGGGAGAGAGAGGAATGACGTGAATCTGGTCGTTGATGGGGTGGCAGAGGGGGTCACCGATGGGGTCGGACCAGGGGACGTCGAGGGGTCGCAGCAGGGGACGTGGAGGGGTCACCGGGGTCCGTGCGGTCGTCGTTGACGGGGTTGCGGTCGCCGAGGGTCGGTGCTGTCGTCGACGGGGGTCGCAGTCGCCGGGGTTCGTGCGGTCGTCGACGGAGCGAGAGAGAGAGCGAGCGAGAGAGAGATCGAGAGAGCACGAGAGAGATCCGAGAGAGAGAGAGCGAGCGAGAGATCGAGAGAGCGAGAGAGAGATGAGAGAGATCCGAGAGAGAGAGCGAGCGAGAGATCGAGAGAGAGAGAGAGGTCCCGCGCGAGAGAGAGAGAGAGAGAGAGAGCGAGAGAGATGGGTTTCGACCTTGTTTTTTGTGTTTGAGCGAGAGACAGCGAGAGAGAGAGAGAGACAGCGCGAGAGAGAGAGATCCCATCAGAGTTTTTTTGGTTTTTTTTTGGTTTTTTTTTTAAACAAACGTGGACCGTGCGATCGCACGATCAACGATCGCACGGTCCTTAGTCGGGGCGCACGATGGGGTGCACCGGGCGCACGGTATATATATATATATATACGCGAGTGATAATATGCGGGTCGTGCGGTCGTGCGGATCCGACGTGAGTCGTCCGATCGCGGGTCCATCGCATCCAACGGTCGAGATGAATCGCCCCCGACCGTCTGATGCGATGGACCCGCGATGGACCCGTGATCGACGGCTCGTTGTCGACGCTGCACGACCCGCACGATATCATTTCCCTATATATATATATATATATATATATATATATATATATATATATATATATATATATATATAGGGAAATGATATCGTGCGGGTCGTGCGGTCGTGCGCGAACGACCACGGGCCGTCGATCACGGGTCCATCGCATCGGACGGTCGGGGGTGATTCATCTCGACCATTGGATGCGATGGACTCGCGATCGGACGACGCACGTCGAATCCGCACGACCGCACGACCCGCATATTATCATCGACGTATATATATATATATATATATATATATATATATATATATATATATATATATATATATCAAAGCTCATTGTTCAGCAATGAGAAGATATGAAATTTAATAATAATATTTTTGCTTTCGATATTACTACTACTGGAGCATCTTTGAGGCATAATGGTCGGTGGACCTTTCACAATGAGATGTTAATATTTAAATCCTCTTTATTATGATAGTGAAAGCTAATCATAATTTGTACATATTCCTGCTAGGATACATGTATCTTTTTTATTTATTTATGATCCTTCAAGGACCAATATAATTTTCATAGCTTTTGTATATTCTTACAGACCCAAGTAGCCATTAATTTTATATAATCTTTTAAGGATAATAAAATTGTTTGTAATCCTTCAAGGATAAAATAAAATAAAATTTCATATGTTCCTTCAGGGATTCATATAATCATAATTTTTACGTAGTCCTTCAGGGACACATGTAACTATAATTATTATAAGGAACACGTAATTTTGTAAAATCGAAATTGATATTACATCAATTATCCATGAAAGATAATTTTCACTGAGATATAAAATATAAATTATATATGTATGATGTATCTATGAGATAGATGGAATATGGTATTCTCGAACACAATCAAATACCTGAAGATGTGTTCTTCGGGACATGCCATAAATCAGGTGCCTTCTAATGCATATATGACAAAATGAGTCTTCATAACAATACGTGAAATAATAAAATTCATGTATTTATTTAATACAACATATTGCATGATATAATACATACTTTCTTATTAACCAGACAAAACTCACCGTTTATTTTAAAGACTATATCAACAAATGTCTTATTATAAAAAAAAATGTTTGTAAATAATTAATACTTATGAAGACAACAAACTTACTGGTGGAGTCGTATTGCAAATGAACTAGAGATCCACCAAAAAAAAAAATACAAACCTTTCTCTTTAACAAATAGCTTCTCGTGCTAATAACGTGTTCTAAACTAACTAAAATACATATACATAAGTATACATAAATAAAGCACACAAGGCGTATAAAGAAGATAAGTGGAGAGAGATTTCTTATTCTTAACTTGTTTTCTCTATACGCCTTGTGTGTTTTGTTTATGTATACTTGTGTATATGTATTTTAGTTAGTGTACAACACGTTATCAGTACGAGAAACTCTTTATTAAAGAGAACGGTTTGTATTTTTTTTTTTTAGAGAAGAGAGGTAGATAGATTTCTTATTCACTATTGTTGGTTATGGAATACATTACAAACCCCTCAATTTATAGGGTCCATGGAGGAATCCCAAAAGTGGAGAGTTACAAGTCTATAGAGGTGAGGGAGTAGATAGTGGCGTGATTAATAGTGGGAGTTATGAAGTTGAATGAGAGGAGTTATGAAGTTGAAGAGTGGGAGAGTTTATGGCTTAGATGAGTGGTGGTTATCCACTATATTCACAAAACAACATGTAAGACTTTTTTGAATAATTTTTTTTTAGATAAAAAATATAATATAAATATTTTTTTAAAAATAAACAATAAAAATCATTTTTAATAAAATAATTTCACTGTCACCGGATATGCAATTTTTGGTTCCTTGAAAAAGTTTATCGGTAACAATTTCTTTGGATTTGAAATTCCGAACCTCCCGCGAGTCATCGTAACCTAAGAATCTCCCGCGGGTGAGCTTAACAGTAGGGCTCCTCTCGCTGGACACCCCGTACCTGTCGAAAGAAAAAATCACACGCATTTGGCGTCAAAAAATTCTCTCTCGAGACGGACATTCCATCCGTCCAAGGTAAATATTTTTCGCTTCCGTTGATCGAATTCCATTCAGTCGTTCTCTAATTAGTGTTCACGTTTCTAAGCATCAGATTCTGATTAGGGTTTTTGATCAATCGGGATGTCGTGTTTTTGTTGTTTCTTTGTATGTATCGATGAATGAGATCGATCGGGATCGATCATTGTTTGATTTTAAAAACCATTTCTTTCCCTCGCTTGATATCGAAGAATCATTGAAACATGCGTGGAATTGGCTGCTTTAATTTTGTCAAACGTTTGATATGTTGGTTTTTTTTTTCTTTAATTTATTGTGTGTGTATTTATTTAGGGCTTTTATGTGATCGTATTCACTGGTTTTGTTAAAACTTTGATTACTTTCAAATGATTTCATTCTCGATACTCCGTCTACATACCCTAAGTCTCCTCAAAAAAGAAGAGGTATGATTCCATTTTTTGATTGTCAATACTGGAAAGTTGTTGAGATCACTATATAGACAATAAACACTTCATTCATGCAATTTATTTTTTGCATGTGATGTTTTGTTCGATTTATGTTTTTTAAGTCTTGAAGTCCAGGCACACCAGTTTAGGGACGGAAGAAATTGATGTGAAGTTAAGATTGGTTCATCTCTGTTTAATTCTGTACAACTGGAAATATATGCTAACCTTGTTATTCTTCCAATACTACATCTGTTATTTTACTTGCATTGATTTTTATATTCTATTTCTGCGCATTTTTTTTTGTATTTAATTTTCTTCCTGAGAATTGTGAGCAATGTTGTAATTATAGAATAGCGTGGAAGCATGCATATTGTTGAGGGCAATTTATTGAGCAATATATGCATAATGGATGAGGTGGGGGTTTCCTTCATGATGTTATAGTTGACCCCTCATCTATTTTTTTTTTTTGTTTTCAGTTCCCTGGTCTTTTTTTTTTTGCTCTTTTGGAATTGTTCCCCAAATTTTTAATGAAACTTGGAGGTAGGGTTTGTATCAGTTGCCTAAAAAAGGAAAAGAAGCAATGCAGAATAGGCGCTTATTCGAGCTGTGAGTTTGAAGCATGTCAAACCATTAAACTCCCTAAAACTGTGATTGAACAAATCTACATAATGACAAAGATCTGGTTTAATATCTCTTTCAATGATTGAATGTAAATTTTATCTGACACAAGTATAAATTTTATCTGACACAAGTACCATCTCCCAGCTGAGGCTTATAGTCTGCAACTGCTGAGTTTGCTGCTTGTCAATCTCTGGTATCTGTGTTCATTACATATGTTCTATTTAAATTGTTGGTTGCATACAGATATTGATTTTGTCTCTCTCTAAAGACAGTACCACGTCATCCCCTATTTTATTTTTTATTGTTTATCTTTTCTATTTCCTCAGTGTATGACCATATGTTTTACTTCTTAGGGAGCAAAAATTCTCATATTACAAAGCTCTTATATCACATAAAACATATGGGGGATGATGTCGTGGTAGACGCAGAACCTTCTTCTGTTGAATGCCATTCTGGTCAGATGAATAGAACATGGAAGCGGGAAATGGATCAACACCAGTCTAAAATTGAAGCTTTACAAGATAAGCTTACTGAGGTTCAGGCCTGCATGCGATCCAGTGAGGATGAGAAGAAGGAGATAGACCTTCTCTGGAAAAGGGTCAAGACAACTGCTACATTACTGACATATTTGAAATTAAAAGCAAGAGTTATGGCTGTCCCCCATCTGGCTCATGCTTCTTGTGGGATCAAACTTCAAGAGGGGGTTGGCTTAGTTGACAAGCATGGAACACCGCTCTCTGGTTGGTTGAAAGACATTGATCTTTCTTCCTTTGGAGGTTCAGATGAAGAGACCTGTCTGGGAATAAGTGATGGGCACAGTTCATCTGATGGAAATGATGGTGTTTATATTGGAGAAGTGCTGAAGTCTGTGCAGTTAGTAACTGATGTGATGGAATCTCTTGTCAAGAAGGTCATCATGGCAGAGGCTGAAACTGCCAGTGAGAAGGAGAAGGTGAGTCAAGGGCAAGAAGAAATTAGAAAGAAAGTGATACAAATCGAGTGTATGTCAGCAAAGGTGGAGGAGATGGAGAAGTTTGCACAGGGTACAAATTCTATTTTGAATGAAATGCGGCAGAAGGTTGAAGATATGGTGCAAGAAACATCTAGACAAAGGCAAAGAGCTGCAGAAAATGAACAAGAACTCTGTCGTGTGAAGCAGGACTTTGCGTCGCTTAGATCATATGTTGATGGTCTTATTAATGTAAGAGAGACCCTACTTTCTTCAGAGAAGCAATTCCATACGATGGAGAATCTTTTTGAGAGGTATGTTGTTTAACTGAATGCTTTTTATAGATAGTTGCTTGTTCTGCTTCATCAAAGCTTCCAGATACGAGTTTAGAAAATTTTCCATGATGCTTTCATTAACTTCAGTTACTTGGTTGATGTACAACATTGTTTGACTAGGCTGCAGTTTGCAATTGCTTCTCTAAAAAGCACTGCCTTTAAATGTAGACAATATTATTATATTAAATATTTTAATAGGGATGGTAAGTTGATCTTGATTCAATATATTTGTAGTGATACATTTAGTGCATTTGTAACTCTTAGTATTTACTCCTAAACATGTTTCTGCAACTGTGGTGTTAGAATCGAGTAATTTGTCAGCATTAAATTCGGTGCGTTTTGTCTCGGATTGGGGTGTCTCGTGTGTAGGGGCGAGATCGGTGGCTTTGGTGGATGGGAGATTCATTATTCATGAGTAGTTTGTTGTGAGTTTCAGTGGGTCTCAGGCACACTCGATGTATCTTCTCCTTACTTTGGGTGTGAATCTGAGTGGGTTTTCCTTTGTTGTAATTTTTCTTTGGGCTTCCGTCCCGATTTATAAAATTGAGGGCGACTAGCCTACTGTTTCCGTAAAAAAAAAAAAAAACTCTGTGCAGTGAAGCTGCAATGTGTGGTGGGGTATATTGTTAGTTATGGGGTTGTCATATTGTTGAGGTTCATTTTCTGTATAGGCTAATTCTTGATGCGCTATAAATGAAGGAAGAAAACATGGATATGATTATGTATATATTACTGTACATAATGGTACCACCCACTTTTAAATATCAAATATTGCAATTTATATGCCTAATATATAGTGTTTGGATATGCGGTATGCGGCTTCTATGCGGTTGGGGTTCCGCATAAAGTATATGCGGTATGTGGGAGTATATGTGAGAGTATATGCGGTTTTGTAATTTTTATTAGTAAAAATTGATTATATGGTGATGTTTTAAACAAGTGATAACAAAGTAAATTGTGATGACATCACAAATTAGACCTAATTTTTATCATGCTTTTGACATTAATATTATGAATAAGGAGGCCTAAATAATGAAGGGATACTTGGACAAGCATGGTATTTTTTAATTATATAATTGTTTAGAAACCATGTGACCTGTATAAACCCAAGTTTCTGTCCTCTTGTGCCAGATGTTAATTCTTTCTTAACATACATCCACTCAAACTGTCCACATTTTGTTTTCGTTTATCCTTTTATTTAAAATAAAATACATACTTGGTACACTTTAAAAAAAAAGTGAAAAGGGAAAGGAAGGACAGACGAGAGTTCAGGTCGATGAAGAATAGATGAAGAAGATCTGAAAGCCGAGGAAGCCTCAAGAAGATCTGATTGATGAAGAACAGATGATGAAGTAGAATAGATGAAGAAGACCTAATCGATGAAGAAGTCATGTGAAGAAGAAGACCTGATTGATGAAGGTTGAAAGCTCGTGTCTAGGCTTGTCAACGGATTGGGTCGGGTCGCGGTGGAACCGGACCCGACCTAGGCTTGGGTCTGTCGGACCCAGGTCTTGGGTGAGACCCGGCGGACCCAGTTAATTGAGGACACGGGGTTGGACCTAGTTAATTGAGGACACGGGGCTGGACCCGGGTCGACCCGGGAGATGCGATGGGAGAGTCTGTCTTATTAGCTTTGATTGATCTGTCTTATAAAGGACATGATATGCAGAGTGGCAGTACATGAGCTTTCTTTGATTTCATTTTCTAATGTTTGTTTTCATTGATATATTGGTGAAAGATCACCATGGTTGGAATTGCATATGCATATATATTTTTTTTGGTTTCAGTTTGATGTGGGTAATGATGGAAAAGAAAAGAAATGGACTGGTTCAAGCTCTGGTTCAAGCTTCAGCGGTAGGGGATGACTGATGTCTCTGGTTCAAGATTCAGTATCTACACTGTGTGGGTTCTTGAGAAAAGGGGGCAGAGGTGAGAGTGAGAGTGAGAGGGAATCTAGGGTTTTCTTTTTTTTCACTTTTAGGTTTGGGTAGGGTATTGAGTAGTATTAGGCATTTGGGTATGGGCTTTGGGCTTGGGTAATGGGTAGTCAAGGTATGGGGGATGGTTGATGCGTTCATAAACAAAAAAGAAAATAGCCCATTACCAATAATAAATTTTTTTAGTATATAAGAATGGGTCCATTGGGGCCATAGTATTGGGTCTGGGTGGACCTGTACCTGCCCCATTTCAAGGATCGGATCCTTCGGGTTAGGTCTATATCGGGTCTCAGGTCCTCCAGGTCGGGTATTTTACGCCTTTTTTCTGATCAGGTCCAAGTTGACTCGCAACCTGTTGAGAGGCCTACTTGTGTCCATGTGAGGTATTGATCGATGATGAAGAAGATGAATACCTGATCGATGTGAAGAATGTATGTGTTTGTGTGAAGAACAAGAAGACAATAACACAACGACCTGATCAGGGCTGGCTCTTTTTTAATTTTAATTTTTTTTTTTAAACGGGTTGGGCAGGCCACCTATATTGGGGAATATGATTAAGTTTTTTAAGGAATGCGGTATGGCTTGCATCATACGCGGTTGCGTGGGGCGCATTTCAAAACACCGCTAATATATGTGTGCAAATTACTCTATGACATGGTATACATAGACCCTTGTAGTGCTGAATCAATTTTCCTATTCTAAAAATGCCTGTGTGATGAGAAAGATGAATTAGTGACATGGAGTAATGTGGAGAAAGTTGGTCAAATGAGAAGTGTTTAATGAATGCAATTGTATTGTGATTGATGGAGCAAAAGTTTTAGTTAAACTATATTGACAAGAAATTCCCCAAGTTCTTGCTTTCAGATGACCAGGTTCAACATTTCAAAGATAGGGAAGATAGAAGAAACACTGAAATCTGTTTCCAGTAGGTTAGAGTTATTATTACATGTGGATTTTTTTTTGATTTCCATGTGTGGAGTAAACGAATGGTTCTTTTTTCCCCCCTTCTAATTCAGCTGTGTGTGAGCAAATGGAGCATCTCTGTGTGTGTGTGTGGAGGGGGGGGGGGGGGGGGGAGGATAAAGTTGAAAAAGTGTGCATCTTGGGCAAATATGTAGGCCAGTTGTATTATCTTTTGTTGATAATTTCATCATCATTGCATGGGATTTTGTTGCATAGTGCATCAGATTCAGATGTTTTCCATGGCTACGTGTGGAAAACACTTGGGTGGCAATTTCTTCAAACCTCCGGGATTGGGAAACTATGATATTAGGAGCATATACTCCTTTGACTATTATGGGTAATCTTTGGTTGGGAGATAATCAGGGAAGCCTTTGTAAGGGCTCTGTTCCCTCCTTCCTTTTCTTTCTTTTTTTATTTTTAATATTGTGAGGAGATCCCTTGTTTCCTTTGTTCGGGGGCGTTTGTCATTGATAAGATTGCTCCGATATTTTCCTCAAAAAGAAGTCTCAGTATCATAGCAGGAGCTCTCAAAAACAATATAGGATGGTACACTATGGTTTAGAAGGACTTAAGATACAATTGTTATACCCCAGAGGACTACTGGAAGATATATTTGTTATACCCCAGATTTCCTGGAATTGAGACTGAATTTAACATACTGATTCATGTCTGTCTTATTTTACACAAGTCACATAAAAGTTACATGTCATTGACAAAAGAATCCATTTTGCTACAAGTTATTGAATTCTTCCAAGTTTGTTTAATTTTTAACATATAAAAAATCACTGACAATGTAAAATTAATCAAGTCTATACACACTTGTTTTCAGTTTGGGAAAAACTAGTGGATAACCAGTCTGGTGAAATCAAGGAAATACTTAGAAACCGTGTTGCCTAGATGTTTGGATTGGCAGTAAAAACATTTATGTATTTTCTAGAGGAAATCTTACACTAATTACTTCTCCGTTAAAACTACATGATATTGTACCTGCCTAATAATCTCTTTATACATTATACTCCGTTCCTCCTATCAAGAATCTAAGCTCAATCTTCAGTTGATTTATAAGAATAGTTGCAACTTATAACATGCAGATATCCTGTATCTGCCAATGCAATGGAGTAACAATGTTTAACTAATCACAATTTAGATCTCAACTGTGTTTCAGATTTATAACATATTTTAACAAGTTAGAGCTGACAAGTTCTTGATTTCTTTGCTGGGGAATGGTTTTGAGAACAAATTAGTGTTAAGCCTTTCTCATATTGTTTGGGTGCTTGGTGTGTTTGAATTAGCAGCATATTTTATAGGAAATTTAGTAGCTCATTTATAATTTGTTGATTTTTAGATGAATTATGGATCTCTTTAGCTGTTCTTTTTGAAATTTGCAAGATGGGTGATCTATATGTATCTTGAATAATTAACGTGTTTTTTTTTAATTTGGCCAGTGAAAGAATTTTATTTTGTATATTATAGAATATACAAACCCATAATGATTGCCTATATAGAAAATTTTATATTTTTATTCTTAAAATGACAATGTTTCTGAGGAATATGTTGCATTGATCTTCTGTTGGGCTATTGGGAATTGTTTAAGATGTTTCAAACATCCAGCTGGTGCTCTTCATGGATCATGAGGTTGTGGCAGTAACAATTACCTTATGTTCTGCATGAGTTTCTGTTATTTTGTTAGTGGCATAATGATGCAGAACTATTTGACAAGAAAATCAACCATTATTGGGGAAGGAAAGTTGAAAAAAAGGAAACAATTAATGTGACAAAATTTGGATGCTCATAATAGGGGAATCAAATTTATATTGATTTCTCCATGATTATGGATCTATTTGAATATTGTCACATTTAATTACCTATTACTTGGGTATTAATATAGGAGCAATATATAATATTTTAGGAGCTATTTTAGTAAGTTTTTTTGGTGTTTTAGTGGCTCTATTATAGGGATCCAAATTTATGTATTTTCCTTTTTATCCTTAGGTTTTCTTGTTTTGCAAGTCACATCACCCTATTTAGTCATGTAAAGGGTTGTGCAAATGATCAATCAATAATATTATTAGTTCTAGTTATTTTGAGAGTTGTATCTTTTCTTCCTTCTTTCGTTTCTACAAAAAGGATTTACGCAGTCGACGTTGTTTGTCTTTTTCTTGTTTCTCTTAGCGTTTCGCTCTTACGACTATGTCAAGTGGCATTAGAGCTATGGCTACATTCCATGGTGACGGAAGGAGAACAAAGAAACCAAAACCTCGTCACTCTTGGGTTTCAAGCATTGGAGGTTGTCGTTCAACGACTGATGGAGGTGATGGAGCGTGTGACGGTTCGTCAAGATTGGGAGCGTCTGGTGGTTGATGAAACCATTCCATAGAGGACTCAAAATCCTTGAGCCCCTCGATATGATGAGGATGACTTCTCCGAAGAGGAACTCAATGAGTTTCTTGATTCTAGACACGCGTGGTGGTTATGAATGACTGCAGGCTGCGGATCGTGCCTGCGACTTTTGAGTGAAGGTCGATTTGCCCGAATTCAACAGCCAACTTCACATCGAGGATTTTCTCAATTGGCTTGCGGCAGTCGAATGCTTCTTCAACTATAGGGAGATGCCTGACGCGAAGAAAGCAAAGCTTGTAGCAATTAAGCTTTAAAGGCGGGGCATCAGCATGGTGGGAACAACTCCAATTGTCTCGCACCAGGATGCAGAAGTGTCCAATTCAGACATGGTACCAGATGAAGCACCTTCTTCATCAATGATTTCTCCTTGTCGACTATGGTCAAATGTTGTTCCAATAATACCAAAATTGTCACCTAGGCAATAGGGTTGTGAGGGACTATACGGAAGAGTTCTATTGATTGTCGTCTTGCAACGACATCGTGGAAACAGAGGCACAATGGGTGGCTCATTACATTAGTGGGTTAAAGCCAACGATCTATGATTTGGTGTCTTTGCATCCTATTTGGATGTTATCAGATGCGGTGAAGATGGCGGAGCAGGTGGAAACACTTCATAGTCGTTCAATTATGAGAAGTTTAATGTATGGCCAAGATATTGTCAAAATTTTTCAAATCTGGACGGCATCGTTCGACAATAAGACTACTCTGATTCCAAGTATTGGAACTAACCAGCCAACCTAGGCGTTCTTGGAACAAGGAAAAGGAAGTTACATCATCAACCACAATAGCTCATACGATGAATCAAAGGGATCCATATGAGTCCCAATTCGAGCAGATGATCGTTTGTTATCGATGTGGAGAACAAGGGCATCGATCCAACCAATGTCCTCAAAGAGATCATTGTACCATGAATCTAGTACTAAGCAAAGATGTCGAAGAAGAGGATGCCAACTACCACGAGTATGCTGGTGACGATGAAGAAGAGATATGAAGGAAGAGGTTCCAGCTATATGTCCTCTAGGATCTCTTATGGTTCAGCGGTTGATATGCACACCCAAGGTAAATGAATCCTCTCAATGCAACACTAGAAGCATTGCTATTGTTCCTATGAAAAATGAGAAATCTCTCAAAGCTTTAAAAGTGGAGGGACACTCTTTTCTTTCCATTAAGGATTTTGTGAAAGAATCCATGGATGAAGAACAACAAGAGGAATCCAATGCAAAGTTTAGAGTAATGAAAAATGACAAGCGACACTTTGAAACATTCAAAGAGGAGGATAAAGCAATGGCTTCGAACTTAAGGGCAAGTTCTCTACAAGTGGAGGGGAATGATGCAGATCGATTTGACAAGAAAATCAACCATTATTGGGGAAGGAAAGTTTATTTAAAAAAGGAAACAATTAATGTGACAAAAAATTTGGATGCTCATTGATTTCTCCATGATTATGGATCTATTTTGAATATTTTTAGTGACATTTTATTACCTATTACTTGGGTATTAATTTAGGAGCAATATATAATATTTTAGGAGCTATTTAGTAAGTTTTATTGGTGTTTAAGTGGCTCCATTAAAGGGATCCGAATTTATGTATTTTTCTTTTTTTCCCTTAGTTTTTCTTGTTTTGCAAGTCACATCACCCTATTTAGTTATGTAAAGGGTTGTGCAAATGATCAATTAATAATTTTATGATTTTGAGAGTTGAATCTTTTCTTCCTTTTTTCGTTTCTACGGTAAGGATTTACGGAGTCGACGTTGTTCGTCTTCGTCTTGTTTCTCGCAGCGTTTCGTGGTTCTGACTGTGTCACATAACATGTATGGTCTCCATGAGGTGTGAATGTGCAACCCAGGTAATTGTTGAAAAATCATCCGTGGAGTGTAATAGGACCTCTTTATTCTGTTGTAATGCTTCCATTTTGTATCCTACACTGTCATTTTCTTCATTTTTTTTCCCATTGTTTGGATTTCATCTAGTTCTTAGTTGCGTGTGTTACTTGTTATCTGCAAGGATATATTTTACATGGGTGTCATCTTTTTTTTTTTTTTTTTTTTTCTGCAGGCTCATTGCCAAGACAAATCATTTAGAGGGAGAAAAGATGCAGAAAGAGGCTGAAGTACAAAAACTCATGGAGGAGAATCTCAGGCTTAGCGCTCTGCTCGACAATAAAGAGGCACAACTGTTGGCGATGAATGAGCAGTGCAAGTTCATGGCATTGAACTCTCCGGATAATTAAAAGAAAAAAAATGAGATATTGTTCTCTGTTCTTCCCGGAATCATGAAACATATGTACCAGAGGTTTTTTATTTATGGGTCATCAAATAACTGGGAAATGGCTTTTAGTTGAGTAATGCGTGCTCGAAGCAAGGAAAGGCACCATGAAACATTTAAGGAAGCATGACCTTGAGATTGAAAATCATGTACACTAGTTTGTAAGCATTAGTTGTGTGATTGTATCGGACACTCGATTGGCCAACCTGAAATAGAGTTGCCAAACAATTGTTTCTACAGAATGGTATAATATTTTTTTTATTTGTCTTCGTTCATTCTTTGCATTGTGTGTTTTGTTTATGGATCACACATTATCTAAACACGTGTTCAGGTTCATCTAAGCAGGTTTATACATGAACAACTGGAATTCAATGTATGAAAGGATGATGGTATCATGTGATATTATTGCAAATTTGTTCCTAGGCATTCCAGCTTCAGATGGAAACAATGATTTTGTCTCAACCACTGTTGATGCTCACATGGACTTCACTTGTGGAACACATATCTGCTTCTCCACTATCTGTATATCTTATCACAATGAAAGGCAATCTTAGGATCTTATCCAGGCCTGCCTATCCATTGTTGGTGTGAAGATAAACCAATTTTTCAGGTTCTGTAATTTTTTTTATAAAAAAATCTGTTGATTTTTTGAATCTTGAAACTAACATATATGACATACTACAAATCAGTTTCTTAAATCATGTGAAGTATTTGATAATTTTATAAGCCAGATTGGTTGGACCACTCCACATCTCATCTCAAATGCTTTTTCGACTGTGGAAAAAGTGGCCACAGTCCCCACTAGTAAATTCACTTGCAACTTGCAATGCTGAGTTGCTGATTCTTCAGTGCCTTTTCAGCAGTAGTTTTAATTTAATTTATTTTTCAATCAGCATCACCAAAAAAAACCACTAACAACAACACAACCACCAAAGATGACCAAAACACTGGGGGGGGGGGGGGTATGAAGGTCTTCGATGCGTCGGGAGATAAAATAAAGAAAAACAAAAAGAGGTTCACAAGTGTGCATATAGAGAAGGAACAACCTGGGTTGACCTCTCCCATTGATGAGTCCTTTTCTTTCTTTTCTCCTCCACTCATTTACAAAAGATAAAAAAAAAAAAAAAACTCACACAATTGGGTACATCATCCAACAATTCCTATAAAAAAAAATCTCACTTTATATATGTGTATATATATAATAGTAGATAAAAGAGAAGATAATCCATGGAGGATTGGTCAAAAGAGGTCAGCCACAGGGAGACTGTTTGCATTTATACATTGTATGTACCTGTTCACTTGGCATGTTGTGAATGGACTCAAACATGTGAATTCCATAGAAATGAACAACAGTTTTCCATGGAAAACAATGAACAAAAGAAATTTACATTCAAACCATGTATAAAGCAACCTCACAGTTTTGCAATGGAAATATTATCCTCACCTTTTCTTTTCTTTGTTTTGATTTTCTTGTATAGGTATACTTTTCCACCTTGTTCCTTTTGAGTAGTTTGACAAGGGGTTAAGTGTTGGGATAAGAGGTAATTATGATGATAAGTGAGCAGGAGGATAGCTAATCTCCATTTGGTAAAAAAATAATTGGGATAAACTACGGACAATTGTTCTAATTTTGAAATGAAAATAGGGATATTTTGTTCCACCTAAAGGTTGGGATAACATTTATCCCTACTTTTTATTCCAATTTTGATAAATGTAAATATGAACAAAATTGATGAACTTTTTATCTCCTAAATTAGAACAACTTATCCTCAAAATCTTATCCCCTTGCTAAACTAACCCTTTGGAATTTGTCCATTAATACATCCTGAGATTATCACATTCTTCTATATATATATAAAAAAAGGAACACTTTCCATGCATGAACATTTTTCAAAACAGCAATGTGTTTTTTAGTTTCCAGCCACTGGAAAACAAGCATATTATCAAAAACCTTGTAATGGATTAATAATAAAGAAAAAATGACCAAATAAGTCTTTAAAAAATTAGAAATATCTAAATCAGTCACTTTTAAAATTTTACAAAAAAAGTTTCATTTCACAATTTCGAAAACACAAAAGGATAATCTATCCTTATGTAATTAGATCCTTAACATATTCGATCTCTCTTAACTTTGTTAAAATATTTTACCCTCTTAATTTTGTTAATGTATTTAACACATTCTCATGTAAAACCTTTTTTTTACTCTAAATTCTTTGTGATTAGGTGGATTTTGTGAGATATATGCCAATATAATTTAAGTTTTTTATTTATTTATGATGGACTCCATTAAATGTTGATGTTTCTTTAAAAAAATGGATATGTACTAATGACGCTATAAAAATATGTGAATAGCCAAAAAAAAAAAGAAGTGAATAATGATTAGAATATTAAAATATCATCTGCTACATTGGGGCACAATACAGATTTAAATTACATAATATGATTATACATAATGAAAATGATAACAACATCAGGTAAGATATATATAAGAAACACATAATATGATAAATAATAACAAAACTTTAAGAGGATTGATTTGGGTCATATATAGAGAGATTGTTGTTTTATAGTAAAGTTAGATTTTCAGTGTGTAATAACCTAATAGAGTTTAGAGGGGTATTAAAGATCTAATTACATATGGCAGATTAGTCTTTTGTGTTTCTTAAATCGTGAAATGAAACTTTTTTAAGTATAATTTTAAAAAGTGGCTGATTTGGATATTTCTAACTCTTAGGAGTTTTTTTTGTCATTTTCCCAATAATAAATTCATTTTTTCCCTAAAGTCTATATAACCTATAACCCATTGACTTTTCCTAAAGTCTATATAACCTCTTGAAAACACCTATGTAAAAATCCAAATAATCCCCTGAGTTAAATTTTCGTTGACAGATTATGAATATTATATGAATATTCCGTTTGTTTAACCCTGAGTGCAAGCACAGTATATCAAAACCCTCTACAATTTATTAAAAATACGAAAAATTCTCTATAAATAACGATTTTACCCCTCCAGATAGATTACTCTCCATATAGATTATAAAACTTTATTCGGATGAGTAAATTTACATAGGATTTTTCTTATATTTAACACATTGTAGGAGTTTTTTTTGGTATATTATGTTTTCATGCAGGGTTAATCGAAAAAAATATTCGTAGAATAATCCAAATATATCAAAGAAAATTTAACTCAAGAGGCTATTTAAATTTGCATAGGTGTTTTCAGAGGATTATATGGATTTAAGAAAAAATCAGGCGTTACCTAGATTTAAGAACGTTAGAAATACCAAAATCAACTATTTTTTAAAATTATATATAAAAAAATCTCACTTCATAAATTTAGAAAGTAAAAAGACTAACTTACCTTTATGTAGTTAAATTCTTAACCTTATTAGGTTATTTTACACCAAATTTTTTTTTCTTACATAACAATAATCTTTCTCTCTACATAACCAAAACGAAATCCCTTCTCTCTAGCTACCTGCTAAAAAAAACCCCCTAAACCCTAGCTGTCTGACCCTTAACTCGATTTTGGAGGTTTTTTTTTATGTTTATCATGGTATATCTTCTCATTTTTTATGAAATGATCTATATCAATGTTTATCTTTTTATTTAATCATGTATCGTTTTATCCACATAATTTAGGGGAATTGAAACTTGATTTTCTTTTTCTTTCCATGACATGCACATGCATGAGATGCATGTTTAGTAGTAGATTTTGTTGGATATTGCATAAGTTGTCATAGGTTATCACATATCATGCTTTCCTATTGGGTTTTTTTTACCCATGCCTTAATCTCGATTGATGACCTTGGACCCGACTTTATAATAATATCCTCTCTTATGTACGGCTTAAAACTCTTGCAAATTTTTTTTATAGCCTGTTAAACTTACCCCATTTCAATATATTTTACATGTATACATGCAATGTATATTATTTCTATTATTATTACATCATCATATATATATATTCACATCAAGTCATCCAATTGAGTCGGACAAGTTAGTCGAATTGGATCAGAGTATTCAGAAAACCAACCCAAAAGCATACTGCTTTACCCCCCCCCCCGTTTGGGGTGGAGAATAATTAATGGATAGGGGAGAATACAGTAGAATAGCCCCCAAACAGCTGTTTGTTTGATAAGAATAAACCTTGATAGCTATGTCTGGATAAGCTAGGATAAGGCCTCATAACTATTCTAAGAAAATGGTGGAATTGCTTATCAGGACTTATCTATGTCAGAGAATTAAAATACCCCTCATTGTCATTATGAAAAATTTCTCTCACATCATTTTACACCTCTCAATCATACCTCATATCAAATGATAGTCATCTGATCAGTGGACTCTCTTTTTTACATTAAATCTCGGTCGTCCAAAAATAACCCAAGCAAACATTAATCCTCACCGTTTGATGCAACTGGCAAGTGTTGCCATCTACCGACATGTGTCACTGATACATCAAATCACATTGACTCCATCACCTACCCCTTCCCAACTCATTCACGGATCATCAATGTTTTCCCTCTCATGCATCCTGGACTAATAAGAAACCCTAGAAATTTTGGGAGATTTTGCTTCACCGACTCCATCGTAGGTTGCTACGTCCGAGCGTGGAAGAGACGGTGCTGCGAACATTCCGACTGCCACTCGAAGTGAAGGACCCGTTATCGCACCACTAGACCAGCATATCTGCCTCAGTGCATCGAAGTGACGTAAATGTTCAAACTTTGAGTTTCCTTTTAGGATCTTTGATTTGGTTCTATACCCATTATATAGTTGGATTGTGGTCTCTCTTTTTTATTGTGGTCTCTTATGTGTTCTCTTTTAAGTGGTTCTATTTTTTGGTATCCCTCTATCCATGGTAGATCTATTGATTCCCCTATTATAATTGTGTTTTATATATTATAATCAAATTTCTTTACATACCTTGGTTTGTACATTTTTTTTTTTGTGGTTCTTTTCTAACATATTTACGTTGGATGAACAATCTCCCCTTTCATAGTTGGTCATATGACCTATATATGTTTTTCCCTTGCTAAGTCATTGTTGTTGTGCATTTTGGAGTTTATGTACATCAAAAATGGCCATCAGAACGATGGAGGGTATGCAATCTGTGCTTGAAATTTGTTTAGTATGGTTTCCATGTATTTTTTCCATGTTTTGGTTAAACAAAGTTTTTTTATTTATTTTAATTTTTTTTAAACATTGCATGTCCAGTAATCTATGAAACATGAAAATGTGCATAGTAGTTGCAAGTGGATATATATGTTGACTCAAAAAATTATTTTGTTTTTCACCGTACATTATTGTACTACTCAGATATTTATGGTGAAGTCCTCTGTCCACATCAGTCTTCCCCATTGTGGTATGTGTATTGTGCAGTCTAGTACAGTTGGTTTTGTAGTATGTTATTTTGTACTTTGCATTTGTTGTGAAAAAGTACTCAACTCATTTCATGAACTGCATATGTTGTTATAAAATATTCAATGGTGTCCATGTGTGTATAGATGTCAAAGGCCCATCATGTGGCATTTGGAAAGAATCGGATTGGCAATTGGACCCACCCGATGGATGCGTGTTAGTTGGGTTGCTAGTTGATCAATTCCACCAAGGGAATTGCGTGAAGGGGACATTTCAAAATACAGCCTGGAAGACAATAACTGCGACCTTCAATTATCGAATGGCAATGACCTTGGATATGACTCATTGTAAGAACAGATGGAAAGTCTTGAAGCAAACATTCCATATTTACCTGGAACTTAGCAATCGAACCGGATGGGGTTGGAATGATGAATTGAAAATGGCTGTTCCAGGGGATGCACAAGAATGGGATAGGTTGATATCGGTATGTGTTTGATGATAGTTTTATTATATCATGGTGTGTAAAATATATTTCATAATACATGGTCCATTTCTGCTTCTCCTTGCAGTTGAATAACAAGTATGGTGTGTGTCGGGAGAAGCCCTTCTTGTGGTTTAATGAATTCAATATGATATGTAGAAACTCCACATCGATAGGGTTCCATGCCATTTCATCCAATGTTGATGGTGAATCTGATGAAGGTGACTCTGAGGAGGCTAAAAAAATTAAGATAGATGCTATGCAAGTTGAGGAGGAAACGGTAGAAGAATTCTTTAATCGAAGGTCATCCCTTGAGGCTATTTGGGAAACCAAGACACCCATAGAAATCATTGATGAAGGTGGACCGAGTTCAAAGAGGAAAGGAAAATGATCTATTGGGTCAACAACATCTGATTTTGGAGAGGATGACATTGCATTCATGAAAAAGGGCTCCTCAGGTACAGCAAAGAGGAAGAAGGCCCCTACAAATGATAAATACATGGCTGAGTTTCTGGAGATAGGTAGGCAAAGGGTGGATGTTGCGAAGGAATTCTTGGAGAAGGACTACGAGGGGAAGTATACCCTTGAACAGGCTATCAAGTGCCTCTCCATGTTCAAACAAGTTAGTTCTACTTGTAAGTTGGCCGCTGCCAAGGCCCTCAAAGATGAGAGCAACCGGACTATTTTAATGGCTTTTCCCGATGATCTCAAGGTTGTTTGGACAGAACGACAAGGGATGACCTATCCAACCCCAAGCTACATTCCACAACCTCCACCATAGGAACATGGACTAATCTAGTAAATGAATGTTAAACTTATCATTTTTTGAGCCACCCATAAAAGGAAGGCTAGTAATGTAATATGTACTGTTATGATGCATGGCTACCTAGTATTCCTAATTTGGATATTAATGTGTAGAATGCTACTAACATATGATGAGGTGCACCATAATTTTGTAATTATATGTAATGATATGGTGAGGTGCACCATAATTTTGTAATTATATGTTATACAAGATAGCTTATGGTATTGCTAAGTTAATGTAAATAGAGCAATGTTATTGCTCTAATGGAAATGTGTGTGAATGTTTGTATTTTTTTAAGTTTTCATTTTTTTCGTACCTATGGGTTGTTCTATGTAATTGAAATGGTTTGGTAGCATCCATATAATGTGTGTGTAAATTTGGGAAGATCTTGCTGCTATATGTTTGTGTGGACTGCAGTTTTCATCTCTTATCATACCCATGGACTGATTTGTATGTATATTAGTATGTTGGTTTGTAGCATCCATATTATGTGTGTGTGTGTAAATTTGAGATTATATCTATATGTTTTCATTTTTTATGTAATGCAAGATAGATCAAATGATTTTCTATTTATTTCATGTGTGTCAATGGGCTGTGAAGATTTTTTCTAATATTATTTTTGGTTTTATAGCATTACAAGTCTCATCTGTGTGAAAAAAAATTGTCTAAACTTATTTCATGTGTATTGAACCTCACAAAGTTGATATTCAATGCAGATTATGCAGACAATCAAGCTAGGAAGGTGTCTTGCATCCACTAATTGATCTGTTCATACCACTAAGTAGGGCTCCTCAGTCCATTTTCCATTTGATCCTAATATTCAGTCTTAACTTCAAACAAATCTTGACGCAAACGTGTTTAACATTCATCTCCTCATGCTCATGTAAATATTTTTTTTCTAAGCTAGTCCATTGAATTCCATGGCTACCAATGCAAACAAAGTACGACATACAAAATTTCTTAGGAAATTCTTCCAAGAGGATGATGAATCATGGTTCATGGAGATGGCCTACTTTCTTGATCAAATGAGGTACAGGGCTGAACGACGGACATTGACGCGGAGACCAATTAGAACTGGTCCTCTCTTAGGCCACATATTCATTCACGAGTTGATACAAGGCCATGACACGAGGGCATATGAGAATTTTCGGATGGCGCCTCAAATGTTCTTCAAGCTTAGGGACGTGTTGATAGGGAAGGGTCTCCTCACAGATACGAAGAATGTGATATGTACAGAACAAGTAGCCATTTTCCTTCATCCTATCGGTCATGGGGTGACCAACCAGGTGTTGTCTGAACGCTTTCATCATTCTGGAGAGACGATAAGTAGACACTTCAATGCTGTTCTTAAAGCAGTATTCTCTCAAAAGAGAGTACATCAACCTTCCAGAAGATGGAGTACAAACCCACCCTCATGTGAAGCATAATAGAACATTTTACCCTTTCTTCAAGGTAAACGGAACATGTTTCACACATATTGACATTCTTAATTTATATGTTCATAGATTAGGTTTTGACATTGGTTTCATGAATTTTAGAATGCGATTGGGGCAATAGATGGGACACACATCCCCGCGCTTGTCAGAAAATCCAAGGCATCACGCTATCGGAATCGGAAGGGTTGGATATCACAGAATGTAATGGCTGCTTGTTCATTTGATTTACAATTTCCTTATGTCGCCACTGGTTGGGAAGGTTCCACAGCTGATATGAAAGTTCTTAGATGGGCTATAGAGTCTGGTGGCTTCAAGGTGTAACATATTCACATGTTATTTTCGGGGACATGCATTTGCATCATAGTATGTCACTTTTGATGAATTTTTTTTTATCAGGAAAATATTACTTGGTAGACTCTGGATATGCGAACACCGATAAGTTTATTGCTCTCTATCATTCTCATAGATACCATTTATCTGAGTTTATGAATCGTCAAACGAATAGATATAGTGGACCTAATGAACTTTTCAATCATAGACATGCACAATTGAGAAATGTGATTGAGCGTGCTTTTGGAGTCCTCAAAATGCGTTTCAAATGTCTTAAGTTCACTCCATATTATCGATTCAAAACTCAGACTAAAGTGACACTAGCTTGTTTCATCCTACATAACTTTATTCGTAGGGAGCAAGGGTCGGATATTTTTTTCAATATGAATTAGGAAATCATGGAGGATGTTGGGGTTAGCTCATCTGAAGAAAATTTGACAATTGGGAATGAGGATAGCAGGCAAGGTGCTGAATTGCGTAGTTTGATTACTGGACAATTGTGGGCGAGTAGGCAAGTAAGTTAGGAAATGTGGTTCAAATCATTTTCCTTGATTATTAGAGGAACTATTTTGTTGATCTGCAAAAACTGTCATTTGTAATTGCAGAGGTAGTGAGGTGGCGGCGTCGTGGTAGTAGTTTGGTTTGTCAATGTAATTGATACCATTGATATATTTCCCTGCACCCCTAAATTTAATTCTTATATGGAGTACTAACCATACTAATTAATCAATTGATTTGATTTTATAGGTTGCTGGTTCTGAAGTATGGGAAATTATCCTCTGTATGCTGTCACAAAGGGAAGGAAGCCTGGGGTGTATACCTCATGGGCTGCTTGTCATGCCCAAGTTCACGGGTTTAAGGGATCTTTGACTATCGGGGTACATAGCACGGAGGAAGCTAACGAATGTGCAGCGTGCTTCATCTCAGACCCACCATCACGTGTACCGAACAATGCAATGGCTGAGACTCCACCTCCATCCGATGCGACCGATTGCATTGACACACCACTACTGCCACAACCACCACCACCTTCTGCTGACATTCAGAATACCGAGAACTTGCCAGAATCCCCATGTCCAATAAACAGCATGCTATGGTTCCAGTCCACACCGCATGCTACCAACTTGCAATCCACTTCGGTCCACCATAGACACATGTTACTTTGCATGTGTAACACCTGTGCATTTTCTCTTATTTATATATTTAATTAAAATATTTAAATTAAATTATTGTATTTTGTGTGTTTTTAAGTTTTTACCCATTTAGTGTATCCTTATGGACCCATTTCAATTTACAATTTGAAATACTAATTGTTATGTTAAAATTTTTATATATTTTCTTTTTAAGATCTTCAAGATCTTAAATGGTTACAATCTCATTAACATTGGAGCTCAAAAGATTAAGTTTTGAGATTTCATTGTTATTGATTTTGAGGGACCCAGTTTTGAATTGTGAATTTCTTGTAATATGCTGTAGGGACCTATCTGTAATTCGGATAGGGACCTATTTGTAATATAAAACATCCGGGGATCATTTTGTAATTTTTGTTAGGTTTAGATATCCAAAGTATGGGCGACCGTGTATTTATTCTGGGTTGCCGTGTCTATTCGGTTGAGAGAGGGAGAGAGAGAGAGAGAGAGAGAGAGAGGGGTTAGAGAGAGAGAGAAAAAAAAAAAGGTATTTAATCTTTTTCTTTTTATCCGTTGATTTTCCTATTATTTATTAGATCAATGTTTGTGTTTCGATTTTTAAGATTTTAATAAAAATAGAGTTGTGATTTATTATTTATTTTAAGGATTAAATATATTTTTATGTTATGGGATTTTTAGTTTTTGATCAAGTTAGAGTTTTAATATGTATATGTTTATGTTGTTAGATTCTTATGATTTTATAAAAACAAGGGTTTTGATCTATTATTATTTTTATTAGATCTATATTAGATTTTTAGAATTTTTAGTCTTCATAAACTTAAACTTAAGGTTTCGATTTATTATTTATATTAAAGATTAGATCTTTGTTCAGATTTTTAAAATTTAAGTTTTTAATAATACTAAGGTTATGATTTATGCGTATACTTAATAAGATTTATTTATTTTCAAATTTTACTAATTAATAGTTTATTTTTTTTTAAAAAAAGGATGATGTATATTATTTTATAAATTTTTGTTATTTTATTATTATTTTGAATTTCTGGATTTTTGTCTTTTCTGTTTTGTCTTTTCTGGTTTCGTCTTTTAGTGTCTGATTTTATTGTAAATAAGTTTTTAATCTTCTTCTTAGGTAATGATATATATGGATGGGTTTTTTTTATTGTTGGGTATAAAAATTTATACCTAATAATTATGGATAGGTAATTAGGTCTTGGGCTTAGGCTTAAATTTCCCTCCTCCTTGGATGGGCAGCCAGCTCTACTGCTCTCCCTTTCTCATCCCCACCCCCCCCCCCAACCACTACTCTCTGTTGCTCACTTTTGTATTTTCTCCTTGTACTTCATTTTAATCTTCGTTTCGGACTTGTACTGCGATACCTCAATGAATGAAACCGCGGTAGAACGTCTACCTTTCTCCAAAAAAAAAAAAACAATGAATTCTTCTGAATTCCATACGAGTGCATCTCACGAATGCGGGGTGACGATTACATTGCTTGCGCTCTAACTAATTAGGTATGACGCGACAGCGGGTCTTACCCACGCCTATTACAAATAGGCCCGATTAGTTTTAACATGCGCATATATTAAAGGAGAAATCGTATCGTAGTTATGTGGGTGAACCATGTGCACAATAACCTAATAGTTGGCTATAGGAGTATCCCCTAACATGGATTTACATCATAAACAACAATTCATACAATATGCATACAAGGTATGGCATACTTAACCATGCATACTAGACCATTAATCATACAATCATACAAAATATTCCTAATCGTGTGTTGGATATCACCAACTTAAGAGGGAAGGGTCAAGCGCGATCTCTCGCACTCAGGTGCACGCCAATATTCCCAAGTGCACCAGAGTAAAGTAAAAACCACTCTACTTACTCAGTACGCACAAAGAGAGAGGGCGAGAGAGAACTCATCATCTCTGAAGCTGGTCATAGCTTTGCCCCAACAATATGGGTGCAACAACTATATCACACCCTCGAGTCTTGTGACTAGGGAATATTAAGTATGTACCTTATTATTAGCCCATGATTAATCATGCTAGATATAATTAATATAGTGGGGGTAGTATTACAATACTACCTAAGGCATGCCATATTCTATACATCCATACACAATTCAGAAATGCATGCCCTTACTAGAGGGTGCACATGACACAATCATTCATATATGAATACAATACATGTAATAGAAGCCTAACATGCAAGACATCTAACATATTATGCTTAACTATGGCCACACTACTTATCTACCCAAGTAGCATAGCTAGGGTGCCCTATCGATGCGTCACACACGACTATGCGCGTTGAGCGCATCCCGAGGGGTTGGATCGAATCACTCACTGATACCCGGATCGTCACGCATCCCATCCGACGAGATCTGTAAGGAAATGGTATCCAAATTGGTGAGTATAACTACATAAAATACTTAGAATTAATTAGAATGCCAAAGACTCAGATATGCACGCATACGGGCTCGCACGCATGCAAGTACGCACGTACGCACGCATATCTGAATGTCCCGACACCTACTCGAGCCCTTAGACAGCCACACATGTGGCCCCGCACGCACATGCACGCGCGCACGTGCCCCCGCACCCGCTGACGCCTTGCCACGCCCCCTGCTGCGCGCCCAGATGCCCAGCCGCTCGTGCGCACACTCGCACACTTGCTCGCCTGGCTGCACCCCACGCGCGCGCCCAGCCTGCGCGCCCGCCAGCCCCCTATGCGCGCGTGCCCAGCCACCTAACACCCCTCCCTAGCCTCCCTAACACACCCTAACTCAATCATCTAGCATGCATGACCCCCTTACATCCCTTAACACATGGAAAATCAAAGAAAAGAAGGGGGAGAGCTCACCAAGGGAGGAGAAATGAAAGGGGGAGGTTTGGGGGCCCTCGATGCACCCGCGACCACCTCAACCATCACTACCAACACCTCCACAGCCTCTCCTTAGCCTTCTTTGGCTGAAAAACAGGGGAGGGGGGAAGACATGAGAGGGAACTTGAGAGAAGAGAAACCACAACAACAACAACACATACACACAAACACACCTTCTTGTGTTTCTTCTTACTTCTTGTGCTTCCTCTTCTCCTTCTTTTGCTTCTTCAACACACACACACACTCAAACAGAGAGGGAGAGGGAGAGATGTTGGAGAGTGGGAGGGGAGAGCAAAAGCTCCAATTGGGAGGGGGGAGTGAACACAAGGGAAAAGAGGGAGGTACACATAAACATAATCTCACCCTCTCACACCCAAAATAACCAAAGGTTTCTTAGCTCTTAAGCAAGGGGGGTGAGGCTACCAAGGATCACCATAACCACCAAAATATCTAATTACTATTCCAATAAATAAACCAGTAACGACCGAAATCCGGATACGGTTCAGAACTGCACAATTTTTAAATGTTACCAGAATTCAATGAAATTTTTATGAGTAGTATTAAATGGTACCAGGACCTATAATATGCAGTCAGATTTTCAATCAGAGTACTTTAACTCCCGCAAGTAGCTAAAAGTTAAAATTTTAACAACTCCGATCGAACAAAGAAAATGCCTTAAATGACCCAGAAGTGATCAAGGCTTAACTGAAATGGCTCCAAATGACAGGCACAACAGAGTGACCTCAGTCATCTTTGGGAAGGCGTTGCTCTGGTTGCAAGTGTGGTCTTCTCGCTATAATGCCCTGGCGAAGGAGACTCAGTCCGAAGTGCCCTACTCGGGTTAGGTGGTTCCCAAGTAGAACTTCGCGAGTATGATTCCCTTGGCGAGTCATCCTTCCTCTCTCTCTGGCTGAAGGTTACTTGGTTCTGAACTGGTCGATTCACACTATCCATTTGCCCAATTAGCCAAGACACGTGGTGCCCTCAAGAAGAGAGCGAAATTCCCCCTCTACAAAACCTTTTTAACATATTTTTATGTTGTTATTAGCACATATCTATTTTTTAACGAAGCATAACATTTAAGGGAGTACATCATCGAAAGCTCAAATTTGTGTCATTAGGTGGACATGAGAATGTGTGAAATATTTTAATAAGGTTAAGAAACATTTTAAGGATTTAATTTAATTACGTAAGAGTAAGTTAATCTTTTTATTTTTCAAAATTGTGAAATGAGATTTTTTTTGTATAATTTTCAAAAATAGCTGATTTGAATATTTCTAATTTTTAGGAGATTTTTTTTTATATTTTTTCAAATAACAAAATGATTTGACATATGCATCCCTAAATTTATAAGAAATGATAAAAGTTAAATCCTCTTATATCAGTGAAATAAATTGTGTGAAATATCACAATTTCAAGGGGCACTTAAAATGTCAATATCAGTTTATTTTCATATATTTTAACATAATACTCCTATGTTCTTTGTAAATAAATACTTTTTTTTATATTTATTCTTACATCATACACTCTTTCACAATTTTGTTTTCTTCTATCCAAAAAACAAACAAACAAAGATTTGAATGGTGGTGGTTAGGCTTCATCTTCCCTTTCTCATCCAGGGAAAAGTCATAGACATTAATTCAAAATGGGGAGAGAGCACGCGTATGAGAGTCGTAAAGGCAAAGACACAACAAACGTATCTCAACCAAGATATAAAGCTATATATACATATAAAAAAAAACGAAAACAAAAAAAATATATAAAAAAAGGTGACCCTCCTCCAAAGCTTCTGTTGTTCAGACACATTTGCTTTGACTTCTGTGACTCTGAAAACCGCCCTTTCATTTAATAATCACTTTCACGTGAGCACAGTCATCTATGTATGCTATGCGTGACCTCTCTCTCCACATATAAAGATGACCCAAAAATCAATGCCTTAACCTTTTCCCCCTCCACGTGTCTGACTTTCTATGGTACATAATTGGGCTACGTCTATCGACAATCGATTATTATTTAAAAATATTTCGGATAGAATGAGAAGTTTGGGTCAGTGTGGAGGTGTTTATTAAAATTTATAATGTATAGTTTTTAGATTAAAATAATTTTTATGATGTTTTTTTTATGTTTATTAGAGATTATTTAAATTAAAAATAAAATTTTATTTAAAAGGATTTTTTATAAGATTATTGCTTATGTGGGAGGTGTTCTGGTGTTGTATTCGAGACTGAGACCGATTTATCGTAGAAGCTAGGGAGGTGCACTTTCACATTGGGCGTCTAAGGGTCCGTTTGGAAACACATATTGAAAAGTAGATTTTAGAATAAAGCTGCTTTTTAAGATGATTTTAGACCTTTGACTTTTTTGAGATGTTTTTTTTTTAATTCAAGAATCAATATTTGGAAGAAATTTAATGTTTGATAGAAAAAGTTGTTTTTCAATTCAAAAAATCGATTCCGACAAAAAAACGTTCTTTTTGAGATTTTAAAAACACGGATTTCAAGAGAGAAATTAAAAGGAATCCAGCTTTTGATTCCGCTGGAATCCGACCCGTTTGGTTGCGCGTTTGGGTCAAAAAGCGGAATCCGCCCAAACGCGCTACCAAACGGACCCTAAGTAAGCATCACAGCTTAAAGGGGGAGGGTTTAGATGGTGTTGTACCAGTTAAATATATCTTATAACAGGTTATCCACTATCGAGATGTCGTTTTTCTTCTCCACCTTCTCTTTTATTTACTATTTTTTTAATTTCGTCCCACCTCTTTCAGAGTTGTATTTAGACATCCTTAATGAAATCGTGATAACAATATTTATCTTTTTTTTAATAAATAAATAAATTATACTTATGCAATATTATATGTAATTTTTATTTTAGACGCAGTTGACCTGCATTACTAATAATAATAATTTTTATTAAAAATAAATATATCAATTTTTCATTTTATAACTTAAAAAATATTTCTAATACTCATACAACAAATAACCGTTTTATAACTTATTATAATAAACATTCAGTGTTATTTATCTCTTAATTTTTAGAAATTATAACAAATATAACTATTGTTACAATGGAGACAGTAATGATATATAATTGTCGACAAGTCTACTTCAAGAAAAATTAAAATATCAATCAATTTACAAGTTATTAATCTTACAATATATAAATCTTGAACTCAGTTTTGTTTTGGAGTATGAATGAGACTATATCAATCTTTATTTGTATAAATAAAATAATTAAACACCCTACAACACTTATCTTTAAATCCCCCAATCGTATCGCCAAAAGATGGATCTCTTTAAATGGGGAGTCAATTGTACAATGGAGAAGTAATGATATATAATTTGCAAGCTATTCAAAAAAATTAAAATATATAATTTACAAGTTATAATTTACAATATATAAATCTTGAACTCGTTTTGTTTTGATATGAATGAACAATCAATTTTTTTTAAAATAAAATAATTAAACACCCTACAACACTTATCTTTAAATCCCCCAATCGTATCGCCAAAAGATGGATCTCTTTAAATGGGGAGTCAATTGTGAAGCTATCTTTCACATACATATCAATCAATTCTTTGGGTCTATTTAGTACTATATTAATTATAGTTGCTTTTGGAATGCCTCTCTGCATATGGATGGGTTTTTACTTGCTTTAAGCCCCGTTCGAAATGAGTATAACCCCCGGATAACTTCAGATAAATATTTTGGAGTGTTTGTTTATCCCGGATAACTCAGATAAATTATATCAGAATAAACTTTGATAAAGTGGTATAGAGATTTCAGTCAACCTCTAGAATAAAAGTTATTCTAGGTTATTCCACCTAAAGAATATGCAGGCCCACTGTCAAATTAATTGTCATCACCTCTTATAAATCACCCGTCAAATCAACTATCATTATTTTTTTACCTTTTATAAATCATTATCCATACTTTATTCACATTTTACCCAAACAACAAAATATTTATTCTTACGTTTACCAACGAGAATAATTCAAAATATAACCAAACACAAAATCACTTTATCCTTATTTATACTCATTTATGCTTGAATAAATCTATACCTTAGAATAAAATCTATCCCCCATTCCAAAGGGGGGCTAAAGAATTGATAGCTAAAGATATCCATGTTTATAATGTTTTTGAGTTCAAACCTAGTTCACCCATGATAAGATGATAAATGGTGGTGGTGTTTGATGTGATGGTTAGATCCTTAATTATTCTTGTAGCTCTGTGTGAATTCTGGATAAATAAGAGAATCAAGTATTGAGTATTAACAAGACTTTATTTTGATAATTTAGTGTTTATTCTAGTTCAATCAATAGAGAGCATCTCTACTAACCATCCAAAAAGTGGTTTGGTCAATTAACCTGATCTTTATTTGGTTGTAAATTTGATCATTATTGATCAACTTAAACTAACTAGATATAGACTCACATAGATTTATCTAATTTTTATAAAATTTTCTTTAGTACCTTTATTAGATTAATAAAAAAATCCATTCCATCTAAACTTATACTTGAAATGATCCGAACCGTGATATTAAATAATAAGCTTGTTGAAGAATAGCTAGAAAATGTAAAGACAGAAATATATTCAAAATCCTCAACGTGATTCATGCCGAGATGATTATAACATCCCCTCCTAAATTATTTATTCAAGAATTTAGTCAACAACATTAAGATTTTGATCACCTTTTAAGAATTGTCGATCACTTTGATGTGCTTATCTTGGTATCAGATTTCAAAGCTTGAATATTCAATTTTCCATCTTCAACAATCAAAACATTGACCATAGTTCTTCTTCTCAGTCCTTTTCAATGGAACTGTTTTTGCCCACAAAAATAGGAAACTACGTTCTTACATGGAATTGTCAATTTTACGTGTATTAATTTTTTTAAATCATAAAAACTTAATCTTCATTTTATATATATATATACAATAATAATAATATGTTTCGTCTAATATTTTAAAATAAAACTGCACGTAAAGCTACATATAAAGATAGTGAGAAAAGATACTAAAAAAATCACAATCACAATCACAATCAAACAAAAAAAGTGTTACACTCAGTCAGTCCTTTGAGTAGCCCTTTTTTTACCTGTACTTTTTTAGAAAATATCACAATCACACAGAGAAAATCATTACACTAAATTTTTTTGGGATTTTTAGTTTTAAGTCCCCATAAACTATCGAATTTAGCGATCGATCCCTCACTTTTTCATATTTTGGTAATAGTCCCTACATTTAAATGATAATTTAGGAATAAGTCCCTGGGAGGGACTTAATCCTAAATTATTAAGTTTGTTTTTTAGTCCCTGGCAGGGATCTATTCCTAAATTATCATTTAAATGTAGGGACTAAAACCAAAATATGAAGAAGTGAGGGATCGATCGCTAAATTCGATAGTTTATGGGGACTAAAACCTAAAAATCCCAATTTTTTTTTATAACCTTTCTAACCCACACAAAAATATATCAGTAAGGGGTAAAATTTTAAAGATAAATTATTCTAATTTTAAGGAATAAAAAATTTATCAATTTTGTTTATCTTTAAATTTATCAAAATTGAGATAAAAGTAGTATGGATAAATGATATCCTAGTCTTTAGGTGAAACAAAATATCTTCATTTTCATTTCAAAATTAAGATAGTTATTTGTAATTTATCTTAATAATTTTTTTATACTAAACATGATGAGTTATCCTCCCACTCACTCACCGCCATGATTACTATTTATCTCATCACTTATTCCCTTAGCTTCTATGAATGGCTTGTAATGCTGCGTCTCTTACTCAAAATCCTAGTTTTTTATTACTTCATTTCTTGTTTTTTTATTTAGTCCTAATAAAAATTAAAATATGTGCCGACTTAATTAGTTGAATACATATTGTGTTCGGGACTGCATACGAAAATTGAGTGCAATTAAACAAAATCTTGCCGGTCAAACAAAGAAATTAAACAAGTCGTTCCACATTAAAACTTTAAACACTTCCCCCATAAAAACAGAGAGACAAAAAGCAATAAATAAAAATTTATACAACAATAAATTACAAGAGTACAACACATCAACAACAACAACAACAACATACATATATACCTAACAAAAATAAAAGAAAAAAAGAAAAGAAAAGAAAAACAACATACATAAGAACTGTTGTTGAGAGAAGCTAGTCATGACTACAATCCAAACAAATTCCAAAACCCTATTCATCCACGTCAGTTTGTAATCCACAGTGTACAAAGCTTTTGTAAACTTTTTTTTCCTTTCTTTGTCACAGTCACTGACACGGTTGAATGAACAAAAAAACAGACCCACATAAACATAAGGGGACAGAAAGCAATTCTAAAATTAGTAACCAATCAATAATATACAGAGAGAGAAAAGAAAGGTAAAGAGAGATTGGTCAGGGGGAGGTCGTATTTGTACTGTATTATATATAGATTGGTATACTGTTGTGGTACGTAGAGATGTACGGGTCAACGGGCAATGTCTGATCTTGGAGAATAGCCTATCTGCTGTTCCATCTCCCAGCTCAGTTTTGGTGTGACCCCATCATTGATTGGCACGTATTCCTGCATAAATAAATACAAATATTATAGTTTTTTTCCATGATAGAAGCATAGGGTAGTCCGGGTCATGTGTGTCCGATAGATATTTCTTCTACCGGTCATTTGGATATCAATAGATTATCCGTTTTTACTTTGTATGCTTTGATCATTCCTTTTCTTTTAAAAATGAAAAAAAGGTTAAATGCCTATCACTTTTTATAAAAAACAATAAAAAAAATTATTATAATTTTCTTTTGTTAATATTTGTTAGATGAAACATATATGTACAATTTTTTTTGGTGGAGTGTTTGTCAGATTGAATAAATATTATTAAATCAAATCAAAACCTGTGAAAATTACATGTAAATTGTCTCTAATATTATTATTCGTAAAAAAAACTTTATGAAAAAGTAATTGATCTTATAAATGAATGTCACCATAATTTTGGTGGAACAATAAATTTTTAAAACTATTGCTAGTCATCCAATCAGATTCACTGGAAAACTATGCAAATTAGTGTATCAATTTTTTCCTTATTGTAAAAGTGACCCCATCACTTGAAACAAGGATTCAGTTTTTTTTTTTTTTTTTTATTTTAAAATTCATACAATTATTTTTTAAGTGAGTCATATATATAAACCCCAATCCCAATCCCAATTTAACCCATACACATGACTGTTAATTGTTTCTATGCCAACAAAGTCAAACCTGGTGTTTCTTCGTTTTGGAAAAAAACAATGAATAAAGGAATGCATGAATGGGACTAATTAATTAGAAAGAAGAGATGAACATGAATTCCTTGATAGATACCTCCAGTTTGGACATCAATTCATGAACAGTTGGGGCGGAGACGATAATGTGACGGGCGGTTGGCGTCACAAAGCCTTCGTCGACTGCCTTGTCAATGAATGATAATAGAGAGTTGTAGTATCCATCAACATTCAATAATCCCACCTGCCCATCCCAAATTTCAGTTAATCATGTAGTGTCACATGTATGTATTTTCATTAGTCTTTTGGATAAATTTCATATGCCCAGTTTATTTGTTTTTTCAAAATCTTAGAATAAAAGAGAGTTATATAAACAGATAAATAAATGACTTACAGGTTTGTCATGGATTCCCAGTTGAGCCCAGGTTATCACCTCAAGGAGTTCTTCAAGAGTTCCATATCCACCTGAAATTTCATGCCCCACAAATAATACAAAAAACAAAAATGTCATGGTGGGGTGTTTGAATTTTTTTTTATTTATGAATATAAAAAAGACCATATTTTTGGTTTTGATCCATTATTTTGTTTATGTGTCTTGATCTGAAAGAGAGAATACATGCTATTTGTATATACCCATGTGCATGTACAAACATGTCTACATTATGAGCACATTCAAATGTTACTATAAGGGGAAAAAGATCTACCCAAAAAAAATGCACATAATGATTAAAAAATTACTTCAATTGGATGATAAAATAATGAGAAATCAAATTAAAAGCTTAAACATTTTTTAAGAGACTGTTATATTGGTGGATGTGGTAATCTGGTCAAGAAAACTCGAGCTTAGGGTGCATAAAATGATGGACCGTGACTAATAAATGGAAAGCAACTTCTAACAATAAGATTATAACAATCTCATTGGTAAGGTTGAGGGAATATCTTGAGTTTTTAAATCATGTAAAACTTAATATCGATTATAACCCAAGTTCTTCTAAAACTTATATTAAATCGACTAAACCCCACCACATAAAACCATCTCAACAAAACACACCCATTCAAATTTTGGGCCCCGACGACACACAGAATTTCAGCGGAAACTTGTCATTCATTAATGGAAATGAAGAAGAATACAAAAAATATTTGTACAATATACTTCAATGGGGAAATTATATTTATATAATGCTTAATTTTCGACTATTGTCCTCATACGAAGATCTAATTCATCCATCCAACCAATTCCATGGACCATATGTGGTCCTTCGATTGCCAATACATAAAATATGATATGATGTACCAAAGCTGATTCACCTCCCAAATTTTGGTGAAACCTTTTCATTATCCATATTGTACTCTCCATTGTTGAATGGCTCATAAGCGACAATATATAGTTTAATGTACCATGGCAATGCTAATATATATATATATATTGAGTACATCGTTCTCGTGGTGCACACGCTTATGACTCTTCATTAACTGCTACAATAAAACAATTAATCAATCAATCAATTAATTCTTCAAAAAAACTGCTAATTTATTTATTGAAACTTTTTATGACCTGTGTTTGGTAAGCATGATGTGTTAATTAAGGTGGATGGAATCAATAGGTTAGTGGTTAATAAAATAAGAATAAATAAATACTGTTTATGAGAAAGATTCATGTTTAATTAAACTGGTATTTATTTTTTATTCAGATGTGATTCGAGCATTATCCTTTGAACACACATGCTATCAAAGTCATCTGATCAAATTTATTATAATACAAAATGATTTAAAAGTTCTCTGATTTTTAAAACAAAATACTAAAATAAAATTACCGTGATTGATTAAAATTTGATTTAAGGTAACAAAAATTTAAATTTATTTAAAAATCTGTTTCTATTATCAATATTATTGTATTTAATTAACCAAGCTGTACTTAACATTATCCAAATAAAGTTACCTGGCAAAGCAATGAACGCGTCCGCGCAGCGTGCCATCTCGGCCTTCCTCTGATGCATCCCTGTCACTGCCTTCACTTCCCCAATACTCTCTCCTGTTATCTGTTCCTCCAAAAAAAAAAAAAAAACCCAATATTCAATCACAAAAATAAATAATTTTTTTGACCAATGTAAAATTAAAAAAAAATGATCCAAGCACAAAAATTGTCTAAGCAAATGTTGTCTCAATGAAAGTAGCAGACACTCACCTCTCTGGGCATTAATGTCTTCGGAATCACCCTGTATAAATAATAATAATAAATAAGCCCAAAACTCTCTTTCAAAATATAATAATAACAACAATAACAATAATAACATATAGAGATAGAGAGTATATACCCTAAGACATGGCGGCCTCCATCAAAGACAGCTTGGGAAACAAGACCCATCAATCCAACACTCCCTCCTCCGTAAACCAAATCTATCTTTCTTTCCACCTGAACAAAAAAAAAATACAACCATTGATAACAAACACAAAACAGAGAGAAACAGAGCAAAAAATTTCTTCGATTTTTGAAGTAGGTTTTCTTCAAAACCGAATTGGGTACAAAAAAGAAGAAGGAAAGAAAGAATTGGTACCAATTCATTGCCGAGTTGAATCGCTGTGAGTTGGTAACTGGGTTTCTTGCCTGGGCTACTCCCGCAGAACACACAGACTCTTCTGAACCTCGACTTGCTGTTGTTGTTGTTGTTGATGATGCTCAAGTGTTGTTGTTGTTGGTTTTCCATATGGTTGTTGTTGTTGTTAATGCTAAACAAACCTTCAAATCTCTCTTAATCTGCTTTAAAAAACCTCTCTCTCTCTCTCTCTATTTCTTTCTCTCACTAAAATCTATGGTGGGTGGTGTTGAAAAAGCTAAAACAAAAGTGCTGGAAATGGAAAGGGCAGGAATGTTTTGTTGGGTCTTACTGAGAAACTTCAACGCGCACGCATATATACACAAATGAAGATTGTTTGCCCTTTTAAATCAATCGGTCGAGACTTCCCCCAAAGTACTTGGACCCACCCCTCTCTCTCTTTAAAAAAAAAAAAAAAAAAAAAATAGAGATTCCACTTTTAAATTCAGAGTTTAATTTAAATATTATCATTGAAGAGAGAGTGAACACGTCACGGGTCGTATAGAAACAAAAATCCTTGTTGGGAGGTGAATCTAATTTTATTCTCACCGGAGCGGACCGGAATCTAGGATCTACCTCTACGGACACGTTTATACGATTAAGCCACTCTTGCATTTGTGACCGTTGGTTTGGGGGGGTCACTGATGTGAGAGGGTGATCTTATCGGGGTTGGATAAGGTGGTGGGGACCGTGGAATTGTACGGAATTGGGAGGGGGTAATAACTTGGAAATAGTGAGGATTTGGAATTTAGGATATTACTATCTTTGTGAAAAACACAGTGATTGGTTGTTGGTCCATTGAGTAATTCTCAATAAATAAACAATATCATATAATTATTATATAGAATAATTAATCAATATAATCAGTGTCAGTGAGTGCAGTTTGCTCTCATTTAATACTTGTTGGGTTATTTTGTATGATTTGGCTTTTTGTTTATCAATGGATACTTTTTATATGAATTCATATATAAATTTGTTATTCAATACCCTAATTCTCTGGTTTTATTATATTTATAATGTTATAAGTATGTATTATTTAATTGTTATTTGATGTAGATATTTTTGAGAATAAATGTTTCATCAGCATCTAAGGAAGTATCTGATTACATTTGGGGGGGTAATATGTAATAAAATTATGATAATTTATTAAAATTTAAAAATTCAAATACTAGTTTTTCGAATGAATCACAAGTAATTTACTGTCATTACATATGTCATTTAAATTTTATATTACAGGCCATATCTTTTTGAGATTATTACAGTGATGTCACTGTACTCTCTTTTATCGTGTTAATTTTTTTTTTTGAAATGTGATATATCTCATGTGCTATATAGACATTACAACCACGTAATATTAACTCATACATCTTATTATCACGTAAGCTACAATTTCATATTTATGATTAGTCAAAATAGTAGGCTAACGTGAGGGTCTCGCTTACAGAAGAGCGAACCATATCTTTGAGACTCGCACAAATAATAATGAGAGCTGAATTGAATTGAAAGCTTCTTGTATATATATCTTTAAAGAAAACACACAAGCATGAATACGTGTTGGTTTAAGAAGATATACAGGTAACGGGACTCACCTAGGGCTTATTGATATATTAATTAGATGGGGTACAATAATTTGGTAAGTACTTATAGACCACTTGTTTAATAACTTCATCAGCTGTGAAGGGTGTTACATTAAATGAAAAGGTGCGAATTTTAATGCACAACTTGGTACAAATAAAACTATTTATGCAGTACTATTACACCAGAATTACTGCAATAATAATTGGGTCTACCTATGTTGCCATTTATATTATGGAGACCGTTAATTTGATTCTTCACGTACTTTTACCCCCGTACATTTGACCCTGCCAGCTGTTAACATTGGAAGTTTAATAAACCATAAGCATATTACATGCATTATACCCTAACCCCTGATTTTTTTTTCCTATCAAATATTCTATGATTTGGGACCTCTAGAAGAGGATGTACTTTTACCAACATGGTAAGAGGCGGTTTGTTACAAACCAGTATGTTAACTGGAATAAATGAGTATTATGTGATAGACAACTATTTAATTACATTTTTTTATTATGACATTATTGGTTTTTTTTGTTATGAGGTGGTTTTTAGGATGTAAAAGGTATGGATAGATTATTTTAGTTCGTAGAAAAATATTATTATTATTTAATTTTATATGAAGGCTTGAACTCAATTATAATAGATTCAATGGAAGAGAAAATTTTGTGAAGAATATCAAGGAATGATTATAAAAATGGAATATTCAAATAGAATTTTAGATGATCCAATAGAAAAGAAATACGAAATGAGAATACTATGTCAAAATAATTCTTAGTTTGTTCAAAGATAATGATCAGATTTTATTGACACAAAACAAGCAATTTTTATTTTTTACAACTTTTTTTTTATTGGTAAGGTGTCTTTCATTTAAAAAAAAACCAATAATTATAATATATGACCACCAGAAAGTACAAATACAATGGAAATCTTAGCTTTCAAGAGGGAGGGATTGTTGAGCTTAATCGACTTGCATCTCCTAAGAGCTAATCTCTTCCAACTTTCTGGAAGACCTGAAGAAAATATCGAAAAAAGGGATGGAGCATTTATACAACAAAGTCATTTTGTAGATGTACGGGTATACACTCCACTGCTTTTGTCTTGAGCCAGAACCTCACGGATGTCCATACTCAAATCAGCCGGACGAATAATTTCTTCACCCATGACTGATCGGTGAGCAGCCAGTATATCCACAGGAGCATTGCCTTTTCTATGGATATGAGAGGATTTCCAATCCTCGAAGGAGGAGAGGAGCGAATGAACTTTCCTGAGCAGACAAAAGGCCTTCCATGGAATCGTTCCTTGCCCATTAAGCCAAGCCAATGTTGTAGTAGAGTCCGCTTCAATCCAGAGTTTCCTGACACCCAAACTCATGGCAAGCTGGACTCCCTGAGAAATACCCTGCAGTTCAAGAAAATTTATCGTTGGCAACGAGGAACAACCTGCCAGACCTTGAATAAAGTTTGCAGAGCTATCCCGAATCAGAGCACCATAGCCTCCACGATCATCCCTCAACAAACCATCCGAATTAAATTTATGCCATCCATTCTCGGGTGGAATCCAATGCACAAGAGATGAGACTTTACTGACTTCCTCTATATGTAACCCCAGCCTCTCCTTGATTTTTAGAATTTGTGGAGAGTAGACAGCCCGTAACTTGACAGAATGGAGCCTGCTGGATATAGAATGTTTCACTTTATTAAGAATGGAAAGTTTATGATTTGATCTGGATCTGAAGACATGCGAGTTGCGTTCAGTCCATATAAACCAGATTGTAGTAGATAGGGTGCCCTGCATTATCACTTTGAGGATAGGTTCTTTAAAGCATAGTTCCAGCCAAGTAGTCACTCTATCCATGCTTTGAGGGAGCGCATGGGGTATTGCCATTGCTTTCATTAACCAAGTCCATATGAATCTGGAGTAAGAGCACTTCCAAAACAGATGATTGTTGTCTTCCACTTCAGATGCTGAGCATAGCAAGCAAAATCTGTTTGAGACCAGTCCCTTACGAGCCAAACGTTCCAGGGTGGGTAATCTGTTTAAAAAGGCCTGCCATGTACAAAATGAATATCTTGGGATTTGTTTGGACTGCCAAACCCAGTTTATCCATGGAAAATGGGAGATTGTCTCTGTAGTTAGGAAATTCCATGCTTCAGTTAGAGTGAGAACTCCATTATTCTATACCCCAAACGAGGGATAGTTTAAAGTTCCTGAACAACTTAACTAACATGATCCCAAGGTTTTGACTTAATATACATAGCATCGCCTTCTATTCTTTTAATTTAAAGATGAAACATTATTACTTCTGTCGGATTAAATGCACAGAATGTGATGGTACATGTATATATATGTAGATATTATAATTTGTTATACATGGAGAATTATTTTTATTCACACATTTTATAAAAGTATATGACTATATGTCTATATATATACACCCGTTTTTTTTATTTATAAAAAAACAACTATTATGTATTAATCCCCAGGACATTCCATTCAACAATGCCTTTCCAAACTGACAATTTCATTTAATTTAATAATTCAAGTTATCACCCACATTTATAAAGCCAAATAAATGAACAAATAATCAACACCACCATCAAACATCACTAGGGGTGGTAAACGAGCCGAACGAGCCGAGCTTGAACATGTCAAAGCTCGGCTCGTTCGACTCGTTTACTCGTTTACCACCCCTAGTGATGTTTGATGGTGGTGTTGATTATTTGTTCATTTATTTGGCTTTATAAATGTGGGTGATAACTTGAATTATTAAATTAAATGAAAATGTGAGTTTGGAGCCGAGCTTTGACATGTTCAAGCTCGGCTCATTTATAAACGAGTCGAGTCGAAACGAGCTCGCGAGCCTCAATGAGTCTAGCGTTCTTCATTTTAGGGTTTTTAGAGGTAGAAAATAAAATTTTAGCCTAAATAGCCAAGTTCATGAGCTTAAACGAGCATAACTTTGTATTAATTTAATGATCTGATTTTACAAATGAGTTTAGTTAAGCTTTAATTAAAATTTTTTATAAAACAAACGAATCGAGTTTTAACACAAAATGAAGTTCGATCCAGGTCCCGAGCCTAACCGAGCTTTAAAAATTATTCAAGCTCGTTCATTTGTCTAAATGAACGAGTCTGAATGAGCTTAAACCGAGCCAAGCCCGAGCCGAGCCCGAACGGCTTTGTTCGTTTACCAGCCCTAAACATCACATAGAAATAAAATCTTGGCAGATTCAGATTCATTCGTCACATAGAATCAACAATTAATATAAAAAAAAGGATGTTTTGTTTAGCTGTGTATATAAATATATATATATATGAAGAATTTCATGGATTAGATTAGATATCATGCAAAAAGAGGTCACCGACTAAGATTGAAACTTAACACAATATATTTAATTTGTCGGCAAAATCTATCGCTCTCTTTAAAGCATTGACAAACCAACACCATTGTCTTTTTTCCCCTTTATTTCATACAAAGATCAAACCCCTGATTTCAACTAGAATCAGCTGACAAATCTCCTCTACTTTCAAAAGTAATGTGTACATTCTAGCCAAGGTTGATATTGATTTGTCTTTAATTAATCTTGTTGGAAACAACAATTAGTACAAATTAGTCTTCAAAGGAAAGGTTTAATTAACAACCATGCATGAATGCAATGAATGGGTCCCAACTAACACAAACACATACAGCAACTCCTTTTTGAGGAATTCAACCATGGTCCTTGAATTGGAGGGCCTTCCTTTTGTGGGGATCTATTGTACTTGTCTAATGTTCCATCTGTCCACATTTATATATTTTGTTCAGTCTTTGTTGCCCCAAAGAATTTAAACTTTTCTAGGCGCGTTTACACCCACTTCTTTTATGCAGTGGAGTGGAAATTTAATTTCTATTGATAAATTTTAATATTTAGAGCCCTAATAATCACCTCTCATTAATTAGGGTTGAATTCAGATTGTTAGAGTTATTTTGGAATTTTAAGTTTTTTTTTATAGTTAGTTTGTTATCTATATGTATTACATTTATACAAGTTTGTTATGGTGATTATGTTAATTAGGATAATGGATTAAAGGTGAACATTATACCATCTATTGAAGGATAAATTTCTTCCATCATAAGAGCATCTTCAATGGACATGTTAACTAACTAAGATGTTAAAATGACATGTCAGCACTTTATCCATCAACTAGACCCTCATTTACTACATTCTCATTTAGTTGGTGATTGTTGCTTCAATGGACTAGCTAAATAACTAGATAAAACAATAGTGGGTCCATCTCTCCACCCACTCAAAGCTCTCCACCCACCCAAAATAATATTTTTTTGAATATTTTAAATGGTGGTACCCACATTTGGTTGGCTAAAGCACTAGCTAAAATTAACATGAAAACTAATATATGACAGGTGGGACCCACATTTAACATACCCTTAACACTTCCATTGGAGCACCATTTTTACCTTATTTATAAAAATATGACACTAACTAATGAGTTAACATGTCCATTGAAGATGCTCTAATACCAAATAACTCTTGTTTCAACAATACCGAAACTGCAAGTAGGTCAATATAGAATACATGATGGTTCAAACTTACAAGGAAGAGTTCTACAGGAAATTGTTATTAGGGATAATAGTGAGATGAGATAAATGGGAAACACACCCCCAACCCTATTGGGAAATGTTCGATCCTAAAATGTCAAATCTAAATTCCGACCCATCTCAATCCGATAAAGATATTTGATAGATTTGGTGTCTAATGCAATAGTGAAGGGCTGCAAATTAACAAAGACACACCCAATTCTCTTCAAAATTGATTGGATCAAGAAGGGATTTGAAGTAAAGGTAACTAAAATTGCATTGGTTAAGAAAAATATCTCTTCTTTTGCTGAAGGTTAAATACAATGAATTATCAAGAAAAGAAGGAAAGTATTTGATCACGATGATTCGGAGAGGTTTCATGCTGATCATATAAGTTGAGTGACAAGAAGCGTGATCCCTTTCAAAAATTGAAGAAGATTAATAATGAAGCATGCTTGTGTATTGTTGATAATGCTCTACATATATATATTGATTATATAGTTAAACTTTTGACCGAGTTGGATGGATTACCTCCCATGTGTGTTCCGGTTCCACAGATAATTTTTTTTAATTTTTGTCAACACACATGAGGGTAAGTCAGAGTCAATACTCAATACCAAGATTTACCCTTTTTACAGATAAGCTATAAACCATTGTGTTATGGCACTGAAGACTAAAATCATAATCAATATATTTGATTATATCAAATAGCAATCTTTCATCTTAAGTCAAACATGAGTTCTTATTAATAAGTAAAGAATGATTTTTAGAACATGTCACCCTCAAAAGTCATTTTTTTTTAAAAGATAATATTTATAGTGATTTTCTGTTTTTGATAAATATTATCATTTAGGGCCCTAATGATCATTTTTCATGGGGGTGAATTTTTTTTATTTTTAGGATTAGGATCGTTTGAATTTTTGCATTTATGTAATTTTACAATATTTTTAGTTAAGTTGTTTTAGTATATTTAGATAAATTTGTTATGAGGATTCTGTTAACTAATTGTGACAGAATCTACCTAATTAATTGTGGTCTATAAAAGGAATGCACCACCATTTAATGATCATCTTTATTATATTTATTTTATAACCAAAATAAAAAGTATATAGGTTTTCTAAAACGTGATTATCCCTAATATATATATTTATTTTTTATGAAATGAAATAATTTCTTATCACCTCTCCCTTTCCATCATCAGTCAAACACAAGATAAACATTTTTGTCAGTATTAATTGTTAGAAACGAATTTGTTTTTAAACCAAACAATGACCAATGCACATAGCAGTCTAATTGGATGGGTTAGTATTAAAACACAATTAGAGAAGGACAGCTCATAAAACATGTTGGAATATAATGCTCTAACATTAGCCAAGATATTGGTTGTTAGGATAACATCACTATAAAGAAGAAAAAAAGGTCAGATTGAAAAGAAAAGAAAAGGTATCTAGGGCTTGTCAGAAATGGTGGCTGGATAGCATTTTTTGATGAGGTCAATTGAGGTATTATTTAAAGTATTTTAATAATCAGGATTTGATTGAAAAGGTGGTCTACGCTGATAATTTCTTTAGAAGGAATGAGACCAATTAGAAGCATAATTTTATTCCTTGTAGAATATAATCCACAAATATTCTCCATGGACTAATATTCCAAAAAATGATGAAGCATGTAATCATCAACATTTGTGGAGTAGATCCGGGGGGATTTGCTTGCTTCTTGGTGCTCGCTGCGTATAGATAGAAGCATTTTCTACTGATGCGTGGTTTTGAGCTCTATTTACTTTTTTTTCTGTTGATGTTTTATTTTCTATCTTTTTATCATTTTCTCTCTCTATTCGGAAATTTTTTTATGAATTGAAATAAATATATCAACAATTTACGCAAAAAATATATAATCATCAACATCCTTTGATCCAATTTGATTTAACCCCCATTTGAAATGTAAGAATTAAAAAAGTGGATAAAAGAGGAGTATATTGAATCTTCTCAAAATCAAGTATGGCTAACATGAATAAATTATTGTAGCCGTGTTATACATGAAACATGAAATATATATACATATGTATATATTATTCCTGTTTTTTAATTATCATAACTATATTTTAATAAGATATAAACTTGAAACCTAAAACTCTTTAGCAAAGAGATAAATACGTGTTGGAGCAGAGAAATAAGTGGGAGGAGAGATAATTAATATGTTGATAGTTCTTCCGATTTTGAAATGAAATTGAAATTTTTTGTTCCTTTAAAAGGTTAAAATAACATTTATATTCATTTTTTTTTATCATGTTCTTGATAAATGTGAATGTTAACAAAAATTGATAGATTTTTTGTTTCTTAAAATTCATATAAGTTATATTTAAAATATTATTCCCTTATCAAACAAGCCCTTAACAAACAAAAAAATGAATAGCAACCAAGTACAAAGCCTATTCCATTCCCTTATCCTGTGACTATCATGGGACATGCAATTCCATGTAACACAGGGAAGAATTTCTTTCAAAACAAGGCACCTAATGTCCTACATTTGACTACCCACTAGACATTGAAAAAGAAATTGCATTCCACGTGCATGATGTGGTCGTCACACGTGCAATCAACAGCTGCTAACCGTACCTCCAAATTTTATTCTATTCTATTTTATTCTATTCTATTCTAGAGAGAGAGATGTAGAGAGAGAAAGAAAGATCCAAGAAAACCATCTTAAAGTCAGCAACCAAACCCTCTTTCAATGAGTCATATACGTGCAGACATTGAAGAGAGAGAATAATTCATCAAGTGAAAACCATATAATGGGCTTGTAATAGCTATCTACACACACATATTGCTGTCTTATCAAATGTGTTACATATATGATATGATATGATATCAATATTGTTATTACTTCCCCCCACCATCCGACAAATACACCCTGTGATTCCGCTGATGCTCAAACATATACCTCCCTTTGCCTAACTTTAATTTCGTTCCCTTGTGATTTATTATAGTTTTTTTTCACATTTTCATCTACTGTTTTGATTAAATTTTGGTTGGTGATGCAACAGTCCATTTTCAGTTCTCAAAATAAATTTAATTATTTTTATATTTCGTGTTTTTGGAATATGACCTATTTTTATTATGGCATTTATTTTTCTGGGTTTTGAGTAGAATTCCATTTGGATGTTCTTATAAAGAGCTTTGTTAATTAGTTATTTTTACAGTCTCAAATACTGTTTTATACACATATTTCGTTGTTACTCTTCAATCATTGTAACGAAATATACCTATTTAAAAAAAATTTATAATTTTTATAAATGATATTATTTAATTTGTTAAAGTATATATTTCACATTTTATAAAAATATATAATTCATCAGATAAATTGTATAATTTAGAAAAACAAAAAACATAGACAAGGGATGAAATGAATGGAGTCTAACATTTTTCTTCAATAAAAGATTTTTCAAAGACGTGATGATGTGAAACTCCTATGAATAAATTTTAAATGCTAAAATTTTGGTGAATTTGAGAAAAACTTGTATGATAACATGTCAGTAATTTTGGTTTTAATGAATTATAGGCAAGTGACTCATTAGTTCCACATGTTTGTATTATTGAAATTATGTCTCGATTCAGTATAATATATAAGATGGCCATTGTGAAACTATATTAGGGTGGACATTTAATCGGTTGGTTAATTAAAATTCGATCTTAATTAACATTTAAAGAGAATCTCCTAAAATCGGATAAACAGATTCGCTTGTTACATATTTATTTGTTAAGAGATTACTTGAAGAGGAAATTATTTATCTATATAAATATCCTCTAAAATTCCATGGCACAACTTGGTATGGTATTGGCGAATAAAATGTAGAGATTCATATGAGAAGTTGACAGGGTTCAAGAGAGAGTTTATAATGCTTTTTTATATCTCAACTATTATAGTGGATTCTTTATTTTAGTCCTGTGGATGTAGGCTTAGGCCGAACCACGTATTTTTGTGTTCTTCGTGTAATTGTATTCCGTTATTGTATATGATCTCATGTTTTATTGATGGCTTCTGCAAATTCGTTTTCAACATGTATGTTATAAACCTTGGCTCTTTCTAAATGGCTGAACAACATCTCAAAATTTTAAACTTTTAAATTTTTTATTCAATTTAATTAATATATTAGTCAACTAAGTACATCCCTCAAATTTAGTTTTACAATTCGAACAGTGTAATAACCCATCCACTACAAGAAAAACATGTATTTGCGACGGTTTTAAAACCGTCGCAAATAGTCTCAAAACCGTCACAAATACCTTTTTGCGACGGTTCTGCGGCGGTTTGCATTCCGCCGTATCAAATGGCGTTGCAAAAGATTAGCAGCGGTTTTTAACCGTCGCAAATATTTTTATAGCGGTTTTTCTACCGTCGCAAATAATCCGTCGGAAAAGCTTATTTTTTACTATAACAGTGTAAATTATATCTTTTGCGACGGAAAAACTAGTCGTCGCAAAAAAAAAAAATTTTTATTTTTTTGGCTTTTGCGACATGAGTCTAAACCGTCGCAAATAAATTTTTTTCGACTTCATATTATTTCTTCATTTAGATTTGCAAAATTTTTCATATGTAACCCATGCTAATACTATCCATCTAATTCATGACAATTACAACTTAATTCATGACTAAAAAAAGCAAATGGAAGAGTTCAATAACTTTATAACTATATGAGCAAATGAAAGTCTTCTTCTTCATAGGTTTGTTTCATTATTTTAAACAAAAAAATGTTATGCTATATCACAAACAAGAGTACTAAAAGGTAAACATTTTAATGAAAGCGAATCATCCCGCATCTCGTGCGTTCCTTTCCTGTTCTCTTGCTCCAATCCTTTTAAGCCTCCAAGGCCTATAAAATTCAATCAATAGAGACCCATCAAACAACATTACTAAAAAATATATACTACATTCATAAAAATGAATTATATACTCTGCGCTGAATTGTATAAACCTACTTATAGAACAATAAAAAAAAAACATAATTCGTCCAAGGAAGAACTGCAAATAAAGACTGCTCTGGTGCTCCCTATATAATAGCCCTATATGTAATGCAAAAATTGGTCTAAAGTGGTTCTGGAATATGGTTTATTCTTAATTTTAAAGTACATCAATCAACTCTATCACCATCAACAATAATAATATAAATCTTCACCATTCATAGTGATTATATTAATAATAAGGAAAAATGATACCCCAGTGAAGGCCCATTGAGGTCTAAACCATCATGAACTATCACAGATTTGATTATATCAGACCCAATTCAATTCTGAGCAAACCTGGCATTTACAAGAGATTGTAATAAATTATAAAAAATGATTCTTGGTGATCACATGCATGAATCAATTAAAACAAGAACAACAAAGAAGAGAAAGAAGAAGAGACAAACTAACCACTAGCAATGCTGCTCTTGCGCTCCTGACCTCTGTATTGAATCACCACATATGGCACTATCTTCCCTGCTAAATCTAAACAGCAATCCATCAATCGTAATATAACAAATTGACAAGATACGCTGAAATTCATAAATTTCTGGCATAATTCACCATACCATTACAAACAAAAGCATGTACTTAAAGCTATTGCTTAACACCATCAAATCAAAATGAAGAGTCCAGATATGCAGTAATTGGATGACAATTTTGACCTTTCCTGATCTGCTGCTCCAGTCCTTTTAAGCCTCCAAGGCCTATAAAATTCAATCAACAGACACCCATCAAACAACATTATAAAAAAAATCTATACATGCATGCAAATTCACCCATTCAAAATAGCATTTCCATTCAACGCTCTACCACTCACACAGGAAAACACCCACCCACACACGCTTTCAACAAACATGAAGTGGCGGTCGAACAACCTACTCAACAAAAAAAATTAAATAATAGGCATACCTTCAAAACAACACCACCACCAGAGAGTTTTGCAAGTCTCTCTTGAAGCTTTTCCTCGTCATAATCTGATGTGCTCAATTCGATGGCAGATCTTAGCTGATAAAACAATAAATGAAATAAAATTTTATAAGAATATTGCATTTAATTTATAAGATATCTTTTAAAAAAATTGCTAGAACATACACTAAACATCATGTTGACATCACAAGTACAATATTTTTTTCTTCCAAAATGTTCATTTTAAAATCATGATACGAGAGAGATTATTCTAAGGATGATAGTCCTTTTAGTTAGAAGAAAACATTAGTTCCAAAACTCAGCATATATGAAAACACTTATTTAATCCAAAATTATGAGAAACACTTATTAATCCAAAATTATTTACTTCATACAATATATCACTATTATAACCATACAAAATTATCAATTGGAAATAATTGTATAAGGGACGTGCACATATAGTTGTGGAAAGTCAGTTTCTACTTAAACAATTCTAATCACTTTTCTTAATAGAAGTGATAGTAGCAAGCTCTACATGTTTTCAAAAAAAAAAAAAACCCACAATTCTAATAATTGCTTTCTACGAAACAATGAATGCAGTTCCAAACACAGATCGCACACCTTAATATGTCTTCAATTTAACATAAGATGCAAGATTTGAATTAAAAAAAATTATTAGAAAACCTCATCTAAGATGTGTGACAAAAAAAAAAGGTAGGTGAGGGATGGTTGGATCTACCTGAAGATTCCATGGGCACTCCCCACACGTGTACAACACGTGTGGCCCGACAACAGAATTGAAGGCATGAATGGAAGTGAAGGGTCTACACAAACCCATGGAATTATTGGTGGGCCCCCTACAAACCTTCCCCAAAATGTATTATTATGTATTCCTAAACTTTATAATAGCAAACCCTACAAACAATTATAGGTATTGCTATTCAAGAACAACCTTTCTGTCACTGCCAACACACACAGCCTTTCTATAGCCTGTCAATGCTGTTCCTCATCCTTTTAACTTAGTTGGCAATCAAAAAAATTAAAGAGAGACCCTCTCTACACACAGTTCCAATCTTTCTCTTTGAATTACCCAAACACTTAAAAGTTCAGTTGGTGGGTGGGGCTTTTGCCTTCTTAATGGTTTCAATTCAATTTCTTTGAATGAATGCTTCAGTGCATCCAGTTACAAGACTATGAGTCTAGACTGGATCCCATAAGATATTATCAGTCTCTAATCTATGTTTGACATGTGATCAAAATTATTACAAAACTTACAGTCAATTATTTTTTGGATATTAACAAAACTTGATGGAATCCAAATCTGACACGGATGATTCATGTGTCATCTAATAAGAAGATACTATGTAAGTGAAAAAAATCATTTTGTTGGAGATGTGATCCAATAGTGTTGAATACCATTAATTTGTATCAGTCCCCCATCAGGGGCTAACTTATGTCTCTTCACAGGTTCTATGTTTAACATGTGAGATTTTATAGATTATAAATATTTTATACCGCCTTGATGCATTTCAATTAGTCTAACAGAGGTTTCATCACTGATCGGATCCCATCTCCTACCTCTCTTGGCTATAAACCCTCAATTCTACTTTTTTTTTCAAGTTTCACTATCAAGAACATAAGTTGTTACAGTACCACCCTATACATTTCCGCGTTGAAATTAAATAACAAAAATCAGAAGAACAACTTGAATAATTGAGTTTCTTAAATGGGGATGTATATATGATTGATTCCATACTTGGATGAATTCACATTTAGGTTCTAATCAGATGGTGACATGTTCGTTTGTAGTTAGAGAAAAGAGTATTTGACTTTGGTGGTCATGGTTTGTTGTCTTAGCATGTTTTTAGAGATGTAATCACAATCTTATTTTATGTGATCTCTCTTTTTAAGTTTAATGAAAGTGATCACATCACCGACAAAGAAAAAGATGGAAAGAACCAGAGAAAGAACATGTGCTCATCTTAATTAGTTGGTCTGTCAATTCTCTAAATGAGAACAATTTGTATTATACTACTACTCTGGCCATTGTCATATTTGTGTGCATGGCTTTTGGTTTATAATTTTATTATATGAGATCAATCGATCAGTGATTTATCGATCTTCATATCGAACCCATGATCTGGTTGTAATTTTTCTTGTCACTGAGTTACAAGTTGAAGGCCATGTTAAGATTTGTTATTAAAAAATATCTTTTTAATTCATAAAGTTGGAAGGGCTGATGAAGAGAGATATAGAATACATGAAATCAAGTGTCAATATTTTAGAAACATATTCAATCCACCTTAAGTGCATAATTAGCTATTCCATTGATACAATGAAACTCATGTCCCTCTTACCAATATGGAAGTATGCATTATTTGATATCGAACTAAACAATTCTAATTAAAGGGAACAGAAAAGTTGCTCGAGAGAAAAACGAAAGAGGAAGAATAGCTGATTCAAATATTGTTTTTTTTGTTTGTTGTTCAGAACTATTTTGTATAATAATGAGAATTCCTTATTTTACAAGAATCTAGTTCTAATAGATTCCATAGAGAAGAGTAATGTATGAAATCTAGTTCTAATAGATTTGAGAATGACGATTCCAAACGTACATTTTTTTCTAGATGATCCAATTAAAACGGAAAATGAGAAAGATTACCAAAAAAAAATTGCAAGGCAGATATGTCTAATGCTTATTAGTGAAGAGAGAGCATGATCTACACACAACCAATATAGTGATGACATTTTCAAGCCATCATTTATAATCAGCATAATTTCTCAACACGAGGGTTTGAACAAGTCACACAATATTATTTACTATTCATATATAGTTTTCTTCTATATATGTTGCTCAATGTAAATATCAATGAATATGACTAAGTCATTCACAAAGAGAGAAGCCGTGGCTGATACTCTTTGACCAAGTCTAGTAGTTAGGTACAAGGCTTGTCCCAGTGAACACATGCAGAAATTTTTGTAGTAAGTCCATGAGTTGGGTATTGAAACAGACAGAAACATATGGAACTGAAAATCCAACCAAGGAGAGATTGAACTGAAAGAGGTGACAAGATGATTGGAACACTATAAATTGACAGCATGATTTATATCCACATTAAGCTGAAGATGCCTAACTTTAAAAAAAAAGGAATCTGAAGATTGAGTTTTTCATGAATGTGGTGTTCTGAGTAAATTTTATTATGGAGAGGAAAAATAGATAGTTGAAGAAACACAAAAGATAAATCAACTTGCATGGCTCTAAAATGGTTGATTCTAAGGTTGCGTGGAAGGGAAAAAAAATGTGTACAAGGTCTTAATCATAGTGTTAATATGGTTTAAGTTGATATTGACATAGCTGGATGTTGAATAAAAAAAAACAAGGAATATGGGAAGTTTTGGCCTTTTTGGGCGCGGGCGCGGTAATCGCTTTCACTAAAGCGATATCTGCAGCCACTCATGAACCAATTTACTAATGGATCTTGGTTCAAACACCATAATAGAACTGTGAAAAATCTATGTATAGTAATTTCATATATTTTTCAGAATCTCTGTAAAATTGTTTGAAAATTGATGTACAATTCTATAGTTTGAATGATATTATATAAAACTTTTAGGGATATGTTTTTTGAAGAGTTGGAGTCTTTTATTTGATATCATAAGTATTGGATATTATAGATTTTTTAAAATTTATGTAATTCTCATATCGTTACAATATCTTAAAGTACATGCAACTATTCAATTTTGTAGCACATACACTCATGTGCTAAGTGTCCAAGTAAAAAAGTGCACATAATAATACGCATACATACATACATACATGCTAAGTGTCCAAGTAAAAAAGTGCACATAATAATACGCATGCATACATACATACATACATACACACATTATACCCTATAGTTAGCAACCGTGTGGTAGCAATTTTTTGCTCACTTTCTTTTCAAGATACCACTCAGTAAGTGGTCCATTTTAAAAAGTGAGAAAATCTCTTATAGTTTGCAATGTTGGACTTTTTTTCCAAAGAGATATTTTTATATATATTACAATCTACTCAATAATAGCTTCTATAGATAAGGTTATAGTACACCAACAATATCTTGAAGCATAGAGATAAACTTTTAAATGACATTACCTATTATTTATAATTTTTCTAAGGTATATAGTTGTAATTAAGTGGGTCTTAACAAAGGATGGAAAGAATATACAAGTGTATCAATGTAACACCACATGAAATTTGGCGTTGACAACTCAATCATTTTTGTAGTATTGACAGAATATATTATTTAAGAATATATATTGCACATGTAATTTATTTGAGTATACTTCTTTTTTTTTTTTAAATCCATTTAATGAGAAAAATATATGCATTGCAAAAAAAAATTCAAAACATATTTAAGCTACATAAGTGACTACATACATGAGAGTCTTTAACATTATATAAAAAATTTTAGACTTCAGCAACTTCACTCAACATGGCGTCCTAGGCGGCCGCCTAGCTCGCCTATGGGTCAACCTACTTGCATGGAACTCCATTAGACATTTTGTAGCTTCGTGTAACATTCCATCACACAACTTTTTTTTACTATAAATTGTTTGAATGAATTTGGTCCAAAGCATCCATAAGCAAGATCCAAGACATAAAAAATTCCTCCTCGCCTGAAGAAAATTAAACCCCCTATACGTGGATAATTCAATTATTTTGACTGTGTTATTAAAAAGACCATCAAAGTCTTCTTAGTTTTTAGTGAAAACATGTGATTTGATTTGGTCATAATATTTCATATAAGCCATACATGTTAATCACTGATTACTTTAATTATTTTTATAATTAAACAATCAATGAAAACAAACATACATACATTGTCAATGGTCTCTTGCGTGCAAAGGGTGTTCACTGTCGTTCAAATCATACTCTCTTTTTTTTGTCAAATCTTGGTAAACAAAACAACAATGAATGTTACAAATCATCAACTCAAGACCTAAAAAAAATGGCATCCACCAATTGGAGGAATAAAAAAATCTTCCAAGACTCCTGTATTACGTAATGCATGAGCTATAAAGTCATTGTCTTTATCATGTGACACTTGATTAAAAAAGAATCTGAACTTAGACTTGTAACAAATAAATCAAATACCCACAAAAAAAAAAAAAACAAAAAAAAAATCAAATAATTAAGGGTTTGAAGGTTGGTTGTTGAAGTGACAAGAGTCAGTCAATATATGTAGTAGAGACAAAAGCCATCTTAGCTTCCTAGGTATTGGTCTCCCTAGAATAGGTTTATTGTTCCTTGTTCAAGGAACAAAAACCCTAGATTCAGTTGCCCTAAAAGAAACGTATATGACTTGTGATCTTATCCACTATCATTTACTAGGTCTATTTTCAATTCATGGGGGAGTGTTTTAAAAAAGGGGGCCGATATATGCACCCCAAGAAACCCACCTTGTTTTAAAATATTAAAACACCTTTCATGCATGCACTGTTGATATAAGAGAAAACCCACCCCGTGGTCAGCATCCCCTTTGACGATGGTGGTGAATTATGGTCGCCCAAAGGCCTAGTGAGCTAGAATCATGATTGTTCAACTGAGGGCTTGGCGTGTGAACCAGCTTAGGTTGGTAACCATTATGGCTATTAGGGTGAAGTGGGCTCGCCCGTAGGCCCGCAAATTAAAATCAGAGAGATCATGCATTCATTGATGTATTCGACTGTGTTATTAGTGTGTATATGAACCCAAGTCGGCATCCCTATGGCGATGATTGTGAAGTCGGGTCATGAGATGCCCTGGAAGCTAAAATCAGAGGATCATGCCATCTGTGATGTGTTCGACAGACCAATTGACGTGTGTACCAACCTAGGTCGCCAACCACTTGGGCAATGGTGTTGAAGTATGGTCGCTTGAAGGCTAGGCGAGCTAGTGAATCTAAGATTTACCAAATTTCTTTTTCTTTTTTTTTTTTAAAAACAGAATCTTTAAAAGTTGTTCAAACTTATTTTCAAACACTTCTTTAAAATCACCCCTTCACAAGAACTCAAAATTCAATATGATCTCTAGTTTCTCACCCTTTCCAAATTTTGATAAAAAAAATATCATAAGTCATTAGGTGAATTCTGATGATTAGCATGAAAAAATGCATGCAAATTCTTATTGAATGTAAGACAATTATATGAAACCAAGAAATTAAAAGAAAGAACCTGATACGTGATTATTTTTGTCTTTAGTGTTTTTTTAGTGTACAAAATATTAATAGCCCCCCATAAAATATTGTCAACCCCCTCCTCTAACAACCTATCCACTGAGATTACCACAAATTCATCAACAACATGATATAAATATTTGTTCATGAAACCCAATTAGCATAAGATCGAGGTCCTCAGGTTTGATGAATGAAAAAAAGATCATTGAACACCTCACAGGGTTTGGAAAGTATAACTTATTCTGAAAACCATAGAAAATTATACAAATCTTGAGCACCTAGGCCCCCGTTTGGAATCGGTATAACCCCCGGATAAGTATTTTGGGGTGTTTGTTTATCCCGGATAACCCCAGATAAATTATGCCAGAATAAACATTGATAAAGTGGTATAGGGATTCCAATCAACCCTTAGCCCATGTTTGGATCGGGGATAACATCCCGGATAAACCTGGATAATCCCGGATAAAAAATTTCACCCGTTTGTTTACCTCGGATAAAGTATACCAGAATAAACCCAGATAAAGTGGTATATGGATACCAATCAATCCCTGGAATTAAAGTTATCCAAAGTTATTCCACTCAAAGAATATGTGGACCCACTGTCAAATCAACTGTCATCACCTCTTATAAATCACCTGTCAAATCAACTATCATTACTTTTTTACCTTTTATAAATCTTTATCCATACTTTATTCACATTTTACCCAAACAACAAAACATTTATTCTTACGTTTACCAACAAGAATAATTCAAAATACAACCAAACACAAAATCACGTTATCCTTATTTATACTCACTTATGCTTGGATAAATCTATACCCTAGAATAAAATCTATCCCCATTCCAAACGGGGGCTTAGAATAAAAGTTATCCTAGATTATTCCACCTAAATAATATGTGGACCCACTGTCAAATTAACTGTCATCACCTCTTATAAATCACATGTCAAATCAACTATCATTACTTTTTTACCTTTTATAAATCATTATCTATACTTTGTTCACATTTTACCCAAACAACAAAACATTTATTCTTACGTTTACCAACGAGAATAATTCAAAAAACAACCAAACACAAAATCACTTTATCCTTATTTATACTCACTTATGCTTGGATAAATCTATACCCTAGAATAAAATCTATCCCCATTCCAAACGGGGCTAGGGTTCAATATAAAAAAATTAACTATTTCATTGAACACTTAGGGTTCAATGAAAATAACACGAAGAAGAAGAAGAGGAGGAGGAGGAGGAGGAGGAGGAAGGTATCCTTGCTGATGATTGTGGCAGTCACGGAGACTGGTAATGGAGGCTGAAGAAGCACCGATGGCGGCAGCGGAAGAACCATCACAGGCCTAAGGGAGGGGAGAAGAGAAGGAAGAGAGAGAGAGAGAGAGCTAGATAAAAGAAATAGTGGGGGTGGGATTCCATTGTCAAGCTAAACATATATAAAAAGGGGTGGGTTTCTTGATAGGTAAATATGCATTGGATGGATGAAGTAATGAGGGTGGGTGGGGTTTCTTGAATATTGGTGTGGGTATATCCGTCCCCTTGGAAAAATGATGATTCTATACAAGAGAGGGAGGGTGCACTTGCAAACAGTCGTATGACAGCCCTATCCACTAAACCAAACAGCTATTGGTGAATACTTATGAAGCTATCTTATGATATCTAGTAGTTTTTGAAAAGGGCCAAATCAACAAGTACAAATGATTCTTTGTTAGAGTTGGCCCATGGGCGGCCTCCAGGTAGAATAATTTTGGAGTAGCAATGGCAATTAAGTTCAGGTTTTAAAAAAGTTTAATTAAATGGGATGGATATTGCTTTAACTTGTCCTATTTTTATGCTGTGGTTGGATCTAGATTGTGAAATCTCTCTCTTAAAATTTTGTGTTTAGATTTGTGTTCGTCTAAATTCAGTGATTTAAAAACATTGTTTTCATAACTTTTCGGCTTTTAATGAAGAAAAATCAAACATTTGGTCTTCAAAATCAAAAGTGAAAAAATTGTTTGGATCTATGTATTTGTCTTTTCGGCTTTTTAAATGTCGAATTCACCTTTACCCGAACCCAAACGAGATATTAACCTTTTATCCCTAAACATATATATATATGTTGGATCGAGAAATGAAGCTAAAAATAACACATAAATTAGATTTCTGTGTGATACATGTGAATTATTAGTTTTTTAATGTAACTATAATTTTTTTTATTCAAGTCACACTATATGTAAAAAACCTTGTAATAAATTTAAAATGTTGAAGACGACAAATTGCGGTTTGTTCAATTTTAAAAAACGAACTTTTATTATAAGTTTATAACATCATCATTTCATGGAATTAAGCTGTAACTGCCACTAGAGAGGAAATACAAAGAAATTAGTGCATACAAATGTAGGCATCAGTTAAACAAAAACAAAAAAAGGGATTTTTAGTTTTAAGTCCCCATAAACTATCGAATTTAGCTACCAATCCCTCACTTCTTCATATTTTGATTTTAGTTCCTATATTTAAATGATAATTTAGGAAAAAGTCCCTTTTTCCTAAATTATCATTTAAATATAGGGATTAAAACCAAAATATGAAAAAATGAGGGATCGATAGCTAAATTCGATAGTTTACGGAGACTTAAAACTAAAAATCCCAAAAAAAAACTGTATCCTCATGTAGTGAACATTCACGCATTTTTAAAAAAAATCTAAAACATATACACTTATAAAATCGATATATGCATATTAACCATAAAAAAAATTAGAAAATATTATGTTTAACCCTATATGCAACTTGCGTGTGTAATGGTTTTTAAAAAATGTATATACATAATTAATCAATGATATATATACTGTTCATTTTTATGTTTTCTTTTTCTGTTGGTTTGAGACATTTCATTACTGTTCATTTTTATGTTCAGTACTTCAGTGTGTATTTATGTTTTCTTTTTCTTTTGGTTTGACACATTTCTTTGGCAACAAAAAGTTGTGTTTGTTTCTTATATTTTTACCACTGCATTATTACATGCTTGTTCTTTTTTAATTGAAACTAGCTGGACATATTGTTCAAATGAGCCAACAGAAATTTGCATCAAACGATGTTGAGAAGTGTTTAACCTTTGGTGGTCCAATTGAGCATCAAGTATTGGTTAATGAGATACTGGGAACTACCAACTCATATAGAATGTATTATGCTCATGTCTGAAAGAATTATAAGTTCATTAATCAAGGCCACTCATCATTCTTACCAACTTCTCTTACCCAGGGGAATATATTTCACAAGATATCATGTAATGGATTTAGAATCACATAAAATCCATATGCAGATACATCCAAGAAAGAAGAGGAGACAAGGTGTCTTTCCTAAACATCTCCCCAACCCTTTCAATGCTGACTATTAATCCACGTACTGCATTTGCTCCAAGCTCTTAAAAAATCTATCACACATTTCCAACTATTTAGCTTTTCCAGACACCTCAACTAAAAGAAAAGGATATTAATAATAAAAAGTGATGCATACTATGTGATGCATACTCTTCCAATATTCCTTGGATGGTGTTAAAGATCTAATAAACCTTACAAAAAAAAACTGAATTATAAATAACAATCAACATTTCTTTTGGAAAAACAAACCAACCCAATATGAACACAAGAATCTGACCAACTACAAACAAACAACCAATCTATCTGGAACCACTCTCAACCACCTAGAACACTTCAATCTGGTCCTGGAAGAGATAGAACAAACCTGAATCATGAGTAAAAAAAAAGGCAGATTCAATCAAAATAACAAAAATATATGTTATTCATCACTATGCACTTGTATAATAATATACTTCATTCAAGTATTAGATTTTAAAGCATTTATTAATTCAAATACTAGATCTAAAAAAAACTAGAAACCTAGATCTGAAATAAATCTGAAAACAAAAACACTAGAAGAACTCAATCACATAAATCTCAAATTTCAAACATTTATGATATAAATCTGAAACTTCAAACATTTAGGGCATAAATCTCAAACTTATAGAACTCAATCACATAAATCAAACAATTATATTTTGCTACCTCTGTAATTGTCCACACACACTCGTTGGGGATGGAGGCGGAGGTTGCGTCGGGGAATGAGGCGGAGACATCGAGCTGGGTGCCTAGAGCGGCAGATGGAGGACGCATCGGGCTGGGTGCAGGGTGTCGGGTATGGAGGAGGAGGCTGCGTCGGGGATGGAAGGGGAGGCATCAAACTGGGCTGTTTTCGGGCGTCGTCGGGGATGGAGGATCGGCTGCGATTTGGGGTTTTTTTTGCATTCGTTTCTGTGTGAGAGGAAGAGGGTTAGGGGGGTGGGTGGGTTAGGTTAGGGGTGTGGTTAGGTTAGGTGTGTGGTTAGTGTTATGGTTAAGATTGTACATCGGTGGTTTTTTTTTGGGAGGGGGACAATCGCAGCCACTCATCAGATGGGGCTCTGGACATCCGCAAAATCTTTTGCGGGCGTCCGTCGGAGAGCCCCATTGTGTGTGTGTGTGTGTGTGTGTGTGTGTATAAAGATATATATTGTTTCACAAAAACAAATACATATGAGCATATATTTTTATATATTTTTCCTAATGTAGCATACATTAAGATACTGAAATATATATTGCATTAGCTGACAAAGTGCATCTACATCCAAACAAATTAAGTTAGAGATATGAGAGTTTATCCATGTAATATCTAGGGGTACAACTTTAGTCGGTTAAACTGAATCCGAACATATTCAAACTGATTTTTTTTCGGGTCTGAGGCAATAGTTTTTTTTATTGATTTGGTTATGGAAATTAATAAACCAATCTACTTTAGTTTGAATTTGGTTTTTACTTTAAAAAATCAAACTAACCAAACCAAATTAAATTTGAGCACATGATCAATATCATTTAAATAATTCTTTTTATATAGAAACTATATTGTTGTGTGCCATTAATATTCATAAAAAATGAATATACTAATTTATACTATCAAACCTAATCTTTTAGATATTTATGTAAAGTTGTAAACCAACCTTATAAAAACTCTAACCAACCCAATTTGATAGGAAAAAAATGGGTATATATATGTTTATCTTTAATAGTTTGGTTCCGCTCAATTAGTTCGAGTTAATCAAACAATATCAATTCGGTTTTTGGATTTTCGGTTCATTTTTCTGTTTGGTTTGATTTTCAGGTTACATGTGAATATATTCAATTTAGATTTGTAAAAAATTGAACTAAACCAACCGAATTGCACCCTTAGGAATATCACATCACTGAATTTCAAGTTGGGCCGATATTTATCATAGGCGACCACATATGAAATGTAACGGGCGTTGGAGCCATTAATGGGCGTTGTCATCTAAATAATAATAATAATAATACATCGTTAATGTAATTATACGTCGCTAACAAGATATATGATAGTAGAATTGAAATTGAAAAAGATACCGTGTGCAGCAACACTAATAATAATGGGATTGTTAAGTTACACTTCACTCATCCTCTTACCTTTGCGATCTTTTTTTATTTTTATTTTTAAATCGATGGGAATCCTGTATCCCAAATACTCTCTCTCTCTCTCTTATGATTTTACAATTCCTATTTGATTGTTTTAGGTTTATTGGGCCATTTTGGGCTTCAAGACAATCTTTCTGCATCCTTTTGCTTGTTTTTTAATGTTTATTTTATGTTTAAATCAATCAGATGATCCAATATCATCAAATGAGATGAATCCATTCAACACGCATGACCTCATTCATGTAATGAAATGTGAACTATTTGATTATAGTCAAGTAAAAACAACAAGAAGTAGATGATCCATATTTTACGTGTATATTGCAAGTGACGCCTAACAAAAAGCCACTCCTCTTCATCCATGTCAACCAAAGATATAAAAGACCTCTCTATAATTGGTGTTTTTTTTTTTTTTTTTTTGATAGGTAAGCTATGAGATTCAAATTCATGATCTCAACAGAAAAAGAGTAGAAAAGGTTTCTACTCAACGCCAACACAGAACCCTCCCCCCACCGCTACTCTGCTACATGAAGCACAACCTCATCCATCTGAATGCAAGCCGCCCTCGCAATCCCCATGCCCCACTCTGTGACGCTCCGCCGTATCATCTCCCACATGTTCTTGCTATGTATTTTCAAGGAGACAGAGACACTATCTTCTGAGCTGGCCTGGAGTGGGACAGATAAGCAGAGGCCAACATCCAGCCGAGCTGGACCTGGGCCTGGGTTGTAAGGTGAACGTAGTCCTCCGCTACACGCAAACCCAATGCGTCCACCGTCACCACGTTCGGCATACGGATCGATTTCTGGCCCGCTCTCACTATGTTCTTATATGGGCCTTGACCCGTTGCAATTGCCACCTGCATTTTGCATGAGGGAATACATAACATGTAGTTCATTTTACAGTCTCATACATAACACATGTATTATTTTATTTTATTTTAAAAAAAATTATATGCCTTATCTAAAGAGATTAATGTTTTTATTAAAGGTAAAATATATTCTCTAATAAATTTTAAAAATATGAAATTTTTTAATGAGGTATATATCTCAATACCTTAGCACAGTGAATGGAAGAGATTAACAAAGCATATGAGACTACATTTTAAACTATAAAAATGACTGAATATCTAAAGAGACTACATTATTCGACCATCCCTTCTTATGGAAAATGATACGTCATGTCGCGCAGTCTCTACGTGCAATTTTCACCGGTTTTTTTTAAATAATGTGTGTGCGCGCGCCCCCATGATTTTTTATAGGGTGGCTTTAAAATGTTATTCATAATCCAATTAACTCTATTAATATGTATTGTTTTATTATTATAAATCAATTTTGAGATAAATATGAAAGATTTATTTTTTTATAACTTTCTTTATTAAATTTTAATTACTAATTTAAAAAAAAACATTTATTATGTTGAGAGAAAACCCAATTAACTCTATAAATATGTATTTGTTTCATTATTATAAATCAATTTTGAAATAAATATGAAAGATTTATTTTTTTATAACTTTATTAAATTTTAATTACTAATTAAAAAAAACATTTATTATGTTGAGAGGAGAGAAAATAGCGTGATTAAATTTTAATACATGATATGTTTTTCTTTAAAAAAATTGCAATCCCATAAATAAACAATAATGTTTTCTAGGCCCCAAACATCACAGGCACCATCAGGTGGAAATAGGATATTACTATTATACCCTTTATTTGATAACAACCTAAAGATTTATTCCAAGAATCATGTAGTATCATTAATTCTTTATGCATATCTCAACCGAATTATTATTATTTTCTTGAAATGAGATCTAAACAAATAATTAAAAAAAAACGGAAGATAATCAAGATGATCTCCGAAGACTCATCTCTTTATCTTATTGTCTTCTCTGCATTTTCTCATCAATAGTCCACTTGTGACCATTGTTACTACTCACCTCGTAGCTCTCTCGGATTTTTTAATCATGTGAAGTTCGAAAACATTGTTTTGTTCTTTATGGAGTTGGATCTCTCATCAATGCCTACCTGATCAGGTTTTATTTATGTTTTGAATGTCATTTTTCACAGTTCGATTTGTTTTTTATAATGTTACATTTTATATATGGAACATTCTTCATTTTTTAAATCTGTGTCGTTTTTGTTACATTCGTAAATGTAACAGTCAACCGCATACGTGTATTGATTTATATTTGTTACATTCATAAATGTAACAATGAACTACAGGTAAATTGAATGGAATGTAAAACATTTAGAGATACATATATATAAATGTAACAGTTTTTATGAAAATGAAACCAATAATTCATGTAATATTTGTTAAATGTAGCTCACAGCAAAACAAGTGTTTGATATTTTTCATGAAATGTAAAAATTCGTTTTAAAATTGTTTAAACATTGCATGAAATGTAAAACATTTATGAAATGTAAATGTAACAGTTTTAAATGTAATAAAGGATGTAAACATGTAGGAAATGTTTTTGCTGTTGTTTGAAGGATTTTAATAAAAAATAATTTAGGTAGTTTTGGTATAATTTAGGTAAGTTTTGATGTAACTAAAATAGAAAATTCAATTATTATGTAAAGATTTTAAAATTTAAATTTTGAAATAGGGTGTAATCGAAATTAATATGAAAGATTTGTAACCGAATAGAGAAAAAGAGGGGATTTAAGTTAATAGGATATATTTTTAATGAATGACATATCCGTTGGAGTTAATGACCGCATTATGACTTGAGAAAAAGTTGTAAACACCATTTAACCTCAAGTAAAGCATAAAAAGTTTCAATTTTGATTAGCCACAACAACTAAGAGAAAACAGAAAATACACTAGTGAGTCATTTTTTAAAAATATTTTAAACTTCAATCTTCAAACCTTATCTATATAATTTTCACAAGGGTTGCAATTTCTACAAAAGACACTGATGACATAATTTACAGGTCGATAAAATAATTAAATCAACTATTACAGATTGTTGTCATATTAGTGCAAATCTCCTCATAATGCACCCAAAAAAATCCCTCAAAAACTAAAGATGAACCCAAAATTAATCAACCAAACTTAAATCCATGAGTCACTGCTTCAAGCTACCCATTTTATATTTTTTCAAAAGTGAACAAACCATTCAAAACCAATCAATAAGGTAATAATGACACCTCATGTGACTTTGATTTGGGGCATAGATATCACAATTGTAAAAAAAAATTTAGCATTTAATACGTTTAAGGACTACTAATTAAAGAACATTTTTAAAAAAAAGACACACGAAATGAACGGTCAAAATGAGATGAATCACCCAAAAAAAAAAAAAAAAAAACAAACAAACAAACAAACCTGGATAAATATGAAAGATTTATTAGGGTGGCTTAAAAATGTTATTCATAATCCAATTAACTCTATAAATATGTATTGTTTTATTATTATAAATCAATTTTGAGATAAATATGAAAGATTTATTTTTTTATAACTTTCTTTATTAAATTTTAATTACTAATTTAAAAAAAAACATTTATTATGTTGAGAGAAAACCCAATTAACTCTATAAATATGTATTGTTTCATTATTATAAATCAATTTTGAAATAAATATGAAAGATTTATTTTTTTATAACTTTCTTTATTAAATTTTAATTACTAATTAAAAAAAAAAACATTTATTATGTTGAGAGAAGAGAAAATAGCGTGATTAAATTTTAATGCATGATTTTTTTTCTTTAAAAAAATTGCAATCCCATAAAAAAACAATAATGTTTTCTAGGCCCCAAACTTCACAGGCCCCATCAGGTGGAAATAGGATATTACCTATTATACCATTTATTTGATAACAACCTAAAGATTTATTCCAAGAATCATGTAGTATCATTAATTCTTTATGCATATCTCAACCGAATTATTATTATTTTCTTGAATGAGATCTAAACAAATAATTAAAAAAAATGGAAGATAATCAAGATGATCTCCGAAGACCCATCTCTTCTTCTTATTGTCTTCTCTGCATTTCCTCATCAATAGTCCACTTGTGGCCATTGTTACTACTCACCTCGTAGCTCTCTCGGATTTTTTAATCATGTGAAGTTCGAAAACATTGTTTTGTTCTTTATGGAGTTGGATCTCTCATCAATGCCTACCGGATCAGGTTTTATTTATGTTTTGAATGTCATTTTTCATAGTTCGATTTGTTTTTTATAATGTTACATTTTATATATGGAACATTCTTCATTTTTTTAAATCTGTGTCGTTTTTGTTACATTCGTAAATGTAACAGTCAACCGCATACGTGTATTGATTTATATTTGTTACATTCATAAATGTAACAATGAACTACAGGTAAATTGAATTGAATGTAAAACATTTAGAGATACATATATATAAATGTAACAGTTTTTATGAAAATGAAACCAATAATTCATGTAATATTTGTTAAATGTAACTCACAGCAAAACAAGTGTTTGATATTTTTCATGAAATGTAAAAATTCGTTTTAAAATTGTTTAAACATTGCATGAAATGTAAAACATTTATGAAATATAAATGTAACAGTGTTAATGTAAATGTAATAAAGGATGTAAACATGTAGGAAATGTTTTTGCTGCTGTTTAAAGGATTTTAATAAAAAATAATTTAGGTAGTTTTGGTATAGTTTAGGTAAGTTTTGATGTAACTGAAATAGAAAATTCAATTATTATGTAAAGATTTTAAAATTTAAATTTTGAAATAGGGTGTAATCGAAATTAATATGAAAGATTTGTAACCGAATAGAGAAAAAGAGGGGATTTAAGTTAATATTTTTAATGAATGGCATATCCGTTGGAGTTAATGACCGCATTATGACTTGAGAAAAAGTTGTAAACACCATTTAACCTCAAGTAAAGCATAAAAAGTTTCAATTTTGATTAGCCACAACAACTAAGAGAAAACAGAAAATACACCAGTGAGTCATTTTTTAAAAATATTTTAAACTTCAATCTTCAAACCTTTTCTATATAATTTTCACAAGGGTTGCAATTGCTACAAAAGACAGTGATGACATAATTTACAGGTCGATAAAAATAATTAAATCAACTATTACAGGTTGTTGTCGTATTAGTGCAAATCTCCTTATAATGCACCCAAAAAAATCCCTCAAAAACTAAAGATGAACCCAAAATTAATCTACCAAACTTAAATCCATGAGTCACTGCTTCAAGCTACCCATTTTATATTTTTTCAAAAGTGAACAAACCATTCAAAACCAATCAATAACGTAATAATGACACCTCACGTGACTTTGATTTGGGGCATAGATATCACAATTGTAAAAAAAAAATTTAGCATTTAATACGTTTAAGGACTACAAATTAAAGAACATTTTTAAAAAAAAGGCACACGAAATGAACGGTCAAAATGAGATGAATCACCCATAAATTAAAAAAAACAAACAAACAAACAAACCTACCTGTATAAAAAGCAGAGAAGGCAAACCGAGATCCAGTCTCAAGTCACGAATGAACCTCTCCATCTTCGGCCGGTAAGCCCACGCCGCCCCCGCCGACACGGCGTCCCTCTCCCCCTGGTACCAAAGGACGGCCCTGATCCTCCCCCCGCCCGCCGCCGCCGCCACCGCCGCTCTCGCCCGTCCGATCAACCCCCCGTAGAGCCGCCCCCCTTTCGACCAATCGTCGATTCCGCTCGATCCGACCGCACAGGGGACCAATCCGATCGAAGGGCCCCTCATCCTCGCCGATCTGACGGCGTTGGCGAACGACATTCCCGGTCCGACTCCGCAGACGCCGTAGACGTCGATGTCCGCGTGGAGGGGCTCGTGCGCCTCCTCCCACGCGAGGGATGCGGAGAACCGTCGGATCGAGGGGTTGGGGCGGCACTGGGGAGGGATCACGCCGTCCCACACGTTGTTGCAGACGCCGCCTCGGCCGGCCATGTTGCTCTGGCCGGCGAGGATGAAGATGTCCGTTGGATTGGATTTGGACGGTCAGATGAACGCGAGGAGGAAAACGAGTGTAAGAAGTAGTGGAGGTGACATTGTTGGTTGGTTGTTGAGTCACTCTCGCTGGTCTGGAGACTGCAGTGTGTTTTAATTTTTCTTTCAATGAGTGGTGATTGGAATGTTTTTTTTTTAATGGGATCATCGGTCGGGAGTTAATGCGTTAGTTGTTACTGCGATCAATAATAGGTTTTTCTGGTAAACTGTCTTAAATCCATGTAAAAAAATCTTAATTCATATTCGAAAAATAAAAAATATCCCAAAAATCCGGAGGGATATTAAAAACTTCTTATAATTTTTTTAAAATATAGAAAACTCTATAAAAATAACAATTGTATCACTCCAAATAGATTTAAACTCTATCTAGAAAGAGAAAAATCATTATTTACAAAATGATTTTGCATATTTTTAACATATTATAAAATATTTTAAATATGCTATGTTTTAATCAGGGTTAACCAAACATCATATTGGTCATATGAATTTCAGAAAAAGTAAGGGGGTTATATGGATTTCCAACAGTTTAGGGGCGGAGGGTTATACGATTTTTTTTTCTTAATAAATTGTTGAAATATTCAAAATACCATTCATATCTCATAAACAATTTGATTCTTAATTGTTGGAAAAAAAATTAGATTTTTAATTTTTTAAGTCTAATTTGAGAAGCAAAAAACAAAGAAAATTTTTTTTTTTATAAAAAATTATTCTATGTTGAAAAATCGAATAATTTTATATACTTTAAAATTAATAAGGGAAAATGCATATAACCCCCATATGAAAATCCAAATAACCCGCTGCCTTTTCTCATAATCCAAATAAGTGAATAACCCCCACAAACATAACTAAAAGCCAAATCATCCCCCTGTGTTAATTAACCACTAACAAATTGAAATATGCTTGGTGTGGAGGTAAAAATCTGCACTAGGACACGTGTCATGATGAGACAACATGGGTCATTTGGCATAAGGCCCACTAGGCCCAATCCACAAAAAACAACTTCACGATGACGACATCTGGTGTGTCGACACGACTAGGCTAAATGATTTAGTCGGACGGCCGAACACCCCTTGACCAGACGACAGGTCTGGTCGGGCGACCTTATTACTCAGGTACGAGTAGTCTAAGGCACGGTTAAACGACAGGTCTGGTCGGACGACCTTATTACTCAGGTACGAGTAGTCTAAGGCACGGCCAGACGACAGGTCTGATCGGATGACCTTATTACTCAGATAGGAGTAGACTAAGGCACGACCAGACGCTAGGACTGGTCGGTCGACCTTACTCCTCGCGGACAAACGCGGAAACATAACGCCTAGGCAGGCATGCCAAAGGAAACCGATCAGACATAGAAACGGTCAGAAGACCACAAACGTCCGTAACCGCCACGTTGGCACTTAAACCCATTACCAGTAGAACGTGGGTAATCAAAAGCCAACGTGTAGAGTAAAGCCACTAACACTTAGTGGCAAAACGGTTACAATGTGACCAATAGAACTACATGAGACTTGATCCCTTCAGGGTACGTAGGCAGCATATAAAGTGGTCGCGCACAAACACTCTTACGATAGTCATTCGTGACAGCCAGACACAGTCATTATTGTTAAACCCAAAGCCCATTTTGTTTAAACCTAGTCCTACCACCTAAAAATTTCTCACCTAAATTCACTTGAAGTTCAAAATCCCAAATTACAAATTTAACTGTAGGGAAAAAATATCCAACTCAGTTTGGCGCCGTCTGTGGGACCTTGGAACAAAAAGCCAAAGATTCACAATATCAAACCCGAATGACCTTCATAAAGAGGGCCAGCAAGATGGGGGTGGCCTCCCGACTAATACTAGTGTTGGCTCACCAGGAACCCTCGCGAGCGAGGTTCAGGATTTCATACGTGCAATGGAGTCTTCGCAAGATAATCTATTCGTCCGGTTGCAATGGTCAATGCAACAGATGTTTGAAGCCTCGATGCAGAAGTTCCACACGAACGGGCATCAGCAACCACAAGCCCTGTACGAAATCCAGCCACCAGCTCCGGTGCTTCCTCACCCCACTGCCAACAACGTTGAAGTTTCGGAAGGAAGTACTTCTTCTTCCAATCAAAGGCAGCTGTCACGATGACGTTCACGCACTACGTGGGCAAGCCATCGACCTCATGAAGAGCAGAGGCGGGGTCGTTCTCCTCACAGGGAGTGATCCGTCCAACAGGAAGCTTCGCGAAGGCAAGCGAACCCGGAGCAGTCAACCTTAAAACGAAGTATCCGAAGGTCATCAGCGCGATCCTCCGCCACGTCAGCCAACCAGGGGAGAAATCGCACAGCCTCGCCATATTTTACGCTCCAAAGTGCATCGCATTTCGAGTCGTGAAATGGTAGAGCATGCGATACGGGGATTTGCTTCCCCATTCTGCACAGACGTCTTCAGGGAACGATTGTCGCATAGGTTTATTCAACCCAAATTCAAGATGTACAATGGCATGATGGATCCATACGATCACATTCTGGCATTCCGACACTCAATGGCACTGTACGAGCTGTATGATGGGTTAATGTGCCGCCTCTTCCCCTCCAGCCTAGCGTAACGCCCCCATACCCATTATCCTTTATTAAGTCATGCGATATGGTGCGTCACGTCAACCTCAAACTTTTTCAATGAAATAAATTAACATATTAATTCAAAACACATAAGGTTTTAAGACATAAACATAAACCAAATCCAGGATCACAATAATTCATTCTTAAACGAATGATTACACACGAGTACTTTATTTGCTTAAAATAAAACATCTCCCGGTTTTGCTGCTAAAGCTAAGGACGTCCACTACATGCCAAGAAGAAGGCTTATTCAAGCACCTACGAATGCAACGGAATAAACGAGAACTAGATCGCCAACGGCTACTCTGAAAGGTTGGGAAAAGGAAGGGTGAGCTACCACACGCTCAGTGAATGGACCTTAGCGTCCCAATAGTAGTAATAATAATAATAATATTACAACTTCAGAAAGATTTCTAGAATATAAGAACCAACAGAATATAAATTTTCACAAATATTACGATAAAATGGAATGCTTCTCATTAAAGGAAATAACCACCATCTATCTACATGATGCGTATGATGCAACGGACACGCATGCCCGTGTGGCACGCAGCCAAAAGCGCTCCAACTAGAGCTTGATCACGCAGACCAATCGTCACGCAGACGGCGTCACGCAGACGGGTGTCACGCAGACACGGTCCTACTGGACTGAGTCACGCAGACCCTCGTCACGCAGACGAATGATATGCATGCAAGATGACCTCTACAATTCACATATTTGCATGCAAGAATAACATGATAATCATTATACGGTTCATACGTAAAATAACGTCTCAAAACATGATGTCATGCCCATGCAATTCTATACTCAAGATAACAGTCGTACTCATAACATAAGCATGATGCGAATATGATAAATATAGGTAGTTTTCAAAAGCTACTAGAGACTAAACCCACTCACCTTCGGTCCAACGACACGCAAACCAAGCAAGAAATCGTACAACAATCTAACCAGTCCTGAAATAGTACGACTAGGTCACAATACGCGCAAATAGTACGGGACCTAATGGTACCCGTACTTACAGAAACCGACGGCTCTAGGAAGAGCCGTCCAGAAGCAACCAGACAGCTCCTATAGGGGCCCGTCCATGGCAAAACTGACGGCTCCGCAAGGAGCCGTCCCGAAGAATACCCGACGGCTCTCAATAGAGTCGTCCCGGAACAGAAGAAAAACCCTATATTATTTTATTATAATTATTTTATTTATTATTTTTTTTTGTTAAAACATCCTAACACATTCTATCATTGAAAACCCTATGTGGGTCGTTTAAAACAATATAAAACAGTAAGGAAATCATATTGTAGAAATTCAATCACGCATACGATAATCCGATTGAATAAATCAAAAATTCGTTTAAAACATCTTCAAAAATCCTGAATCCATCATAGACAAAAAATCTATATATATATATATATATATATATATATATATATATATATATATATATATATATATATATATACACACACACACACACACATACATATAGAATAGGTAAAACAAAAGTAAAATGCTTTAGGAGATAGATCACGATCATATGAATAAAAAAATCGGTTCGAAACCCTAATCCATAGAAAACGGAAAAATATCGATAAAACGTTAAAACACTTGGTATACCCAAGATCTGAACATACTCGATAAAATCCTTTGAAAATAGCAAGAAATGTATATTAAGATTAGTCATGTGAAAGAAAACCCAATTAAAAACCCTAGGTTTAAGGATTCGCAAAGCATGTCATTAAAAGTAATAAAATCTTATTTAAAAATTTCCTCAAAACCTAGATCTATTCATATTATCAAAATCAATATATAATATGTAACCGATACAAAACATTTAGGAAATAGATCAAAAATCGTATATAAGAATAATCCATTTGAAACCCTAGCTTATGGGAAAACGGTAAAGTATCGATAAAACACTAAAATTCTTGGTACACCCAAGGATCTAAGTATACTTTACAAAATCCTTTGAAAACCATGAGAAATACCATGTCATTGTTCCTAAGATGATATCCTATTATCTTTATCTTAGACCCTCTAAGGATTTATAAAACGTATATAAGAGCGATACAGAAATCTTTGAAAAATCATAACTTTCAATCCGTAATTCCGAATTGGACGATTTATGATTCGATGGAAAGGTATTTTCAAAACCTATTTCTGTTTGTGAAATACATTTTTCCTAGAAATGACTCTATCATAGCCAAAAATATGATAAATGCCCAGGTATACAATCAACCCGAAAATGACTCTTAAATCATCAAAACTATAAAAACTCAAGATGAAAACACAAGAGATCAACAAATCCAAAAATACACATGTGTGGACTAATAGCATCATGTAAAACTTTATAAAACATCACAAAAACATCGACAAATCATTGGTATAATACAAGACCCAAAATTATATAAAACCTTCAAGGATCAAGAAGAAAAACATATTCTTTTTGTTTGAAAAGCCTAAAAACGAAATCATATGAAAAGAAGTTCTAAAGAGAATTTTTATTAATCAAAACTCTTTATAATCAGAGGGTAATACTCACAAGGATCCTTTATTCGAACCCCTTCCCGAGCTCCTCAACAACGGCGCCGAAAACAAGAGAAGAAGAAGAAGACTTGGGTTTTAGGGTTTGAAAATTTCTAGGGTTTTAGGTTTTAATGCAAAGAGAGAGGAAAAGTGGGGGTATATATAGGCATATACACATGGGAGACAAAAATATGAAACTATTATATTAAATTAAATCTCAAATCAATTTACTTGTTTGTTTCCACAAACGGACCAAATTTTAAAAAATATGATTTATCTAAATAAGAAACCATTATTCAGATTATTTCCAATGAAGACATTTATTTCTTTCCAAAAATGGATCATATTTCAAAAATATGATTTTCCAGATCGGCGGCTCCTATTGCAGCCATCTACCAACACCACCGACGGCTTTGATCACATCCGTCACCCAGAAATCTGACGACACTTGTTGGATCTGTCACAACACCGACGGCTCTATTGGTCCGTCGCTATTTCCTCTGCCCGACCTCTCGGCACAGTTTGGCTCATAACTTGATCGATACAAGTCTGATTCATGATCCGTAAAAAGCGTTGGAAAGCTAACAACACAAGGATTCCAACCATGCCAAATTATAAAAATTTGAAACATTAAAAATATGACTAAAAATTAGTTTAATTGCGGTCTAAAAGTCTCAGTTGTCACACCTAGAAGGGGGCACATTGACTTGGTTCCATCTCCTTCCGCTCGCGACGATCAGGATTTTTAATGAACTCGGAACCATGTTCGCCGAGCACTTCATCTGTAGTCGGCAAAGGAAGAAGTACCTGGGGATCCCATGAAGATCCATATGCACTCAGGTGAAACGATTTGGCAGTATGTTGAACGTTTCCGCATACTGAAGTTCAAAATTAAAGACTGTAATGAGGACGCAACAATCATGGCCTTCCAGAATGGCCTGCCAACCGGGAACGGTCTCAAGAAGTCGCTTATCAAGCGTACTCACTGCGACTTGCGATATCTGATGGGGCATGCTGAAAAGTACAGTAAAATGGAAGAGGAGTCCATGCTCATGAAGCAGGCGGTGGTTGCATCCAAGTCATCACCAACGGCGACCTCTCCATCACCATAGACAAAGCACGCGCAGGAGTTTTGTCCAAAGGACCAGCGGGGCGAGAAAAGAAAAAGGTTCGGCGCCTCAACCAACGAGGTGTGAGAGGGGCAGGGGATGTATTTCAAGATTTCCCCATCCCAAATCCAATCCAGATCCAAGGACAGTCTTGGTTCAGATGGTCGGCGCCCATGAAGAGCAACGAATCAAAGCGAGACCAAATTCTCCGTTGTGACTATCATAAGAGCGTAGGCCATACCACCGACAAATGTCACATCCTCCGGACGTTCTTGGAGAACCAGATCCGAAAGGATCACATGAAAGGGTACGCCCCGGCAGAAGCGTTCCAGCTCCTGGTGAGCAACATGTGATGAACATCGGCCCGAACACCGCAGTGGGGTTATCGACGTCATATTCGAGGGCGTTCCCCATTTCACCTCGTTGAAAAGTGCCCGGCGAGAGTCGAAGAAGATGCAGGTCTCATTCGAGATGATTGGTCGTTAAAAGGTTACGAGGAGATGATAACAGTATCATCACCTTCTCTGACACTGACTTGGAGGGAGTTCAGGCCCCACACTCGTATGCATTGGTAATCACCTTACGCATCTCAAACTTTGATGTGAATAGAATTCTTGTAGATATAGGGAGCTCGGCAAACATCCTTTTCATGAAGTCGTTCCTTCGGATGGGGTTGAAAGACACCGACCTCAACCCGACAAAGGATCCATTGGTTGCTTTCAATGGAGCGCCGGTTGTCCCGGCGGGACATGTTACACTGCCGGTCCGAGTGGGAAATCAAACTACCATGATAGATTTCACCGTGGACCTCCTGTCCCCATACAACGCAATCATCAGACGTTCCTGACTGGCAGCAATGAAGGCGATTCCGTCCACCTGCCATCAACGCCTCTGTTTCCTCACAGCTCAAGGGATAATGGAGATACGAGGGGACCAGATCGTTGCGAAGCGCTGTTATATGGCGGCGATGGCAGGGAAGTCGACCCTGTCGGAGTTCGAGGAGCTGCCCAAAGAAGGAGAAATCCATCCGAAGAGGCAGCAATTACTTCAGGACCGGGTCAAGGCCAACGAGCGCCGGCCCGGTCCCAAAGACAGGGTTTTTGAAGACCTCGAGCAGGTCCCGATAGATCCCCTTGACCCCGAGAAATACTTTCTCATCGCGAGTTTTCTTTCTGTCGAAGGAAGAAAGACGATACTCGACCTCCTTGTTGAGAACAAGGACATATTCACCTAAAGACCCCAAGACATGCCGGGGATCGACCCCGGAGTGGCGAATCACCGACCATTCATCTCACTGATCGTCCGTCCAGTCCAACAAAAACAACGACGAACGATCACGGTAAACATCGATGCATTGCGAGATGAGGTGAATAAGCTCTTGACCACCGGGTTCATCTGTGAGGTGCGACACCTCGAGTGGCTGCCCAACTCGGTGGTAGTTCCCAAGAAGAACAAGAAGCGATGAGTATGCGTGGATAGCGCATGCCCGAAGGACAACTTTCCACTTCTGAAGATTGACTAGCTGGTGGACTCCTCATCGGGTAATGAACTAATGAGTTTCATGGATGCTTATTCAGGCTATCACCAGATCCCGATGTATGAGTCCGATTAGGAGAAAACGGCATTTATAACACCCACTGGCATTTACTGCTATAAAGTAATGCCCTTCGGATTAAAAAATGCTGTAGACACGTACCAAAGGCTGGTAACTAAGGTCTTGCAGCATCAGATCGGCCAGACTGTGGAAGTCTACATCGACGATATGTTGATCAAAAGCGAGTGCCGAGTTGACCATTTGACCCACATGGAAGAAGTCTTCATTGTATTGCGCAAATACCGACTAAAACTAATTACCACCAAATGCTCCTTCAGAGTCAACTCGGACAAGTTTTTGGGGTATCTGATGACCCAGCGGGGGATCGAAGCCAATCTTGATTAGATCAAGGTGATAATGGAGATGGAGCCTCCTCGAACAAGAAGGAGGGGCAGAAGTTGGCCGGAAGATTGGCCGCTCTCACTTGATTCATTTCCAGAGCCACGGATCGGTGTCAACCCTTCTTTCAGCTACTGGACGCCCGAATGTCAGATAGCGTTTGAGGAAATCGAAAAGTACCTCATCACACCGCCACTTTTGTTGAGTCCTTCCTTAGAGGACATCCTACTCTATATTGCAGCATCCGAGCATGCCGTTAGGTCCGCGCTATTAAAGAACGTCGACCGAGGACAAAGGGCAATCTACTATGCAAGTAAGGCGCTCAACAGGGCAGAAACCAGGTATTCCCGTATCGAAATGGTTGCGTTCGCTTTACTCGTTTCTGTCCAAAAACTACGTCACTACTTTCAAACTCATTCAATACATGTCATCACTGACTCGCCTCTCAATACTGTGTTGCAAAAGGCAGATGTTACAAGTCGATTGCTATGTGGGTGGTGGAGCTGTCAGCCTTTGACATCTACCACCAGCCCAAAAACGTAATGAAAGGGCATGTGGTCGCAGACATTATCATCGACTTTACACCTGCCAAACAACAGATCTGCACCATATCCGACTACAGACCCATTTCTCAGACACTCCATGTCGATGGGGCATCTAATCTCAGAGGTTCAGGAGCTGGGCTGATCTTGCAAAGTGAAGACAGTTTCTTATTCGAGCACCCAATTAAGTTGGGGTTCAAGGCCTCCAACAATGAAGTTGAATATGAAGCTCTCGTCACGGGTTTGGAGTTCGCTGTAGATCTCGACATCCATAAACTGACGATCTACAGCGATTCTCAGCTCGTAGAATGTCAGAGCACTGGAGAATACCAGACAAAAGATAATCGCATGGTGGCTTATCAGAGTTATGCACGTACTCTGCTCACACAGATCGATGATTGAAAAATCCGCGCGATCGATCGTAAGTAGAATACAAAAGCCGATGCCCTGGTGAACTTGGAAAGTTCTCTCGAAGGAGAACCATCTCGAAAAATTCAGGTCGAATTCTTGGGGGAACCGAGCATTGCTCACCACAAGCAAGTCATGGCGGTAGATTCGGAGCCCCGTGAAGCGACTTGGATGGATCTCATACTATCTTACTTGAAAGATAACTACCTCCCAGCAGACAAGGAAGAAGACAGAAAAATTAAGATTTGATCTGCTCGGTTCTTGATCTTTGAACAAAGTGTACTCTACAAGCAGAGCTTCAAAGGCCCACTCCTCAGGCGTATCACCATCGAGGAGGTCAAAGAAGTACTAGAAGAAATGCACTCTGAGATATGCGGTAGCCACACAGCCTCAAGGTCCTTGGAAAAACGCGTATTGATCACTTGATATTTCTGGCCCACCCTTGTGAAAGATGCGCTTGATCTGGTGAGAAAGTTGACAAATGTAAGCGGTTCGACCTGCTGATCCACAGACCAGCAGGGGACTTGAAAACTCTGTCAAGTCCTTGGTCATTCGCGCAATGAGGGTTTGATATAATCTGTAACACGTGTGCATTTTCTCTTATTTATATATTTGATTTAAATATATAAATAAGATATTTAAATTAAAATTATTGTGTTTTGTGTGTTTTTAAGTTTTGGCTCATTTAGTGTATCTTTATGGGCCCATTTCAGTTTGTAATTTTAAATATTAATTGTTATGTTGAAATATATATATATATATATATATATATATATATATATAAGATCTTTAAGATCTTAAATGGTTACAATTTCATTAACATTGGAGCTCAAAAGATTAAGTTTTGAGATTTCATTGTTATTAATTTTAAAGGACCAAGTTTTAAATCGGGAATTTATTGTAATATGCATCAGGGACATATTTGTAATTCAGATAGGGATCTATTTGTAATTCAGATAGGTACCTCTGTGTAAATATGAAACAATACGGGGGTCGTTTGTCATTTTCGTTAGATTTAGGTATCTAAGTATATATATCTATATAGGGGTGTGCGGTGGGTCTCGTCGGTTCGGCAGAAACCGAGAGAGAGAGAAGAAAAAAAAGGGTATTTTAATCTTTTCTTTTTATCCTTTTATTTTCTTTTTATTAATTAGATCTATGTTTAGGTTTTAATAAAAATAGAGTTTTGATTTATTATTTATTTTAAAGATTAAATTTATTTTTATGTTATGAGATTTTTGAGTTTTTAATAAAATTAGAGTTTTGATAGATATATATATGTTCATGTTATTGGATTTCTAAGTTTTTATAAAAACTAGGGTTTTGATATATTATTTAAAGATCTATGTTAGGTTTTTTGAATTTTTGAATCTTTATAAACTTAGGGTTTCGATTTATTATTTATTTTAAAGGTTAGATCTATGTTTATATTTCTAAAATATAAGTTTTTAATAATACTAGGGTTATGATTATGCGTATACTTGATAAGCTTTATTTATTTTTAATTTTTACTAATTAATAGTTTATTTTTATATAAAAAAAGTGTTTTCATATTATTTAATTCATTTTTGTTATTTTATTATTATTTTGAATTTCTGGATTTTTTTGTCTTTTCTAATTTGTCTTTTCTGGTTTCGTCTTTTAGTGTGGTTTTATTGTAAATATGTTTTTGATATTTTCTTAGGTTATGGTATATATGGATGAGTTTTGATTGTTGGGTATAAAAATTTATACCTAATAATTATGGATAGGTAATTAGGTCTTGGGCTTAGGCTTAAATTATAGGTTTTAATTAATAATTTATTTGGTTTATCTGGGTTGTAATTTTTGTTGTGGGCTTCATTCTCCGGACCTATGGTCTATTTGAGGTGAGTAGGCATATTTATTTTATTTTATGTGAGTTTTTCTCTACATCATTGAATTTCACGTGTTCATTATATTTGTATTATGTGATATCCATGCATTTATATTATGATTATTTTGCATGATTTTGATATTTTACATATTGATCAAATTGCATTTCTTACTAAATAAAGTTGCACGATTTAATTCATTCGTCTTGTCATTTAAAATAGCATGAATTATGCTGTTCATGTTTAAAGAATTAACATAATACATTTTTTATGCTTATGTTTTCGAAATAACATTTGGATTAAAGATTTTCATTTCGAGACTTTTGAAAAAATTTAGGACTAGTGGAGATAACCTAGTCCTAGGAGATTTTATCAAAATGCATATCATGACATATTTTCTGGAATAAATCTCCCCGTAGTATTTCGCCTTTGGGAAGGAAGGTCTAGGACTCGAAGAGTCCCAAGATCGGTGAGGGGTGTGGTAAAGCATTCCTTACAGTGGTGGATTCCTTTGTTTGGAGTCTGCAGCAACCGGGGCATCCTGTGATGGCAGCGGCGACCCATCAGCATCTTCTAGATCCGACATCTCCTCGAGGGAGTTTTTTTACCGATTTAGTCGCTTGGGGCTTGGCACACTTGTTTTGGAAAATGGTTTTTCCGATTGAAAACCCTACCCGGTCATATCATTTAAGTTGCATGATTTCTATGACGTGGATAAAGGATTGTGCTACGTGATTGCATTAAAATATATTTTTTTATTAAGCTCATGAATTTAAATTGATTTATTAAATAAAATTCTTGTTTTTAATATTATTATTATTATTATTATTATTATTATTATATTATTTTATCATTTAACTTTCATGATTTCTCTGATGTGGGACAAGGATTGGGCCACGTGCACATTAAAATAATTTTTAAAAGTTCATGATTTTAATTTGATTTAATAAAATAAAATTTTTATTAAATAAAATTCTGATTTTCATAAAACCTTATTTTTATATGTAACTGTCATATGAGGTAATTTGTCAGTGGGCTTATTCACTGAGTTAATTGCTCACCCTATTCGATATGGGTTGGTTGTTTCATAACTAGGTATTGCGTATTCTGAAGATTAAGATGAAGTTTGGACTTTTCGCGTCTTTCAGAAATTTCTCTGAGGTAGCGGTTCGAGAGTAAATTATAGTTGCAATCAACTATTTATGTTTGTTTAGTTTAGATGGCTCCCACTGGGGTGGTTTGTTATGTATTTCCTTTTCAGTATCTTGTCCCCGCAAAAACTCTGATATATTGTAAAGTCATTGGTGATTTAAAACCGTTGGTATTATTTATTTTATTATTATCGATTTTATTATATTTATATTATATCGGTATTATCATTGGTAAAAAAAAAGAGCTGCAAATTTTGGTCTTGTAATTGGATTAAATTTAGTAGCGACCCATTTACCGTCCGATAAACGGTTAGGTAAATGTGTGGCGTTACATAATCGGACCTATGCCTTTAGCGCCATCGCAGAAGAGATTCCTCCTGGTCGCGACTAACTATTTCACCAAATGGGTGGAGGCAGTGGCCTTGGCAAGAACCCGTGATGTCGAGGTGTGGAGCTTTATTTGGAAAGAGATTGTATGCTGGTTCGCGGTGCTGAACACTATAATCTCCGACAACGGGACGCAGTTCGACAACGCCACTATTACGGAGTTTTGTGAGGAGCTGGGAATAAAACACTTTTTCTCTTCTCATCGCTACCCTCAAGGGAACGGCCAGGAAGAGATCACCAATAGGACCATCCTGGACGAGATTAAGAAGTGACTTGATGCGACCAAATGCAACTGGGTGGACGAGCTTCCCTCGGTGCTATGGGTATATCGAACCACGGCATGATGGGCCACAAGGGAGACTCAGTTCTCTCTGGCCTTTGGCGACGAGGCGATGATTCCTATAGAGCTCGGGATCCCAACTTTTCAAACCGAAAACTTTGAACCTCAGGCAAACAAAGAAGTTCTGGCGTCTGAACTCCATCTGAGGGACGATGAAGGGAAGCAACCTCCATAAGAATGATAAATTACATGAACCAGATCGCTTGAATCTACAACAAAAGAGTGTCGCAATGAAACTTTCGGATCAGAGACATGGTAGTTCAAGAGGTATTCCCCGAATCCCGGAAACGATCAGATGGTAAGCTCGACCCAGTTGAGAAGGACACCATAAGGTTATCGGACTGGGCCCTAAAGGAGCTTACTATTTAAAACGAATGAATGGAGAGGCATTCATAAGACCTCACATTGTAATGCATTTGAAAACATACTACTTTTAAAATACAAGTTTTTTGCTTTATTTCAATCCATTATCAATATGTTATGTGAATGAACGCCCGTTCGAGGTCGCTCCGTGAACTGGTTTTTAAATAGGACATTCTTAAGAGAGGTCGTGAAATATCACTCTCAACAAGGATGTTGCACTCCAAGAGGTCGCAAAGCATAGCACACTATAGAGGTCGCGCGACGGACCAGTTCAGGTCGACGGATGAGCACACTTTGTAAGAGGTCGCGCGGGGGACGTCCCATCCATCAATAAGCACTCGAGGAAAAGACTTACAAAAGTGAGACACATATGTTACACTTATAAAGGTGAGGTCATTCAAAGTATAAACTTCCCCTATGCGGACATGGTCTAAAGGGCTCAAGCCATACAATCGACATTTGGAGATCGTGCAGTAGGAATGAATAGAATTAGCATTCATGCCAAAATTCTGAAAGGGCTCAGGCCCCACGGAGGTCGCGATGACGAGATAAAAAAAGGAGGGGACAGTCTATCGATAAGACTTCAGACCCCCAACAGGGTATGACCCTACTATCTCGATAATAAGCACTGCAAACATTCAGGCCACACGGAAAACAAACAAGCATGATAAATACAAGTCGTTTATGACAACATTGTTCTTTACAAACGAAAAAGGCCTAGGCCTGAGGTCTGTCATCAGGGCCGAGGAGACACAAGGACGACGCGAGGAGATACATTGTTGGATCTATCTTTGTATCTTTGACGATATCCACAATCATAACTCTTCTTGGCACTAGACGTCAGAGAATCGGTGATCTCCTTCACCTGATCCTTCAGTGTTGCCAAGGCTTCACCTCGACCATTCATCAAGCCTCCATAAAAAGCGGAGTCACGATCAGCTCGTAGCTCGCATAGCTTGACCTGCAACTCTGAAAACTCCCTAGTCAAGGCCTCAACTCGCTTTTCAGCATTGTGCGCCCGCAAAGAAAGGGAAACCTGGTTTAAGAGTGGGAAAATCTCAGCTCGAGAAGCTCTCGTACACGAACTTCAGCAGCTTCTGCAAATTTGGTTCGCGATCACTAACTGTTCCTCGATCGACTTCAGTTGTGCCTCTCTTCGATGAGCAAGTCCTTGGGCCGACAGCGTTTGAGCTCCGCTAGACAAGTATCTGCCAGATAACAGAATTCTGGAGAGCAAGTGGAAAAAAGTGAAGTCCCTGGGGAAGAAGTTGAATCACTCACATTGTAAAAAGTCAAACTTATCTGGGCAAAAAGTGCGTCTATTTTAGCCCAAGGAGCACAAGACAGATCGTCTTCGAGAAATCCCCTAAGTCGGGCACTAGCGTACTCCCTGCTGGCGCGATTAGCAAGGGGACATCTAGAGGTAGTGTCGGCCGATGTCGTAGGAACAGAAGCCGTTGCTAAAGGAGCCTCAGACACCGTCACGCAAGGGACATCCGCGTAGGAAAAATCAACCCCGGTCACAGCGACCGGGGACACCTCCGTTGTAGTCGGAACGACTGGTGGTACCTCCACTCTAGTTAGAACGACAAAGGGCACGTCCACATCAGCCAGAGCGGCAGAGAGCGTCCCCTCATCAGTCTTCTCGATTGGGAGCATCCCCACCACAGCTGGAATGTCCGGGGACACCTCTTCAATAGTCAGAGCGACTGGGGGCATCCTCACGTTAGCCAGAACGGCAAGGAGCGTCCCCTCAGTAGTCTTCAAGACTGGAGACATCCCCGATGATGCTACAACCGCAGGAGATGGTTCAACAAAATTCTCACCAGCCGAGACCCCGACGAACTAGGAAATTGGATGGATGCCCCTCCTCTGGAGCGGGTGCAGGAGGGTTGATAATAACTGCCTCAGTGATGGTGAGGGGCCGATCTGTTCTTGGAATGGAGGCCATAGCATCGGAAGACAAGGCCTCGACTCTATCTACAGAGTCTGTCTCCTCTTCCGGCAAGGCAGGACGTGGGACTTTGATCCTCTGTTTTGTAGGAAGTGATAGCCTCAGCCTCTTCCTAGAAGCAGACTTGCCCTTGGAGGTGATGGATTGCTCGGCCATTTCCTCGGCCATTACGGGAGACGAAGCAAAAAGAACTTCAACTCCCGAAGGCGAATCAGCAGTCTTCGAAGAGGAACCCAATGCTCTGGAGGCCAGCAAGTTAAGGATTTTGTGAAAATCCTTTTCCCGTAACTCCTGGGCTCGGGCGATTTTGTGAAAATCAAGCTTCACCACGGATAGATCAAGAGTTTTCTTCTCTACCTCATATGTGAGTAAGGTAAAAGGATTGTCAGCCCAATACAAGAAGGGGATCACAAATTCAATAAGTCTATGCTTACCCAGCTTGTCAGGACGAAATTGATATGGGATCACCTTCTTCCCATCCACCACGGGAGCAGGGAGAACCCAAAGGCCGGTCAGCTGTACCAGATTTTCCTCCCGCCATCAGCTATCAAAGGAGGGAAGCTTATCCACGAGGGGGACAGTGTCATATCTCGCCTGAAGGTAATATGCATGCTCTATCTCCCTCAGAACATACAAGTGGTAGATGTCGTCAACCCCGAGTTTGAGCTGCAGCTCGCGGTTGATCGTGACGACACACATCAACACCCTCAACAAGTTGGAAGAATACTGAAGAGGGTGAAGCTTGAATCGTCGCATGAAGTCCCTCATCAGCTCGAGGAGAGAGAAAGAGAGAGCACTTCTCAACATCTAAGAAGGATACATATACAACGTACCAGATCTGGCACCTTTCAGATCGTTTATCATTTCATAAGGGGTCAGAGTGATATCGATGGAGTCTGGGATGGACAAGGTGGACCGCAGCCTTTAGACTATATCCATCGACATGGCTAAAGATGAGAAGAAAGAGAGCTTGAAATCGAAGAATATTAAGGGAAAGTATTCATTTTTCAGATTTTTTGCCTACAGTTTGTTTGAAGCGAATGAGATCATATGGAGGGGGAACCTCTCCTCAAGAAACCTCCGTAATTATAACGAAGGAGCACGAAAACTGAGATTGTGGGAAGATTTGTCATCGAAATCTTCCATGAAATTCGAGGTTCAGCTGGCGCGAGAAGTGATGCGACGGTTTCACACACGCAGCAAGCTTTAGTTACGACTTCCTTACGTGGCACGGTGATAAAGCCTTCGCGAGCAGACAAAATTGATTCGTGAAGTCTGCTCGAGAAGTCTATTCGTTAAGCCTGCTTGTGAAGTTTGTTCGTGGAAATTGTTTGTGATCACCGTACGAGAGTTTTATTCGATAAGTCCATTTGCGAGTCCTGTTCGTGATCTTTTTCGATAACGACCAAGTATCTCTATTCGATAAACATACTTAGAGGTGCAATGATAGTCTGAGTCCCATGCAACAAGGAGAAATGGTCAAACGAGCAGATATATGAACAAGATTGAGCAGAAAAAGTAATTTTTATTCATTTAATGGATAAGGGTAACACAAAAAAAATACAAAACATGTTCAATTCTCTGTTCGATCTTCTGTTCGGTCTTTTCCTCGGAGTCTCCTCTCCCTACAGCATGAAGAAGAGTTTGCAGCTCCTCATTGCTCATATGTCGAAAACCACGTGAGTAGTCAGAGTAGCCCAGGCATACCTGTTGATGAAGTGTAGAAGGTGTTTTTCTTTATCCCCCTCACATGCTTCGCGAAGAGACCGCAGCTGATCATTTATGGAAAGGGCAGCGGCACGGGCTAAGGCTTGTAAGTTCTTGGAAGGACCATTGGCAGGGTGGAGGACCCTGTGTAAACGGTCCTTGGGCATAGGAGCAGCATCTGCCCCAACGTCCGAGTTCACAGGCAACATTGTTGGTGGCGGATCGACCTCCATATGGTCAAGGGGAAGACCAATACCCCTACTAGCAGCAGGCTCTGAAGAAGAAGAAGCAGAAGGGGAGGATGACCGGATGGCGAGGGATGGAGATAGTGAATCAGGGGAAGGGGGCGACGACGTCAGATTCACCTGCTGGGCAATGGAATTTGATACAAAATCCAATCGGAGGAGCCTCTGAGAACGCTTTCTCGCCCCATCGCGCGGATCGGGAGGAGGATGAATCGAACCTTGGCCATCGGCCGGCTCAACCACATCGCCAGGAAACGTGGCAACAGGAGGAGCACGTCGCGGTTCCTCCAGCCCGAGCAGCTCCCACTACGACCGGTTTGGATACTCCATCACTCGGGAGATGTCGTCCCAGTCGGTATTGTGGAAATCCACGTGTATGGGGGTTCTTCGGGATTCAGATCCGATGCGCGCCTTGGCGGGCTCGGCTGGATCGTCTCTCGGAAGGGTGGTGGGGTATCGTTCCCGGTCGAGGTGCCCGACAGCGGCTCAAGGGGATTCCGGTGTATGTGTGATCGCCACCTGCTTTTTCGAAAAGCAGGAAAAGTTGGTGCTGGATTTGATCGCCTTGCGGGGGGAGTTTGTGGGGTCTCCGCTATGAGACACGGATATACCGTATACAGAGGTAAAAACAGGTAATCGTATAGAGCTTCCGAGGCTTGACTAAAGGAGTCTTGGGACAAAGGGGTGCAGGTGGGGTGTGGATAAGGGGCGGCTAGTGGGTTTCAGCCGTCGGGCAGGGGGCGGCTAGCCAGGGTTAGCCGTCCGGGGTCTGGGTAGATTTGGGCAGAATCTGGGTAGGGAATGGGCTTGATTTTGGCAGGGGTTCAACTGGGTTTAACCTAGGTTTTAGAGGGTGAACGGAGAGGGTGATTTTGTGTAGGGAAAAGTGTTTTCTTCTCTCACAAATGGCTCTCTCTCTCTAGGGATTTCAAGGGGGTTTGGAAGTTGTGGGCTTGTGAATCAAGATTGGGGGATGTGTGAATTGTGTTACAAATGTTTTGAACCCTCTTTATTTATAGTAAAAGAGAGGCAGGGGAATATCTAGGGGGTAATAGAGTGGCTTGGTTAATAGTGTGTTTGATTAGACCCCTCATTAATTCTCTGGTTCTTCTGTTAGAGACCAGATGAAGGGCGGCTAGTTATAACTAGCCGCCCAAGATGGGGTGGCTAAAGGTTACAACCCGCCGCAATGATCAGCATTTAATGCTGCTTTATGTCCCATCCAGGGAAGCGGTTCAAGGTCAGCCAGGGGGGTGGCTAGTCTTGGTTAGCCACCCGATTCCAGGATTTTTTAGGTTTGGGCCAGGTTTCAGGTTTTTCTAGGGTTTGGGGCCAGGGTTTAGTTTTTTCTAGGGTTCGAAGGCCCGGTTTTAGGGTTTCCGATCTTCCGAAGTTTGGTTTTCTATTTGATGTTCAAATGTGGGTTATTTCTAGGTGTTACTTGAAGTATTTCCGTCTTTCAGAACGGTCAAAATTGGGGTATCAACAATTGTCCCTCATCGGACGGAGTTTTTGCGCGAAGCAGAAAAGACTTTGACCGATGATAAGAAAAGAGACCCCTATTTTTGTCACGCCCCAGGCGTCCCCGAGACGTGGCAAATATATAAAGTATCAGCTATCATATAAGAGGTCAACAATGACTCCAACAAATAATACACAAGGCTAGCAAGCAATGATAACTGATAACTCAAATGAAAGGCGGAAGCATAAAAATGTCAATAAGTCTGTAAATCAAAAATATTATTACAGACTCGAATACACAATCACTGTCCTGTGAGAGCCAAGTCTAGTCCAAATAAAATACATCAATTGCCACATTCACGGTTTACAAATACACAAGACTCTAGGACACTTCCAGCTCCATGCCCAACAAAGCTAGCATCGCGTCTCCTCATTTATGACCCATGTGGGGGCAAAACGCGACAGTACCGCAAACTGTGCTTCCATGCCGCCACCAATTGGTCACCCAATAATAACCATTGGAACTCCAGTATCATGCACTCAATGGACAGATTCATCACGGGAAGTCCAAGCCCTCGACGTCATCCAGTAGCACTCCGCCGATGTGGCCTCTACCTGGTAGCCTCCCATGTCCACTATCTCTGCTATATGGGCGCACCAACAAGCATCGTGGATAATCCTAGGGAGCACCTCACAGGACTCTGACCTCTACCGGACTGCTACAACGCACGATGATATATCGAAGCGACTCCGGATATGGCTATGAAACCCTAGTCCATAAGCTATCGCCCACTAAGCTGCAACAAGATGCACTCAATTCCGATCTTATGCTTCACCACTCGCTGTAGTACCTTCCAAGTGAGAGGGAAAGGAAATCATCAAATAGATGTTTCATGGAAAGAAGACATCCCCATTAATGAATAATGCGCCACATCCTCAAAACTTGAAACTGGCACCGCACGCGAACTCCATGGCTACTAGCAATACCGATGTTTGGGAACGAAGCTTCGTAATCGAGACGCGATCCAAACCCATAATCACAACAAGTCCATCAATACGACACAACCGGGTTGGAAACTCCTTCCCAAGCCTTACTCCCACAACAAGGAACCCAACACTGACCCTGATTAATCGACCTAGTCGACAACTTTATGGGGAGGTCCAGAAGTGGCCACGTCCACGTCCACGGATGCGAGGAGGCATGTCAGCAACCTAAGAAAACTTCTAAAACCAGAGTACTTAGATAACAATCCTACGACTCATCTACACGACTCGACTTAGGTCTGACAGGACCAGGCTTTGATACCAACTTTTGTCACGCCCCAGGCGTCCCCGAGATGTGGCAAATATATAAAGTATCAGCTATCATACAAGAGGTCAACAATGACTCCAACAAATAATACACAAGGCTAGCAAGCAATGATAATTGATAACTCAAATGAAAGGCGAAAGCATAAAAATGTCAATAAGTCTGTAAATCAAAAATATTATTACAGACTCGAATACACAATTACTGTCCTGTGAGATCCAAGTCTAGTCCAAATAAAATACATCAAGTGCCACATGCACGGTTTACAAATACACAAAACTCTAGGACTGCTGACAGCCACGCACTCGCCAATCCGCTGGATATGACACTTCCACGCACGCAAGACCACGCCACAAGGAAGCTCCAGCTCCACACCCAACAACGCCCCTGTAAAAGAAACAGTACGCGAGGGGTGAGCTACAAGCTCAGTGAGTGGTCAGAAACCAAACACCAACATAATCATTTGATACTAAGGCAATCTCCTATCAAGGAAAGCCATGGGTAGAAACCCAACGGTTAACAAGGTCACACGGTGGTGCGACCATACCCCGCCCTCGTCCTAGCCCCCATAGGGGTGAACCTAGGGACTTGAAGGACAAAACTTGCTGTTCTACATCGTTCATCATCCGGTAGCGCTCCCCGGGCAGCCTCTACCTGGAGCCAGCCACGGTCAGTACACTGTTGAGTGCATCGATGGTACCTACAGGTGGGGGTCCACCCAGGGTGGCTCATACCTAGGAAGCATCCACACGGATCCGGTGAAGGGGAGAACGATAATTCACGCTCGTAATATCGTCTGGTGGCCCACCGTCGTGTAGCCTCACCTGGTACACTCCCATGATTAGTACATCCACCGAATGCATCGGGAGTACCTACAAATGGGAGTCCTCTGTAAGGGAAGCTTCAATGTCGGGGCCCCGGTACGACGATATTGGGAGGAACCATTACATGTTCGCAACGCGAACCCCATGGGAAAACCAACTACACAAGCTGGTGGGTCGAGTATCAACTCGAGCCCACCCCACTCACACCAACACCCTCACCCTCACCCCGATGGGTGACATAGGATCTTGGGAGCAATACCCTCACCCTCACCCCGACGGGTGACATAGGATTTTGGAAAATTGCACAACCTGGCAGATCGAACCAACACCGACCCACTACACCCTCACCCTCACCCTCACCCCGACGGGTGACATAGGATTTTGGGAAATTGCACAAACTGGCAGATCGAACCAACGCCGACCCACTACACCCTCACCCCCTCCTCGGGGTGACATAGGCTCTTGGGGAAGAGGTCGATTGTTCTACACCGCTCATCATCCGGTAGTCTCTCCCGGTGTGGCCACTACTACCTGGTAGCCTCCCAGGTCCCTATCTCTGCTATATGAGCACACCAACATGCGTCGTGGACAATTCCTAGGAGCACCTCACAGGCTTCTGGCCTCTACCGGGTAGCCTCCCATGACCGCTACCTCGGCCGTATGGGCACACCAACACGCGTCATGAGTAGTATCTGGGAGCACCTCATCGGACTTTACTACGCCGGGCAGTCTCTACTCGGAACCGACGAAGGGAAGAACACTCGACACTCACGAATACGATCCCTATGGATCCGTCATCATCGGTTATCAAACGCCGATAAGCGCAGCGAATTCTCATGAATTCCCTCCAGGGCGCATAACTCAGATGTGGGGAAGACTTTTTATTCTAAGTGACAATGCCATGGTATGACCCCATAAGAGGTCATACACTTGTCTAATCTCATTAGACAAGGCTCATGGCCCAATAGGCATATATATAATATGCAATTAATACCCAAGGGTGGCTTACTTAACATGCATACATGAAGTCAAACAGGCAAATACACAAATTACAACCTAACATACGTTGGATGACACCAACCTAGAAGGGAAGGGTTAAGCACGATCTGCGCAACAACAGGTGCATGCCAATAATTCCAAGCAAGCCTGAGTCAAGTAGGAACTACATCTACTTACTCAACTCGTAAAAAGAGGGAGGGCAAGAGAGAGGGAATGCCTCATCCTCTCTCGAGCTGGTCATAGTTTTGCCCCAACAGATGGGTGCAACAACTATACCACACCCTTGAGTCCTAAATCAAAGGAATATTACGCATACACCCCGTTATTAACCCAAGTTTAAACATGCTTGATAAATAGGCGTAGTATTTCAAACAAAACTACCTAAGTCATGCCATATTCTATACAATACATAGGCAAGTATAAGGTAGAATAGGGGTTCTACACAATATACGAGCTATACAACCTAGCATGCATGATATCTAGCATATTTAGGGTGCAAATAAAGCCTCATGGAAGAGCGAAGCACGACTACGTGCATCGAGCGCTCCCAGAAAGGTTGGAATCAAACCACTCACCTAACGAGCGCACGGCTCACGAAACGCAAGAGGGCGACAATTTGAATCCGAAGCATGATACCAATTCATCAGGAATCGTCCAATGTTAGGGTTAGGCCGCAACAAAGTGCTCGACATCCCGAAGCACACTTCAAATGCGTCCAAGCACCGCGAGAACGCCCTCCGAGCATCCCATGCACGTTGCCCACGCACTCCGCACTTATCGGAGAACGCCAAGCACGCCCTCGAGCACCTCGTGCACGCTGCCCACACACTCCGCACGCATCGGGCAACGCCAAGCACGCCCTCGAGCACCTCGTGCATGCTGCTCACACACTCCGCATGCATCGGGCAACGCCAAGCACGCCCTCGAGCACCTCGTGCATGCTGCCCACGCACTCCGCAAGCATCGGGCAACGCCAAGCACGCCCTCGAGCATCTCGTGCATGCTTCCCACACACTCCGCACACATGCGAGCACACCGAGCATGCGCCCGCAGCCCCGCAAACCTCCCTTGTGATCTCGAGTGCACCGATGTGTCAACTCTAGACCCCTTTAGCACATAAACACAAGTTTAGGTAATGCATGAGGGAAACCAATGGAAAGAGGAGAAGAAGAGCACACAAGGTTCACTCACACATACTCACAAACGGGTGGTGTGCACACCTACACAACAAATAAAACGCAAACGTGGGCTTCTCTCCCTCAACCTCTTCACTTCCAAGCATACACAACAACAACAACAATAAGGCAATGGAGCCTCCACCCCTTCCAATTGTCAAAATAGATATGGCTGAATCAAACCAAAGAGAGTGGGTGGTCCATACACGGCTCCCGCACACACGCCAACTCCACCGCAGCCACCACCCACGCCCCACATCCCGTTCCAAACAACATATCAACAACCCAACAGAACAGGGGACTTCATCACCATCCCCATCTCGCATAATCTCATCAATTGACACAGCAGTGCGAGACGTGCGAGAGAGAGCATAAAAGGGAGCTTGTGCAAGCAACACACACAACAATCTCACCAACACCACCTTCATTTCCCGGACCCCTTCCTTTGCTTTCCCCCCTCCACCACTCCATCACCTCCTCTTCATTGCCGTCCCGAGAGAACGAGCGCAAGAAGAAGTCTCTCCCGAGGAGGAGAGCATTTAATTCAATAAAAGGGGATTAGTATGATGAGATAAAGAGGGGTGAGTTTAAGCATCTCTCACCACACACACACAATATCTAAAGAAAATGACTTAGTGGCTAAGTCACGTGCACCACTAGAACTCCGGACAGTATTCACTTAAACAGTCATAACTTCCACAATACAACTCCGAATTGTACGAATCTAATGCCATTGGAAAGCCAAGAAGCGTATCTACAGCTTTCATGTTACACCTAGATCAAATAACCTCTCCAGCTATTCCGAAATCTAGGCTAAACATCGCACAGGGCTGCTGCCTGGATTTCTCATCTTTGGGGTATACTCGGAAAAATACCCATAACTTTTGATATACGAATCCAGTTGATCCAATTTCACTTCTATATGGAAGCTAGATCAAAACTAAATATCTCATAATAATATCGGATTTTTACCTCTTCATCTTGGATTTCAACAAAATCAAATTCGAATACCAATCCAAATCTGCATAATTCCAAGAACGTTATCGAAATTAAATGAAAATTTTATGGGCAGTACTAAACAGTACCAGGACCCATAATATGCAGTTATATCATCAATCAGAGTCCTCAAACCCCAGAAGGTAACTAAAAACTAAAATTTTAGAGACTCCAATCGAAATTTGGACTCTAAATGACACAGGCCTAACAATTTTGGCCGGCCCGACTTTCAAGAAGTTATGACAACACGAACAGTACTATTCGGGGAGTTGATTTAGACCGTCAGAGGCTAGGTCTTGACTTAGAATTTTCAACCGAAAGGATGATCCAGGTGGAAGGCAGGAAAAGTAAATGGTGAGTGATCCAACCCACGGTTGGGGTTCTTAGCTATCATGCATGGAGCAGCCCAGCGTCAGTTTCCTCGTGCCTACCATTCCCGTGCTTGGAAAAACTCAGCAAGGAGGGGATATCACCGACAGAAAACAAGTAAAGAGTTAAGTTAATGAATTGGATCATCCGAAAGATAAGAACTTTGAAAAAGAACCAGAACTGAAGAAATTAAACTGAATGGTACTGAAAGTGTGGTAAAACTTCAGAAAAGTCGTGTTTGATCAAGTAGTGTTTGGAAATAAGCCAATACATGGATGTTTGTTTTTAAAAAACTGGAATTTAGGACTTGGAAGGAAGTCAGAAATGGGTTTTAAGTGGGAGTTTGAAAAGCTGAGAGGGGCGGTCAGTTGAAACTAGCCGTCCGAGTGGGGGCGGCTACTCGCGGTTAGCCGCCCCATAACTGGGTCCCTTATAACCGAAAAGATCATCTCTCTCTCCATACATTTCAAAACGGTTTCTCTCCCTCCATTACTCCTTCTTCTCCATTTTAAACCGAAAAAATCATGATTTCATTGCATTTTCTTCCTTCATTTTGACCTAGATCCGTCCTTCTCTCTTGATTTTGAAACCCTAGGTTTGGGTTTTCCTTTTTCTTTTCAATCCAAGAAAGATGACAAGGTCGAAGGCGATTGCTTCGAGGGAGAAACGACCACAGGTGGCTCGTGGAGAGCGTAGCATGAGCTCTTCATCATCGGAGAGCGATAGGCCAGAGGTAGAGGCCGTGGGGGAAGCTATGGGTGCGACGGAGGTGCCGTTTGTGGGCATCGGCGCGGGTGAGGTTGGGGACTTGCCTTCGGGGGCTGCCCCAGTGATTGGGAGTAGTATGATAAGATATACACGCAAGAGGAAGCGTGGGGATCGACCGGTGGTGGTCGAAGTGGTGGTTCTGGAGGTCGGAGGACCGGCCGAGGGTGTAACTGAGGGGTTAAGGGCTGGGGGAGTCAGTGAGGATGTGAGGGCATCGTTGGATGTCATTGCCGGGATGCTGGACAGGGAGGCCATAGAGGCCAGGGCTGAGGAGGAGGAGAGAAGGCTATGGGGGTTTTTGCGGAGTTTGTTTCTGGTGCGGTGGGCATGGAGGAGACCGGTGGTGTTGGGGCTGAGGCTACAGAGGCCGGGGGTATCAGGGTTGATGCTGATGTGGAGGCCGAGGAGGCCATGGGTGGGGAGGAGGGAGAGGATGAGGAGGAGGGGGATGATGACATGATGGACGATCCCGACGAGGCCGAGGCGGGCGCTCCTGGGTCCACACAGGCCGTGGTATTTCTCTAACCCTTTTATTTTAGCCTTTTATGTATATATATGTGCATATATGTCTTTTGTAGTATGAATAGGTGATTCATGTGTAATATTTGTACATGTGTGTTCTAGTAGGTATGCTTTGTATGTATAGTTTGATCACGGTGGGATATGTAAGCATGCTGCATGCTGATATGGGTTTGTTTTAGAAAGGGGGACAATTTTTCATACACACATCTATGTTTGTTCTATTGAAAAAGAAGAGAGGAATGGTACGGCTAGTATGCTAGCATGTGACATTTTTTGTGTGCATAAATTTTTTGAGGTGTGTCTTCATATGTGTTTGATCGTGGTAGAGTAAGAGGGAGTGTATGCATGTATTTCATGGGTCCAAGTATTCTTCCACATGCTTAGGTGAGTTTATGGAAAGTATATAAGCATGACAGACTGTGATGAAAGAAAAGTGTGTAAGTGGTGACCACGGTGGGATTAATAGGTTTAGCATGTGTGATCATACGAAGAGTGTTTTGTAACAAAAATGGAAGGTGAACCCTTATGTGAATTAAGTTTTCTATTTTCATGCTTTTATTTTTTATTTAGCATATGGAAGTTTATCTTGCTAAGCATGATTTCTAAATGAATTTTAGGCTTAGACTCACCTCTCGATTGCTCTTAAACTAACTCATGTTCTCTTCGTTCGTTTGTAGCGGCCGAATCGTATCCAGGCTTTGTGGCACGGGACGAAAAGGTGGTATGCTTCCTTGGGTCAGGGGGAGAGGAGTCTGATGGATGGAGTGGGCTTCTATTCCTTCTTTCTGATTGAGCCATTCCACATCCACCGGCCTTACGTGGAGGCGTTGACGGAGAGGTAGGATTCGGAGAGTTGCACCTTCATTCTCCCCACCGGCGCTATCATGCCAACTCTTGAGGATGTCCATCTGATTACCGGCCTACCGGTGTCAGGGGAGGCGGTGATTGCGGTGACCCTTGCTGATTATAAGGCACTCTTCCAGGAGTTGATTGGGGAGTGGGAGTTCGTGGAGCGGGAGCGAACGCTGAACCGGATCCCGTTGGGGCGGCTATCGGGGCAATATGGCCTTGATTCTTTCACAGAGCGCCAGAAGGGCGAGGCTACAACTAGCTTCGAGAGGAGACGGGCAATGATCGAGGCGAGAGAAGCGGCCGCGTGCTCACAGAGGGCACGAAGGGAGTTGAGGACGTTCTTTCATTACTTCTTCGGCTGGGTCCTCTTCTCGACGGCCTCTGACAAGGTCTCCTCTCATTCCCTATTGCTGATGAGGGATTTGGAGGGTATGGGGCGCTATGCTTGAGGAGCCGAGATGCTTGTCCACCTCTTTGCGGAGCTTTCGAAGAAGGTGAAGAGGGCTGGGGTAAGAATCTGGGCGGCTTTACTCCCTTATTCCAGGTATGCGTGAGTAGAGGGTGTTTCTTAGTCGATTTGACTCACTTGATTTTGATGATTTCTCCCTCGCTTCGCAGGTCTTTGGGTACGAGCACTTTGCGGTTGAACGTCCGATCCTAGCGCCGTTCAACCGCGCTCTCCCTTAGGCTATGATGGGTGCTTCGGGGATCTTTGCGCTTGCACTGCCTCGCTCATTTTTGGGAGGCCTTCCGTGTATTGACGGAGGAAGAGGTATATATTTTCTTTGAGTTTCCTTGGCTTATATTTGATTTCCTTTTGATTAAGCACTCTTCCTATTTCTTTTGATGCTTTATAGATGATTTGGAGGCCCTATGTGGAGGAGGAGGTCCCTGAGGAGTTGTCGCGGGACGTTTGGCTGATCTATTTCAATGAGGTCGTGTTTCATGCGATCAGCCGGGTCGCCCGCCAGCTTGGGTACCACAGTGGGTGTCTGATCCTCTGCCGCGGCATCCTTCGATTCCTGCGGCTAGAATTCCTCGGGACACGAATCTCCCGAGGAACTACGCGACGTATGTGGCGGGTTGGATGAGCCGGGGTTCCTTGGTGGAGTGTCATCCCGAGGTGACTTCAAATGACGACTACTTGGCTTGGTATCGTCAGGAGTACGCGGACATCCTTGAGACGATGAAGGAGGAGATCCCGGACGCCTATGTAAGTTAGAAACCCCCTTTCTCTTTCTCTTCTTCCCTTTTTGTTCTCTTCTCGTTTGAATATTTCTGAGTGGTGCCGCTTTTATAGGATGAGTTGAATGAGATGGAGAAGAGGCTCAAGACCGTCAATGAGCACCTCCAAGCGCGGGTCAGGCAGATAGAAGTGTTGCGGGTGCAAAGGAGGCGCTTGCAGGACCAGGTCCGGGTCCTTGAGACTCAGGTGGATGCTCTATCGAGGGCAAAAGCAGACGGTGCTTATTCTTCTACCGCTCCTCCTCATTCCATGATTTCCAAGCGGGAGCTCGAGTTGACGAGTGAGTTGGATGTGACCCGGAGTGAGTTGACGGCCACAAGGATGAAGCTTGGCAAGGTGAGAGGTAGGGCCATACGTGCTGAGGAGGAAATGGGCCGGCTGAGGTCCATGGTGGCAGCAAAAGAGGAGGAGTTCGTCTCCTTGGGCCGCGTGAGTTGCAGCTTTCCTTTAGCTGAGGCTGCCTTGATGGCATGATTTGCTTGAGTATTAACTCCCCGATTTTGAATTTTCTTTCTATTACTTTATTTTCAAATGCCCTTTCCACCCTTCTTTGGTAGGCCTGGGCGTGGTATGCCGCTATTAATCTTTTTTTTCATTTTGGGGAAAACATGGGAGTAAAGTTCTGAAAATACTCTTGTTTCGAAGAAGAATATGTAAATAAAGCTTGAAAAACATTTGGTTTGAAGGAAGACAGGGAGAGATAGTTTGTAAAACATTTTTGTTCGAAGGAAAACACGGAAATAAAGCTTGAAAAAATATTTTGTTTTGAGAAAAAACGTAGAAATACAGCTTGAAAATATTTTCGTTTGAAGGAAAGCATGGAAATAAAGCTTGGAAAAATGTTTTATTTTGAGAAAAAGCGTAGAAATACAGCTTGAAAATATTTTCATTTGAAGGAAAGCAAGGAAATAAAGCTTGGGAAAATGTTTTGTTTGTAGGAAAGCATGGGAATAAAGTTCTGTAAAAACCCTTTTTGTAGGGAAACATGAAATAAAGATTTGTAAAACGTTTTGTTGCAGGGAAATAAGGCTTGAAACACATTTTGTTTTGAGAAAAAGCGTGGAAATACAGCTTGAAAATATTTTCCTTGTTTAGAACTATTTAGAAAACATTTTTTTTTAGAGGGAAAGGTGGAAGTAAAGCTGGAAACAAATATGTTCAAGGTTTGGGAATGAGAGCTGATTAGCCTATATTTTTTGTATTTTGATTTCTTTAGAAAAGCATGTAAATAAATATGTACATGGGATGATGAAAGCGGAGACTGATAAACAAATTTTTTTATTTTTGATTTTTAGGAAAGCTGTAAACAAATATGTACAGGAGTTTGCTAACTAGAAAGCTGATTAAGCAAATATTTTGGTTTTGGGGATTTGTTTTGAAAGCCTGAAAATAAATATGTACATGTTGATGAAAGTGGGGGCTTACCCGGGGGGATCGGTTCCTGGTTTGCAAACGGGTGCCGCCTCTTCGCGTCGACTTATCTTTGATGGCCGACAGATGTCCGGTGGCGGTCCTTTGTTTCCGGATTCCTCTTCCCTGAGCTTCTTCAAGGGTCTCCCTTGCTGAAGTAGTTCTTCATCAGTGGAGCCTGGTTGCCAACATGCGAGCGCACCTCTAGCCGGATGCGCATGGTGTAGACACTCCAATTTTGGACCCGTGTATCGTTAAAACGTGCTTCTCTCCAAATAGATATTACTCCTCCGCGGTACGGGAAGTAAAGGCATTGGTGTCGAGTGGATGAAACGGCATCGATGCTGTTGAGCCAGGTTCTTCTGACAATTAGAGGGTGGGGTGATCGAATGTTCATTGCCATGCAGTTGACGATGGTGGAGACCGGGCTGATTTTTAGTGGGAGCGTGACCAGTCCGCAAGCGTTCTTGCGCGTGTTGTCGAAGGCGTAAATAAATTCATCCGAGGGTTCCAGCCTAGGAACCCTGCCTTCTAGCTTCTGGTAGGTGGAATATGTGAGAACATTAGTTTCTGCTCCCGTATCGATGAGAATATGCCTGAATTCTCTTCCTCTGAGTATGGCAGTGATTGTGAGGGGTACGGAGCGTGCTCCGGCTTTTGCGACTTCATGGGGGAGGAAGGTAATCTGGTTGGGCTCCGCGTGATTGTTCATGGTCCTGGCCGTTTCTTTCGAGGGGTAGTCGCTATTATAAGGGGACCCAGGTGGGCTACCACCTTCATTCTCGCCTCCTGGGCGTAGGGCTAGTGTGAACACGTTGTGTATTGTCCATTTGTTCTCGTTCTCGTACTGGAGGCGTGCCTCTCCCCAAATCGTTAGCACATGGCTCATGAATGGCAGCCGGAGGCATTGGTGCTGGGGGGAACAGATAGCTTGGATGTTGTCCAACCATGATTGCCCTAGCATCAGGGGGTACCTTGTGTCGATGTCAACCACGAAGCATACCACCTCATAGACGAGGGGGCCGTCGGATAGCTCGAATATTTTAGGGCCGCGGAGAGTTTTCCCCGTGTGATTGAAAGCCTGGATAGTAGAGTGGGCAGGTTGAACGGGAGGGCGTCCGAGTCCGGGTCTTCTGGTAGGTGGAGCACGTCATTATGTTCATTCCCGACCTTGGGTAAATGAAGATGTTGTTTAGCCACAACATCTAAAGTCGTCCTCGGATGTGTAGGGGGTAGACTCGTAGTCTGGAGTCCGGGAGGTCTTTGTCAATGAACGATATGGTCATTGGGCGGCGGGGGCCATCGACAGTGTCGGTACTCTTGGAAGACCCATTGTCGTCTGGATGTAGATCATCCGACGTACATTCCCCTCCCTCGGGTCCTTCGCTGGCTCCTTCAGGAACCTCCTCAAAGGGGTCTTCCTCCTCATCTTCTTCAGGGTTTTCTAGTCCGCTCCCATCGGACTCAATGATGTTGACTGCGGGCAGGGCGAGAACTATGTGTTCTTCTTCGCCATAGAGTATGGCGAGGTCATAATCATCGAGGTTCAGTTGGAAGGGCTCGTCCTGCCCCTCCTCCTCGGATTCCTTGGACAGACTATCATCAGTGACATCCTCCGAACTGCTTGGTTGTGGCAATGGTGGCCTCCCTCTCCTGACCATGTTTACTATGTGGGCTCCAGACGTGGATGCTTGGTTGTGACTTGGCAATGGGTCAATAAATATGTCAAGTGGCTTGGAAGCTCGAGAATTGCCCTGGTTTAAGTGGCTTTTGATCATGGCCCAATCAAAGCGTCTATCATCATTCAAGTCATAAATAAAATCCTAAAAAACAACGCATTGTTCTACGGTATGCCCATGTTGTTGGTGGTATTGACAGTAACGCAGTCTGCTAGCCCCTGGGAGTGGAGGCTTAGCAACCGGGAGGGAGATACTAGTAGTGTCCATTAGCACCCTAAAAATCCTAGTTAGTGTTTCTGGGAGTGGAGGGTAAGAGTCCCTCTTTCTCACTCGTCTTTGATCATAGGATGTTGGAGGGGAGACCTCATTATAAGTACTTTGTGTAGTCTGCCTGGGATTTAAGTTTTGGCTCCTTAGGAAAGTAGAATAGAAAGGGGTCCTCGGCTGACCTTGTCTTGAAATTATGGGGCTTTGGACTGGGGAATTTTGGATTATTGGGTTCTGTTGTGTCAGCACGGGGACGAGTACTGATCGGATAATAAAACTTTGGTTTGGTTGTCGAGACGAGGCATATCTGGGTGAACCGGGCATGTACTGTCTAGGAGCCGTTCCTCGATCAGGAACCCGCGCTCTGTTCGAGTAGAGTGTCGAAACTTGTGTAATCCCCTCTACCGTGGGGGTTTGCGCCTTTCGTGGCGGTTGTCCAACCCTATGGCTGATAGGTGGGGACTGGGTTTGGACTGTTGGGGCTGCACAACGGGAAATCCTGTAGTGGCGATCAATTAGAAGCTGATACGTAGTACAGTCTCCGTATGAAAGGCTCATACAAAGCTCTGGGCTCAGGCTCTGTAACATCATGTCAATTTCTTGACATTCTGTGAGTTGTAGGCCGGTCCGATGGACAAGTGTGCGCCACCGAGACACGTATTGTTCAAATTCCTCCCTAGGCCTCATTCTCTCTACAGTTAAATCTGAAATAGAGGGGGTTGTGATCCTCTGGTAACCGTAGCGGCCCAACAACTTCTCGCTTACAGCTGAGAAGTTCGACAAGTGATCTACATGAAGGGTGAAGAACCATTTCAATGCTTCTCCTTCCAATGATTTCTGGAAGAGGAAGACTAGCAGAGGTTGATTATCTAGAAGCGGTCGGGCGTATAGATAAAAGACAGTTAAATGAATGTCTGGGTCTCCACGACCGTTATACTGGCGAAACTTGGGGATTTGGAATCCCTCCGGTAAGTGGACTGATGGGATTTGTCTCAGGTTATGTAGAGACATGTGCTTGGGGGCTGAGGGACCAGTCTCGGAGAGGATTCTCCAGATGATTTCATCTAATGTTTCTCCCCTGGGAGGGCTGCCTAGCGGTAAGGGCCTGGGGTGGAAACGATTGGGAACATTGGATTTGCGGGGGAAAGGGAGGTGAACGAAAAGATGTTCGGATTGATCGAGCGATTGGGTGTGAACGGGGTTTTGGGAGTGGCCTGGGGTGTTTTGACAGGGGTCTCCTGTCTCAAGGTCTTGGTATGACGGTAGTCAGTGAGGTCATGAAACATGTCCTCTACCGTTTGGTACCCTAGACTTGCCATATGTTCCTCTAGACGGGTCAGGAATTGTGTGGCCTGACCCTCTTGGGTCTCTCCTCTAGTATCTCCTCATCTAGATGGGATTCCATGATGAGTGTGGAATGCTTTTAGGGGAATGAATGCAGGTATAAAGCAGTAAAGGATTGCGCAGCAGTGTGCAGCTTACAAAGCAGTAAAGGATTGCGCAGCGGTGTGCGGCTTACAAAACAGTAAATGATGCTGTGATGCAAAGTTGAGGAGGATCTGATTCGAGGGGTGGGAAACTCTAACCTTCCTAGAGGGTTGATAACATTCTAGTCAAGCTTGCAAAAGGGAGGCAGAAGAGGATTACCTTTTGTTGTTTTTCATAAGGGATGTCCCACCGTGATCGTCAGATTTGTCGGTATTGTGAAAATCTGCGTGTGTGGGGGTTCTTCGGGGATTCGGATCTAATGTGCGTCTTGGCGGGCTCGGCTGGATCATCTCTCGGAAGGGTGGTGGGGTATCGTTCCCGATCGAGGCGCCCGACAGCGGCTCAAGGGGATTCCGGTGTGTGTGTGATCGCCACCTGCTTTTTCGAAAGGTAGAAAAAGTTGGTGTTGGATTTGATCGCCTTGCGGGGGTAGTTTGTGGGGGTCTCCGCTCTTTGACATGGATATACCGTATACAGAGGTGAAAAATAGGTAATCATATTCAACTTCCGAGGCTTGACTAAAGGAGTCTTGGGACAAAGGGGTGCAGGTGGGGTGTGGATAAGGGGTGGCTAGTGGGTTTCAGCCATCGGGCAGGGGACGGCTAGCTAGAGTTAGCCGCCCGGGGTCTAGGTAGATTTGGACAGAATCTGGGCAGGGAATGGGCTTGATTTTGGAGGGGTTAAACTAGGTTTAACCTGGGTTTTAGAGGGTGAACAGAGAGGGTGATTTTGTGTAGGGAAAGGGGTTTTCTTCTCTCACAAATGGCTCTCTCTCTCTCTCTAGGGATTTCAAGGGGGTTTGGAAGTTGTGGGCTTGTGAATCAAGATTGGAGGATGTGTGAATTGTGTTAGAAATGTTTTGAACCCTCACTATTTATAGTAAAAGAGAGGCAGGAGAATTTCCACAGGGTAATAGAGTGGCTTGGTTAATAGTGTGTTTGATTAGACCCCTCATTAATTCTCTGATTCTTCTGTCAGGGACCAGATGAAGGGCGGCTAGTTATAACTAGCCGCCCAATATGGGGTGGCTACTTCCCGGTAGCCGCCCCCATCATGACCTGCCAAACGTCCCATCTCTGACAAGCGGTTGCTTGAGTCGGTTACTTGGTTTGATCCGGCCAAGATGGGGTGGCTAAAAGTCACAACCCGCCACAATGATCAGCATTTAATGCTGCTTTATATCCCATCCAGGGAAGCGGTTTAGGGTCAGCCAGGGGGGCGGCTAGTGGAAACTAGCCGCCTGGTATGGGGTGACTAGTCTTGGTTAGCCACCCCATTCAAGGATTTTTTAGGTTTTGGCCAGGTTTCAGGTTTTTCTAGAGTTTGGGGCCAGGGTTTAGGTTTTTCTAGGGTTCGAGGGTCAGGTTTTAGGGTTTTCGGTCTTCTGAAGTTGGGTTTTCTATTTGATGCCTAAATGTGAGTTATTTCCAGTGTTACTTGAAGTATTTTCATCTTTCTAGACTGTCAAAATTGAGGTATTCACAGTCCCTCTTGACCTCCTCGACCTCTGGCCTAGGGGCATCCACCATTGGCTTCCGAGGACGACACAGGTGGCGATGGGATTTATGCCAACCATCTGGCATCCAAGGACCCCGGACCAGGACCCGACGGCTCTCCCAGTCATGAATATCACCCTGGGACATGTCGAGTACAAGTTCTGGTGCCCGGGCATAGCGGGAGATATAGAAAGACGGAGACCGTCCAGAGGTCGAGCCCTTGACCTGATAGATCCACCAGATCTCCGTCAGGCCCAACTCAACTCATATCTTCTTCCCCATCTCGACCACGCACATCAAGATGCGATACACGTTGGGAACGACCAAGACGGGGTGGAGATCAAAGAAGTCAAGAAACTCAGCCACCAAGCATGGCAGAGGCAGAGAAAGACCCCCATCCATGAAACAACTCTGATGGAGTCGGACAGAGTCAAGGAAAAGGGTGGGGACCTCATCCTTAGACAACTCATCGACCACGAAGTCTAAGGAGATTCTAACTCCCTTTGAAGGGATGAAGCAGTGGCGGTATTCTCTATTATAAGAATCAATGGGAGTTTCAGAAGTCGAAGGGCGAGATGAGACAAAGGGCTCTTCCCATTCGGCCTATAAATAATAAAGGGGTGACGTTTCGAAAAGACGGCAGCAATAATTCGTTCTGGATATTGAGGTGTAATCAATGCCTCGAAAAGGGTTTCATGAAAACCCAAGAGATGCTGACATTTGGTTTTTCAAAAGAATGCCGTGGGAGGCCACGCATCATTAAAAGTTGACTCAGCAAATCAGCCGTCAAATCCTGAATGGATCAAAAAATCCCGAGCAGACAGGCAACCAGATCTGTAACTCTCGAAAGGGGAGGGATACGATTAGTATTTCTTATCTCCTGCTCTCTCGGTGATTCAAAAGAACAGGAGAAGGGGCATCTGTGGAGGTAAAAATCTGTACTAAGACACGTGTCATGATGAGACAATACATGGGCCTTTTGGCGTAAGACCCATTGAGCCCAATCCACGAAAAATGACTTCACGATGACGACATCTGGTGTGTCGACACGATTAGGCTAAATGATCTAGTCGGACGGCCGAACACCCTTTGAGAGGATATCACCTCAAGTAGTCTAAGGCACGACCAGACGACAGGTCTGGTCGGGCGACCTTATTACTCAGGTACGAATAGTCTAAGACACGACTAGACGACAGGTCTGGTCGGGCGACCTTATTACTCAGGAACGAATAGTCTAAGGCACGGCCAGACGACAGGTCTGATCGGACAACCTTATTACTCAGGTACGAGTAGTCTAAAGCACAACCAGATACCAGGACTAGTCAGTCAACCTTAATCCTCGTGAACATACGCGGAAACATAATGGCTAGGCTGGCATGCCAAAGGACACTGAGCAGACATAGAAACGGTTAGAAGACCACAAACATCCGTAACCACCACGTTGGCACTTAAAGCCCATTACTAGCAAAACGTGGGTAATCAAGGGCCGACGTGGAGAGTAATTACGAGAAACGTTTCCCTGTAAAAAAAATCCACTAACACTTAGTGGCAAAACAGTTACAATGTGACCAATGGAACTACGTGAGACTTGATCCCTCCGAGATACATAGGCAGCCTATAAAGAGGTCACGCGCAAGCACTCTTATGGCAGAGTCATTCGTGACAGCCAGGTACAATCTTTATTGTTACAACCCAAAGCCCATTTTGTTTAAACCTAGTCCTACGTACCACCTAAAAATTCATCACCTAAATTCCCTTGAAGTTCAAAATCCCAAATTACAAATTTAACTGTAGGGGAAAAATATCCATCTCACTTGGAATATTCATTTAACCTAACCCATGTAAAATGCAAAAATTCAAATAACCCCCTGCAAATTAAGAAAGAAACAAATAACCCCCTCACAATTACATTTTTATCCCTCCTCTAACAAAGCATCTTCTTCTTCTTTTAATCCTCAAATTTCATTATTTTTATTTGCATTTAAACAATCTAAATTAAAAATTTTAAAATTTATAATTAATAAAGGAGAAGGGGGGAGGAGGGAGAGAACACGAGAGAGAGGTGAAGAAGAAGAAGAAGAAGAAGAAGAAGAAGAAGAAGAGGAGGAGGAGGAAAAAAAAGATGATGCAAAGCAGCAAAGAAGGAAACAAAAGAAGAGGAGGTATTATTGTAACTTTACATATATGATTAACTCAGACTTATTATAGTTAATTTAATTGACAACAAGAGTTATTTACCGTTTGTTTATGTTTACAAGAGGGTTACATAGATTTTCATACGTCACTAGAGGGTTATATGGATTTCTACTTTTATTAATGTAACAACAAATATTTTCAAATAGTCCCCAGTCACGGTGGAAACCTTAGTATAAAAAAAAAAAAAAAAAAAAAAAACCCGAATAGTTCTGTTAGAGATACCTGTGATTCTGTGAATGGAAATAATGAGTTGATGAGGTTGGTGGGCCCAACCATGTGCAGATCGGTGGTTTGTCCTGTCTAATTTAGGGGGATGTCTGGGGAAGGCACCGCAATGAGACCCACTTTTCAGGAAATCTCCGCCGTTGATTGAGATATGTCGTCAGCTCTATCTTCTTCTCTTTTATTAATGGGTAATTAGCACTTTTAACCCCAGAAAAATAAATATTTGTAAAAATAGCCCCACCCTCTGAATATTAGCAAAAACTAGCCCCGGAGAGATAATATACTGGCCGTGTTCTTAATTTTCAAAGAATATGGGCCGTGGGAGGCCAAAATTGTAAAAGAGATGTGCCGTCTCCAGGGCGCGGCATATATAGATCCCGTCCCCGCAGAAAGCCCTAGGAGGCTCAAAAATTCGATTTTCACCCCAAGAAATCCCTCTTTCATCCACCCACTCGCTTCTAAGCCCGAAAAATCTGATTTTCAACAACTTAAACAACTTTTATCTAAAGGTAAACATCAAAACCCTAAATGTTCTTGAATTTTTATTATTATTTATCCATTGTTTTGATTTTATTGATAAATTTTGTATTTGTAATCAAAACCCTAAATGTTAAATGGTGAATTTATTTATGATTGACATGTGTCATGTTTAAGGTTTTGTTAAGTTAAATATTAATTTTTTTTAATTATCTGATTTATTATAAATGTCGTTTTTGTCAAAATAAACTTTTAAATCTTATCGAAAATTTGAAAATTTTGATTGTCATATAAAAACTTTTTAAAAAATTAAAAGGCCTTAGGAAAAAATTTCATTGCCACTTAGAAAACATTTAAAAAAATTGGGAGGCCATTTAGGAAATATATTTTGTATGTGTTGCATGAATGTTATAGTGTTTAATATGTAGGGGTTGGATGAATTTTTTTTTTTTCAATTTAGAAATATATTTACTAAGTTGAATAGTTTATGGTTTAGATGGTAAAGAAATCTGATGTCCCGTTGATGTACTCTTTTAACGGGATGATTGTTCAACGTGAAGATACTTCATTTTATGAAGGTGGTACCAGAAAAACCACCATCATAAATAAGAGGATCTCTTATGTCATTTACTCCAAATGATGTTCCATTTGACGGAGACCGATCCAAGTCGTTACAAATTGTCCATGAGTGCTGTGCATCCCACTCACGATGGAAAGAGTTTAGGTGCCCCTCTCGAAGATGATATGGGTGTGAAAGTGATGATAATGTTGTACCCAAAGCACGTGCATGTCATTCAAATATGGTTAGAGAAGGAAGAGATCATACAAAGAGGTCACGGTGCAATGAATTATGATGCAGAAGATTCATATCCCTCAATTGTTCGCGATCCATATCAACCTTCAGGGTCGTCGTTCGTTCTATGTACCCAAGAAGATGTGATTGATGCAACACCGACCAATGCCCATCAGAGTGTCAATATACCACATGTGTAAGTATTGTGTTTTTGTCTTATGCTTTGGGTGGGGGTATTCATATGTGTAAGTATAGTCTGTTTGTATTTATAGGTCCCCATTTCATGACATGGGTTGGAACGATATGGAGAAGGGAATTCAAGTAAACAATGAAGAAGAAGAAAATCAAGAAGGCTATAGAGAAGAAGAAGATCCTGATTTTACTAATACCGAAGAAGGAGAAGATACCGAAGAAGGAGATTACTGGGTTGAAGGACCTGATACAGAGGATGACCATAATGTGGAGACAGTTGCTATCCATGAAAATTATGTTCCTCAAATGTATCCTACACATGAGCTTATGGAGTCAGCGGTGGCAGAAAATGTCCATCCACAGATTTATGAAATCGGATCTTCTTCTTCGAGTAATGAACTTGAGGTTGGTCAGCTTTTTGCGAATAAGAAGTCACTCATTAATGCTGTCCGAACTTGGAGCATAAAGAAGTGTGTACAATGTCAAGTGGTGAAATCAAATGCAGAAAAATACGTCGTTAAGTGCAAAAATGACCCGTGTCAACTCGCCGACGTATGCATATGGACTCTAGGGATCCTAGCCTAAGATATACATGTTCAATATGTCACCAGAAAGGCCATAGAAAAAATAAATGTCCAACCAGAAACACAAATGCTGGTAAATATGTTTAATATGATTCTAATATGATGATGAATGTTCAATTACTCAGAGTATACATCTAATTTGTGTTCAAATTACAGGTGATGGACATACGTGAGTGGCATGGACCCATGGTTGATGATTTGCTGTATTTTCAGGGATCCCATAGGTGTCGTCATGGATTTCAGGGCAAGGTATGAAAATTGATTTTTTTTCCCTTGTGTTATTATTCATAAATGGAATTATTTTATTTATTAAAAAAATAAGCTCCTCATGCAGACCGATACCTCGAAGTTCACGATCCACATGGTGGCATTGCGTCACTGGGAGATGGATCCACGCATCGAGCAATGGGTGAGGGCATCGGGGTTGTATTATTTGACATAGACAGGATATACCAGATCAGATCATCGACTACTACAAGCACTGACGGAGAGATAGAGACCAGAAACCAACACATTTCATCTGCGACATGGCGAGATGACTATCACACTTCAGGATGTTGCAGTTTTGACTGGACTTCCCATTGATGGCAAGCCCGTGACCGGTATCACTGATTGCGACGATTGGGCGGGCGTTTGTGAGGAGTTGTTAGGTGTTGCCCCTCCTGAAGATAAGATAAAGGGTGGAAGAATCTATCTCTCCTGGCTTAAAGAAACCTTCAGCGTCGTGCCAGACATTGATTTGGATGATGATACCATCCAGCAGTATGCACGTGCATATATCTTATTTGTGCTTGGATCGACCATCTTCGCTGATGGCACAGGAAATAAGATACATGCGTGCTACCTTTATTTGCTCGGAGATCTTGAAGATGCTGGCCGATATTCCTGGGGTGCAGCTGCCTTGGCCCATTTGTATAGAGCGTTGTACAGGGGTAGTGTGCTTGGAGAGAAGACATCAGCAGGATCTCATGGTTTTTATTCTCTACTACAGGTAAGATGAAAACCATTTTCATTCCTTCAATACATTTCAATATTTTTTTATCTATGTCAGCAAATGATTTTTTTCCAACACAGCTATGGTCGTGGAAGAGATTACACGTGGGACGACCGGACTTACATGATCCTGATTTTACTCTTGGAGATCGACCATTGGGAGCAAGGTAAGGTTTTTATTTTCTAAAGAGGTTCGTTCGTCAATTCATTTGGCAATAACATTTGCTTGAATTTGTAATTTCAGGTGGAAGGTGACTCAGAGGTTTGATGAAAATGCACGTGTTCTGATATACTATCAGGCACAACTGGACTATCAGCTTCCTACACAGGTGAGTATACAATTAATATTATATTTCACACATCATATATTCTATGTTGATTGTGATACTAATTATAAATTTGATTTTGGTAGGTTATATGGCAGCCTTATGCTTCCACATATGAGACACTACCACCTGCATGTATGGATCATATGGAGTTGTGGACGGCTAGGGTCCCACTCATATGCTATGATATCGTGGAGATGCACGTGCCAGATAGAGTCGCACGTCAATTTGGATGGCATCAGGACATTCCGGAAGATGTGGAGGCCATCGACCGGGTAAACAGGAGAGGTAGACAGGATATTAATTGGATGGTTTTTCACAAGACCTATATCGAGCGTTGGGACCAACGCTTGGATCACACCCACCAGTTCTCTGCCACCCGGAGTTCGAGGAGATACATGGAGTGGTACTGGGAGAGAACAGTCAGACACGTCACACCTCCACCACCCCCACAGTACCATCCAGGCTATGTCGCACCACACTCAGTAAGAATTTTAAATATGTGTTACATTTTTCGAAAGTGATAAATTAATTTATAACAACTGTAAATATATTGAATCTTTTATTAACAGGGGGGAGTTACACAGCACATCAGTGAGGTGCTTGCAAGGGGGTTGGTGTTATACCCCAACTGCGATGACTGGGGTGGGTCGTATCATTGTTGTGGCACGTGACTATGCGGAGGCGATGATGGGAGACAGGGGACTTACTTCGAGTACCTCCAGTGCCACTCCAGATGCTGATGATTCTGAGGATGTGGTAGGTGATAGTTTCGCTCACACTGAATTCACAATTGAGGACTTCTTCAGTGATGTACGACTCGAGGCAGAAATCAATGAGCAGCCACAACAACCAGCCCAAGTTTCAGATCAAGCTCTACAGATGCCACTCCAGACATATGTTCGAGGACCACGCAGGGTTTGGGGTACTTCTGCTACTGCCAGTCGGGGATCGGACGAACAATTAACCACTCCGCCACAATCAGGTGTGTCATCGACAGCAACTAACGTACCCTCTTCATCAGCACCTCCAACTCTGAGAAAAACAAAAAAGAAAGGATTTATGAGAATATTTGGATGATTGTATTTATGAGACAGACATTTATGACGACATTTATGCATTTCATTTGTGTTTAGAAACATGGACAGTCTGTTTGTAATGGAACTTATGTTTTAGTTATTCACAGTTATTTTATTATATAAGCATGATGTTACAGGTGAAATCCTACACAGCAATCGAACTTTGGCTATGCAAACGCCAATATGGGCAACAATAATTTGGCTGTGCCGCGACCTGGAAATCTCCTTTACAATTTTGTCCTCCCACGGCCCATATTCTTTGAAAATTAAGAACACAGGGCTAGTTTTTGCTAATATTCAGAGGGTGCTATTTTTACAAATATTTATTTTTCTGAGATTAAAAGTGCTAATTACCCTTTATTAATTCATTACTAATTCATGACATTCCTGTCGATCGGCGAACATGTCTCTTAAGAGGAGCATGTGTTCTTATTTATGTGTACGTACGTGTTCATCATTTAATGTGTCTTCAAAAATCTTTTTTTTTCCCCTATAATGTGCAAAGTGATGGGGGGGTTTTTTTTTGTTATTCTAAAAACACCATCACCCTCATCTTCATTTAAAATAATCACATACAAGATGTTTTAATATTAAATAAATAATAAACATACTAAAATAAATTATCAAATATTTTCTTGGAATAAAGATCATTTAAATAAAAATTAATTAAAAGTAAATTAAAATTTTAAAAAACATGAAATATAAATAAAAATTATTTATAATGAATAAAGATTAATTATTATTAATGAATAAAAAGATTTCATATAGGGAAATACACATTATGTTCATTTAGAGGAACAAAAACTCAATATAATATTTTTAAGATGTAGGGAATGATGTGGCTCCCCCACTCATAGAAGGTATGTTAAAGAAAAATGTAGTGAGAAAGGGGTTTAGGGAGATTGTTGGACCTGAGTTTTAAGAGATTTTACTCCCTATATAAAGAAAAAAATGATGTTAAGAGACCTTTGGAGATGCTCTTAGAGGAGAATGTAGCGCTGAAATCTATATGGGGGTGTTTGGTAGTGGAACAGGGGGAGAATACGAGCGAATAAGCTTAAAAATTTGTTTGCATAGAAAGAATAGATGAATATAATATGTCAAAATAAGTGGACATAAATTGATATTTATATTCTAAGCACCCCTAGAATTGTGTTATTCTATCAAATTCATTCCACTGATATTAAAAGGTTTCATTGTCTAATCAACTGTCAACACCTCAAAAAACCTACATATCAAATCATCTTTTCATATTTTATAAATCATTATTTATACATTAATTATATTTTATTCACAACTTAATTATGATTAATCAAACAGAGTACATGAGCACATGAAATAGATTTCAATGAAATACCGTTTGTATTCATGATGGGACGGATTTGACATTAAAAAGTATGAAAGATCCACACATACATCAACATTGGCTCTTTTTTTTAAATAAAATAGCATTTGAAAACTGACAAAACAATATTTTTTAAATACTTATTTTAATGCTTCAATTTTAAAACTTCAACATTCTCACGGCACATTAAATGGGACCTAAGTGAAAATTTTATTACACATGTATTAACTAATATAAGTTTATAAGAAAACTGCACCACATAAAATCACTTTTCTTTTTCAAGGGATAGGAAAATGAATATGAGATGAGATGTAGTTGGGGTTTGATTTAATCAGCACATTAGAAGTTGACATGTGTCCCTTCGCATTTTAAATGTATAAGATTTTAGGGTAATTGAGATACATATAAAGTCCTTATTAGGAATCAACATATACCGATGGATCTAACACATTGAATCTTTTCTCATACTTTTTGTTAAATGATATATATTATTCTAACTTCATACATGCAAAATTCAAGATGCAAAGATCGGATCACATGTGGCTAACTAGAGGGAGTTCCCTATAGTTCTCTGTAGTTAGTCAATTTCTATCAGCCGAGTTAACGGCGAAATTGGCTAACTACAGGGATAGCCTCAGGTGATTTGATTTCCAGTATTCTTAGTCCTTGTTTGGATAAATAATTAAATTATTTTGAGATTTATAACTATGACTATTATAGTTAAATAAGGATAAAATAATTTTTTTGTTTGGTCGCATTTGAATTATTTATATTGGGATACATTTAATAAATTTTTTGTTATTTGAATAAAATATAAATAAAGTGTGGACAAGGATTTATAAAAGATAAAAAATGATGACAATTGATTTATAAGATATGATAACAGTTGATTTGACAGTGAGCTCATATATTTTTTTTTTTTTTTGTTATATAACATAGAATAACTTAATTTCATATACCATTTAATAATAGTTAATTCTGACTTACAAATTCTCATTTATTTTAATTTTTTAAATACTAATTTTGAGGTTATTTCAACTAATTTCTACTAATTCTCGAGCCAAACGGGAGCTCAGGGATCGACAGGAGAAGGTTCACTCTGGGCGGCCCAATGGGCTGAGTGAGAAAAAACACAGCGGCCCAATGGGCCCAATTGTTGCTTTGCCTCCGAGAAATATCTCGTACAACTGGGCCCACAGATCCGCTCGTTCCCCCTCCCTGACCACTAAACATTGGAACAAACGCCCTGCCACGTCATCAGCAGTTGGGATCCTCAGAAACGGTACCCTCTTTTTTATCCCTTCCCGAAGACCTCCCGCGCTTCAATTCACTTCACTTCCTCTCCAATGGAGGTCCGCTTCTCCTCCAAATCCTCAACCCTAATCTCCTCCCCCTCTTGCTCTCTCTCCCACTTCCGCCTCTCCTCCTCCCTTCGGATCGAGTTCTTGGCAGGGAACCTCCGGTGGAGGCGTCCCGGTCTGCAATCGGGGAGGACGGCCCGCAGATTTGGGTTCCGATCGTCACCTCCCCCGAAGTGCGCCTTTCGGGCTTCTCTGTTCGACGGCGCCGCCGGTAGGGGTGGCCCCGTCGTCGCCCTCACCGTCGCGGTTGTCGTGGCGGCTTTGGCGGCGTTTCGTGAGATGCATTTGAATCACGAGAGAAGACCGAGGGAGGATGACGATTCCGTGGAGGTATTGTGTTGTTTTTTGGGGAAAACAAATTGTTTTTTATCAGTTATTAGTGCAATTTTGAGTTTTTAGGTTGCTCTGGTATCCAGTGAGGACTAATTTTTGGTGCAATTTGGTTATTTGTAGAATATTATTGGTCAATTCACATATGTATTTATATTTTCTTGTAAATTTAATGTCGTGCAGAATGTTTAATTAGAATATTAGTTTATGTATATAATTCTGTTATGTTAGGTTGAATTTTGGTCCAGATTTCTCCGGAACATTTTTTTTTATTAATAATTGGTTATGTTGTTGCAGCTTTCAAGTGAGAAGGAATATGATGACATGGAACATGTTGAATTATCTGAAAAATTTGGAGATGCTAACGCGAAGGGAACTGTAAATAGTCGCATTACACGTGGAGAAGAAGTTCATCAGGAGAACCACATGAAAGAAAGAAAAAATGTCGATGTGGAATTTTCGCATTCTACGGAAGTTCACGGTTTTAATGAAGAGGAAGGCCATCTATTGAAATTCCATGAAAATGGTTTGGCACATGAAGACACTCTTGCTGCTGAAGCGCAAGGTCACCAGCTTATTTCACCTCTCTTGGGTGATGTTGTGTTGGCAGACACAAATGGAGGTGTGGGTGCAAATCCTCCATTGGCGGTAGTTAATGAACCGAGGGCCATGGAATTGGAAAACTTACAATTTGGTGTAAGAGACTCGTTGTTGGAGAGACAAGAAGCACCTGTAGCAATATTGGAGATGCCCGGGATTGCAACTAATCCTAGTTTGCCTCATGTTTCTGTAAATAATGGATATACAGAAATCAATCAAGTTAATGAAGTGGAGCACATAACATCTAAGGAAAGTGAAATTAAGAAATCTAGCCATAATGTTGTCCTCAACCATTCTGTTGAACAAGTTTCCTGCTTCAATGATGTCACACATCCTGGTGCCAGTTCTACAGCTGCTGAACGCGCTGTTCATAGTCATATACCTTTACTGAATATCAATGGCTTTAATACTCAGATAAGGCATATTCAGGAGGGTACAGAATATTTGGCAGGAAATTCTCAAAGTACAGGTTGTTTTTATCACTGAAAAACTTTCCTATCTATATCATTGGTATTTTTTACTGCCTTGGGCAATTGAGAGTCGTCATTTTCTCACTTTCAGGTATACTAATATGTGATATCAAATATGTCATGGTTTCAGAACATGGTGAAGGACAAATGATCGATTTTCAGAATAAGAATGGATCTGTAAGTAGGAAGAAAGGCTATGTCAAAGGAAAGAGATCTTCCAATAGAGAAAGAAGACTTCCACAACCAAAAGTCTACAAACAAACTCACCCACTTCTTCAACAAAATAGGATGACTCTTAAAAATTCAAATGATCCATCAAGTAGCCTAAGCACTTACAATCAATTGCTTAGAGATAGAAGGTAGATTGATATCTTTTTTTCTCCACAAAATAGCTGTAACTCATTATTTTTATTTTTTTTTTTTTTTTTATAATTACCAAAATTTTAGTTACTAGATGATTGCTTTCGAGAATTTTGGAAAGAACCAGGCCAGTATATATTCCACATCTTTGAATTGCTATCCAAAACATCCATCCTCAAGGAGGTCTATGGATAGTCCACATGCAAAAACTTCATAAATATATGGAAGATTTGTTCACTTTTATTTATGAATCGTCATTAGGATACATTTTACAAGTTGGGAAACCTTTAGATGCTTTCAGATCAGATGGTAGTTCCAATATAGTATTTTCTCTGCTATTAATCTTGAATGAAAGGGAAATGAAATATGGTCTTGAAGTTGTAACATCAGTTATCTTCTGATTTCTGTTAGTGTCCCTATTATCCATTCTTAATGAAGGGAAAAAATATCATATGATTTATCCTTTGTCAGTGATGACTAACTGAGTAGTATTCGTCTCTTTCTTTACCACTGACATTCGGCCAGCTCCTCTTGTGCTCATCCTTAAACTCACATGCATTTGGGTTATTAGGTTAAGTGACTGCATAGAGTTGCTCGAGAATATGGAAACAAAGGGTTTGCTGGATATGGATAAGGTGTGATTATTCTCTCTTTAATTATCTTTTCCAAGTTAACAAATCTACATTTTTGGATTTTATCTCTTTGTCCTAGAATAACAGATGCTGCTTTACTTTCAGGTTTATCATACAAGGTTCCTCAAGATGTGCCAGAGCCATAAGGCAATAAAAGAGGCATTTCGGTTTGTTAAGCTGATAAAGAAACCAACAATGAGTACATTCAATATGCTTTTGTCTGTGTGTTCAAATTCACAAGATTTAGAGGGTAAAAATGCTCATACTTTTTAATGCTTATTAGAATTGACCATTACATTTTTTGCTCTGCTAAACCATGATAGAGATGTAAATAATTACTTAGCACATAAACTTGTTCTATTCGAGGATTTAGGAGCACAACAGGTTTTACAACTTGTGAAGGATGCTGGATTGAAGCCTGATTGCAAGCTCTATACCACTTTGATATATCTACTTGTGCTAAAAGCGGCGAAGTTGATGCAATGTTTGAAGTAAGTAACTTTTCCTTTCTTTTATGAGGCGAAGATTCGAAACATATGCAATATGATGCACTTTTTTTAATTTTCTGTAATATTGAATGCACCTTCAACAGCGCCATGCTTAATAACAATACTGTATTATTAAAAAATTGCCTCATTATGGAAAATGTTGTAATGTGTGAAATTATTGACATTTCTGATGTCTTGGACAGTTTCAACTTTGAACTACAGGAATATGATGCATGGTTTGATGCCCATAACTACTTGATGATGATGGGCTGACATTATGTAGTATCATTAAAAAAACCCAACCCGGTGCAATGTCACATGGAGAGCATGTCTTCTAGGAACCTACAATCCACTTGGGGTAGTTTTCCCTTTCAATGAGAAAATATGGAGATAAGATGTGCGCTGCATGGGTGTTTGTACATAACATTCCGTGAATACCACTTACTGGATAATCAATCCCCAGCACTCAAATATGATCCTTTGAAGTACAGTATCGTGAATGTATTCAGCCATACATATTACTATCATGCACCATGCTATGGAAATTAAGATATGAATGTAAGGTGTAAGACATGCTTGCGTTTGTTACTGACATAACATATTATGAAATGTGATCTAAAACATTCTTTATGCATAATACTCTCTAAATATTTTTTTTGTACTTTATCATGAATTTCACATTCGTTAAACCACTTTTAATTTTATTTGTTAAGGTTTTCCATGAAATGGTTAATGCTGGAGTGGAGCCAAATGTTAATACATATGGTGCATTAATTGATGGCTGTGGTCGAGCTGGGCAAGTCGCTAAAGCATTTGGTGCATATGGTATTATGAGATCCAAGGTATGAGTCTTACTACACTGATAAAGTATCTTTGGTTTTTGTTATAGATCGATGTCTAATTCATATATTTAAGATGTATATTAACAAGTAATATGCAATTTGAATGAGGATGAAATATTCCATTCTAAGCAACAAGGTGTTATATGCAGTAGAAAGTGAAGCCTGACCGAGTTGTATTCAATGCGCTCATCACGGCATGTGGTCAATCAGGAGCAGTAGATCGTGCGTTTGATGTTTTTGCGGAGATGACAGCGGAGGTACAACCAATAGATCCTGATCACGTCACTGTTGGTGCTCTGATGAAAACATGTGCTAAAGCTGGTCAGGTGATTATAGTGGCAAACATTTTTAACATTTTTCAAACTGTTCCATTTTATATTAGTCTCCTTTTTTGTTTTTAAGGATCAACAAAATGTCTCACCTTGTAGGTTGATCGGGCTCATGAAGTATACAAAATGATGGATCAGTTTAACATCAAAGGAACTGCAGAAATCTATACAATTGCTGTGTATAGTTGTAGCCAGACAGGTAATCTGGATTTCGCATTGAAGGTCTACAATGACATGACAAGAAAAGGCGTGGTCCCAGATGAGGTATTTGGACTGATCTTAATTTGGCGTTTTCCTTCCATGGAATGAAGTTCATTGTTTGTGATTTTTAAGGCAATCTATTTTAATGGTTAGTCTGAAAGGGATAAGATTTCTTGACACTGCCAAGTTACTGTCATAATTTCAACTATTAGGCCCCGGTCCCGGCATGTGATAGAGACCCATGCCCAAAGACAGGCTAGATATTATCCATGATGTCTGGACTTGAAAGTCCATCCTCATTCGTCCTTCCATCAACATCTATCTTATAATCCACTATTTTGGGAATTGTCTTTAAACTTAGCTTCCTCTAGTATCAACGGCTAAGCTAAAAGTACTTAAATGATTAAATTTTAGTCAAATCGGGGACTGAAAAGAAGATTTTCATCCAAGTATTGAAGATGGGTGACCTCTTGTATATCATGTGCCACATAAAAGCTTTCTCTAAGACCTGGTCTCTCACTCTCTTCCATATTCCACTCGGTGCTTGGGTGACCTCTTGTATATCATGCGCCACATAAAAGCTTTCTATAAGACCTGGTCTCTCACTCTTTTCCATATTCCACTCAGTGCTTGGGTGACCAGCAGGACAAGCAAGGGGAATTGTGGTTCTTCAGGCAACGTCCTGGAACTTGAGGGAAAAAATCAACTGATGGTCCACTAATCAGAATGGAGAAGTGAATGGTCGAGAAACATTTCTTGATTCAACCAATCCACCTGTCTTAAAATTCCATACTATCAATCTTGTAAACCCAATTGATTCTGTTAAAGCCACCTCAAAGTCCACCTTGAAGATGGAGTTTTCTTTCTTTGATTTAGTATGATCTGATACACTCTTGGGCTAACAAAACTGTCCAATATTGATCTGCCTTTGACGAACAAACTTTGGCAATGTGAAACCACCAACCTCATGATCTGCATGTGATTCTTGCATAAGTTGTTTGCGATTCTTCATGAGACTTACTTTTATACTTCATAATATTTGGAAGTTTTTGCAGATGTTTCTCAGTTCATTGATAGATGTTGCTGGGCATGCTGGGAAGGTTGATGTTGCCTTTGAAATCATGAATGGTGCCAGATCTAAAGGGATTCAGCTTGGAAATATGTCTTACAGCTCATTAATGGGGGCCTGTTGCAATGTACAATTTCTTATTTAGTGGGTACTATTTTATTTAGTTTTTCTATTAGTCAGCTTTCATCCTATCAGAATTATACTTTGTATTGCCGATATAACCATGCATCTTTGACAGTCAATAACCATATTGTTTAAGACCCATAGCTTTACACTTTTTTTCCAAAATTGTTTCCCCTCTGCACGCTTGGTAGTCAAAACTTGGTTTACTATAGCTTAATGGTTGACAATGATGTTTTTCACTAGGAGGCCCTACATTCACCCCTCAATTTACCCATTAAAACAATAAATATAAACTGCACACGACATGTAGTAGAAAACAAGTTACATTATTTATTTGAAGGTGGGCACTGCCACCAATAAAAAAATTAATGCCAAAAATACATCCATAAAAGAATTTGTATGCCCAATTTTTAATATTATGGCACAGCAAGAGAAGAATTATAAGAGCCACCTACTCCTTAACACCTCACTCTTGTATACTCCAAACATCTACGGGAATGTACATTCTATATAGGATCACAGAATGGTCTACATTCATCTGCCGTTATGTTGAAGTTCTTTTCTATATTGTTTAAAAGCACAAAAAAAAATTGTTTCTGCAGAAATTAATTTCACATTAGAATAAGTTGAACCGACCTTATTGTGCATTAGAATCAGCTGAACTATTCTTTTCCATTACAGGCAAAAAATTGGCAGAAGGCTTTAGAGCTGTATGACTACATTAAGTCCATTAATCTACTCCCAACAGTTTCAACAATGAATGCCTTGATCACTTCTCTATGTATGTATTCTTTTCTCTGCTAATCTATTTTATTATGTGTGTCACAAATCAAGTAAATATTTTTTTTGTCTCTATGGATCCATGTGTTATTTATTGGAATAGATTGGCATTTGGAAAATTTTATCATTTCATCACTTTAGTAGACATTTCCTTATAATTTTTTTTACTTGTATTATATGCGTAGGTAGTTCAGTTGCTCCAAAGATTTTCATAAAATTTCATTCTAGAGGTATTGTTCTAGATTGGTATTTAACTTGAGTGAAG